>CM053594.1:171060793-171071865 GCA_028646575.1 Pseudocheirus occidentalis | reverse complement strand
AGAGGGGGAGAGGAGGAGAGAAAGTAAGCACTTAGATGGACTGAACCCCTTCCTGGCCTGTCCGTCCCTGCTACCCAAACATCCCTCCTCCCTTACACCCCACCCCCTATCCACCGAGGATAAGCGGGCAGCAGCCCCGCTCCTTTTCTCTCTGAGTTCCAGGGAGAAGCGAGTAATATGTACTCCTGATCAGGCAGGAGGGGAAGTTGGGGGGGGGGGGGAAATCCGTGGGTGGGGAAGAAGTCGCGGGGTGGGGGAACGTGGTATAGCAGCTGCTGAATTCCTGGCGCGCCTGAGCTCTGCGTTGAGCCGCTCCCTCCCTGTTTGAGGAGGGAGTGGATTGGAAAGGACTGGACTGTATGGGCCAAACCGGGATGGGCCATGGGGGATGGGGGATAGGGGATGAGGGGGTAAGAGGTGGGTCGGGGTGGCCTGTGCGGGATTTGGGGTTCTTGGCTTCCTGCCGCCCCCCACTTCCATTCAGCCTCCTCCACTGCCTCTGGCTTCTTTTTCGGATTACACGCGGTAGGGCTGAGTAGGGTTTTGTGTAACTTTGGATGCCTGGGGAGGAGCAGGGAGAGGATTGAAGACTGCGGGACGGTTAGCGGGGTAGGTCGCCAGGAGTGGAGGATCTCTGAAGAGAGAAACGGAATAGGTGCATGGAGGGGAAGAGAGGAGATTGCCTGGACCGACTGAAGACACTTTAGAGGGACGGCACAGCTAATTCATCTCTTCTGGGACCCAAATCAATAAACAGCAATCCTTCAGCAACCCAACCTCATCTTCCTACTTCTGTATACAGCCTCTAAGAAGCGCCTTCCCCCAACCCCCCACCCCGCTCCAAACCCACTCCCACCCCGGGCGCGGCCCTGCTCTCTCACCTTGGTGCCAATTTGATTCCCGCACTGTCCGGCCTGGATATGGACGATCTCCCTCATCGCGGACGGCGGTACCGGGTTCCGCTGAGCACTGCTGTGGCCTCTGCAACTCTTGGACTTGAGAGCAAGCGTTTGTGTAGGGGGAAGATGGTATGAGTGAAGATCCGGGGACACGGCGGGGACTTCGGGGTCAACCACCTCGTCTCGTTTCGTTCCCCGCTGTTTCTTCTCCCAGCTCTCACTACAGCTGCAGTGGTTCGTGTCCCCGACTAGCCCCGACTGCCCGAGCCCAAGAGGGACCAGCTCCGGACCACGCCTCTTCCACCCCTTGCTATCTCCCACCCCTGGCCTCGCCCCTGGGGCCCGGAGGAGGTCCCGGGACCAATGGTGGCAGGCCTCAACCCTCTCGGAGACGCCCCCATTTTTCTCCTCCTTCTCCTCTTCGGTCAGCCCTGTCCTACAAACCCAAATCGAGCCTTTGGGCATCAACCACTGGGCAGGACTCGACCTTCCCTAGCCCTCCAGGAGCTAGCAGTTCACATTGAGGCGCTTTGCTAGGACTCTAGGAATAAGAACGAAACCATCTGTGTTCTTGGCTTCTTTACTAACCCTCTTCCCATTTCTGATATAGTAAAAAGTGTTGTAAATGGTGACGATCTCGGTTTCCTCGTCTGTAAAAAAAAAAAATGATTAAGTAGTTGGGTTACAAGGAGGCAGTATGGTGCGGTAAAGTGTTGGCCTTGGAGTCACGAAGAGCTGAATTCAAATCCCGCATCTATAGAACTGGGATGAGAATGCTATCTACCTCAGGGGGGGGGGCTGTAACTATTATTTTTGTTTTGAGATCAAATGCAATGATATGTGCAAAGTGCTTTGCAAACCTTAAAGCGCTATATAAATGTTGGTTAGAGGACCTCTAAGGTTCATTCCTTCTCCAAAAAGCCCTCATCTTAATTCCTAGATTTGAAACCCAGCAACCCTGTTGTTACAACACTCAAGTGTTGACTAGGTTAATCTGCAACGGTAAAGGAGGTTCCTTCTTTGGATGGTCCCTGTACCAATGAAATCACAACTTCAGTCTCCCCTAAGAAAGTGAGGTGATCAGAAGTGATTGTAGGTGAGTAGATTTTGAGGTCGTGTAGTCTTACTCCCTCCTTTTACAGAAGAGGGAACCCAGCCAGACCCAAAGAAGTGACCTGTCCAAGGGGCAGAAGCAAGGTTGAAATCCAAGTCCTGCAATTCCAAACCAGGTCTGGCTCTACTGTGCCTCCCTACCTTCCTGGCCTCTTCTGGGTCCTCTGGTTCTAATTATATCATACTAAGCTCCTTCTAGCTTCTTTTCAAGTATCTTCTGTCTCACCTTGGATCCAGGCACAGTGATAAATAATAAAAAGGAGAGGGAACTCCCCAAGGGGGACAGACCTGAGGAGCCACTCATGGAAAAGAGGGCCACTCTTAAGGTTCCTCCTACTTAGTAGCCTGACATCCCAAGGGATTTGGGATTAAACAAAGATATATATTCAAATACTACCTTGTAGAAGAGGCCCAGAATAATCTTCCAAGTTGCTGGTGCCCTCCTCTGCACCCCTAAAATTACTTTGTATTTTGCTTTTGCCTCCCCACCCCCTCTGTGATTTCATAGTTTTAGGGAGTTCCATGTGAGAAGCAACCCTACCAAAAATGATAGCATCTGCTCTGCATTTTATATTCTTGAGAGTGCCTGGGGCATTAAGAGGAAAAGGGATGTGCCCAAGATCTTACAGCCGGGATGTTTCAGAGACAAGATTTGAACCCCGGCTTCTTTACTCTGAGGGAACCTTCATCGGGCTTTATCCAGCATGGAAAGAGAAGGGAAGGGAGCAGGAAGGGAAGAAAGAGAAGAGAATATGGAAAGAAGGGGAAGAGGGGAAGGGAGGAAGGGAGGAAAGGGAAGGGAGAAGGGCCAGGATCTGGTCCATCCCTTCCGTCATTCCTAACAGTTTTTGTTTAGTCCTTAAGAAAGTTACTTTATCATTGAAATTGCAAGTGTAGGAATTTAAGGGAGGCACGGTGCTCTCAGAATTGTTTAATAAAAAGGCCTTGGGTCAGAAGTTGATAAATTTGTATTCTAATTCTGTCTCTGAAGTGACTTGAGCAGATAAGCTCCCTAATCTCTTTCTTCTTTGATTTTTTTCAATTTAAAAATTCCACTAAAGGATAATAAATAAGAAATACTTTATCAATAAAAGCATATGTGGTACTATTATTTGTACTACAGTATTGATTTGCCTCTTCTCCATATCATGTGTGTCTTTCCTTCATCCTTCTCAACATCTAAAACATGTTGGAAAATAAGAATAATTTGTCCTGGGAACTCTGGGCAGAGAAGTGAAGGCTCTGGAGGGCAAATATCCAAGTAGAGCTGACACCATCTCAAGGACTGAATTTTTAATTTCGTGACCTGGTTCTTGTCTAGAGTTTTGTGGTCTGCTTCCAGTCATGTGATGGACCAGTGCTAGCAGAACTTTTCATTTTGGTAGGATATAGCAAGCTTGTTTGTGGGTCCTGGGTTATCCCCTTGTCCCTTGATAGTGACAGGGAGGTGGCATGTCAGCGTTTGGCTCAACATTTTTGCTTTCTCTCTGCTATGGCAGATAGAATGTTCTCTCTCCAGATTCCCTGTGAAGGGTGGATGGGGAGATGGGACATGCTCTTTTCCTGCACCCAGATGCCATGTCGACATGTTTGAACATTATTCTTGGAGAGGACATCTCTAGGTTTGTAGCCAACCTTGTGGGTTCAAGAGGTATGGAGGTGCTTAGCCCAATGGGTTGGAAATGGTTAGTGGCTGGGAAATCTTCTAAATCAAAAGAGGCAGCCGCTAAAAAGAGGACTGACCCAAGTCTGATAGTTTTACCAACAGACACGTACTAGGAGATTTTTGGACAGTCTAGAGACCAAGGTGAAATGTCAGTTTAGTAGTCCTATCAGTCTCCCAGGAAAATGTAACAAAGCTATATTAAGTTACTGGATCTTTTTCTACAACATTCTGTTACTGTGAATTCAGTCTTTTTTGTTTAACATTTCTTCTGTGTGTAGGAATAAAATGCCTGTGCTCTATCTGTTTCTTATTGTACCCTTTTAAACTTCTTTTTGGGAGACCCTAGAAATGAATTATAACCAAAGCGATAAGTAAATTTGAATCTAGGACACCAGGGTTGGGGTTTAATGAGCTGCTGAGTATGAGGACAAAGAGTTTATCCCTTCTTGTTAGAAGCAGGTTTCTCAAGGTACATACATAGGGACACACTCCTGTAATCCTTGCTGCCAGTGAGGTTACAGCTGGTACATAGCTTGAGCTGCAGTTCTCTTTAGTGGACGAGGTTTTCATACTAAGGCCAGCATCAATATGGTGAGTCCCCAAGAACTGGGTGGGAGGGAGGAAAAGACTGGGGGAACCAGGCTGCCTGAGGAGGGATGAATTGGCCAAAATCAGAAAAATAATAGGTCAAAGGGCTTATATGATGAGTTGTGAGATATGGTCTGTGAACTTCCAGGCTGCATAAGATGAAGAGGCTTGCTTTCAAGGCTAATAAAAAAGAGAGAGAGAAGAATGGGTAGAAGGAAGAGACCTCTTACCATAGAAACAGGTTCATTCCTGGAAAGGGTGTAAGGAGTAGGCACAGTCCTCCAATACCTTTGGGCCCAGTAGCAGTTCCTTAACGTTAGACAAGTATTTGTGTTCAGACTGCTTTCAAGTATTTAAAAAATTGTCACAGGGAAGACGACTGTTTTACTTGGTCTTCAACAATAAAACTAGGGCAGCTAGATGGATAGAGTGCTGGGTCAGGAAGACTCATCTTCCTGAGTTCAAATCTGGCCTCAGATACTTACTAGCTGCGAGACCCTGGGCAAGTCATTTAACTCTATTTGCCTTCGTTTTCTCATCTCTACAATGAACAGGAGTATCTTTGCCAAGAAAAAGCCCAAATAGGGTCATAAAGAGTCTGACACAACCAAACAACAAACAACAACAGCAAAACTAGGCACAAGAGGTAAATGTTTCTGAGAGGCAAATTTTGGCTTGATATAAAGGAAAATTTCCTAACTATTAGAGCTGTCCAAAAGTGTAATGTAGTGTGGAAGAGGAAAAATGGTGCAAAAGACAGTGGCTTCTGCTTCATAGGAGGGATCCAATCAAATGCTATATCATAGCTTGTAATGGAAATCACAGAATGGGTTCCTTCTTAGGGAACTCTGAGGTTTCTTGCAAATCAGAAATTTTATTAATGTATTCCCGTTACTTGATTTATTGTTATACATTAGAGGACCAGGAAGTCCTAGAACCATATTAAAGTCACTCCCTTGTCTCCTTTTCCATACCTGCTCAACTCACCCATGATATGAACCCTTTACTCTCTGACTTTTAGTTTAGAGTTAAAGGACAGGTTGATGTCTTTTGTTCTCATAAGAGATCTCTTTCTCCCTTTTTCTTCTTCCTTCTCTCCCCCATCTTCATCCTGGGCGGTTACTCCTTATCCTTATCCCTATTACATCTCTACCTGGGAATACAAGAAATGTGCCAGTATTAGGAGTGACCATGTGGTATAGTGGCTAGAAATTTGATGCTGAATTCAGAAGACCTGAGTTCAGGTCCTACTTCTGAAACATATGGGTTGCATATGATCCTGGAAAAGTCACTTTGCTTCTCAGTGCACTAGGCTACTCATAGGACTATGAGTTGCAGAGAAATTTGCTTTAGTGGAGAGAATTTCCTCACCTGGAAGCTCCTTATATGAGTAAAAATCACAAGTTCATCCCCAGTTCTTATGATGAGTACCACCTGTTCACACTGAATTAATTTCTGCCAACTGGACCTATAGGAGTAAAGTTGGGCCGAAAGGACATGAGGGCACTTCAAGATTCAAGCTAACTCAGGTGAATTTATCCACCCGTCCTTTTCTTCCTCTCTCCTTCCATTAAACTGGATGCCTCAGGCTTTCCATTAACCTTTTTATTTTTAGAGATGTGAAGATTTGAGGTAAGGAACAACACAAAGAAATGTGTTTTTGGAAACATGCTTCCTCTCCACCCCATGGCTTTTTTCTTCTTCAGTTTTTCCAATGGGACTGGGAATAGGAAAAAAAAACCCATGCACTTACAAGATGACTACAAGAAAATCCCACTTTTTTCCCTTCAAGAGTTCTCTCCAAGCACTTACATCCTTATTCCTTTCCAAACAGTGGAAATGATGATGCTGTATTCAGGGGAAGTCGCCCAAGAGAAATCCCTCCCATGCCATGTTTCCAAAGATTTGGGAGCCTGCCTGGGACTAAGCTCAGCTCAGCAGCCCTGTTCTCACAGCACACGGCTGTTGGTGTCATCCTCTCAGATGGATGATTGACTCCAAGTCAATATTGTCCTTGTCAAGCTGGCCCAGACTTGAGCTTTTTTACAGAGAGCCACGGTGAAGGTGATTGTGGTGATAGGCTGCTTTACATGCATATACCTTGTTTTGGAAAAGGAAGCATTGCTATCTGCTTTATTGCTGCTCCCTAAGGACCTTGGGGCCTTTCCACCTGCCTTGCAATTGAAACCTTCCTTGTATGTTGTCTTCCCCTTAGAATATCAGCTCCTTGAGGGCAGGGGCTGTGTTCCTTTTCTGTTTGTATCCCCAGCGCTAAACACATGGCTTTGCATGTAGTAAGCCCTTAATAAAAGTTTTTTCCCATGTATTCATTTATTTGAGTTTCAGTTACTCCCAGGAAAATAGCATAAACATCAAATCAAAGTGATGGGCTCTTGCTTTTTTCTAGAGCTGACATCTGTGTTAGAGTTTGAGTCGCAGTGTCTCAAATCCAACCTTGTCATTTCTCTTGTAGTTAGATAAACTCCTGGGACTTCTCTTACCTCTAGGACCAAACCCTCTGCTTGACATTTAAATCCCTCAATTTGGCTCCAACCTTCTTGCCAGTTGAATTAAACATCACTAACCTTCTTTAACTCTGTGGTCCAAACAAACTACAGTTATCCCTTCCACACTGAGATTTCCCCCCTTGCAGTTTCAATATATTTCAAGTCAGCATAAGAAATTAAATGGGAATTTGGGGGGAGTTTTTGCAGAAGCTGACAACACAGAAAAGTCAGCTGACAACACAGAAAAGTTTAGAAACTCAGAAATGCATAAAATATATGTATAGTATTGTATAATAGCAATATAATTTCTTTTAATACCATAAATGTACACAATTTCTTTTTTAAAGTACAAATGAGTAAAAAGTTTGTGAAAAGAACATGCAAAAGCTAGCAGACAACACACAGAGGCTAATATTTTACTTAATATTGACCCACATGTAGCCTATGACCAAACTCTTAACCTAAACGTATATACCTAAACATATATATGGGGGAGTAACTACCAAAGATGAAGACATGGGAAAGAGGGTAGAGAGGGAGAAAGAGATCTCTTACAAGAACAAAAGATGTGTGTGTGTGTGTGTGTGTGTGTGTGTGTGTGTGTGTGTGAGGGGGTGGCACTAACAAAGCATCCTGTAGGGGGATTCCAAAAGGTAGAGATGAGGAGGGAGTGCATTCCAGGCACAGGAGATAGCCTATACAAAGATATGGAGATTGGAGGACTGTTGTGTATGAGGTAATCTTTTCCAAATAACTGGGGTAAGGGGTACGGCACCCCTAGAATCTAGAAAATCCTTGTAAAATTTTTTGGCCCTCCCTTTGTACCACAAAAAAAGTCTGAATTTTTTTCTTTTTCTTTTTCTTTTATGGTATGCTTACAGTACCTTATTGTAAAATCTGGCTTAGGAATTTGGTAGATCTAGCTCTTCTGAACAATGCAATGATCCAAGACCATTCCAGAAGACTCATGAAAGAAAATTCTATTCACTTCCAGAGAAAGAACTATGGAGTTTGAATGCATATCTTCTCTTTTTTTCTTTCCTGTGATTTTCCCCTTTTGTTCTGATTCTTCACTCACATCATTAATGTGGAAGTATGTTTAATATGATTGTACACATATAACCTACATCAGATCACATGCTGTCTTGGGGAGGGAGGGAGAAAAAAATTGGAACTCAAAATCTTATAAAACTGAATGTTGAAAACTATCTTTACATGTAATTGGGAAAAAATACTATTAACTAATTTCTACTCATTGCTCCTACCCTTTGGAATGAAGCAAAACAGGTCTAATCGCTTGTTCCCTTATCCATGTGTTTCTTGGTTTTTCGAATTCTTGTGTGGCAGGGGATGGGGTTGAGGCAAAGCAAGACAGACAGCAACATTTATTAAATGCTAACTATGAACCATGGTTGGTGCTAAGCCGGATTTGAACTCAGGTCCTCCTGAGTCCAGGGCTGGTGCTCTATTCACTGCACCACCTAGCCACCCCAACAGCCCTAAATTTAAAAACCTCCTAAAACTATCCTTGCCCTCAAAAAAGATGACATATAAGACAGAGCTAAGGTAGGGATGCTACCAGTAGAACAGCAGGAGAGAATGGTATGTCAGTCCAGAAAGTCAGAAGTAGAGGGAGGAGGGCTGAACATGTGCCCCCCCCACTATGAATCATGTGCTCTGTCCCCTTGCAAAATTATGTGTATAAGCAGCATCTCCTGGTTGTCCCTGATGTGTCCCCATGACTGGGGGCTGTATGGAACAAGACTGGCAACTGAGATAGGAAGAACCTTTCTTCCAAGTCAAATATTAGAGGATCTGAGGAGAAATAACTTTTTGCCCCTTCTTTTCTTTCAGATTTGTGGTTTGGAACTTTACCCACACTTCCTTGGACTTCCAGTGAAGGGAGCAGCAAACATGCACTGGTGTACATGCATGTGTATATGTACATACACACACACAGAGCCTCCAGAACAGGTGCTCGGTTAGGCCAGTATGAGGCTTGAACTCCATTTCATTTCTTTAGTAAGCCCAGGTTACCAAACTGCCACTTTGAAAATGTACATTTCCAGCCTTGGCATCTACTTCATGAGTTCTCGGAGTCAGGAGTTCCCAAGTTTACACTGCTTTCTGGAGGAAGAGACGCACCATCGTCAGGAGGAATCGTCAGGAGCAGGACAGAGCTGAAAGGACAGAGAGAAGCCCAGCTGTGCCCTGACCTGCCAGGAGATCTGGACTTGCGAGTTGTGCAGACAGCACAGGTCCTAGTAAAGATGAATTAGCTGTTCATTTCCTACAAAATGTTTCATGCTGTAAGTGATTGTTAATGTTTTTTAAGCATTTCTTTTGTGGAGGAGGAAATAGATGGCTGTCCTATGCCAGATATTTATTTTGTATGTTGAGTATCTGTCTAGACCAGATCGTGTTGGGGAGGGGGGGGGACAAACTAAGCCTAAGCTTCATTTAAGAATTTTCCCACTAACTCTGGAATGGCATCAATGAACTGAAGAGTGTGAGAAAAAGCCCAATTCCTTCTCTTTGGGGTCAGATTCTACAAGGATTTACTCTGGGTTAAAAAAAAAGCCAGTTTTGCAAGAATAATAATAATGGCTAAATTTTATATAATGCTTACTTAACTGTGCCAAGCACTTTACAGTTATTATTTCATTTGATTTTCACAACAGCCCTGGGAGGTAGGTACTATAATCATCCCCATTTAACAGATGAAGAAACTGAGGTTGTGACTTCCCCAGATTCACACAGCTGGTAAGTATCTGAGGCTGGATTTGAACTCAGATCTTCCTGAGTCCAGGCCTAGTACTCTATCCACTGCAACATCTAACTGCCACTCTGACAAGGAATCATTCCACTCCTATCAGGAAGAGAAGGGATTTTTCTTCCCCTGTCTTGCAGTGGCTGTAGTATCTTGCATTCTTCACTCTGTCAAGTCAACAAACATTTACTAAGTCCTTACTATGTGTAAGTGGGAGCACTCTGCCCATCCAGGAGTAGATGCCTGCAGCCCATGCCTGCTTATCAAAGAAGCTGTGTCCAGTGGGAGTATCAGCAGGGTAACCCAAGGAAAGGACAAGGGGGTATCGCAGCAACAAAGTCAGGAGTCTCTTCAATTCTATTCGTTTCCTAAGTGAATGCTTCTTTATCAGCATACTCTCTGCTTCTTCTCATTCTCCCCTGTAACCATGTGTATATTTGTAGAAGAGAATATTTTAGAGCTATTGTTTTTATGATAACATCTCAGTAAATGCTTTTGCTTTGAGCTAATAGTGTACACTCACTGACTATTTAAGGTAAATGAACAGGTGGGGGCTTATGAGCTATTGTTTTAGGAATGCTAACTCAGAGTATCTTGAAATTGGGATAACCATTCCACCATGGAACTCAGCATGCAAATTTGAGTCCAGGTGTATTCCAGAGGGGAAGCCAAGAAAAGGGAGAATGTCTAGGTCCGTAGTAACCAAAGAGGTCAAAGAGGAGGAGGAGGATGAAGACTGAGAAAATGGCAAGTAAGATTACTGATCAATATTACAATAGTATCTAAGACAGAACTTGAATGGATATCTGAGTCATATGATCAAAAACAACATAGATTTTTTTTTCATTTCAGAGCTGGAGGGTAACTTTTTTTTCCTTTAGATGGTTACTCTTTCAGAGAGTCCTGAGATCTAATTGTAAATAGCATCTTTTCTTTTCAATAGACACACAGACATTATTTTTCCTTGAGGTTATGTTTGAAGTAGTGGAGACAGGGAAGAGAAGAAAAAACATTCCGAGGGGGCTGAAGAATTCTTCAGATCCTAATGAAAAGATGAGGATCCAAACTGGATATGGTCACCATGATTCTTGGGTAGTAGTTTTGCCATTGATGAAGATATGTAATCTCACCTTTCTCTACCATGCCACAAAAGCATCTGCAGTCTGGAAGATTACTCCACCCTTAGACTCTCACTCTAGATGTACACTCAGCCTCTGAAGCCTTTTCTTTGGATTCACTGGTTTATTTTAAATTAAGTACTCAGGCCAGCCATGTCTTCATTCCTCTCCAGGCTCCACTACTGAGCCTATGGACTATCTCTACCATGTTGTGGTATGGGCACCTTCTTCTCCAAGCTCCTTTTCAGCGTTATTTTATGTGTTGTCTTCTTCGGTTTGAATGTAACCACCCACTGTTTGCTGCCTTCACTCCTCATGTATTGCTGGAGAAAATCATGACACTTCATAATATGTTTTTGTTATGTTGTCTTTGCTAAACCTTTTCAGCCCTCACTAAGCCTCCCCCTCCCC
>CM053594.1:171036295-171060293 GCA_028646575.1 Pseudocheirus occidentalis | reverse complement strand
ATCCTTTTCCATTTGACCTATTCTGTTTCTTAAGGTGTTATTTTCTTCATTATTTTTTGTGCCTCTTTACCAAGTTTGTTAACTCTCTTTCCATAATTTTCTTGCATCATTCTCATTCTTTCCCCCAAGGAAATTTACATTTTATCTACAACATAACACTTAACTGCATGGAAGCTGTAGGCGAACCGGTGTCCAAAAGCGAGGCAGCCACGTGGTCAAGTTCTTTTTTGTTATTGTAATTGTTTGTTTATTTGTTCAGTCTATTTCTTGCCTTTGAACTTTATGTTAAAGTTGGGGTTGCCTCATTTGGGGGTGAGAAGATGTAATGGGAAGCAAAGCAGTACTTTGTTGCTTTTTTCAGCTATTCAAGTGCCTTCGAGCTTCACTTTTCACTGTGTCAAGTCTGTGTTGAAAAGAGTGTACATTGTGTTGCCCTTACAAGGCCTAAGGGATTTTGGAGACCTTCCCTCCCCTTAATAGGCCTAACATCATCATATGCAAACAGCTCTCTGCTATTGTTCTATATCTCAGTCTATGGGGACTATTCCACTCCAAGCCCTTTGCAGTTTCTGTTTCTAGGAAGACAAAATCGAGGCAACAGCTGGGAGAGCTGCATACCTGTGAATCCAGGCAACAGTCAGGGGAATCCAGGCAAGAATTGGGAGCATGGAAGAAGAGCCATGGGGTTTGGAAGTCAGCCTTGTGTTAAAATGAAAGAAGACTTTACTTGGGTACTCAGTGCTGACTGATAGTTTGGTAACTTACTGTGACCCAGGGATGGATGGAGTTTGTGTTTCCTGCTAACCTTTAAGGAAGATTGGCTTGGCAATGATTAACCCTTAAGGATGATTGACTTAAGGATAATTGGAAGCCAGTTTGGAGTCAAGATGAAAGAAGACTTGACTTGGGTACACTATATTGATTGAGGAGATTGTGACTTACTCAACGATATGTTTTGTTTAAGACTATGTGGCCACCTTAGTAATAAGTTGTTATGCTTTATTGTTGTGAATGTTGCGTTTTGGTTTCTTGAATGTTTTGCTTTAGTTTATTGCTGAATAAATAGAGCATTTACCATACTATGGTATTAGATCCTTAAAGTTATTCACAGCAGCAGTCCTCAGGAGAGCTGTTTGTGATTGACTTTACAGAAGATACTATCTTAAACTTCAGACTTTTTTGTGCTACTGTTTTCAAAGCTAGGTCTGGAGATCTACAAGTTTTTGGTGCTTCCAGGGTGGTATGAGTTGGAGAAAGGTGTGTGGTCACTGTTCTCCTGGTCAGCACTCTGGAGTTTATACAGGGAGGGCACTGCTTCCTTGCAGCTACAAATGTTACTGTTCTTCTCTGCCTTGGAACTGTAACCAGAGCCCTGCTCCCTTATGACCTACCACAAGTACTCCTCTCCACCCTGGAACTTAGACCTAGAACTGTGAATGGGAAATAGCATTATTAATCAGTGTCAGCTACACCTAGTGCCAGCAAAGAGTCCTCTGTAATCCTTTTCTTTTTTTAAGTTTCAATTCAGAAGGCATTTATTGTTGTACCTACTATGTATTTATCACTGTGCTGTAGCAATACAGACACAAAAACAAATACAAAATAGTCGCTGCCCTCAAGAAATTCATATTCTTTTTTTAAAGATTTTTTTGTTCTTGATGTAAACACAAAAAGAACATTTCCATATCCATAGTAGAACAGAAAATTATATATACCACATTAAAGCTGTACTTATTGTCTGCTTTTTAAAAAAAGTTTATAATATATTCAACATGTTACTTTCAATGTTGTCCTGCTTCTATTTCCCTCATGAACTTGCTTTTGTTATCTTTGATTCATTAAAAAAAATGCTTCAATAACATTATTTTCCCCTAGTGTCACAGACCTCTTCTGTTGACTTGGCCTAGAGAAGTGTCTCACTCCAACCTTTTGTTGGCTCTGATACTTCAAATTTTGATTTGAGGAATTATTTTAAAGTTGTTTAGAGGAGAATGTTGGGAGAATTCAGCTGGTTTGCTGCCATGAACACATTTTACTGTCTTGGCTCCACCCTCCATTTTGTCCTGCTCTTATACAAATCTTCCCATTAGTTCACCTCTGAGGTCTACTGAAGTGAGACCTTCCTTACTTCCTCCTGATGTCATGAGCAGCTGGCTATCTACCTGTTATAATTCGCTTTCATGATGGGACAAGTCCATATTCTCTCCCTCTCTGATGATATCTTTTACTCCTGTTCTTAGGAGTTCTTCTCTGGTTATATGTTGTATCTTTCTAACACCTATCATGAGACTCTCCATTCTTTTCATCTGATATTTGTTTTTAATTCTATTGAGAATTATAATTCCATATCTTTCTATCATGTAACAACATTAGTAGAATGTTGGTATTGAAAATATCAGCCTTTCCTTTCACAGGAAACTTAGAATACTAAATGATATTTAACATTTCCTACTTCTATCCAATTCTGGGCCCAACTCACTGTCCACCTACACTATTTGTTTTTAGTGAATATACTGATGAACAAGTTCTATAGTTTGCTCCTCAAAATACATGTTGAAATCTAGACAATAGAAATTTTCATCCATTTGAATTCATCCATTTTCATCCATCTTTCTATTTGGATGGTCAGGCCAAAATCCTTTTTGTTGTTATAGATCTCTCTCAGGACAACTAGGTAGTACAGAAGATAGAGCCCTGTGCCTGGAGTCAGGAAAGCCTGAGTTCAAATCGGACCTTAGGTACTCGCTAGTTGTGTGACCCTGGACAAGTCACTTAACCCTCAATTTCCTCATCTATAAAATGAGCTGGAGAAGAAAATGGCAAACCACTCCAGTATCTTTGCCAAGAAGACCCCAAATGGGGTCACAACAAGTTGGACACAACTGAAGCTACTGAATGACAATAATAAAAGCAAAATCTCTTCAAGGAAGTTCCAAAATTGTGTCTGGTTCAATCTGTAAAATTACTATGTACAAATAGGAATGACTGGAGGATCTCATAATTCACCAAAAAAGTAATGAATTCCTTTCAACCTAAATTCTGTTAGCTCCTTTATCACAGTAATGACAAACTGGCAAATATTCATTTCTTTATTTTATCCTTTGCCTGTTTATCATCAGAGAGTCATTAATCAGAGATATTTTGGTAATATTTTTCAAGAAATTTTGAATGATTGTGATATATGCATGATATATGAATGGGAGTCACCTTGTTGTAAAAGAATCTGTTAGGCGGTGTTTTTTCCTTTTAGATCAAATGATTTTTCATAATCAACAAATAATAAGTGTAATGAGATCTCATGTTCTTTACTCTTTTCATTAATTACCAAGTGATAAAGGCGTGGTTCCCCTATTGAATCTCATTTTTAAAAGCTTGCTTATTCCCTACTAATGGGGATGGCTTCCATTCATAAATAGATGACTCTTGTACTGTTTTTCTATAGATGGTTGAGTAAGCATAAAAGTTGGTAGTTTTGATGTTCTGAGTCACCTTTCTTTCTCTCTGTCTCTCTGTCTCTCTCTGTCTCTCTCTCCTCTCCCCTCCCCTCCTCTCCCCTTCCCTAATCCCCTCCCCTCCTCTCCCCTAATCCCCTACCCTCTCCTCCCCTCCTCTCCTCTCCTCTCCTCTCCTAGTGAGTTTCCATTTTTCTCTAATCCTGTCAGCTCAAGCCCCCAATCTAGCATGGTTCCCTCCATTATTAGCCATCCAGTATTAAGTAACTTTTACCAAGAAATATTTACTTCACAGAAATAGTAAGAACAGAAGTACAAACATTTTCCCCAACACTGTGGGGGCACACTAACTTTTAAAATGTTTGTTTTTGGGAAAAGAGGGCTCAGACTTCACACAGTTTTTATATGCATTGTCCCCACCAAGTTCACATCAGGATGTCTTTGTCTCTGCTAACTGCTGGTCTGGGACCTGAAGATTGCCCTTCTGGGCCTCAATGATGATCAGCTTGCTTCAAAACCTTTCACACACTCTACTTCCACACCTTTCAAAAGCTCACAGAGTTATAGGCTTCAATCTGCACCTAAAATGAAAGAACAAATGCTGAGGGAAAGAATGGCTATCCATCACCATAGGCCACATGTCAGTCCCAGATAGGAGCATCCAAGGCCTCTTTCCCTTACAGAATTGTCTCTCACAGTCACTAGAATACTGACAGCAGAAAGAAGTAACCAAAGATAGAGGACAATTTCCAAAGGACTAGGCCCCATAGTTCTGACTCTACAGCCAATCAAAGAGGCTCTGATTCACCCTGTGGCAGAACAGAATCAGTTGCAGCACATCTGCACATGCTACAAATCCCTCCAATAACATATCATTGTAATTCCCCCAGAATCAGGCTCCTCAGCCTTTTCCCTCAGGGACTTGAATCAGCTTAGCACACGGATGCCTGCTCCCAGGGCTGGGTTCACTGGCTAGTTCCCAGTTACTTCTGTAAATGGGGATAATTCTTGTGGTTCTTTCCTCACAGGATCATTGCAAGGACAAAAGGAGACAATGTGTGGAAAGTACTTGGAAAACCTTAACATTCTATATAAATGTCAGTTGTTAATTTTCTCTCTTAATTTGCTGTTGTGTTTGTGTTTGGTTTTATGGAATACTGCTTGATTAATAGTTTATTTGATAACATGATTCCTTTCATGAAAACTTTATTGCAAATACAGGTATACTTTCCTCCCAGCATTCTTCTCTAACTCTGATCTTCTAACCTAACTCTTTTTCTGTCTCTGTCTAAGAGCAGGCCTAACTCTGCTCTTCCTTCTTGCTTTGATCTGTTTTGTGTCAGTGATCTAGCTTCTACATCTCAGCCAGAATTAAATCTATATTTGCACCTCTGCTTTCTAAGAACATGCATTCATTTCTGCAAAGACATCAAAAAGAATGGGTCTTCCTCTAACTGTTACTTCGAATCCATCTCAGACAGTGGCTTTTGAGACTCTACTCAAAGACGGTACCGAAAACAGTACCTTTCACAGAAATCTGTTCCAACTGCCTTCTTCAACAGCAGAATTGGGCGATGTTTTATCTGGTCCCTTCTCATTCTTTGGACTTTGAAAAAACCTGAATGAACTAGGTGTTCATTTCAACTTAGCAAATGCTGAGTAAGTCTTTGCTAGCTCATGGAATCAGCATTTCAGGCCAGAAGAGACCTTCAGGCCATTTTGTCCTTAGGAAGGGCATGACCTGAATGATTCATCCTTCTTTTTTTGGAGCTCAAAACAGAACTTGCCCAAAGTGATGAAATGAAAATGCAATCCAATGGAGTTCCAGAAGAATACGAATTACAGCCCTTTGTAGCTAGGTTTTTGTTCTCTCCAGCTGCCAGGGAGATTGTAAAGTGGAGATAGCTGCTAAATGAACTGTCTGTTTCTTTGGAGTTACAAATGCAGAGTATTCCTCCATGTTTGCATTCATACTTTATTAAAAGTCTACAGCAATTGTCCATTGTCAGTCTCTACATTTTTGTAATTTTTCGAAGTCCTAACATACAAATGCCTTTTGTTGGGAGCTGGGTGAATAAATTGAACTGTTTAATAGGGTTTTTTTTTTCCATCTAATTGCTTTTAACAAAGATATAGGATGGTCTGGGATGTTTCCTATCTTCATATCGCCAATATCTAGTATGAAGTCTGACTTAGAAGCCAGTTTACAAATGTTGGTTGAATTTGAACAACATCAAAACTTCAGATATCAAATGATAATTGTAAGTAGTTTAAGACAGTCTCTTTGATTGCTTGTAGCAAAGTGTTCATGTTTACATCATGTACAATTTAGTTGTGATTAATTAGATGCTTTTTGGGGTGTTCCTTGCTATATACATAATATTGCAAATGCCCGTATGGCACAGTGGCTTATATGTCAAATGGAAGTGGGAACCCAGGAGAAACTAGGACCCTGTTTTTTTTAGGGGGTGTCTGTGCATGTGCATGTACATCCATGCATCTATGCATTCAGGAACCTCAAAGTCCACTGAGCCTAGCAGCAGCATAAACAAGCTTTAGCTGCTTCTGCAGTGCCAAGATTCTCTCAGATAAAAACAGCTCCAAGCTTTATACCCTGTGGCTTTTTGACTCATTTATCAGTTCTCTATTTCTCTGTCAAAAGGAAAAGGTCTATGACCTCAGTATATACGTATGCAAAGACATTCTGGAAATCTATTTTTTTGATGAATTCACTCTCTCTTGTTGATTCTACCTCCTTAAAGACTGTGTTGTTAAAAAAATTTTTTTAAATCTCCTCTTCTAACTGGGCTTTGACTTCCCCTTTTCTCTATTATGTTCTAAGTATCCATGGTCTAATAAACTCATAGCAGATGACCATTTAATTTTAAATAACTACTGAAAATAAGCAATTAAAGAAATAAACTTCAAATGCCAATTTGTTTTGGCTGGCAGCCAAGAAGGGCACAAGAAACTTTTCTCTGCCTTCCATATCCTCCTGTGCACAGGTTTAGATGGAAAAAGAGGAAATGTTTGGCAGACAGGTAAATGGAATACAGTTTCCCTGCTCCAGAAATGGAGGAGGTGGGGACAGCAGCAAAGGAATCCCAGAGAGGACTAAGGTTATTGCACTACTTTCTCTCTGTCCCTCTGCCAAGTGCCAGCTTATCTTTCTCTCATATAACTCGGTCAATAACTCTCCTCTGTTCCCCACCCATCTCTCCCATCAATTTGTAATCTTCAGGTGAGCAATGGTTGCTGGCCATCGGCACTCTGCTAGATGACCGGATGGTCCAGAATGGAATTCTGAAGAGTACTCTGCCTTGACTCTAGCCATTGTCTAATGGTTGGCTTGGCTTCTCTGTGAAAGGCCCTCAGGGTCTAAGCATGGAAATGTGATGAATTCTGGATAAAGTTTACCCTATTCCAGGCAGACCTTTCCAGCCCCTTACATATCCATGATAAGGTTTTTATGAAAGAGGAGTAGATCTACTGGGTGTCCCTAAAGTCTGGACACATAGGAAATATTATTAACATATTTTCAAGAAATGAATGAAATTTTCAGCAACATTTTATTAAATTAGCATAAAATTTTAGTCATGACAATTTCACATGGAATAAAAGCTGTCATTAGCTATTGGGGACTATTTTCCATACTAATGAGATTAATTTAATTTAATTGATGATATTTCCTGTGTGTTTCCTATGTCTTCCGATGGAATCTAATTTATGCTAATTAAATAAAATGTTGTTGAAAGCTTCATTTGTGGGGCCGCAAGGTGGAGCAGTGACTAGAGCACCAGCCCTGGAGCCAGGAGGACCTGAATTCAAATCTGATCTCAGACACTTGACACACAAAAAAACTAGCCATGTGAACTTGGGCAAGTCACTTAACCCCAACTGCCCTGTCTTCCCCCTCCAAAAAGCCAAAAAAAATTCAATCATAGGGGCAGCCAGGTGGCACAGAAAATAGAGCACAGACCCTACAGTCAGGAAGACCTGAGCTCAAATCTGGCCTCATACACTTGACATACTCACTAGCTGGGTGACCTTGCATAAGTCACTTAACCAAATTACCTTGTCTTTCCCCCTCATTCCCCCCCAAAAAAGAAAATTTTATTCATTTCATTTCTTGAAAATATACATAATGAGATTTCCAATGTGTCCAGACTTTAGGGACACCTTGTATACTGACGCATTCTTTTCTTGAGCACTTTCTTAGCTATTCTAATCCTTTTTTTAGTGGATTTCCAAGCCCTAGACTATGCAGTTCTGGGTGGATATTTTAAGTTCTCTGCAACTAAGCTGGCCTTGTTGTTGTTCCTCAAACACAGACACCATCTGCCATCTCTGTGCCTTTGTACTTGCTGTCTTCCATGCTTGCAATGCTCTTCCTTCTCACTGCCACCTCTTAGAATCTCTGATTTCCTCCAAACCTCAGTTCGAATGCCATCTCCAGCATAACAACTTCCCTGCACCTCTCATAGACAGTTAACAGTTAACAAGCATCTAGTATATACTTGCTAGGTGTCAGGCACTGTGCTAAGTGCTGGAGGTACAAATAAAAGCAAAAGGCAAGATAATCCCTCCCTTCAAGGAGGATACATTTTAATAGGGGAAGGGGGCAGGGGAAGGTATCTGTACATAAAGGTGAAATCCAGAGAATCAGAAGCGGAGCTAGGAGAGGAATAAAGAATGGATTTTTCAAAATGGAAATTTCATGAGGAGCTCATCAATGGGAGAAAGAGACTCTACGAAGCAATGAATGTTGCAGGGTTAGAAGGAAGCTAAGGTACAGTGTGGCAAAGTCTGAAGAGGGAGAAGTAGAACCCAGAGCTGTCTAGTGTCTTCCACCTGAAATTATTTTGCATATAACCTGTTGTATATGTGTGTCACCTCCCCCTACAGCATGTGTGGAGTCTGGCACATGTGCAGACCCCAGTTTGCTTGAATCATTATGGTATGTGAGGAAAGTGGATGTGGGTGTATTCTGTAATTGGTTTCAGGTGGCATACCATGTGATTGGGAGAAATCTTTTTTCCATTGACTATGTAGCCAGAACTGCTGAGGTCTTCAAAAGGACCCGAGTCAGCTCTGGCTTTCTCTTTTTGTTGTGTTTTCATGTGGGGGATTGAAGGGACTCTTTCACTCAAGTCTAGTGATGCCATATAGTAAAGGGAAGTCCTAATGTTACCCTTCTCTCTGCATGCTCACTGCCCAAAGCCATATGGCCCCGAGGAACTGGCCTGGACAGCCACATCGTGTGATGACTAATTATGACAGACATAGCTCTTTTCAGCAATATGATGATCCAAGACAATTCCAAAAGACTTGTGATGGAAAATGCTAACCACATCCAGAGAAAGAACTATGGCATCGAAATGCAGATCTAAGCATAGTATTTTCACTTTTGTTTTTGCTTTCTCATGGTTTTCTCCTTTTGTTCTAATTCTTCTTTCACAACATGACTGATATGGAAATGTGTTTAACATGATTGTATGTATATAACCTAAAAAAAAAAGAAAGAAAAGAAATCACCCTGGGTCCTTTGCCCCTTCTGTTCATTCTTTTCTAGGAGTGGGACCTCCAGCCTTGGGGGGCTCAAAGGCTGGAGAAGAGATCCTCAGGAATCTGGGACTTCAGGAATTCAGGCTGTGTGTTGTAGCCATGCCAACAATGAGGTTTCTAGGAGCCCAGAGTGATCATCTGGAGTGAGCTTCAGGATTCCAGGCCTTAATGATGCTACCTTTGGGAGTGAACTTGATGGAAACAATGCTATGTAGGAAGTGAGATAAGTTTTGAGCCTTATTGTCCTCAGAGACCAAGGTAGTAGTGTGGGGTAGGGATGTGTGTGTGTGTGTGTGTGTGTGTGTGTGTATGTGAAAGAGAGAGAGAGAGAGAGAGAGAGAGAGAGAGAGAGAGAGAGAGAGAGAGAGAGAGAGAGAGAGAGAGAGAGAGAAAGAGAGAGAGAGAGAAAGAGAGATTATACTCCCCAAGATGTTGGGGAGAGTTTATACGGTTGTTCTCACTAAGTCTTTGAAATAAATATTCTTTTGTAAAAGCTTTCCAATGTTAAGCGCTTAATTGGAAAAGGAGTTTTACTTTTTGACTTGCTAAAAATCGGGAGAACATTAACTGGTGGGGGCTTGAGCCAATAACAGAGAAAAGAGATACTCAGAACACTTCAGGGTACTGGAGAAAACTCAGGGGAAGATGTAACAAGTCTGACCCTCAAAGAGCTGGGCCAGAGTCAATCATGTTACATATTTAAGCCCTTCGAGATTAAGGACAGTTTCATTTTTGTCTTTATAGTGCCAATGTCTAGCCAAAAGCTTTTCTTATTTGAAGGCAGAGTTCCAACATGACTTCTAATTTGTCTCTTTTCCCTTCTGCCATTTAAAGTAAAGTAAACCCTTTAAGGCCCCCACAAAGTCTTAGCAGAGGTACATGACCAACAGTTCAGAAAATATGGATCCTCTGAACCAAGTTCTTTTCCCTGGGTGCTTCTGTCATGCTCATCAGAACAAAACACCAAGAAACGGACCATGAATTTGAATATATAGATAGTGGTGAGTGTCTCATCATTAGTTTTACATTTGTCAGGCAAATATTCTTTCTGTCTCTTCTTTCTTCTGTAATGCCTTAGGAGTCAGAGCTCTAGCACCACTTTTTTTTTTAAGTCTTCTTGTAGGAGCCTTTACCAACAAAATTTCATCTTTGTGCAACAGCTAAAGTTGGGGAAAAGTTTCAGTTTCTGCTTACATTTTTCCCAGACATCAGAATTTTGTTCCTCTTTCATCATAATGTGGCACCTGGAGGAAACCCCCACTTTGCATGTTAAATTTGTTCTACAAGTTTACCATAGTCATTTGTGGTAAACTAGGGGCTCTTTATTGCAATAGTTTAAATAATGGCTCTCTGTGAGTTCCAAGACTTTTAAAATATCTTGATTAGTTTCTCCCACACATTTCCATTCTTCCTTTTCATATCAAAGATCTCTTTGGAAGAGTGATTATGTGGTAGTTCAGTCATTACAGTAGGGAAAGGAAGAGGATAAAACCTACAAAAGACTTGTGTTTAAAAGAGATTTATTAAAGGATATTCTTTACAGCAAGCTAAGGATAGGAGGGGGATGCTATGGTCCTCTGAATCTGCATCCAGATGAGAGAAGATGGTGGTGGTAGTGGGGAAGCTCCAGAAATGGTTTCCCATTTTTAAATTTTTATAGTGAAATTCCCATTTTTCATGCATATTAGGGATGGTCCCTTCTTTTGGGTGGTTCCAGGATAGTGATAGATGGTTACTATCTAGAAGTTATTATCTATTCTGTTTCCAGATCTGTGCTATATAATCTTTGATCACAGTAATTGATTGAGGGAAATAAGCCTATGGGATTTGATTGTTTTCCAGTGTATTCAAGGTTAGCTAGTAAGGAGCATGTGGAGGCTCTTCTTTATGATGCTAGGTACTACAGGACTATTTGGGCCCATGTGAGCACATCTATGAACTTATAATTGGAGAAACAGGTGGTGATGTTCTGGGCTAGTTTCCAGGGTAAAAATAGCAGGATATATATTTTATAGCAGCCAATTAAGATGGGCATGCATCTTCTTTGGGAGTCTTGCCTCTGAAACAGGCAAAAATTGCCTATCAGTGTCAGGATGTTGGTTTTGGTTTATTTTATCAAGTAAAGATCAAAAACTCTTTTATGAAGTGCTTATAGTCCTTTCCCCTGAGATTCTATATAAGACTACTAACTCAGAATCTATAGGGGAAAGAGAAAAAAAACCTTCTAGTACAGAAAGACCCTAGAAAGGAGAGAAAGGCCTTATCAATTAATTTCTCTCTCTGTATAGAGATAGATACACATATACATATACAGTTTATATTATGTATATATGTATATATGTATTTGTATGCCTATAATATGTGTGTATAAACTATCAATTAATTTACATCCATCTAAGGAAGTATAACATTATTACAAAATTATAAGAAGTAAACATATCCATATATAAAGCAAATAAAGGTCATAGAAATCACAAACCAGTGACTATGGAATGAATTGTGGCAGTCATAGTTTAACGAGCACTAAAACTTTCCCTCAAAACCATAGCTTATAAGCCCTTATCAGTTACTTTTTTTTTGCCTTTTTTTTGGAGGGCTATTGGGGTTAAGTGACTTGCCCAAAGTCACACAGCTAGTAAAATGTGTCAAGTGTCTGAGGCCAGATTTGAACTCAGGTCCTCCTGACTCCAGGGCTGGTGCTCTATTCACTGCACCACCCAGCCGCCCCTATGCATTTACTTTTTAAAGACAGCTAGAAGACACATTCGATTTAAAGCAAAGGCATTTTATGAAATATAATAGCCCAAAAAGTTGCAATAAAAATTTTCTTCACAAAACCTCCTTTAAATCCCTCCTGCCTTCTCACCAAGAGCAGAGCCCCTGTCAGAGGTCTCACTCTGACTAAATGTTAGAAATTCTTTGTGACCCCTGGCTTAATTGCTGATTGCTAACCTGCATGTGATTGGCATCAGATTAGAGGTAGGTACGCTACCAGAAAACTGCCAAAGACTCTCTGGATTCGCCTCTTCCAGCCCCAGTTTTCCATCACCAGGTTTCTCTGTGTCTTCTATGCAAATGAATAAGAATGGGGAAAGTCACAGGCACAGAACTAATACCCTGGGACAATAACTTTGTCCTTCTCTTCCCTTTTTCTTTTCTTCCTTTTTTTTTGCTTTTTTTTTGGAGGGGGGAAAGCAGGGCAGTTGGGGGGTAAGTGATTTGCCCAAGGTCACACAGCCAGTAAGTATTAAGTTTCTGAGGCTGGATTTGAACTCAAGTCCTCCTGACACTAGGTCCAGTGCTCTGTTCACTGTGCCACCAGTCACCCTGTCCTCCCTCTTCCTGATGTTCTCTTCTTTCTTGGCTTTCAGGGCAATACTCTCCCAGCTCTTCTTCCTGCCTGTCTGACATTCCTCATTCTCCTTCCAGCTTGTGCCCACTAGTCACTGGTTTCTCACAGGGCTCTGTCTTGTGCCCTCTTTCCTTCTCATTCTACACAACTTCAGTTGGTGACTTCATTAGATCTTCTGGATTTAATTATCACCTCTATGTTTATGATTCTCAAATCCTTATATTATTCCAGGAAGTAGATATTCAAACTCTTGGCTCTGGGCATTTTCTTTCCTCCCCTTTCTTCTCTTGGAATGGACTGTGAAGGCTGTCATTTTACAGAATAGAAAAATAAAGGACAGAATTTAAGTGACTTACCCAGGGTCATAAAGCTAGGCAGTATCTGAGGCAGAATTTGAATCCAGATCTTTCTCACTCCAAGTCTGATACTGTATATGCTACACTATACTGCCTTTGCAGCATAGCACCATAACTGTGTACCTAGCACCAGCTCTTAGACCTTCTGATACCATCTGCTCCTTTGCTTGGATTCATTTCTACAAATGTTAGAAAAAGAAATGTTTTTCTCTGGGAACTGTGGGGAGAAGTGAAGGCTCAGGATGATAAACATCCAAATTCAGAGGGAAGCATCCGATGGAACATGTTCAGAGTTGCATGTCTTGGTTCTAGGGGAATACAAGTATACATACTTATATATGAAAAATAATTACATATAAAATAAACAAGGCAATTTTTTTTAGAGGGAAGCAATAGGAGTTTAGAGTATGAATCAAGAAAGACCTTATGGAGGAAGTGATATTTGAGCTGAGCTTTGGAGGAAACAAGGGATTCTAATGGGTAAAGGGGAATGGCGGAGAAGCAAAGGAGAGTCTAAAAATGGCCATCAACACACACACACACACACACACACACACACACAGCCAGTCTACCAGTAGACTGATTTCTTTTGCCTGATTTCCCTGAAATTGCTTGATTAAATGATTGGTTAGGTAATGTGGTGTGGGCATGTGGGTGTGTGTACATAGGAACCTAGATTTAGAGTTAGAAGCATTGTTAGACGCCAGTTAGTCCAAATCCCTCATTTTACAGATAAGGTAACTGAGGCAGAGTAGAGAAGCGACCTGCCTGAAGTTACACAGGTAGTTAGCAGCAGAGCTGGGATTCGAACCCAGGCTCTCCAAATCCAGTATTCTTTCACTATTGCACCACTGCCTGTAAACCCAGCTCGTTTCTTACATGTTTGTTTGCACTCTTTCCTTGGAGCTAAACATTGCCCATTTAAAGGGTTTAACTGAGTCCAAATTGAAGGTCCCAGACCTTCTCCCCAGCTGTCTCAGCTGCTCTCAGGAATTCTGTGGCAGCTTCCACAGTCAGCTGCCCCCTCAGTTTTGGTCCTGGCTCAATGATTCAGAAAGCATCTTTCTCCACCCCCTCCTCACCCCATCCATCTTTCCCCACCCTCCTTACTAGCTCTAATTACCTGGCTTCCTTAATCCCTTTCTACTAAATTAATATTGTGAGTAGCCCTTCCCAAATATTATTTACATAGGTTTCTCATTTGGGAAAGGGTACTTAGACCCTGGGCACTGTATCAAGGAAACGGCTCAGTGCCTTAACATTCTATCTGTGAATTTATTATTGGTATAGATTATTGGAGACCAAAGACATTTAAGCAACATTCAAAAAATGATTAAAGGGTTTCTTTAGACTTTGCCCTCCCCTGGTTCCTTCTTGAATTAGATAAAGATCTGAGATTTCTTTGGCATAGTCATAGAGAACTCCCATAAGAAGAATCTCCCTCTACCAAAGCAAATCAACACCTTTTCCAAGTCTTAGAAAGTAACCGAGAATATGGAGAATTTAATTGACTTGCCCAGGGTCACAGCCAGTATGTTTTAGAATGGGCTAATTCTTTCTGAATTACAAATATTTTACAAGAACAGCAGTTCTATTTCCCTTTGGTGAGAGTTCCTCTTCCCTTGTCCTCCTCAGTAACTCAGATTCCCTTCATCTTAGGGAGGAATTCATGCAAAAGCATCTAAGTACACACACACCTTCTAGACCTCTGGATGCAGGATTACATCATGAGACTCCCACAGTTTTCTCCTGCCTCACTCTCAGCTGGTTTGAGCACGGCCACAGTAGGGCCAGAAGTGCCTTCTCCAGGACTCCCAGACTATTTTCATGAGACCATCTGAAATGCAGGCTGGGCCCAACAGCAGAAGCAGCAGCCCACCGGTGGAATGTTGGGCCAGATGGATTACATGGTAACAGCTGAAGAGGGACAGCCCTGGAGTACTGGCTATGGATATGTTTACTGATCTTGAGAAATCTGGGCTGGGACCAGCCAAAATACACACCCAGAAAACTTCAAATCCTTAGCCTCTGCACTGTATCTGGGCTCTTTCTCCCCCTAAGTCTATAAAGTGCTGCCAAGCACAGGGCCAGTCTGTCTTTGGAACCTCAACAGGTCTATAGGAGATAAGGATTTGGGAGGTCAGGAGGGCCACAAGCCAGGCCTCATTCCTGCTAGAGGCCAGTGCTGAATAACCTGTTTCACGGTCTGTGTGTTAAACACTGTGGTCAGCCCAGTGAAAGATTAGCTTATCTGCTGCTGCTGATACTGCCACCAACACAATACTACTCTGCCCTGCTCTGCACAAAACAAATTTTTTAAAATGCCTTTGTAGGCAAAATAAAGAGAGAGCAAATACTCTGGCTTGCATTGTTAGGGAGATTTGGAGCTTTTATAGGACAAAACAAAGAGAAACCCAGTGTCCCAATGTTGGGCCTAAAGCCAAGGACACCTGGGTTCAAATCCTCCTTGTGTGACCCAGGACAAATCTCAGACTCCCAGCTTTAAGATTATTGCAGAGGGCCAGCTAGGTGGTGCAGTGAATAGA
This sequence comes from Pseudocheirus occidentalis, assembly GCA_028646575.1. Lineage (NCBI taxonomy): Eukaryota > Metazoa > Chordata > Mammalia > Diprotodontia > Pseudocheiridae > Pseudocheirus > Pseudocheirus occidentalis. The sequence continues at coordinate 171,045,022 of CM053594.1, read as the reverse complement.
GCACTGGCCCTGAAGTGAGGAGGACCTGAGTTCAAATATGGCCTCAGACACTTAACACTTACTAGCTATGTGACCTTGGGTAAGTCACTTAACCTCTTTTGCCTTGTTTTCCCCCCTCCAAAAAAAAAATAAAAAGGTTACTATAAGGGTTCTTAACTTCTACATGTGTATATTGCAGACCCTTTTTTGGCAATCTGAAGAAGCCCATGAACCCCTTCTAAGAATACTGTTTTAAAATACATAAATTAAAATAAATATTGCAAAGGAAACCATTTACATTACAAGAGTCAACTAGCATTTATTAAATACTATGTGCCAAGCATTGTGCTAAATGCTACACTTAAATAAATTAAATGAAATAAAAAGAAAATAAAATTAAAAAATAAAGAATTTAAAAATTAAGTTCACAGACCTCATGCTAAGAATATTTGATTTACTAAATTGCAGATGGGAAGGAATGCCCACATTAGAATTCAGATCCTGGACCTATTGATATACAGGGCTCAATTCTACTATGAAATTCTAGAGCTGGAAGTGAGTTAAGAGAGGAATCCCCTTATATTACGTATAGTTGAGGCACAAGAAGGGTGTCTGGCCAAGATCCACAGGTTGTACTTATCAGATGTGAGATTAGAACCTAGATCCTATGACTCCCAGGTTAGTGCTGCTACAAAGGCAACTGGTGCCCCTAAATGGGAGTCCAAGATCATAGGACAATAACCAATAAATGATTTATTCAGGCAGTAGCCCTGGGAAAGATGTGAACTCCCTTCTTCTTTGATCATATCACATATATTTGGTAGAAACAAAGTCTTTTTAAAGGGCTTCATAATGTGCCTTGTTTCCTCAAGAAAAAGAATTGACAATGAATGACTTGATTTTCCTTTTCTAGGAACGGAGAGAGTAATAAGCTGGTGAGAAACAATTTCTGAATAGCCAGGCTCATAGTGTTGACACAGCTTTTTTCCTCTAATAGAATCAAGTTATGAATTCAACAAAGATCCGACTTTTGATAAGAGATTTGGGAAGCAACTGCCGATATAAATATGAATGGGCAAAATATATTGCAAGAATTTCCCCTCCCCCCCAGACACATTTGTTTGGAAGACTAGCCAGTTGGGGGAGGGAGAGTCTAGTGGAAAATGCCCATGGCTAGAAACTGGGGGACCTTGGTGCTAACCCTGAGATTTAAGCTCTCTATATCCTAGATTCCTTACAGATGTGAGGATCTCTGTAAGGACTGGTGCTTCAAATAAAATGATCCTCAAAACACAATGTCATAAAGGCGTGTGTGTGTGTGTGTGTGTGTGTGTGTGTGTGTGCAATGAGAATGGGCTAGTAAGTCAATTTTGTATCCTTTAAGTTACAAGTTTGACTATTGAGGTATAAGTGAAAAAGAGTTATTCATTAGCAGGATGATTAAAATAAGCAATGAACCATGGATCTCTTGGACTTAAGCATTGGGGTCTATTTTAGAACTGGAAAGAAAGAAAATATTTATCTGTGTTTGATAGACTGAGTGCCTGTGTGTGACTTTGGAGAATATCCTTGACCAAAGTTACCTGACCTGTTTTAGAGTCACAAACCTTTATGATGCTTTTAGCGGTCCTGAGACTCTAAACAAATTTCCCCTGTTATTTCAATGGAAGTCCTTTCTCTGGCACATCGCTCCCCTCCTGCCCCCTCCCAATATTTGGTCCATAGGAATACTGCTTTGAAGGTATTTCAGGTATCATAGGAGTTTTACTGTGGGTTTCCAAGTCCCCAGTTTCTCTTCAGCAGCTTCAAGGTTAATCTCTCTTCCTTCCAGTAGCAATGGCTAATCTTGTGCAGACTCTGAAAATACTCAGAGCTCACATGCAGAAACAAAGCTGATTATGAAGTGTGCATGTGTGACAAGATGTAATTGTATCATTGCCGTGTTTATGCATGCAGAAATGAACGAGTGGTTCACCAGTGGCCCGAGACTGCTTTCTATTTATCCACTCAATAATCCCTTTTAAAGTGACAACCATGTGCAAAGGCACCATGCCATTTACACTGTGCAATCATTTCAATATTTAATTAATAATACTTCAATACTCCATTAATTCTCTTTAGTTCTGACCTATAAATTCATCAGTGTAGAGCAGTGTGTGTTATATCCACATAGAAATAGAACCCTGTGGGCAAGATACTGACTCAGAAAACAGTAACGAACATTATGTTCCACTTTTGTTTATTTTTTAAACATTTTCCAATTATATTTTAATCTGGTTGGGGAATTTTGCAGGCAGCTTGAGACTCTTAGGCAGTGAGTTTGACACCTTTGGTGCAATATGGGATCTCCCTGCACTCCTATAGAGAGCAACTTGTCTGTAACTGGCAGTCACAATGGCATCTAAAGCACTGAGAGGCTGATTTACTTCCCATGACCACACAGGCATAGACTTGAGATCAGATCATCCTAGCTCCATGTCGTTCTGCTTCTCATTCATTAATAATATTAATTAATTATAATAACCATTAGGGGCAACTAGGTGGCACAGTGGATAGAACACTGGACCCAGAATCGGGAAGACAAGAGTTTAAATCTGGCTTCAGAGACTTATTAGCTGCGCAAGTCACTTAGCCCTGTTTATCTCAGTTTCCCCCTCTGTAAAATGATCTGGAGAAGGAAATGGCAAACTATTCCAATATCTTTGCCAAAACACACACACACAAAAACACACACACACACACACAATCCCAAGTGGGGTCATGAAAAAAATTGGATACAACTGAACATAAATATTAAATTAGTCAATAATGCATGTTAGAATTTAAATATTTTTCAGATTCATTCTTTGAAATTCAGAAGGTAGACAAGCTCAAGTACATGATTATTTCAGGAATAAATTTATTGTGCTAAAGAAACTTTTCCATATCTTTAAAATGAAGGAGTTAAGCTAGACTTCTAAGGTGTTCCCTTTTAATGCTAACATTTTATAACCCTATTATTAAGTAATGAAGCATAGCATTGTTATCTTGGTAGAGAACTTGGTAGAGAAGCCAAGGACCTAGGTTTAAGTCCCTTTGTATCATTGGGTGAAATCACTTCACCTTGGTGCTTTAGGCCAGTGGTGTCAAAGGCAAATAGAAATGGTGACTACCATGTATAAGGATTGCTGGTGAATGTATATTGACTCACTTTATAAATGTAAAGCAATCTATGTTTTATTGTATTTTTATTCATTTGGTTAAATACTTCCCACTTACCTTTTAATCTGATTTCCACTGAGTAGCTTTGCAGGCAGCATGTTTGACACCTCTGCTCTAGGCAGCCCTCTAAGACTAGAAATTGCAGAAAACGTGTCAACCAGAATTGTTGGGGGGAGTTTCCTTACCTATTATTCAGGCAGCTAGGTGGTACTGTGGATAGAATACCAGGCTGTGAGTCAGAAGACTCATCTTCCTGAGTTGAAATCTGGCCTCAGACATTTACTAGATGTGTGACCTTGGACAAGTCACTTCACCCTATTTGCCTCAGTTCCTCATCTGTTAAGTGAGCTGGAGAATGAAATGAATGGCAGACCATTCCAATATCTCTGCCAAGAAAACTCCAAATGGGGTCATGAAGAGTCAGATACAATTGAACAACAACAATTTATCATATGATTAACTCTTAACCTTAATGATGGCCGGTATTAGCATGAAAGAGAAAGAAAATTTAGGAGGTAACTTTTAAAAAACTTAGAAAAGCAACAGGGTAATCAACAGTGATAATAGCTGAGATGAATATAACTGAAATTAAAAAGACAATGTGATAAAAATAAAACTCAGAATGGGTTTGCTTTGTTTTGGAAAGACCAACAAAACTGACAGTTAGCAGATCTATTTTTTTTTTTCAAAAGAGAAAGCAAACCTATATTCTCCAAAATAGCAATGAGAGAAGCAAAGGCCAAAAGAGTCAACATTATCAAAGATGACTATACTCAGCTGTTTGCTGATGAATTCGAAAGAAATGAGTGTTTATTTAACAAGCATATGAAAACAAGCTCAAGTTCCCAGTACAATGGATTTTATGCCACTCTCCGTCACCTCCACCCAGATCAGCTATGGAAAGAAGAGCATTTGAGACAACTGAATATTTTCTGCTTCTGCTTTTGGTCCTAGTCTGGGAGCCCTCTAAAAGTTGATATAATGGGTCTCTGCCTGTACCATGTTGGTATTTCAGTGCAAAAAGAAAAATCACTCTCTGTAAAGGATTTCAAAGAGGAACTTTCACAGGGACTGAATTATGACTTCTCTAGAAAAGTCTCAGGCAAACAGCTGGGCTTGGGGAGACAGAACCATGCTTTGTTGTCCAGGGACTCCTAAGGAAAGGCAGGACTGGAGGCCCAGATACTATTGGCTCATTAAAGCAAAGGCTTGCCTTCCCTACAACATCTTGTGATTCAGGGAGCTGCATGTTTACAAAGAGGACAAGAGCCAAATGTCCTTTCTGGGACAGCTGCTAATGCCAAAGATAAGAAAGACCTCACCCCAGGACAGAATTGGGGAAATCCAAAGAGATCAGGGAAACCATACTCATAATAGTAACTTCTTATTTTAAACTTCATCTTGAATCTGCAGCCTTGGGGAACTCAAAAAGTTTTACTATTAATATCTTATAAGCCCTGTAAGTATTTTCATACTTCTCATCAGTTTTTCTCAGAAACTCTCTGAAGCATCTAGAAGAGATATCATTCTTATTTTACATATGAAAGAAGTTAGCATAGGGGTAGAATAGGAGTTTGAACCTAGGTCCTGGGGTGATGCTATCCTGACCATCATTCTTTTTACTTATGAAAAATTTTCAGCTTCACTTATAAGTTACTTCTTGGATTCAGAGCATTCCAACAAGGATTTAATAATAAGCATATGTGCCATGTACTTTGAGAGGCCCTGGGTATATAAAAACAAAAACGTCTTGACTTCAGCAAACTTACATTCTACCAGTTAGCAGATAAGTAAATACAAAGTAATTGGAGGGTGGGATGGAGAGGACACTACTTCTGGGGTGATTAGGAAAAGTCTTGAGGGAGAGGTGGCACCTGAACTAACTTTTGAAGGCAACAAATAGAGGAACAGAGGGGGCAGAGAATTACAGACTCCAGTGTGGGAGTCTTTGGTTGCATCTTCTGTAAGGATGCAGGTTCTTCTTTTCCACTTGAAACTTCAAATCCACAAAATACTTTTAGTACTTTTAATGCTACCTGTAAGGTAGTTACTGACTTCTTTAGACAGTAAACAGCTGAGGTTGTTGGTATAAGAGAAACAAGAGGGGCATGTGACAATGATCACTGACCCTAGACTCTCTAAGTCAACCCCCAAGTGTATCAATTAATCAGTATCATCTGGAATGTTTTTCTCTTTCCCTTCCGTCTTTCAAAAGATTCTTCCTCTTTATAATCCAACTCAGACTACTTCTGACTGTTGGTCTCATCAACTCCCACTTACTTAGAGAGCTCTTTCACTTTTCACTGCACACCAGGGGCACTTATTGTCTATAAAATTCATTTGTTGATTCCACACATACTACTTTGTGATCTGTCAACTCTAAATCCTGTCAATACTTTTCTGTTATTGTCCTGAATTGTCAAGGTGGTTAAGTGGTTCAGTGGGTGTGTGATCTGTTTGCCTCACTTTCCTCACCTGTAAAATAAAAATAATAATAGTACCTACCTCACAAGATTGTTGTGAGGCTCAAGGGAGATATTTGTAAAGTGCTTAGTGCTGTGTCTGGCACAGAGCAGGCTTTTAATGAATGCTTCTTCCTTTTCCCCTTCCCTTCTTATTTACCTTTTCATAGGTATGATATAAGACCAAAGACTTCAAGACTTTGTCCTATGTCCTGACTTCAAGGTTAACAAGATAGTTGAGGAAACTGAATATAGTTATAGGAATGAAGAGTAATTCTTTATGTCAGAGGCTCCTTCTTATCAGGGCAGGATATGCTTGGGGAAGGGGAACTCTTGCTTCTCTGACCATTCCCTCCTCCCAAGTGGGACTTAGGAATTTGAATATCTGTCATTTTTCCAAGGGTCGCCACCAGTTCCCTCTTTTAAGCAGTATAGCTCACAAGACCAAAAAAAAGTTTTACTTACAGAATAAAGAACCACAAAGTACTTGTATCAAGTCCATAAAGAGTCAAGAACCCCTTTCCTGGTGGGTGAATTCTTCCCCAAGGGACTTTACAGAAATACCCTAGACAGATCTATCAGCCAGGTGGGGAAAAAAAAAAAACTTTTGAGTTTGCTTCTTTAAAGCAGTGAACCTCTTAGCCTCACTGCCTTCTTGACAATAATTCTTCTCTCACAGGTACTCTACTCCTTTGCTTAATTGTTCTAAATTTGCCGTGTGTTCTCTTTGCTGTTCAGAACTCCTTCCACAGATACTTCATTCCTCTTGCTTCTTTCTACATCTTTTCTCCAATTCTACATTGCTTTTCCTCTGAGGTAATAGTGCCAATTCTTGAGCAGCAGAGTTGTGAAGGGATTAAAGTACAATAGCTGTCAGTTTCTCCAACTGAAACTTTTTGAGACCCAAAAAGGCACTCTTGACCACCAGGATATTCTCCATTTTAAAAAAAATGAGTTCAGTGCCTGGTTTGTTGTCTTTCCACCCCAACTTTTGCCCTCATATTCAGGTAATTCATGCATCTTGATGCTCTCATAAATACCCATACTTCCCAGTTCCTCAGTCTACTCAGTTTGTATGACCTATTACTCCTCCACTCTGCCTCAGCTATACACGAAATGACCCAATTCCATGTTCATGATCTCTAAAATTTCTGCATCTGATTATAATCTTTTACTATTCCATCTTTTCCTATGTATTACGAATCCTAATTCTGTTCTTTATCTTCAAAGTAACCTCTATTGGTTCCATACTTGAGGCCTTTCTCAGGCCATCATCCCTGCACTAACTATAACCTTTTACCACAGAAATTGTAGAAAAATATTTATGTCTAGGGCTTTTGCAATCTAAATAGGTAGAGGTAACATCCAGATATAAGAAATGGATTTCTGAATAATTTAAATATCCATGAACAAATATTGACCTATAGTTACTATTTTAGCCTTATCTTTGGCAGATTTGGGCATCAAAACTATATTAATCTCATAAAAACTATAGAATACCACAAAGTCTAGATTTAATCTAATTCAACAAATGTTTATTAAATGTGCTGACTTTGGAGTTAAAGAATTTGATTTCAAATCTCAGCATTATTTCACATAGAAACAACAAGTTCCTTTACCTCTGTGGGCTTCTGTAAAATGAGAAACTTTGTTATATGACATCTAAGATTCCTTCCACTTCTGAATCTATGATCATATACAAGGTATCACAAACATTTTAAAAAATGAAATAGTCTCTGTCATAAAGAAGTTTGCATTTTACTAAAGAAAAAGCAATCTATGTAGCAGAAGTATTTTTTTTCTTTAAATGTTTGGAAAATTTCACTTTTGGATTTGAATGGATTCGATCATTTTTAAAGAGCTGCTTATTAATTCATGATCAGATTTATTTTCCTAAAACTATTTATTTATTCCCTTGGTTTTTTCTTTCCAGTTTTGGTATTTGGGCAAGGAAAAGCAACAATTGGTACAAACAGGGTCAGCTTTATAAAGGTGATATCACCCAAACCAAGCCTTGGAATAGCAGTAAGATTGTGAGAAACAGTGATAAACAGAGTGTGCATTCTAGGCACTGGGAATTAATTTTTTAAAATTTTGTTTTGTGAATGTATGGAGGTGAGAAAAGTAATATCAAATTCAGAGAATAGCTAATAGACACATTTTTTGTCTACAGACTTGATAGAATTCTTGCAGAATAATAATGGGAAAGAAGACTGGAAGGTAGGCTAGAATAATAGCTGTTGGTAGCTAGATCTGGAAGAGACCTTAGACATCTCTGAGTCAGACTCCTTTATTTTTCACACAGAAAACTGAAGCCCAGAGAGGCTAAGTGAATTGTCCAGAATTCTATAGCTAGTAAATACCTGAGGCAGGATTTAAACCCAGGTCTATCACACTCCAAATCCAATAGTCACTCTATCCACCATAGCTTAGATTGTTGGATGAGACTGGAAAGGTAATTTGGAGCCTTAGAAATCAGACAGTATATATTGTTATACTCTGTATTGCATTGTGCATGTATGTGGTTGCAATTTCTAAAAACTGAATTGAATATTTGAGTGAATTGGGAATCACTGAAGGTGGGAACCACTGAGGGGCTGAGGAAATATCTTGGTCAAATCTACACCTTAGTGGGGCGGAGCCAAGATGGCAGTGTAGAAGCAGCAAAGTAATGCAGCTCCCACACAAATATGCTAAAAACTCATAAAATGGGACTCTAAAACAGATTTTCAAGCTCCAAAACTCTCCAAAGACAGAAAACACTTCTGTTGCTACAGGCAGCTCAACAGGCAGAGCTCTTCGCAGCAGTCTGGGAGCTGCGGTGGAAACCCGGCTGGGTCAGGCCCTGGGGCAGTCAGGCAGAGCCCAGTCTATAGGAGAGCAGATCGGCTGCACTGGAGGCATAGTTACCACATTTATCAGGCCAGAAGAAAAAAAAAAAGGCTAAGAGAAAGGTGAGTGGATTTTGCTAAATCGGGAGGAGAGGAGCGGTCCAGCCAAACTGCTCCCAGGGCAAGGAAGCAGTGGGAGGCGGCTGTGGCAGCAGGAACGGCTAGAACAGCAGCGGCCTCCGCTGGGCTGCTTC
>CM053594.1:171019664-171035795 GCA_028646575.1 Pseudocheirus occidentalis | reverse complement strand
AATTAAAAAATCTATACCTTAGGAAAATTATTTAGCAACTATATTGAGGATGGATAGATGTGGGGTGGGGGAGAGGAAGGTGTAAATTAGAGAGTACAAGAAGGGAAATTCATAATAGATCCTATTACAAGAGTCTACATGAAGGAAAGGATGAAGCACAGAACTAGTCTGATGGCAAACCAGACAGAAGTGAGAGTGGAGGGGAAGATCAACTGGGTGGTTCAGTGGATAGAATGCTGGGCCTGGAGTCAGGAGGACTAGAAATTAAATCCACCCTCAGATGCCTACAAGCTGTATGACCTGGGCAAGTCACTTAACCTGTGTTTGCCTCAGTTTCCTCATCTGTAAAATGGGGGTAATAATAGCTCCTACCTCCCAGGGTTGTTATGAGACTCAAATAAGACATTTGTAAAGCACTTAGCATACTGTCTGCCACAGAGTAAGTGCTATGTAAATGCTAACTACTATTGTTACTGTTATTATTAATAACATCATTATTACCATTAAATGATTGGCTCATGGGAGGAAAAGAGAGAGGGAAATGTCAAAGAGGTCTGGGAGCAAAAATACTTGAGTGACTAGAAGAATATGGTACTCTAAAATGGGAAATTTAGAAGGGGGAAAAAGAGGAAAAGAGGAAGATGAAGAGGGACAACAAGGACAGGAAGAGTGATAAAAATGAGAGGAAGAGAGAGTAAGGGAAAGACAGGAAGGGGGGATGAGGAAAAAGAAAAGAAAGGGAGAGGGAGGAAGGGAAAGAGTGGGGGAGGTACAGGGAGGAGAGGGAAGAAGAAGAGAAAAGAGATAGAGGGGGAAGAGAGAGACAGAGAAAGGCATAGAGAGAGAATGTTTGGAGAAAATATCTCATGCAATTTGCTGAAATAATATTATCAAATTATTTTTTCTTCTATTTTTCTAGAATTCCAAAAATGTTGAGGTTTCCTGGAATTACTGAATGACAGCTTTTTGTTGTTGTGGAGTCCTTTTGAGTCGTGTCCAACCCTTCATAACCCTATATAACCAGTATCTTGACAAAGATACTGGAGTGGTTTGCCATTTCCTTCTACAGCTCTTTTTACAGATAAGGAGACTGAGGCAAACATGCTCAAGTGACTTGTCCAGGGTCACACAGCTAATACGTGTCTGAGGCTGATAAGCGTCTGAAAATTAGTACAAAGACGATGCCAGGCTCAGCACTCTATCCACGGCACCACCTAGAGGCCTATGGCTATGAGGAACCTTTGAGATCACTGTTTTAGGGTGAAATTATAATTTTTGTAGCACACTTACCAGCACTCAAGTGGCAAAAGGGAAGAAGCAGGTGTAAATCTCAAGGACTATGGGACAATGTTTGAGAGGAAAGCAGTGGCTGCAGTTCTCAGGGCTGTCCAACTTGGGGGATGCTGTTCTTTTGTACAGTCACTTTCCTGGGCCCTGGACTCCTGCTCCAGAGCTGTACATGTCAGTCTTGTGGAGCACAGACTAAGGCCTGAACTCTGGAATGATTTATCATGCCAAGGTAGTTTCCCCTTTTACAACCTAGAATAAATGACCTCTCTGTAAAGGTCATACAGATCCTGGGATCTGCCAGACTAACACTGGCATTCATCTATCATCCTAGGTCATTCCAGAACAAGTAGCCTTTTTATAAAACATGTGACAGATATAGAGAACAAATTCTAGAACAAATGGAACTCTATGATCCATAAGGTGGAAGTGCAGCCCTGGCCATCATACCACCATCATCCTGCAACATCCTTATTTTAGAGTTAAAGAAACTGAAGTCCAGAGGTTGAGGAGTGACGACTCCAAGGTGATGTGGCTGAGAGGCCGGATCAGGGCAGAGGACAGGCCTCCAGACTCCCATTCCAATGCACTGTCTCTCTAAGTCCCACACTTGATTCCATCTCCTTGATCTTCCTTCTAAATCTGTCATCTTCACTGTACTGCTTCCAAATGTTTTTCCAGTTATTTTCTGAGCTTATTTTTCCATTTCAGTTGCATTATCTACCAGCCTGACTTCTATTATATTAATTCTGCTTTTAGTTGCAGCCACTGATCTCAAAATCACTCTATTTCCCATCTTGCTCCGTTTTGCCATTGTTCACTCTTGAATATTTTAGTTTCATTCAGTTATCAACTTAATTCCTCTAGAGATTTTTTAAAATTGCATTTAATTCTTATTTTAATTCCCACCATGATTCTTCCATCTCCCTCTCTCCTTCCCTTGACTTTCTGGAATGTGTATCTTTTATCCGTTTGATTGTACCTCTCATACTTCCTGGCGTTGCATCTGTTGCTACATCTGATACTGTTTCAGCATGTTTATCTTCTGGTGTTTTTTGCCCCCTTAATGCTCTTATTTGCTAATATTCTGATTGTAGGAGAGTTTTTCAGTTTTCTGAGTGTCTTTTGGTGAATTTTAATTTTCTGTTGAGTAATAGTAATAGTTTTCTTTCTCTTCTATTTTTCTCTTCCTTCTCCCTCCCTCTCTCTCCTTCCTTCCTTCTTTCTTTCTTTCTTTCTTTCTTTCTTTCTTTCTTTCTTTCTTTCTTTCTTTCTTTCTTTCTTTCTTTCTTTCTTTCTTTCTTTCTTTCTTTCTTTCTTTTTCTCTCACTCTTTATTTTTAGCTATTACCAAAAATCAGATCCATCCTCATCATAAGAATGGATCATAAGGACTTGCTACCACTGACAATACTCAAGGAGGTCCTGGAGGCTCTCATGGAGCACATCTCTTCCATGTCTTCCCACCTCTCTCATGACTCATAAGGACATTTAAGTGTTGTCAGGTTCACTAAAGAAATTTGGAAATACATTCAATAAAAAATAAACACCAACCTCGCTACCTTAAAGACTTGTCTCATAAATTCTTGGCTCCCACATCATTAATTAGGGTAGGCTAACTAGAGCTTTCCCCAGATTGTTCTCTTGGGGTACTTCTTTCTTCTCTTGTCCCAGCTTCCCCATGTTCTGAAGAGGACCTGAAACACACCTCCAGGGTCTTTTCCCTCCCCCTGGGGGCTGTTCAATGTTACTGCATCCTATGGTACTCTAGGTTCTTTTCCTCACTCCTCTTTGCCTCCTCCCAGGGTCACCTGGGTCAGCTACATAAGGTTCAGTCCCTCTTTCAGGAGCTCACTTTCTGCTAGGAGGAATTTGGTCATCTAGTGAATAGAGGAGGGAGGAGAAAACTTTGGCTTTGTCATAATAGCTAAGGTTGGTCCCATAAAATATTATTTTTGAAGTAGCTAATATATTTGTGACAAAAAACTAAAGGGTCAGCAAAGCTAAAGAAAAGCTATTCAAAGCTTTTCTCTCTATTTATATAGGCATGGAGGTGGGGGGGGAAAGGGTGTAGTTAGCAAAAGGAATGTCAACAATTGGTCTTAATTACAGCAACTGACACAGGTGGGAGGAAATGAATAAGTTATCTGGTCCGTTCCACTCCCAGAACACAGATCTAGAAGAGTATAAAGGCATTCAGACTTGCTAAAGGAACATCAGTTTCTCCAGTACAGTGAGCCCAAGCCAGTAAAAAAAAAACTGTGAAACAGTCCCTCACAATGACAGATGAATTCCACTTCTAAAAAGGGAAAGTAGCACAGCGGTATTTTATACTAGAACTCTTTGCCAGTTTAAAAAATGATACAAAAGTCATGTGATGGGGAAAGAGTGAGAAGCTTTAATTTTTATTTTTAAGGGAACAGGACAAGTTTGATTTCATCCAAAGGTACTGATCAACACTAAGTATGGTCATAAGTGGGAAAAATGTTTCATTCAAATAGCTTTTATTGTAAGTGTCCATGTGAAATGTCCAAGTTCCATGTGAAACCCTCATCCCCAATATCATGTTATCACAGAAGATCCCACCGAGTTTCATGTGGGAGAAGTCAGGAGACTGAAAGATGTGTGTAACATATTCTTTCAAAATAGCAACACCCAAACCTCAGAACATGAGTATTATAGGTAATGGGGCCTAGCACATGGGCAGAGTTCGTCAGCATGGTCAGGTGAGGCAATTTCCCACAAGTTTAGTCATATTCAACTCTCTGTGACCCTCTTAGGGGTTTTCTTGGCAAAGATACTGGAGTGTTTGCTATTTCCTTCTCCAGCTCATTTTACAGATGAGAGAACTGAGGCAACCAGTGTTAAGTGATTTGCCAGGATCACAGAGCTAGATTTGAACTCAGGAAGATTCATATTCCTGACTTCAGGCCCACCACTCTGCTTTACCACCTAACTGCCCCAAATTCTGCATGTGATCAAGGTAAAGAGCCTGCTTCCAGGAGAGTTGTGAAGATGGGTCATAGAGAAATTACAGTACATGTACAGAGACATTTGGTAACTGGATCTGGTTAGAAGACTTTTTTTTTTGGAAGAGGGAAGGCAGGTAATTGGAGTTAAGTGACTTGCCCAAGGTCACACAGATAGATAGTAAGTGCTAAGTGTCTGAGGCTGAATTTGAACTCAGGTCCTGTTGACTCTAGGGCCAGTTCTCTATTCATTGTGCCACCTACCTGCCCTGAGAATCTTTTCTTTAATTGGCTACATAGCCAGAACTGAGGACATCATCAAAAAGGCCTGAGTCATGACTGGCCATAGAACAGGAGCTACAGAAGCTAGAACTGGTATCCTAAACTGTGAAATGTGACTTTTGAATACAACAGAAAAATAAAAACTTGTATTTTGAGAGTACTCTAAAATTAAACAAAGTGTCTTTGGAGGCAGGTTGTAAAATACCATCCCTGGTTTTAGAGATGAGGAAACAGACCTAGAGCAATTGGCTTTTCTATTAAAAACCTCTAATATAAGAGAATGGGACTGAGAGAGTGCTGGGCCTGGAGTCAGGAAGACCTGATTTCAACTCTGGCCCCACAAGCTTACTAGCTGTGCGATCCTAGGCAAGTCACTTACCTCTGCTTGCCTCAGTTTCCTCATCTGTAAAAAATGAGCTGGAGAAGGAAACAGCAAACCACTCTATGATTTTTGCCAAGAAAAACCCAAATGAGGTCACAAAACACAACTGAAAAATGACAGAACAATATGGACAAAGGTACCTGCTTGACGCTCTTTCTGGAAGCATTTTGTTTTAATCCTAGGCACACCTGACCCCCTCAGAAAGGTTCCTCTGAGTCTTTTGCTAATAAAACAAAATGAAAGAAGGGAAAATACCATCTTTTCACCGGCCTCTCTGCTATGCAGGGGCTGCCTCAGTGATACTAATGATCTTGGGTTAGCTAATTGATTTAGTCACTTATAATGGCTGCTTCTTTATAATAATGACTAATATGTATGTAAATTTTATATGTATTATCTCATCTGATCCTCACAACAACCCAGGGAAGTAGGTGCTATTCTTATCCCATTTTACAGATGAGGAAATGGAGTCTGAGAAAAGTTAAGAGACATACTGGGGTCATGCACTATGCCTCTGGGGCAGAACCAGTCTCTCCACAATGCTAGAATATAGTCTTTTCTAGCCTTAGATAATTAGGATTACAGAATTTAAATGGAGAAAGTAGCACATTAGGGGTAGCGCAATATCATAGGAAGAACGCTGAACTTGGAGCCAGGAAACCTGTGCCCAAATCCTAGCATGGCCACAGAATTAGTCATATGTCTTTGGGCATGTTCCTTTCTTCTTCTAAATCTGTTTCTTAATTTGTAACTTGAGGATAATTATCCATAATACTACCTACCTCAAAGGATTGCTATGGGGCAAGGGAAGAAAAGCACTTTGTAAAATACTATATAATGGGGAGCTAATATTCTTAGAAAAAGAGGATTATACCATTGTAGAGATGGTTTGTGTAACTACGTATATACAGCCTGTATTGAATTGCTTGTCTTCCCAGTGGGGGTGGCGAGGGAGGAAGGGAAAGAATCTAGAATTTAAAGTCTTAAAATCAAATGTTTAAAAAATATATATGTATATGTGTATATATAGGTGTGTCTGTATATGTATGTGTGTATGTGTGTATATATAGATATATATATGTATATAATTATTATTTACATGCAACTGTAAATTGTAAATTTACATACAGGCGCCAGGGTAGGGAGTTCCATCTCACCCTACCAGGAAAGTCAGAGGGGCGATGAGGGAGGACATAGGAGAGAGCAGATTGGGGGAGGGGGTATACAGTGGGATTGCTGTTTTGGGGTGGTGCGTAGGGGAAAGATGGGGAGAAAATTTGCAACTCAAAATCTTGTGGAAATGATGTAAACTAAAAATATTAAATTTTTTTAGTAAAAATATTTTTAAAAAAAGGGGGGGGGACTATAAAAACGTATAGAAAAATCACCCTTCCTGTAAGTCACAAGAGTCTGGCTTGCTTTATCTCTTTTGTAGCTCAACCCCCATGAAGGGGTCAACTTCCACCTTTACCCCACCTCTTACTCTTAGGTTAGGAAAGATGGAACCCTTGTTTTATATCAGATATTACCCACCCACCTCATCCACAATACCAGGGCTTTTCTGAAGAGTGAAGGGGGGAAAATGAAATTACAGAAAGATCAGAAGAACCCTGGAAGGAATAGGCAAATGAACACTTGTTTCTTTTGTAATCCAAGTTATTCAAGGCAAGAGGGTTGGGCCAGAGCAGGGCAGTGCTGCCTACAGAGTGACAGCACAGGCTGAGTCAACAGGAACCAGGCCTACAGTGAGAATTCCTTTTTTGGAAACCAGGCAGCCTGACTCTTTCCAGGAGTGTTCAAAATCCTTGGTCAGTGACGCAATCCCACAACGATCAAGGAGCCCAAGGAACAACTGCTGGTTTGAAGGATTTGAAAGAAAACCAGGCCAAAAAAAAGTTTAAAAATTCCATATTTATTTTGAAAGAATAAAAGGAAAAAAAAAGTTAGACTTATGCACTTTCTCCACCAGGCTGCCCTCTTACTGAAAGAAGTGTTTAAGCTCTGTAGCAGGATGGACCTACAGGCTTAAAGAGATTTTAGGCAAAAATACTGGAGTTTTTTTTTTTCCATTTACACTAAAAGGAAAAGCTCTTTTTCTCAAGAAGGAGTTAGAGAAGAAGCTCACAAAGAGGGGAAAGGGGTCAGCATAAAAAAAAAAAACCAAGAGAATTCTTTATTACCTATCACCTTTAGGATGTTTATATACAGAATAGTTTTTCAGAATGATTATTCTGAGTTATTTGTTGTTTTTTTTTAATACCCTCAAAGGCACCTCCACCCTTGAAAGAACTGAAACACCATCCTTCCAAGGGTAATTTCTTCCATGAGACTTCACCAATTTCAGACCTATATGATAAGGAAGACTCTAGGTCAGCAGAAAATTGGGGGTTATGGGAAGGAGTCTTTAGAGTAAGCATTGTTCTAGCCTAAGTCTAGTAGGGACCTATGTCAGCTATCCATCATGCTAATAAAGCAGAGGAAAACCATTAAGTTGTACCTCTGCCTCTGTTCTTTATGGTCTTTTATTTAAATGTCAGCTCTCTTCAATAGGGATCACTGGGTATTTGTATGCCCAGTGCCTAGCATAGCAGGTCCTGAATGAATACTCGATTGATTGATGAAAAGGAAAATAAGTTGGTGTGATGGGTGGTGTGGGTATTAGGTGCTAGAGGCCACCTAGTGGTGCTGCCAGAGGCATAACTAGCCAGACCTGGCTCATTTCTCTGCTATTTATAGAGAGCTGTCATGGATTAACCAATTAATTAGCTGGCTAGGGTATGCAGTATGTTTGTTTGGCCATCAAACTGTGCTCCAATTAAATGCTAGGTAACCTACTGGCCCTCTTGCTTGCATGTATGCAAACTGCAGTCAGCTTCAGGCTCTATAAAGATCTAGAGATCAGATCTGGAAGACCTCAACACCAGCCCTTCCTCCTAAATAAAACAACTAACATAAAACAATGGGCAGTTACATGGTGCAGTAGATTCTGCAGTGGACTAGGAATCATGAGTTCAAATCCAGCCTCAGGCACTTACTGCATGACCATGGGGCAAGTCACTCAACCCTGTTTACCTCAGCTCCTCATCTATAAAAGGATCTGGAGAAAGAAATGGCAAACCACTCTTAAGAAAACCACAAATAGTTGGATGTGACTGAAAGAACTCAACAAGGACAACAGAAAACACAAACCACCTTGAGAATGGAAAATGTGTCTTTTCTCTGTTCTTCAAGGCTCCATCCCATGTTTGGCCTTTATTCCTTTCATTCCTCCCTTCCCCCTTCCCTGAATTCTAAGGATTTGAACATTTGCTGTCTTCCTAACAGTCATGTGACTTATTGAAACAATCAGGGAACACAGAAATACCAATCCAAAAAACAAAAAGCCTTTCAAATAGCAGAGTGGACAACTTGTTGCAGCTTGGATCAAAACCTCTTTTCCTCTGGCACCTCTTATCAATCAGTAGAAGAGAAAAGAAAAGAAGAGGAAAGATTCAGTCACTTTCACATCTTGTCATCTTTTTTCCTCAACAATTGGTCTGAAGGAACGGGGGAGAAGGGAAACACTGGATTTAGTTTAGTAATGCTGATGACAGCTAGGATTCCCTACTGAGCATCTTGCCCCACTGAGTCCCAGATCTTGATTTGTTCTGTTCCCCGTCTTCTCTGCCTTTCCCTCTATACTCTAGGTCTGTCTTTTTATGGGGCTCCCACAGTACTCCTTAAGTGATTCTGTTCTTGATTCCCTCTGGCCTGGGCAGAAGCAGCAGGGGTACCCTTCCACTCAAGGGCTCAGAAGGTAAAATCCAACATGGGTGTCTGGACTGCCCTAAGCCAGAGAAAGTGACATCAGGAAGTCTCTTTGAAGGCAAAAGGGAGTAAAAACCTTGGGATTCTGGAAAATATACAATTCACCTTCCCCCAAGCCTAACAAAATAACTCCAGTTATTTTTGTGAAGTCTGAGAAAAGCTCAGATACATTAAAAATGGAGAACTTCTCAAGGATGAAAGTAACAGGCATACATAGCATTGGCCATAAAGAATTCCATCCATAAACCATGTTTAAATTGAAGATTTTCTAAGAGGTCAAGGAACTGGCAAGCTATAATTGTAGTCTTATCTAAGCAAAGATACTATATGTTTTGGCCCCTCAGTGTCCAATAAAGAACCTTATTAGACACCAATTCTATTTGCCAGTTCTTTATTTCTTTCATGGTATCAGTGATCTGTATTGAAGACCCCAAAGTGCTTTTCCTACATTTGCTGGCTAGAAGTGTGACTGCATATGAAAGTTAGCTTTCAGAGACATGTATAGGGATATATGGAGGGCCTTGCCTAGTACAGTGAGTTAGCCACCAAGGCATATTTATTGAATAGTGTATTTACTGAGTCCGACTTAACAGCATTCCACAGCATATACCTCTTCCCATTTTTGACCCTTGGAGGCCTACTGTGTATACCCTTTCTTCCAGGCTCATTAGCATAAAGGAATTTCCTAGGGGAAAAAAAAAGCTGGCCACAGCTAACTTTTACCTGCATCATTAGTACTGAGTAGTAGTGGCCAATTCTCTTCAAATAATGTGTCTAAGAATATAAGGTAGCATCCCTGAAAGCAGTCATTTAAAAGTTAACATTGGGAAAAGCCAGCTACAATCCCTTTAATACAAGGCACTGCCCCCCCCTATAGAAGCCACCCCTTGGTTCTTGGCTTCAGAGGAGGAGTAGAATCATCAGTTTCATTAAGCACACGTAACATGTAATTGCCAGTGTAGATGAGAAATTGTCCGGTGACTTGGGCAGCATAGGACATAAACCGCAAGAAGTTCCTAGAAGACAGCAGAAAGAAATTGAAAACAAACCAAAAAAAGGTCCAAATATCTCATCCCTTGCTTGACCAAGCATCTTAGGATAGATAATAACTTTTCTCCTTCCATATCTTGGTTCACTGTCCCCAAACTGACTTGAGGGTGGGGTGGAAGGAGACAACAGTTTCCAATGTCAGAAGTCCATTCCCTACCACCCCTGAACTTAATTCAGTTACAATTAGACAGACACACCCCTTATCTAAGTCCTGATTTTAGTGGGATGCCAAGCTTAAATACTGAATAGCACCTGATATCATCAGTGCTCTGAGCCCTTCATTTTCAGTAACTCTAGAATGCTAATGAGTCGTTAAGAGCCTACCTGATGAAAATAATTAGTGTAGGCCTGAACTGAACTGAAGTTAGGCGTGGCCAGTGGAAGGGAAAAAAATGAACCAGGATCTCATTGCCCTTATAAAGGCATTAGTTAAATCATTCCATTCAGGGCAATCAGTTAAGTCGTCAACTTCAGGGTAGTTCTTAGAAGTTAGAGCTTCTCAAGATCAAAAATGGCCATTCTATCCTGTCTAGCACTTACCACTGATTTTAGTATTAAAAACGAGTAATTCTTGTTCATTACAAACAACGGCTTTAACTTTTGTTCCTATTCAGTCCAAAGAGGGCTAAAAAAAAAAAAAAAGAGTTTCCCTTTCATCCCAAAACTTGCACTACAATCACAGATGAGACAGCCAGGAGTTGTATAAACTTCCTCTGTGTGTTCAGTTGTGTGTGGAGACTTTTCTGAACCTGTCTGGAGATGCCACAGATGAAGTGACTGCCCTTTGCCAGGTGCAGGTTTCCTAGGGACTTGTGCTCACAAACAGTTGCCAAGAGCCAGACAGCTGGGCTGCTCTCAGCATGACTTTCTTAGCTATTCTGGCTATTCAGTGAATGCTGGTTGCCTCTCAGGAGGATCATGGGATCTTCCCGTTGATTTGAACTAATGAGCCAAAATCTTTAAGTTTGTCTTTTAGGGAAGCCCTTGCCAGGAGTCAAATTGCAGCAAGATGCCGATCTACCGTCATCTTTTTCAAACTAGAAGGTATTTTGCTGCTTCCTGTGCCTCATTACCAGCTACATATAAAAGGAGTGATTTTTAACAAAATGACAGCTGAAGTCAGACTAAGCTTTTTTAATCCCAAGATTAACTGATAAACCTATTTGGCTCTTACTTATTTTCTTAAGCCATTCTCCTGACCTACTGGGAGAAGGTAGCTGTAAGAACTGTTGTGTGAAAAATACAGAAAGGCAAGTCATTTCTGTGTCTGTCTCTCTGGTAAATAAGAGCAGGCACAATCCTAAATCCACCTAAAGGGGATTTCAAACAGAATATCCATACAGGAATCGCCAGATCTTTGTATAAACTCCCTAGGAGTCTCTGTGGCCATTGCTGCCTTCCTAGAGACTCTCTTCAGGGCATCCCACGGTTGTGGGCTGTGTTTCTTGTATGGAAATCAGTTCTTCCAATGTTCTATGGAAACTCTGATGGAGGCCCAGAGTAAAGATCTTCATAGGCCTCTTAATCCATAAGCATCACAGCATATAGAATCACTTACGAAGAATCCCCAAGCTCAGAGGGGTGAATGGCTTTTCCAAGGACACACAGTTAAGCGCTAATTGAATCAATTCAGAATCCACTGATTCCCAGAACCCAGTGCTGTTCCTGCTATACCAGTATTTGATAATAATGTTGAGGGCCAATGATTATGTGGTTTTAATGTCAATACACAAACAAGTTCTGAGGTTAGACTAAGAGTGCCTGTGCCTTGCAGTCAGTCAATGCCTCTACTACATTCCAAGCATCCCTAAGCCTGGGAATACAAAGAAAGGTAAAAAAATAGTTCTCAAGGAGTTTATAGTTGAATAGGAGATGACATACAAATAACTATATACAGACAAGCTAGACATTAGATAAATTGTCTCCAACAAAAGGAAGGCCCCCAGCACTAAGGAGGAACAAACATGACTTTTTTTTAACTTCTTTTTTTTTTCTGGAGTGGGGAAAGCAGGAGAATTGGGGTTAAGTGACTTGCCCAAGGTCACACAGCTAGTTTTGTGTTAAGTGTCTGAGGCTGGATTTGAACTCAGGTCCTCCTGGCTCTAGGGCCAGTGCTCTATTCACTGCGCACCCTAGCCACCCCAAGAATGACTTCTTGTAAGAAGAAAGAAGGTTTCCCATTTAGCATGATCAGACAATCAATAAACATTAATTTATCAGACCAGTTAGTCAATAATCACTTATTAAGCACCTACTCTGTACCCAGCACAGTGCTAAGTCCTGGGAATACAAAGAAAGACAAGAGTCCTGCCCTCAAGGAGCTTGAGGCCAAGGGAACAGAAACATCATTTACTGCTGGGATAATATATGGAGACATTGCACTTGCATAAAAGTCTTTAAGCCTATAAAAGGAGCTTACCTCAGCACGGCTTTGGCAGATGTACATTTGATGTCATAGGACACAGAATATATCTCATACATGGTGGCTTTCACGTTTAAGCATCCAAGAAAATCTTTGGGATTCATCTTATACAAATCAAAAGTGACTCTTGCTATTCCAGCCTTTTTTGGCTTCTGAGCAACATATTTAGGACCCTGTTTTGAGGAAAGACAATAAAAAAAAAAGTAAAATCTTAGGTAAACCAAAATCAAGTTTTGCAAATTTCATTTTAAGCTGGTTTAAGGCTTCATTGAAACCAGTGTAAAATACTGAAGCTCATAGGGAGCTGCTTCCATTAAGACCTATAATTTATATTATTGTTATTTACATACAACTGGGAAATAAGATATACAGGCACTGGGGTAAGGAGATCCATCTTGCCCTATAAGAAAGTCAGAGGGGTAATGGGGGAGGATATAGGAGAGAACAGATTGGGGGAGGGGGCATTTAATAGGATCGCTGTTGGTGGTGGATAGGGGAAAGAAGGGGAGAAAATTTGTAACTCAAACTCTTGTGGAAATGAATGATGTAAACTAAAAATAAACACAAAAGTTAATTTTAAAAAGAGAATATAAACCCCTTGAGGTCAAGAACTTTTATATTTTATATACTGAATACCTAGCAAAATTCTTGGTATATAGTAGTCACTTAATAAATACTGTTGTTTAATTGGGGGGAAAAAAAAGACCTCTAATTTAAGCAGAGCTATTTGATTCAGAGTTTGAATAATTTGTGTCTTGGTCCAGCATTTGTATCTGCGATTTTGTTTCTGCTGCCTAAACTTTATTTAGACAAGGAGTATAAATTTAGCGTTGCATTCAGCTTAGGGAAGCAAGAGTGAGGCCTCAGTGAACTCTAGATAGAAGAGATAAAAGGTATTGAGATGTACTCATGGGTTAACAAGTTGCAACAGATACCAAATAGTTATCTGATTGGGCCTTCTGACCTTACTTCCTGACAATAAAACACTTTACCATTCATTTTCAATTGAGAGGGAGTCAGCATTGTTTCTTATTTTGGAGAAGCAGCCAGGAAGAAGATGTTCAGCCATATTGTTAGCAGCTGGGATGGAAGGAGGATTAAATCTATTATCAATTTAGAGCTAGAAGGGGCCTGGGCATTCAAGTCCACTTCTCTGTACTTTGAAGAAATGGAGACCCAGAGAGGTTAAGAGACTTGTCCATAGTCACACAGGTAAGAAGTGACAAAGCTGGAATTTGAACCCAGGTCCTATGACTTTAAATGTGGTATTGTTCTCACCCACCTACTTCTACCCCCCAAACTAAGTACTTTGTTAAAAAAAAAAATTCTCTGCTCCAGGCAGAGCACTGGCATTTGAGGAACACTATACAGGACTGTGGCATTTTCAGAACTCCCCATTTGTAAGGTTTTTCAGACCAAAGTATTTTAATTCCATTATTTAAAATATTACCAACTGTTTTTATTTCATCCCATACAGTTTTCTTATTATCTCCTCATTCCCAGACAGATGCAGTTCTTTCTGAAGTCCTGAACAGCAGATTACAGATGAGCTATCTGCTAGAGACTTTGGTCGTAAGCCATTCTCTCTCCAACAGTCATATGGTCTTCTCAGTGATAACTGGAGGTTGGCCAAAGTTGATGTGATCTGTAGTTTGATGGCCCATCACAGGCCATCAGTCTAACCTCAGAGCTTGTTTGTACATTGACATTAGTTTAGTTTCAACTACAACTTGGGATCTCTTTGGCAGTGTTCTGCCACCCACAAGAAGAGATCCAAATTTGGAGGCAGCAAAGTCATAATCATTCCAGACCTACATGCCAAACCCATCAGGGTCCATATAAGTTACCATTATATCTGCTTTGAAAGGGAAGCTGCCTTAACTGAACATAGGGGGGAACTCATTTAATTACACCAGAGCTAAGATAATTGACTCACCATGACCTAAGGACCCTGGAGCTTATGGATTTCTTATTTATCCCAAGAGGGATAGAGAACGTTAGAAACCCATCTTCAAATCACTTCTTAACCAGCTCCAGAAAGCTAATATTCTCAATCGTTTAGTGGAGCGCGACTCCTAGTGGACACACCCTATATTACAAGTGGCTGATTTTTGATCACTCATAAACCTTTTTAAGAGTTTGAAAATTATTTGTGCTTTTAAAATTTTACACATCATAGCCATTCCTCGATATTCCTCCGCTCCTAGGAGTAATTTAAGATTTTCAAAATTCTTTCCTCATAACAACCCCATGAAGTTGTTTATTATATTATAGTATTATTTTCTCTTTTTTCCAGATGAGAAAACTATGGCTTTGAATGGGTGACTGAATCATGACCAGAAAACTAGTAAATATCTGTCTGAAGCTGAATTTCAACCTAGATCACCTGATTTCAAGTTGTATTCTATTCACTAGCTCAAGCTTCCTAAATGTTAGTTTAAGCAGATTGGTCAGAAAAGTTCTTGTCAGATCTTACTTGTGGACAGAAAACAATGCTACTTTGGTCAGCAATACATTGGGCAGCTAGGTGGTGCAGTGGGTAGAACACTGGGCCTAGAGCTGGGAAGACCTGAGTTCAAATCTGGCCTCAGATAATTACTAACTGTGTGATCTTGGGAAGTCACTTAAACCCTGTTTACCTCAGTTTCCTCATCTGCAAAATGAGCTGGAGAAGGAAATAAAAATTGCAAACCACTTTGCCAAGAAAATCCCAGATGGGCTCACAAAGAATCAGAAACAGATGGACAAGAAAACAACAATTCTTTGTGGTGAGAACAAGGGACCAGACCATCTAGGATCCCTCTGTTTGATTTCAACCTACTAATAGCTCATGAGCATATAAGATAACACCTCCTTATGTGGGGCTAACCATGTTTTCAAAGTTTTTTTCATACATATATCCAAGTATGTACATATTTATGCATTTACTTTTGGGGAAAGGAAGTATGCTGCAGTGAATAAGCATTAAAGGTGGAATGCTAGAAAGACCTAGATTCAAATCCCGCCTCAGTGGAATCTCTGCCCCTGGGAGCCTGGTCAAATCACTTAACTTCTCAGTGCTCTAGGCAACTCTCTACGGCTATAAACTGCAGAGAAGGCTACAGCCTGCCCTGGTAGAATGTTTCCTTACCTGGTCCCTACACTATGATTAAGTCTTAAAGCAAACTCAGTGAATGCCTTTGTTAAGACAAAAGAAAAAGAAAAAAAGAGCTGAGTTTGCACTTTAAAAAAATCTTAAAAAAGAACAGGGCAAGAAACCAAGATGATACCTGAGATCAATATAATTGAAAATAAAAAAATAATACTTAAAATGATAAAATAAAACCAAAAGGTACTTTGATTTGTTTTGGGACAATCCCTACATCCCCATCTGCCTGTTAAGTAGACAGGAAGGATGAAGAAAAGAAAGTTTAGAAGAGATGTAGTGACTTGCTCAAGGTCAAACCTCCTAGGAAGAATCACGGGCAGGACCAGACCCCAGGTCTCCTTACGTCTAGTTCAGTATCACTGCTTTCAATTCTTTCCCTTAAAGAACATGGAAAAAGTACCTTCAACTTTGGAATCACTATGGTTGTTTATTGTAAGCAATACCGGAAGCCTGGGGAAAAATACTTCTGGAATTCAACCTAGTCCTTCACTGGCTTATGGTGATCTCTCCTAAAATTAAACTTCCCATAGTCCTTGCTTCAGAGTCATCATGCCACTAATGACAGCTCTTCGGTGGGATTCTGTAATACAGCTTTCTCTTTTTGCAAATATCCTTCTCTTCTTTTCTCCTCTACAGTTTCTCTCTTCCTTGACCACCACTTCTTCCCTCACTAAAATCTCTTTCTAGAGCAGGCCTGAACAACATATGGCCTGTGGTTTGTAGCCCACCAAAGGATTTCAGGCCCTGCAAAAATGCAGAGCTGCCACTGTAGTCTCCTGTCTGTC
>CM053594.1:170971537-171019164 GCA_028646575.1 Pseudocheirus occidentalis | reverse complement strand
ATTGGTTGGTTTTTTTTAGCTTTGTGAACTCTGCTTCCAGGGGGGAAAGCTCTGTTCCAAATGGCTGGGGTTTTCCCAGCTGCCAGAGCTATTAGGGGGGTGTTGCAGCCTCCCCTAGCTTTGGCTTGCTGAAAGTGCTCCCCAGGACCACCACCCAAGACCATGATCTGGATCCCGGCCACTGAATGCAAGAGCACTTGGCCCTCATCAATCAACTCAGCCCCACTGCGGGATCCACAGGCCAGGGGCTCTGAAGCAGCCCAGTGGGGGCAGTTGCCAGTTCCAGCAGTTTCTGCCCTTCCCCCACTGCTTCCTTGCCCTGGGGGTAGATTGGCTGAACTGCTTTTCCTCCCCCAAATTTAGCTTGAAAGCTTCACTTACTTTCACTGACCTTTAATCCTGGCTTAGTAGATGTGAAGATTTCTCCAGGTGCTTTCTCTGAACTTCTCTGAAGTTGACTCACCCTGCGGCTTGGGCTTAGCTCCTCCCGACCACCCTGGATCCTGGCTGCATGGCAGTTTTAGGCTGGGCTGGTCTTGGCTCCCACCTGCATGAAATGAGCCCCTCCAGCCTAGCTGCCTTTCTTTAATCCCTATTTTTCACACCTTGGTAGAGGTGGAGTTGCTGGAGGCTGTAGATCTTCTCTTGTAGACTGGCTGTGGCTCCACTTGGCTTGACTCCTTCCTACTGCCCCAAGGCCTGGCCCTGGTTTCAGTTTCAGGCTGGGCTGGCCTCGGCAGGCATCCTGCCGTGATGATCCCCTGCTACCAAGCTGCCTTCTGCCAGAGGTGTGTTTTCTGTATTTTTTGAGTTTGAGAGTCCTAGAATTTGTCCAGAGTCACATTTTTATAGGTGCTTAGGGTGGCTGCGTAGGAGCTGCAGGACCCTGCTGCTTCTATGCCGCCATCTTATCTCCCCCTTCTTTTCCCACTAAAACAAGCTATCTCTGGCACGTAGTCTTTACTGATCACCAATCTGTCCCTTCCTCATAGATCTCATGGCACTTTATTTTACACCTTTCTAATGCACTTATGGTATAATTTTGGGGACCATTGTTATCTGTTCTATTCATCTACTAGACTGTAAGCCTCATGAGGTCAGGGACTAAGACTGCCCTAAACTTTATATCTCTCTCCTCTTCTTTCCAACCTCTTCCCCCTACCCCCCATCCCACAGCACAGAGTAAACAGTTAGCAAATGTCTGCTGAATAAATGTTAGCTGTGGGATTACCTGGTTTCCCCCCATCAGTCTCCTGAAGAACATGGATATCATTCAGTTGCAAGGTCACACCCTCAAGTAAATAGTATCTATCAATTGCTGCCCTAGAATATAATTATTAATTGATTCAAACAAGCCCCTCAACCTCTTTACTTTGGTTCTTACAATTTTAATTTCTGAGGATCCTAGTTATGTAGGGAATTTGGATGAAGCCCTCCCACTCCTCAGGTATACATACGAAGTATGCCAGGAGTTCTGTATACCTGTACTGAGGGAAAAATCAGATGGCATTTTTGCTTACCAGTGTCCACTTCTGGCCTTTTTCCAAGATCATGAAATGTGTATTATCTCCTAGGGTCTGAAAGAATTCTTCGGTATCCACAACTGTGCCGTCTTCTTCCAACACTAAAGTGACCAGCCCAGTAGTAATTGCCAGGGCATCCAGGGTCTAGATTTGTGATAGAACAGAAAACCGGTATCAATGGCTTTGTAGTAAGTATGTTCTGGTTCAACTCTATCCTTCAGCATTGTCATGTATCTGTTAACTTCCAAAGGAGGTTATTGATATCACCAAGTTTGGATAATGGCAAGATCAGGCAGCCGCACATTTGTATAATGCTTTAACAGATTTTTTTCTTTCTCAAATTAAATTATATTCCAAGGAAATCAAAGTTATAGGGAAAGGACTCACATATATGAGAGTGTTGGTGGAAATATTTTTGGCAACAAAATAGATCAATTGGAGAATAGCTAAACAAATTTTGGTATATGAATTAACAAGATATCATTGTATCTATCATAAGAAAAAATAAATAGGGGCAGCTAGGTGGCACAGTGAATAGAGCACCAGCCCTGGAGTCAGGAGGACCTGAGTTAAAATCTGTCCTCAGACACTTAACACAAAACTAGCCGTGTGACCTTGGGCAAGTCACTTAACCCCAATTGCCCTCCAAAAAAAAAGCAGTAAAAAGAAAAAATAAATATAATGCAAGGAAGAAGGAAAATTGGCATTTAATAAAAACTTATCTATGTTAAGGGTTTTACAAATATTGAATCATTTGATCCTCGTAATAGCTCTGGAAGGTAGGCACTATTATTACCCCCATTTTACAGTTGAGGAGATTGATGCAGACAGAGGTGAAGTGACTTGCCCAGGGTCACCCAACTAGTAAGTGTCTGAGGATAGATATGGACTCAGATGTTCCTGATTCCAGCCCTAGTACTCTGGTACTATACCACTGAGCTGCCACTATCTGATAGATTCAGAAAAACATGGGAAGATTTATATGAATGAATACATGGGGAAATAAGCAAACCAGGAGAACAACTGGTTGTCATTGCGAACCTATGACAATAATACTATGAAGGAAATTAACTCTGAATGATCTTATAATCTGATCAAAGCACCTAAGCTTTAAGAACTACCTTCCTCACAACTTTGTAAGATAGGGAATACCTCCATTTTATACACGGGGAAAATCGATACTCTGAGTTGTTAAGTGACTTGTCCATGGTCATAGTTATCAAGAATTAAAACAAAGAATTTAAACCCAGGTCTCCCGATTTCAAGGTTAGTACTTTTTCCACTGAACCTTGTTGTTTGTTCAAAATCTATTACTAAAAGGTATCAAAATACATAGAAATGTATTTTGTAATGTAAAAATAAATGTCAATTATGTTCTTCAGGCTATATTCTTGAAACAAAATAGCAATTCTCAAATGACTCTCCCTTTCATAATTTAGTGGATTTCAAAGAAATGTATAGCTGACTCCTCTCTTATACCTTTTATTTCCCCTCTCCTAGTCACTAAATTGGGCAAGAACTTTGAGAAATTGGGGAAAAATCTCTGTCTAAATTCATTTGCAGAAAATAGGCATTGTCAAGGCTATCTAAGGAAATACCATTATTATACACGTGCAGTTTTCACTGACTTCTGCACTGTCTTTTACCCTAACTTAATATAAGTGATTGATACTCTTTCTCAACTTACTTTGAAAGTTTCTCAAACATGTTAATCAGATTGTTTTGGGAAATAGGTTTCAAAGAAATCCACCAAATTATCCATGATTGATGCCTATTCTTCACAGAAATGCCAACATGTTGGTAAATTATATTTTTTCATTTCATAAATTTTGGAAAAACTGGCATGACCTAAACTGTCAATTTTCTTTCTCCAGTGGCTTTCACATATATGATGATGCATTGTTTAGCTTGTCATAAAGATGCCTGATTCAAGTAAAAGTAAAGAGGGTCATTGCCTCTTCCTTAGCTTCCTAAAAGTCCTTAAAGTACATTTCCTGTCTTTCTCTCTTGCCTTCTTCCCCACATTATTATCATTGACAATTAAAATAATTTGTATAGTACTTTAAGGTTTATAAAATGCTTTCTATAGCTACATTTGTGCTCCATTGGTGACTCCAAGCTTTAAAAAAAAAAACAAACGCTTTCCATATTTACAAACAAGACTAAGGTCTAACAGTGTTAGACTTACTTTTGATTGAGTCTGACCATTAAATTTTAGCTTTGTAAGTCTGAAAATTAGCATTAATTCATAACTAGCATTATTCTTACTCCTGGAACATATTATTCTAAAAAAAAGTCTGTTTTCAGAGTTTGACAAACTATTAAAGAAATACAAAAACCTAATTGCTTAGGCTCTGACATTTGATAATGAGTTGTATTATATATCTTAATTGGACAGACTCTGACTAATTAAATGAGGGCTTTGGGAACAGTACCTTGCCAATGAGTTCCTTTAGTGTATTGGCTGTCACCCCACGCCGGCTACTACGGTCATGATTTGAGACCCGGAAAGGCCGAGATGAATGCATGAGGGGAGTTAACAGGACTCGTTTGGTTTGTGATCCCATGAAAGTTAAGGGCCTGAAAACAGAAAAGTCAAGTCAAATTCATTTCATTTTCAATTCAATGCACATTTATTACATGCTTATTATATATAAGGCACTGGGGATACAAATCGAAAAAGTCCCTGGCCTCAATTACATTCCCTCGTGGAATATAAGATGTGTATGTAAATACAAAGTATATACATACAAAGTAATTTCAAGAATAACAGCATGGTAACAACTTGGAGGCTCAGCAAAGGCTTCATACAGAAAGTAGGACTTTAGGGAAGGAATTCTGAGGAAACTCAGAATTTTAGGAAGCAGAGACAAAAAAAAGTTTGAATCTGACTTTTATAACGGACCCCGTTCCAGAAGTCTTTTAGTCTCAGAGGAACAACTTAAAGTGAATTTTTGCACTTAACAATATTAGGAACTAGTATTTCAATTTAAAAAAATTTCTGTACAATGTTGTCCAAAAATTTGGTTTTGTTAACCTGATTTTAAAAAGGGATCCTTTAGATTATTTTAAATTGATCTGTATTGATAAATAAGGAAGATATCATCACCCTCTATTGGTCTATAATATTAAACATTCAAAACAAATAATCTGGATTAACTCCATGGGGACTTCCCTGACACCTTAAGTCTACAATAATCACTAAGCCTCTGGGATTTGCCATCTGTGCCTCACAATTTGCCACTTTATCATTCTATTTCATATAGAGTGTTCTCTCTATGCAGGGGTAGTTCATTATGGGTTGTAGAAACTCAGCTTTGTGTTCATTTTAAAAAATTGTTTTATTCTGAATTTAAGAAATAAAACAACGTTTCCATAATATAGTATAATAGAAAAAAAATTGCACATGAAACTGCAAATCTATTGTGAATACGTTGCTATTCTTTTTAAATATATAATTAAGTAGCTTTCTTTTCCTTTTTTTCTTCCCCCACTCTGCCCTACAGATAGCACACATCTATATAGATAACACACATTTATCTATATAGACACAAATATATGTTTATGTTTATGTGTCGGTGCACACGTGCACATGTGGGTATGTACACATGTAAATATATGTAAAATCATTCTATACATACTACTACTTATCAGTTCTTTCTCTGGATATATATAGTGTCTTCCTTCATAGGTCCTCTGTAGTTAATTTGGATATGTAGAAGTCAGAATGACTTGGTCACCCAAAGTTGTTCTTAAAACAATATTGCTGGGGCAGCTACGTGGCAGAGTAGATAGAGCACCTGCCCTGGAGATAGGAGGACCTGAGTTCAAATGCGGCCTCAGATACTTAACACTTACTAGCCATGTGACCTTGGGCAAGTCACCAAACCCCAATTGCCCTGCCTTCCCCTCTCCAAAAAAGCAAAACAAAGCAAAACAAAAAACCAACATTGCTGTTACTGTATACAACATTCTCTTGGTTTTCATTTCATGCTTCATTATTTCAATTCATATTTTACTAAGGTCATTGAGCTCATCATTTCTTCTAGCACAGTGGTATTCCATCACGATCATATACCACAACTTGTTCAGCCATTCCCCAATTAATAGGCATCTCCACAATTTCCAGTTCTTTGCCACCACAAAAGGAGGTGCTATAAATATTTTAGAACACTTAGGTTCTTTTCTTTTCCCCCTAATCATCTTAGGACACAGACCTAACCATGGTATTGCTGAATCAAAGGATATACATAGTTTACTAACTCTTTGGGCATAATTCCAGATTGTTCTCCAAAATGGTTGCATCACCTCACAGTTCTAACAGTGAATCAATGTCCTAATTTCACCACATTCCTTCCAACACTTGTTGCTCTCCCCTTCCCTCACTTTAGCCAATCTGATATGTATAAAATGATATCTCAAAGTTGTTTTAATGTGTATTTCTCCAATCAATAACAATTTAGAGCCTTTTTATATGACTACATGCTGTGTTGGTTTCTTCACTGGAAAACTGCCTGTTCATATCCTTTGACCATTTATGAATTGGGGAATGACTCATACTCTTATAGATTTGATGAAATTCTTTATATATTTGAAATATTAGTCGTTTAGCTGAGAAATTGTCTATAAATCCCCATCCCTTTTCTGCTTTCCTTCTGATCTTGATTACATTTGTTTTATTTGTACAAAACCTTTCTAATTTAATGTAATTGAAATTATTTGTTTTACACCTCACACTGTTCTTTCTTGTTTATTCATAAATTGTTACCCTATCCCTAAGTCTAAAAGGTAATATGTTCCATGTTTTTCAGATTTTCTTGTAATATCTCTCTTCATACCCAAGACACGTATCTATTTTGACCTTATCTTGGTAAATGGTGTAAGATTCCCAATTCCTGCCAGACTGCATTCCAGGTTTTCCAAAAATTGTTTTTATCAAATAATGAATTTTTATCCACCAAACTTAAGTCTTTAGAGTTGTCAAATACATAATTACTATAGTCATTTGCTTCTGTGAATTGTATATCTACTTTGTTCCACTGATCTACTTTCTTTTCTTAGCCAGTAACTGATAGTTTTGATAATTACTACCTTATAATATAGTTTAAAATCTTGTACTGCTCAAGGCAGTGGCACAGTGAATTTCACAGGCCTGGAGTCAGGAGGACCTGAGTTCAAATTTGATGCAGACAGTCGACACACTTACTAGCTGTGTGACCTTGGGCAAGTCGTTTAACCCCAATTGCCTTACCTTTCCCTCTCTGAAAAAAAACAATCTGGTAATGCCAAGCCGCCTTCCTTTACATATTTTTTCGTGAGTTGGTATGATAATCCTGACCTTATGTTCTTCCAAAGGAATTCTGTTATTATTTTTTCTAAGTCAGTAAGATCATTATTTTGGTCATTTAATTGGGATGGTATTGAATATATACATTAATTTAGGTCAAATTATAATTTTTATTATATTGGCCTCACCTACCCCATGAATAATTAATATTTCTCCAATTATTTAAATTTGATTTTATTTGTATAAAAAGCTTTTTTTAATAGTTTAGTTTATATAGTTCCCTGGGTTTGTTTTGGCAGGTGCACTCTCAGGTATTTTATACCAGGCTGTTTTAAATGGGGCATCTCTTGCTTTCTCCTCTTGGAGAGTTTTGTTTGTGATGCATTTTAAGTCGCTAAATTAGAGGAGGAGCTCAGTTCTTCTAGTTCTCCTAGGAGAAAGTACAGTGGGCTGGCTTTGCAACAATTTTCCTCAGTGCTCAGAACTGAGTTTTTCACTTGTTTCCAGATGTCCAGTCGAGTTCTGAGAAATCCAATGTTATTCTACTTGGTTTCCCCAGCCTGTTCCCTTCTTGATTTTTCTCTTTACTATGTTTTACTCGGTTCACTACCCTGAATGCTTGTGCAGTGATGGTCCCCAAGTTTGTAATAGTCTTTCAAAAGGCAAAAAATGAGTTCATCAATCACTTGCACTGTCTGTATGAAGACAAAATGATTCGTTGACTAACCTCCCTCCCTCAATCTCCAGGAATGTAATTTTACTCTTTCCTGCCTCAATTGACCAGGTTTTATGTTTTTCAGGAACATCAGAATTCATTTCTTTGGCAATGACAATCTCTAGCTCTTGCTCAACAAATCCCATTTCCGTATGCTAACACTGTGTCTATTCTTATTCAGGGTATTTATTAGTTGAAAAAGAGGACAAGAAATGTTTTTTGTTTTGTTTTTTTTTACCTCTGACAAGGAAAAGAAAGCCACAAGGAAACTAGGTTAGGTCACTGGTGTAATACAGAGCATGTAGAAAGAACTCTGGTTTCACATCTATCAGATGTTGGGATTGAGAATGGTTAGGTAAGGTAGTGATGTTAAATTAATACAAGTCTTTCTATGTCTCAGGTACTGTGTGGGATTAGAAGGCAATCACTTTAAGGAGATAGTAGCTAGCTTTCTAATATCATACTTCTTTCATTTATTACCCACATATTTGGGTACTTACCATCAATCAATAAAAAATAAAACTGCATTTATTAAGTCACTACTATGAGGCACCAGGTATTTATAAACACTGGGGATGCAATAACAAAAGTAGAACAGTCTTTGACCTCAAGGATCTTATATTCTAAAGGGTGGATGGCATTTACATATGTGCATATATATATATATATATACACACACACACACAATATATATATACAAAGTAAATAAAGGATAGTTTTGGATGGGAGGTTATCAGCAGCTGGGGTGGGGGAGAAGAAGAAGCGAAATCAGGAAAGGGTTCATATAGAAGGTGGTGCTTGAACTGAGACCTAAAGGAAACCAGAGATTCTGAGAGTCAGAGATAAGGAGGAAGTGAATTCCAGTGAATTCCTCCAGGAAAAAGGTCAAACTCTTCTGCCTGGCATTCTGGCTCTTTCACAATCTGGAACTGCCTTCCCTTTTCAGTGTTATTTCCTGCACCTCCCTTTCACACCCTCTGCTTTCCTGCCAAATGAAGGTACTCTTTCCTCTTAATAAGTCCTGATCTCTTCTGTCATCATGTCCTTGCTTACACTGTCCCCTTTTACCTTGGATGCCTCATTTGCCTCCTAAATTCCTATTTACTTTAGTTGTTTAAAGTTAAACTCAAATACAGTCTTCTTCATGAAGCCTTCTTCCTTCTGGTCAGTAATAGTCTCTTCCCAACCCAGATCACACATAGCTAGGGGCTTTGTACCTACCTATCTAGTGGGCTTAACACAAAAGATTGGGTACCGTAGTTATCTAGTTTACCCTCCAACTAGAGTGTTAGCTCCCTGAAGGCATCTTATTTAAACCTCATGTCTTTTCCAGTTGACTTATTCATGTATTAGTTTAATCCAATAAATATATACTAAACACCTGTTTTGAAGAGAGCACTCTGCTAGGTGCTGGGAAAGATGCAACAATTTGATGTGACAAAGTGCCTGCTCTCAGGGAGGTTACTTTCTAGTGGAGGAGGGAAATACAGTAAGTTCAGAGATAAGTAAATAAAAGGCAATTTTGAAAAATTTTGGGCTCAAAAAACTGAAGGAATGAGGAAATGCTCAGAGAAAGAATGAGAGGGAGAAAGGGCGATTTGATCTTTGAAAGAGAAAAGTTGCAGAGGACATAAGGAAGATATGCAATCTCAGGCAAAGGGGATGGTTCCACTGAGGCAGGAAATAGAGTAGAATTCTAGAAGCAGCATCTTGGTTCTCAGTCAGGAACACAGAGTGGGTGTAAGCAAACACAATGAAATAAGGTTGGAAAGAGACTGGAGTCAGGCAACAGAGAAGGTCAGAATAGGGAGTTTTTAGTTTTATGTCTCTTTCTTAATCCTCATTCTTCTTGAACTCTGTAGTACTTGGCATCTCCTCCTGGGTATTCTCTCTTCCCTCTGGATTTTTGTAACACTGTTTTCTCTTAGCTCCCCTTGTATCTGTCTGGTCATTCTGTCTCAATTGATTTTTTTTGTTAGATCATCATTCCTATCCTGCCCCCTGTTTGTGGGTATACCCCAAGGTTTCATTCTGAGACTGGCTTCTCTCCTCAGGCTGCACTCTTTGACTTTACCTTCTCCCATGAATTCAATCACCTCTGCATAGAAGCCTCCTAGATCTTTATATTAAGCCCAGGTCTCTAGTTCCAATCCTGCTTACCAGACATTTTGAACTGGGAAAAAACCCTCAGAAACAGGTATCTTAAACAACACATCCCAAATAATTCATTATCTTGCCTCTGAAACCCACCTCTCTTCTGAATTTTCCTCTTTCTGTCAAGGGAACTACCATCCTTCCAGTCAACAAAGTTAGCAACTGACGCTACTCTACTCACTCTTTCTCACACTACATACCCAAATCAGTTGCTAAGTTTGATCAATTCAGCTTCCGTAACTCATACTATATTCATTCTCATTCTCATTCTTGTTCTCTTTCTCTTTCTCTTTCTCTCTGTCTCTGTCTCTGTCTCTGTCTCTGTGTCTGTCTCTCTCTCTCTCCTCATAGGGTCACCACTCAGGTTCATGGTCCTATCAATTCTCACTCAGACAACTGAAATAACTTCCTTATTGGTTGCGCTACCTCTCAATCCATCCCTTGAACATCTGGTAAAGTGACATTACTAACATATACACGTAACTGTGTCATACCCTACCTGATAAACTCCAATGGCTCCCTATTACCATTAGGACTGAATGCAAACTGTGTGCTTTGGCATTTAAAACCCTGTACAACTTGGTTCTGGCCTGTCTTTCCAGATCTATTACACACTACTGCAATTTCTGAATTCTATTGTCCTGCCAAACTGGCCTGCATGCTGTTCCATCTCCTGTGTTTGTGGCTTGGTACAGGCTTTCCCGTCACACCTGGCATATATTCCTTCCTCACCTCTGGCTCTTAGAATCCTTAACTTCCTTCAACGTCCAGCCCAATTACCACCTCCTATGGGAAGCTTTTCCTGATACCTGCCCCCTAGTCACTAGTACTTGCTCCAACTAAATTATCTTATATTTACTCTGTATGTATTTTGTGTGTGTATCTATGGAGCAACCTGTTAAGCAACTTGAGGCAGGGACTGGTTCTTTTTTTTTCTGTATCCCTGACTACACAGAGCTGGTATGGGGATTTGATAAGGACTTAATGTTTGTTAATTGATTGATTTAACCTCAAAGCAATAGAGAAATTTTTGAGTAGGGGAATAAGAGTCAGATCTATATTTTAGAATGGATTAGAGGAATTCCAGACTGGAAGCAGGGCAGCTATATACAATTGATCTTTAGCTTTGCTGTTTCTTTCTATAAGAATGAAATGCTTTGTCTCCCCTTCTAAGAAGTCATCAGGAAACTGCTTCTGGATGCAGATTGGGGAAGGTGGATGGTCACTTTCCAACAATCATAGTTATAGTTTGGCTGTAACAACTTGGTATTAACTTATTCCTTAGGGTGTACCAAGCTCAGCAGGAATACTTAAGTCTTCTTGGAATTTCAGAAACTTCCTTAAGCTTTTCTGTAATAAGGCTTATTCAATCAAGCCAACCAATGTACAGCACATTTCTTATCCTTCACTCTCAGGCTCCACTGAGCTTAGGGACTAACATTTTTAACCTTCTTACATTACTTTTAAATGGTCAAAAACAATACTACTTTCTGAAGCTTTGATTTAGTCTTCAACTTACATTAGGAGTTTCTGTCATTGTTCCCTGCACATATCCCCCATGTTAACCACCAGTGTTTAGGATGGTCTGTGGAAACATGAATCTTGGCTGGAAAATCCGGAGTAAATGCAATATCTCCCTTCTTTCCTTTAGCTTGCTACAAGAAGAGAAATCTGATAGATCCTGGGTCAGTTTCTTGAGGGCAGGTGCTGTTTTATTTCTCTCTTTATATCCCCAGAGCCTGGTAGAGTGCTTTGCATGCAGTAGGGGCCTAATAAATGTGTACTGAAGTGTGCAAACCAGTATTTCTTGATAAGCAAGATGAATTCTATTCATTCCCACGTGAAAGATTATTTTGAAATCCTTTGATCGTTACACCTTTTCATTGCCTGTTAAGTAGCTAATTGGTGGAGGAATACCTATAACTGATATTTATATATCACAGCAACTCTGTGAAATGAATACTATGGGTAGGAGAGTCCTTGTTTTGCCTATGAAGCAGTATGGTACAGTGAATAGAGTGCAGGATTTGGAAGCAGGTAAAGACTTGAATTAAAATCCTGCCTCTAAATCTTACAGCTTCATATCCCTGGTCTAGTGGCTTAACCTCTGAGTTTCCTTGAACAGCTCCTTGGACCTACAAACTGATTATTTGCAAGGCCAGAAGTCTTTCCACCATCATGTTGCCTCTCAAGTATTGGATGTTCAGTCTATATCTTTTATTTACTATTAAAGCTAAACTTTAACACAAAAGAAAGGGCTGTTTCATAGCAGCACTATGGATAACGTACTGTACCTCCTGAGTTCCCACAGCTAGTCTCATCACCCTGTAAGATACAATCAGCCTTGACAATCCTACATCATCTGTGCCCTTTGCTCCTCTAATTGGAAGTTGGAGCCATGAACTTACAGGACAGACATCTGCCCACTTCCCATGGAGGTGTGCTCATTTTGATCTTCCATTTTTCATCTATGCTCCCAAGCATATTTTTCCCATTCCCTCTTTTCACTTTTATTTTGTATTTGGTCTTCCCCAATTAGGTTATAAAGTCTTTGAGGGCAAGGACTATCTTTCTTTTTTGTATCTATTTGTATCCCCAGCACTTACTACACATGGGAGATGTTTAGTAAGTTTTTATTCAGTATTTTCTGATGTGGGAATTAGTCATGTCTAGACTTAGATTCACCAACCAATAATTTGTTTACTTGTGGTTATCACAGGATTAGAAACATAGGTTTGTCATTTCTACCTTAGCAGCATGGAATATAGAGGCAGCTGGGTGGCTCAATGGGTGGAGTACCAGGCCTGGAGGCAGGAAAGCTCATCTTCCTGAGTTCGAATCTGGTTTCAGACATGAACTAGCTGTGTGACCCTGGGCAAATCACTTAACCCTATTTGCCTCCATTTCCTCATCTGTAAAAAAAATCAGCTGGAGAAGGAAATGGCAAGCCAGTCCAGAATCTTTGCCAAGAAAACCCCAAATGGAGTAGTGATGTCCGACATGACTAAAGATGACTGAACAACAGTAAAAAGCATCCCTCCATATGTCCTCTTCTCTCTTCCACCACAACTACCAACCCTGTGGCAGGTCTTCATTACCTAAAGCCTGGTCTATTGCAATATGATTGAATGTGAATAACCTATATGGACTGCTTACCCTCTCAGTAGTGCAGACGGTAGGGAAGGACAGAGAAATAGAAATTGGAACTCAAAACTTAACAAAAAAAGTTAAAAATTGTTTTTTTAAACAATTGTATTCCTGTTTGCCTCCATTCCTCAGCTGTAAAATGAGCAGGATAAGGAAATAGCAAAGCACTCCAGTATCTCAGCCAAGAAAACCCCAAATGTGGTCATGGAGAGTCAAACAGGCAAACAGGTGGGGAAAAATAAAATATTATTCAAAAAATACTTGGCTGGTTGGCCTCCCTGCCACAAGTGTGTCTTAACTCTAGTCCTTCCTCCATTCAGCTGTCAAATTAATCTTCCTCTAGTTCTGACTAAGTAAACCCCCTTTCACATACATACTGGACAACCTCCACTGGCCCTCTATTACCTCTAGGACCAAATATAAAACCTTCTGTTTGACTCTTAAAACCTTACATAACAAGGGGGCAGCTAGTTGGCACAATAAATCAGCACCAGCCCTGGAGTCAGAAGGACCTGAGTTCAAATTCCACCTCACATACTCAACACTTCCTAGCCATGTAATCTTGGGCAAGCCACTTAACCCCAACTGCCCTGCTTTCTCCTCTCCAAAAAGCAAAAAAAAAAAAAAAGTCACATAAAAAACCCTTACATAACTGATATAACTGACCCTAATCATTCATACTTCTTACACCTTATTCCCCTCAATGTTCTCCGGGATCAGGGATAATGGCCTTCTTTCTGTCCCTCAAAAGCCCCACTCTTCCATCTCCCACTGAGACTGTTTTCACGACGCCTGGAATACTCTCCCTCTTCAACTCCACCTCCTAGGGCTTCCTTCAAGTCTCAGCTAAAGTCTTACCTTCTGCAAGAAAACTTTGCCAGTCCTCCTTAATCTTACTTTCTTCTGTCTGAGACTAAACTCAATCTATCCTGTATGTGAATTGTTTGTTCATGTTTGTTTGCATTCTGTCTCTTTTCTGTGAGCTCTGAGAGCAGGGGCTGTTTTTTTACCTTTTGTTGTACTTGCAGAACTTAGTATAGAGCCTAAGGCATACTTGATACTTCACAAATGCTAGCTGATTATGACTGAGCTGTTAGATTTAGGTGAGAACTTAGGCAACATATAGTTTAATTCCTAATTCTACACACCAGTAAATGGAGGCCCAGAGAGAAGTAACTTTTCCCAGGCTGCATAGGTTTGTATAAGATAAAGTCACAACTAGAACTTGTTCAGGGACAGCTAGGTGGCACAGTGGATAGAGGACTGGGCCTGGAGTTTGGAAGACTCATCTTCCTGAGTTCAAATCTGGCCTCAGACACTGACTAGCTGGATGACTCTGGGCAAGTCACTTAACCCTGTTTGCCTCAGTTTCTTAAGCTGTAAAATTAGTTGGAGAAGGAAATGGCAATTCATTTCAGTCTTTTTGCCAAGAAAATTCCAAATGTTGTTCAGTTTCGTCTGATGGGACACAAAGAGTCAGATGAAACTGAACAACAAAAATGAAAACAAGCTATTTGGTCTCTGTCCTTAGGAAGAGATGAGTGGGTGATCCTCCAGCAGCCAGCCCTGTGGCTGTATTAGAGTAACTAAGGGATAAGGAAGTGCAAGGAAAGGAGTAAAACGGGGTGGCAATTGTACTATGAAGGCAAAATTAACCCAAGGTCTTGACGAAGGTTGTCTAATTATGCTTGCGAATGTGTTAGTCATGACCTCTGTTTAGTTGTGGCCTACTGCTTGATCAGAGGCAGTTTCTGGCAGATTTGGCAGAATCAAGGTTTCCTGATTCTCAATTCAAGGCCCGTAGGTGGTACGGTGGATAGAATGCTGGGCGTGGAATCAGGAAGACTCATCTTCCTGAGTTCAAATCTGGCCTCAGACACTGACCAGCTGGGTGACTCTGGGTAAGTCACTTTAGGCTGCTTGCCTCAATTTCATCATCACCTGTAAGAAATGAGTTGGAGAAGGAAATGCCAAACCACTCCACTATCTTTGCCAAGAAAACCCCAAACAAGGTGGTGACAAAGATACAAATTAAAAAACAAACCACCAAACTTTGTTTACAAACAATTCCCAATCCAAGGTTTATTCTACTATCCTGAACTAACTTACCTCAGACATAATTTGGTTCAATGACCCCATTTATGATATCCCTTATAATCCTCCAAGTCTTTATCTATTTTCTGCTTATTCAGTTATGGAAACTCACTACTTCATGAAGTCATTGAATTCAGTAGGATTTATTAAATGCCTATAAATGCAAAGTACAGTGCTTCACAATGGAGATATAAAGCCAAAAATGAAACAGTCCTTGCCTTCTTGGAGCTTCTATTCTACTGGGGAGAGGTGAAATCTACACAGATAAGTAACTACAAAATAAATACAGATTAATTTCAGAGTACAAAAAATGGGGGTGGGAGGAAGAGGGAGGACAACTCAGAAAAAGACAACTTCAGAGACAAACTTCATTTTAAATGCATGTTCTAATGCATATTCTAATAGCTCAGGAGTGATTATCATGGAAGTGAAGACCCTTTAAAGGCATTACGGTCAAAGATAGTCATAGACAAGATACGATCACTGAAACTTTTCAAGAAAAAAGGCAACTTCTCCAATGGAGGCAGACCCCAAAACAATACTGAAGGGAAGGGTAAGTAGCTTTTACGTTAGCTAACTAGAATTAGCTAGAAGAGAGATCACAGGGTTCATGGATGTCACTGTTGGTTGTTGAGTCATTTCAGTCATGTCTGACTCTCCATGACCCCATTTGGGGTTTTCTTGGCTGAGATACTGGAGTGCTTTGCTATTTCCTTATCCTGCTCATTTTACAGCTGAGGAACTGAGGCAAACAGGATTAAGTGACTTAATTAAGTGACCCAGAGTCACACAGCTGTGTCAGACTAAGATCCTCCCGACTCCAGGGTCAAAACTCTATCCACTGCCCTGCCTAGCTGTAGATGTCACTGTAGATGTGCAAAAAGCTGGATGGCCATCTATCAGACATACTGTAGAGGAGATCCCTACATGGGTAGGATGTTGGACTGTATAATTAACATCTTTGGACCTCCATTTCTTCATCTAGAAAGTGAGAAGGTTGGGCTAGATGATTGCCAAGATTCCCTTGCAGATCTAAATCCTGTGGTCTCTTAAGCTCCCTGTTATTTTTAAAATCTGTTTCTATGAAACAAAGCTCCTACCAGTTTCTGAGATCCATTTCAACTCTTAAGATTCTGTGATCACATTCCCCCCACCCCTTCCTACATGACAAAATTTTCACCAGGAAAACTAAACTGACACATCTGATGCTGAACACCAAGGCCCAACGGGGCTCAAACAGCAATTATTTTCATTCAAGTAACTCTGGAGAGGCACCTTCCTGATTCTAGGGAGTCTCAGAAGGGCAACTGTCCTCACAGTCTTCCACTACATCAAGAGGACGAGACACTATCGAAGCTGCTCCTTGGTGGGTTGCATAAACCCCTTGAGAAATCTGGAATTTCTCTCATACAAATGCAATCCTCTAGTTGGCAGCTTCGCAGATACTCCCAATGCCAGGACCCCTAAACACCCGCGTCCCCATTAAATTCCTGGCACCTGTAAGCTCTAGCTGGCTAAGTTGGAACCCGTGTCTCCCGTTCCTCATTTTCCTTCCCCGCCACTTCCAAATTCCCAGATCCCTTGACCTTTAGAGCTGACAATCTAACTGGGCACTCGCCACCCACCGTGCAGACAGAGCGACGGACGGCGCTGCAGCGACCGGCGAGAAGCCTCTGGGCTGTTCAGTGGAACCCTGCTTGAGGCAGCAGCACCAGCAGGTGGATGGAGTGCGAGTGCTCGCACCCTTCCAGGCAGGGCACACCTAAGATTGGCGCTTGAGTCAGCCTTTAGACATTGAGGGCAAAGCGGCAGAAGATGGGCCGCGCCGTAGAACAACAATGGACAAGTAACACCTAGCAGGGCAGGAGTCAAAGCCTCTGGGCTCCCTGAGTTCTGAGGGCGAGAAAGGGTGGGAACTAGGCAAGCAGCTGTCCTGGCTCAGCTCCTACTTGGGCAGGGTGCTGTCGGCGGGACGTGGATGGGACGTGCACCGCAAGACTCCAGATTGGGACTAGAAGAGTGCGGAGTCCGCGGAGAACCGGAGGCTGGGGGCAAGGCGGGGCTGGAGTGGGAGTGAACCGGGGGTCCTCCTCCCGTGACCGCGTGGTCGTGGGGACGCGCTGAGAACCAACCTTATCAGGGTTCCGGCATAGTCCCTGGCGGTGTCCATAGTGTGGTGACCTTTCTTGTGGAGCTCCAGGGAAGAGTGGGAGGGTGGCGCAACTGACCGCAAGCCACCTTCAGCACCCCTACCCTTTCTTAAGGTTCTGGCTGCCGGTCCACGCCCCCGCCTCCACCCCAGTCCTGGCCACGCCCCGCCGCGGCCCGCCTGAGCCATGACCCAGCCGAGGTTGAGGACACCGGGGGCTGGGGAAAGGTAAAGGTGCCGGGAGACGGGGAGGGGAGGGAAAGGGGGAAAACTCAGACCCTGGCTCCTCGGCCTTACGCAGGCTTGTCCCTAAGGGCTGCGGAAGCGGACTTTCTGATTGATCAATTAATTTGTTCATTCATTTAACAAGCATTTATTAAGTATTGTTGTTTCTGCGTCTCTGGAGACTCAGACAAAAGCTAATTAATGGGGGAGGAGATCGTTTTTGGAGCAGATTTGTGCATGTCCAATGCTGCTTTTCCTCCGATGAACTCTCCTCTCTCCAGGGCCTCAGAGAGTCTGCTACGTGCCTTTCCCGTCTGGGGGGGATCGTGGCGGGCTATGTATGCATAGCGAAGGTAGGCTCAGATCACAGTCCCTTCTTGGCGTTTCGTGCTTGTGCAGGATTTGTGCTAATTAATCTCCTGTCCTTAAAACCTCCGCCATCACTCAGCAAACTACGAACTACCCTTGGAAACAACGCACACACTTCAAGTTCACTCCCGGGCTTTAATCACTTTGCTCTTTATTAACACCTAGCACTTCTCAGGGCAGGAAGTTCAAGGTGCTCTAGACATAATTAACTAGGGCAGTGATAATCACTTGAGAACACAAGAAGATGCATTGAGACCATTTTGCAGATCAATGGTATTGCATTAAATAAGGAAAGCAAAGGACTGAATCTCTGACATGAGGTGGGACAGGAGAAACTGGAAATGGACAATTGCAACTTCAAGTTCAAGGTCATGGCCCTTTCAATGACGATAGGCGAGGATGGTCTCTTTATTTTACTGATAAGAAAATTGAAATCACATAACCGTTCTGCATTCTCTCATTGCTTTGGCTTTGACTGAATGGCTGGCTGGTTCTAGAGGACCGCTGCAAAAGAGTTTGTTCTTGAAGACTTCCTAGTAGAGTGACTATAAATGTTTCAACAGATCTAAGATTCACAACAGTGAGCTCAGTTGTGCTTCCCTTTCTTGTGTCCAAATGACTCCTGACTTTTTAATATTCATAATTTATGTTTTATAATTGCTTCTGTACCCTATAAAATTCATCTTGCTTTCTCTTGGCATCTATTCCATTTCTGAGGGGCGTCAAGCCTCAATAGATGCCTAAGCTTGGTTTAGAGGTGCTCTGATTCCGAATTCCTTGAGATGGTGCTGCCACAGCACAGCGTGAAACCTCAATACCTTAATTCACTTGTGGAATCTGGGGAGGTGAAATACTCCTTGTGCCTCATGGCCCCTTCCAGATTCTTCCAGTACCACCATCACTCA
Source organism: Pseudocheirus occidentalis (assembly GCA_028646575.1). NCBI lineage: Eukaryota > Metazoa > Chordata > Mammalia > Diprotodontia > Pseudocheiridae > Pseudocheirus > Pseudocheirus occidentalis. The sequence goes on along the minus strand of CM053594.1, from coordinate 171,000,596 downwards.
GTAAACTCTCCTTCTTTCCCATCCATTCAGTCCAGACTTATCTCCCAATCACTATTCTGGTAGCTTATTTACTGAGTTCTAGGATCCTCTCCTCCTATCCTCTATTAGTTCAGTCACTGGTTAACAGTCTTTCTTATTACACCAAACTCCTACTTTCATATTAGGGGACTTCAGCACATATTGAGACTTAATGTTCCTAGCCTCGCAATTCCTCAATTTATTCATGGTTTATGACTTACTCTTCAACTCCACTTCACAGAGATGGTTACAGCTTTGATTTTGCTATCCCCTACAAGTTACTTCCATGTTTATGAACTTTGATATTCCTTTATCTGATAAAAAAAGAACTTTTATAATTCTACCTTTCCCTCTGTCTTGCAATGCCTAACCCTATCTTTTGTCCTCACTGTGAACTGCAAACCTTCCACTCTTCAGTTCTTTCCAGGCTATTACCCTTGCACTGACTACATTCACCTCCCTTTCCCATCTTGGCCTCTTGGTGAATCAGTTCAACTCTACAATATCCTCTTCTCACTGGTCTCTTGCTCCCTTATTCTATGTCTTATCTTGCTCTGTCAAGCCTCAGCCATGGATTACTCCCACCATCTTCTGACTTCCCTTTAATTCATGTGCTGCTGAAAAGGTCTGGTGATAATCATGAAATCCTGTTGATTGGGTTCATTACAGCATTATTATGTTTCATAATCTCAGTTGGGCCCTCATTATGGCAAACCATTCTTTTTATACTTTCCTAATCAATTCACGATCCTTGTTTAAGGACCCTCTATACTATTTCTCTTGGTGATCTCAGCTTCCATGGAGTCAAAAATCATTTCTCTGCAGGTTATTCTCAGATCATTTTATCTAGCCCTAAATTCTTTCCTGATCTCCAGTACCACAGCTCCAGCTCCCTATTAGACATCTCAAAGCTGATGTCTTGAAGACTTCTTAAACTCACCATGTTTTTCACCTTCAGCCATCCCCTCTTCCTATTTTCTCTATTATTGTTGACAATATCACCATTTTCCCAATCACACAGGCTCATAAGCTGTCACCCCAGGTTCCTCATTCTTACTCCCATATTAAATCTGTTGTCAAGTCTTGTAGTTTATAAATATCTTCACGATTTCTGTTATACAAGCCCCTTTCCTCTATCGCTGCCACGCCCTGGTCCAGGCCCTCATTCACCTTGAATCTGGGTTACTGCAGCAGCATTCTGATTGGTCTCTGTTCCAAGTCCCTCTCCACTCCGATCCATTTCCACTCACCTATTGAAGTGATCTTCCTAAAGTGCAGGCCTTTCCATGTAAACTATTGCATTCAATAAGCTTACTACTTCCTACTACTTCCGATATTAAATATAAAAACCTCTGGGTTTTAGACACTGTCAAAATCTCACCCTTTCCTACCTCTGCAGTCTTCTTTCACCTTACTCTCCTCCTATGTACTCTGCAATTCAATGACACTGGCTTCCTTGGTGTTCCCCAGACAAAATACTTCATCTAGATTCTGGTTCCATGCCTGCGAGTCTCTCCTTGCTCAGCTTTGTCTCCTGGACTCTTTTAAGTCTCAGCTAAAATCCTGTCTTTTTCAAGCAGTCTTTTCTGGCCTTCCTCAATGCTAGTGCCTTCTCTCTGAGATTAGTTCCAATTTAGCCTATATTTATATCTATATTTATCTTGTTTCAGAGTTTGGGATTTTGAGTTCCTTAAGTAAAGGGACTGATTTTGGTTTTCTTTGATTATTCCTAGAATTTAACACAGTACTTGGCACACATTATATAATAAGCTTAATAAATGCCTCTTGACATGACTTGACATATAGTTAATTTCAAAGGCTTTTCTCAACCCTCTCCAATGAGTACTGAGATAGAAAAAGCTAGTAGGTAGGGGAGCAATACCTAGTTTCTATATTTAATCTGGTAGTTATTAGCTTTGGTCATAGTATAACTGTTGTCTACACATAAAAGGAAGAACTACCATGAGTTAACTTTACTGCACAGAAATTTTAAAACTGCCACTTATTTGTATGAGAGGGGAAAATGAGTAAAGTGAAACAATTTTACTTAGAGTAAAATCTTAGCTATTTGGAACCTGTGGAAAAAGATTTCTGGATGATTGAGTTTTTCTAATAGAGTTTCTAAGAGTTTTTTCCTTCCTGTTTGAGTTTTTGAGAGTTCCTCTCTTGAAACACAAAAGCTATTTAAAATTTTTTTTTACCTTTTTGGATGAAGATCTTCCTAAAAGAGAAAATGCTCTACCTCATCTTACTTAAAACTTTAAAAAATTAATTTACTTTACTTTTACATCATTGAATACATATCTTTTCCAATATAGTTATTCCCTTTGCCTTTCTAGAGAGTTATGCTGTAAAACAAAGACTAAAAAGAGGAACCTGAACATTTTCAGGTTGGGAAGCTGGGCTAAAATGACCATAACCTTTGATATGGAGATTCTACAGGTAGGCATATACCTCAAAGAGGAGAGAAGGAAGGGAGGAAGGGAGAGAGGGAAGGAGGAAGGAAGGAAGGAAGGGAGGGAGGAGTTCAGGAAAATGGACCAATGTGTCCACCAAGTCCAATGTTATATACAGTGTTCTATCTTCATCTCCTACGTATACAAAGAAGAAAGTGAGGTGGATGTCTAATTGATAGACTATTGGATTTAGTGTTTGAAACCTGCCTCAGACACTTGCTATATGACCATGGACAAGTCACTTAAACTTTCTGACCATAGCTGTTCCCATTTGTCAATTGAAGCAGATGGACTTATTGGCCTCTAAAGTGCCCTATAGTTGTGAATCTATGATCTTTTCTTTGGACCCAAGATTGGTCATTATAATTTCACAGCATTCAATTTTGATTGTTTTGTTGTTATTTTTATTGTCACTGTGTATATTGTTTACCTGGTTCTGCACATTTCACTTTGCATCAATTCATATTTCTTCCCATGCTTTTCTATATTAATCATATTTACCATTTCTTATTGCTCAGTAATATTCCAATATATCCACATGCCAAAATTATTTAGCAATTCCTTAATCAAAGGGGATGCCCTTTGGTTAAAGAATAGCTAAACATTGTCATGGTTCCAAACATGATTGGTATCATTTGGTATCAGTTTTCTGCTACTTCAAATAGTATTGCTATAAATATTCTATTATGTATAGGACTTTCTTTCTTGATTTCTTTCTTTCTTGATTCCTTCTTTCTTTCCTTCCTTCCTTCCTTCCTTCCTTCCTCCCTCCCTTCTTTCCTTCCTTCCTTCCTTCCTTCCTTCCTTCCTTCCTTCCTTCCTTCCTTCCTTCCTTCCTTCCTTCCTTCCTTCCTCCTTCCCTCTCTCCCTTCCTCCCTTCCTTCTCTCCTCTTTGAGGTATATGCCTCGCTGTAGAATCTCCATGTCAAAGGTTGTGATGTTTTTAGCCCAGCTTCCCAACCTGAATATAAGAAGTTTGTTAAGACTATGAGAAACACTTGATAAATAACTACATTTTACTATTGAAAATAATGACTCTTTATCTCTTAGGCACAAATGCATGGCCTACTCTAAAAATGCACGATCTCTAGCCACACCCCTCCAGTAATGCCTATTCCCATCTTTTGTTGTCTTTGTCAATTTGATGCATGTAAGGTTAAACTTCAGACTTCTTTTGGTTTGTGTTTCTCTTGTTATTAATACTTTGTTTCCCTGTCTTGTTAACAATAATATTCTCAACATAATTTAATGTTTCTTGATGGCTCAGGTTCATAATTATAAACACCAATTTTTGTTCTAAGGACTTGATGTCCCAAGGCCTTTTCTGCACTCCTATTGAGGAGAGAAGACTGTTTACCTTCGCGCTCAATGGTCTCAGGCTACTGTGCTTTTAAAGTTCTTGTCTCATTTTTATAGTATTTTTCCCCATCTTCTTTTTCACTCTCAGACTGTGCACTTTTATTTATTCCTGTTGCCAATGTGGCTGCTTTTAGTAGCCCCTTCTGACAGTGTAAAATGTGGATAATAATACTTAAAGGTATCTACTTCACAGACTTGTTGTAAAGGTTAAGTAAGATAATATATGGAATTTTTTTGCAAACCTTAAAACATTGTATAAATGTTAACTATTATCAGCTAAATAAATGCCTCATTTAGCTCCAAACTGTTTTGTTCCCCCTTGGGAATGGTAGCATTATGGTAGGACTAGATTAAGTAGTGAGATAAATGGAAAACTCATTTGGGCCTGCAGCTACATATGCTTGGTTTACTTTTGCCACTTCATGCAAGAATGTACAGACAGGCCTGGTTTGTGATCTAACCCAGGGGAGGCGGTGTAGCAATGGAACTAATGAAAAGAATGCAACACTTAATTGAAAAATTTATTTGGTAATCTCAAAATCCTGTCACATAGAACAAGCCAGCAAATGAAGAAAAAGGCATCTCAATAAGCTTAAATGAAGACATAAATGGGAATATTTTGAAATGTAAACTCATATTTTCAACAAAAGGCTCCAATAAATGGTTATGTTGTATGAGTTTTCTTTTTAAGATTTTAGCAACTTGAATGAATCCTTTGGTTCAGAGGTTAAGAGCTTGACTTGAATGTTGTTATTTAGTCCTTAACCTTGAATTAATTTATGTTGTTCCTATGAAAATCTGGCTTGTCACCTCTCTCCCTTCCCCTCCCCTCCTCTCCTCTCCCCTCCCCTCCCCTCCCCTCCTCTCCTCTCCTCTCCTCTCCTCTCCTCTCCTCTCCTCTCCTCTCCTCTCCTGTCCTCTCCCCTCCCCTCCTGTCCTCTCCCCTCCCCTCCCCTCCCCTCCTCTCCCCTCTCTTCCCCTCCCCTTCCCTCCTCTCCCCTCCTCTCCTCTCCTCTCCTCTCCTCTCCTCTCTTATCTCCCTGCCTCCAAGTTCTTTCTGGAAGATGGATAGTTTAAGAGCCCAAGGTTTTTCTTGCTCTTCCTCTTATACCTCATTTGTTTAGCACAAGGACAAAAACACCTCTGCCTCTAGTTGGCTTACTTAATGGTGGAAACAAGCATCCTTTGACTAAGAGAAGTAATGGAAACTGAAAACTGTTTTCTTTCCCAATGTCACTGCCAGGAAACCTAAACCTGTAGCAGTGGAAGGTTTTCAGTTCAGTCACTTTTTTAGTTGCATCCAACTCCTCATGAACGCATTTGGGGTTTTCTTGGCATAGATACTGGAGTGGTTTGCCATTTCCTTCTCCAGCTCATTTTACAGATGAGGAAACTGAGGCAGACAGGGTTAAGTGAAGTGCCCAAAGACACACAGCTACTAATTATCTGAGGCTGGATTTGAACTCAGGAAGATGAATTATCCTGACTCCAGACCTGATGCTCTATCCACTGTACCACCTAGCTGGCCAGCAGTGTAATAGAAGGAATAGAAGACAAAAGATCCACAGAATTTTATTTCAGAGAATCATGGATTTATGGAATATCAGATCTAGAGGGAGGGACCTTGGTGATCGCAGACATTGGCTGTAAGAAACCACAGAGACTATAGTCTAACCTCCTTGTTTTACAGATGGGGAAACTGAGGTTCCGAGAATGAAAGAAATTCATAGAAAGAATGTGACACTTAAAGGCAAAATTGAATTAACAGTTTTGCTGACTTGGTAGAAAGTACCTTTCCCAAGGTTACTTGGGCTAACTTAGGAATTGAACCCAGGTTTTCTGAAGCCAGATCTAATGCCTTTTCTGCTGTGCTATGCTACTTTACCTAGTCTGGTCTCATTTCATGGAGGGGGGAAGTAAGGCCCTGAAAGTCTTTTAAAAATATTTTTAAAAATAAAGACTTGGCCTTACCCAAACTGGAAGTTTTGTGGGGCTATTTGTAGGACTGATCCTAATAGAGATTGAAATGGGAAGTTTTGATCTTTCCTCTTTCCCACTTGGGCTGTTTCCCCCCCCCCCCCCCTTCGAGCAATTTAGCGTCCTCCCTTTTCCCCAGTGGCTCACTTTATTAACACCACATTTCATATAGACTTGTGGTTGGCTTACTGAACAACAGCTCAGAACTCTTGAGCTCCAGCAACCCTCTAACTTCAGCCTTCCCTGTAGCTGGGATAAGCAGGTGCCAAAAGCTAAGAAACAGAGGAGTCTTGTGCGGTGAAAAGAGTCAAACTTGAGGTCATAGATCTCAAGTCCCAGTCCTTGTATAACTTATTAGCCACATGACCTTGGACATGACACTTAATGTTTCTGGATCTGAACTTGCTCATCTGAGAAAGAATTTACTTACAAGGTCTCTCTTAGCTCTAGGTGTATGATCCTATCAGTTTGCCCATGGTCACATAACTAGTGGTGCAGTGGATAGAATGCCAGGCCTGGAGTTAGGAAGACTCATCTTCCTGTGTTCAAATCCCACCTCAGATACCTACTAACCCTGTGACCCCTGGACAAGTCACTTAACCCTTGTTGCCTCTGTTTCCTCATCTGTATAATGAATTGGAGAAGAAAATAACAAATCACTTCAGTATCTTGCCAAGAAAATCCTATGCGGGGTCATGAAGAGCCAGACACGACTGAAACAACTGATCAAGAACCTAGCTTTTTTGACTCTCGCCCCATGCTCATTCTGCAATACCATTAGAATTGAACCTAAAAGCCATTACTACATCTCAGAAAGTGTCTTTTCTAGAGAAGCAGAGAGTTCTGGGGAAAGAGGTATATACGTTTTCTCAAACCCAGCACACTGCTAAGTATAGCATAAGTATATCAATCCTTATTATGTTGATGGTAGTGATGATTGAATTGCATAAAAATCTGACACCAATGTCCCACTGTCCTATGGAGAGAACTTGGTATTCTTGAAGTTTGTATCATACGCTCTGGCAGGACCCTTGGGTCTACTGTCCAGGCACCAGCTTAGCTAGGAATTGAGGGGTTCATCACCATAAAACTGGGTGGCAACTTTTTTTTTAAACCATGGAGACCCATAAACCATACAAAATGTTCCACAGTCCTCCCTCTATGTCTACAGTGATGGTGAATATTATTTAAAGTTTCAGAATGATGATTGAATATTAATAGCTAAATTATTCAAACTAACATCTCAATTGGAAGATTTTGGAGATTTTAACCGAAGATTTTCTTTTATTCTATAGGCTAGAAACAATCATCTGGCAGGCAACGAAGTGGCACAGAGAATAGAATACCAGGCCTGGAGTCGGGAAGACCTGAGTTCAAATCTGACCTCAGACACTTAATACCTACGAGCTGTGTGACCTTGGGCAAGTAACTTAACCCCAATTGCCCTGCCTTCCCTCCTCCAAAACAAAAGATTTTGACAGATGAGATGAACATAACTAATGAGGGCAAAGGTGCAGAGATGGGCAGCTACAGAAGATTTTCAGGGAATTCTAAGTAGTCCTAGGATCATAGGGCTGGGTTTTACTAGAATACAGGGTACAAGTAGGCATGTTATTTGGTATAGATAAGTCTAGAAAAGTAGGTTAGGACCAGGTTGTAAAGGGCCTTAAGTTTCTTCTTGTAAAAAATAACCTTAAATGAGCAGAAATCAATATTATTCCTCTACCATGTTCCCTCTCCAAGTTGGAGAAAAATAATTCTTATAAAATATACATAGTCAGACAAACAAATTCACATTGGTTATGTTCAAAAGATATATGTCTCAGTCTGAGGGCCTTGAATTTCCATTCAAGGAGTTTGGTTTTTGTCCTCTAGGCAATGGGGAGCCATAATTTCTGAGCTCTGGAAAGCATGATCAGAACTATGTTTTAGAAAAAGTAATCTGGAGTCTATGTACAGAATGGACTAGACTGTGGAGATAAATTAGTTAGAGACTCTGAGAGGTAATGAATGTTTACATGAAGGAGGACACAATGAAAATGGAAAGGAAGGAAAAGATCAAGGAAATAATTTGTATTTATCTAGAAACAGTTGCTATGAATAAAAAATATTCAGACATTTGTTTATTGTTTCAGAGAAGGTATAGGTATACCTTGGTCATTCCCCCCAGCCCCCCCATACATACAAACCCTCTACTAATGCGTGTTTTGAAGGTTTGGAGGATCATATATTCATGTAACAGCTTCCCCCCAAACCCTTGGTTGTACAACATGTTGTCACCAAACTATTAAGTGCTGACAGAATAGATGAAGACCTATGACCCTATGGCCTTTGTATCTGGCACAGTTGGGTTGAGGTGGTTGGCACACTGTCTACTGTCAGACGTTGAATTGCAAAATGACTCCTTGACTCAGGAGACAGCCTGAGTTATCCAAGACAAGGAAGAGTCGAACCACTCACTTTTATTTGGTGGAAATATTAGGGTAGAGAAAACCTGCTTCATATTCTTATACATTTAACTTGTAAATATGCAAATTTATTATTTCGGTAAAAGTCATAAAACATGTCATGACCAGGGCTGGGCTTGCTGGAATTGTGAGCTGGACAAAGTCTTTCTTTCCAGTCCTATTTCCTTTCTGCGGACCGTTCTCACTTTATTTTCTCCTTCTGTGTTCTGGTACCCATTGTCCTCTCCATTTCTCTTGATTAATACCTACTTTCAGGAAAGGATCAGATAGAGTCATTTACTTTGAGTTGTAAATGACTGCTACTGCTTAGTTGGTTACCACTCTTGGGATAGGTACATTTTAAGCAAGGGGATTATAAGTGTTAAGGCAAAGAAATGAAGCTCTAATGGAGAAATTTCTGACATCACTGAACTGATTCCAGTCAAAAAGGCCTTTTTTTGTGCTCTAGAAATGATACCCAATATGCATAATTGCTAACCCCCAACGCTAACCCTTTCGCATTCCAAATCTCAAAGGTGAATGTTCACTCATTGAGGATATCTGTATTGTTGACAAAGATATTTTTTCTCTTTGTCCTTTCTCTAGGCATACTAATGGGAAGAAGTAAGGATATTTCATAGGGGAAAAAAAGGTTTTGAGGCAGTTGCAATAAAAGTGAGTGTAATCAGGGAGAATAGGTTGGTAGGTAGAACAGGAAAGAGAAAATATAGCATTTTAAGTTCTATGGCTCTTTTCCTTTTTTGGTTCTGCTTTGATATTAATTGGGCAGCCACAATATGCCAAGTGTTAGAAATTAGAAATGATCCTTTTATAGAGGATTCCCATCTTAATTATTATTATTAATGTTATCAATGATAAACTAGCTATAAGTATAGATGACAAGAGGAATAGACTCAGGATTGAACTAAAGCCATAAAATTATAAATTTAGAGCTGGGACCATCTAGTCCAACTCCTTCATTTTACAGATGAGGAAACTGAGGCCTAAGGAGTTGGGTGATTCCCCTGGGTACATGTAGGCAGTAAGTCTCAGAGGCAGATTTGAACCCAGGACTCCTCTCTCCAGAGTCACTACTCTTTGCCCTGCCCTCAGTAGGTTTAGAAGTCACATAAACACGGGATTGTTTAGTCAAATCCATGGCAACGAGACTATGAATGCCATTGGGCAATGTCCCCAAAAGCTAGTGTGGTCAAAGATACAATTGTGAAAGGAGTTCTCAGTTTAGAAATTATTTTCTTAAATTTGTTGAAAAACAAAGGGATCTTTCATTCTAGAATATAAACTGATATTTTTTTTTTGAGAGCAACTAAATACACAAAGTATACTACATGATAAACTAAACTCCAGATTAACCAATACCATTGAATAGCTATTGAAGGAATATTGTAGGCAGTGAGCAAAGCCAGAGGACCTGGGTTCAAATCCTGATTCTTAGAACTTACTAGCTGGGTGACTCTGTTACTATACCTGTCTATGCTTCAGTTTCCTCATCTTTAAAAAAAGCAATATTTCTTTTTGTCCCAATTTGTCTTTTCACTGGTAGATAGAATTTCAGATGAGGAAGCTCCCACTTTAAAGGCTGATCTGCACCTTCTAGTCTGGGGGAATTTGAGGGGCCACCAAGAATTTCGATGATTTGCTTCGTATGAGCACAGCCACTGTATGTCAGAGACCAGACTTGAATCTAGGGCTTTCTGATTGCCAGGCCAGCTCTCTATTCCACAACAGCCCCTGGTACAGGGTCATAATATCTAGTGGATAAAACCGGCATCATTAAGGGCCTCTTTTGATACCACATTGTCATGAGGGCTAATAAAGTACAAGTACTAGCAAGTCCTGTCAAACTAGAATATAGCTTTGAACAATGACCTTGTGGCAGACTGGGGACCAGCCTAGTATTTCCATCTACTTTGGGTAGAGGGCGTCCTCAGACATATGGGGTCATGACTTTTTGAAACATTGAACTACTATCTAAACAATTATAGCAATAATAATATCTAACATTTATATAGTGCCTACTATGTGTCAGACGTTGTGCTGAGCACTTTACAATTATAATGTCGCTTTAGCCTCACAACAACCCTGGGAGGCAGGTGCAATTATTATCCCCATTTTTCAGATGAGGAAACTGAGGCAAGCAAAAGTTAAGTGATTTGCCTGGCATCACACAGCTAGTAAGTTTCTGAGACTGGATTTGAACTCAGGTCTTCCTGAGTCCAAGGACAATTTTCTTTCCATTGCACCATCTAATGTGATTGTTGTCATGATTAAGTAAGCTAAACTTTATACAATACTTTGGAAAATGTGGATATCATGGAATTATAGAATCTATGAAGTAGAAAAGATCTCAAAAGCCATCTAGTCCAACCCATTCCTTTTTTTTGCTTTAAAGTCTTTATTAAGCTGAATATAAAAGATAGAAATATAATGTAAGATATTAACACATTTTTGTTGTAGAAAAAATTCTTTTTACAAGTGAAAAAATAAATGCCTCTTGCAATAAAGGTTTACCTGCTAATGTGCCATAAAAACTAGAATTTTAATATTTTGACAAAATGTCTGTGCAAAGAAACAAATGCATAAACACCTCACCGCTACATTAAGGCAACATGGAAAGTGTACTCAGAAAAATCTCAGTTAAATGACAGTGTGGTTTTTAGTTTAAACTTTGCTAGTACTGCACTCAAGAAGGCCATTTGGGTTCCCTATGTCCTAGAAAAACCCACTAGTTGATCAGAGTCCAAAATGCCCAAATGGGGAGTGGAAGGTAGGCTGAAGAAGACAAAAATAAGCTGGGTATGTTATGTGTGTGTTTTGTGAAAGCATCCATAACACAGTTGCCTTTTGTTGTATTTATAAATGTAAAAATATTGTATAATATAACAGCTTGTCCCTACACAATTGTATTTGCCAAACTCTGTGCACTGAAATATTTTTTATTTCTCTTGGACAATATTAATATATTATAAATCTCTGATTACCATTTTAGATATTCTTAAATCATTTAAGCTGTGTATGCTGTAAATGGGCTAGTCTTTAGAATGAAAAAAAAGTTAACAAAGAACTGACAGTTCTAAAAAAAAAGACAAAAACAAAACCCAGCACCTGCACCCCCAATATAAAAAGAGAACAACAAAAAGTTAATACTCCAGCACTTAAAAAAAAACCAACTTCTACAATGCTTATGATAACTTAGCTTAAGATTTTAAGTAAGGTTTGATAGTTCAACCAAACCCACCTCAGTGAGGCTGGAATAAACAGCTAGAAAGAACTACAAGGACTATCAGAGTTTGTGCCAACCACGAAATATCTCTAGGGTTATGTAATTTAGCTTTTGTAGGGAAAATGTGCTCCCTTTAGTCAACAGAAATGACTTTCCACCAAACCAAGGGCCCAAAGGAGGGGTTAACGATGAGCAGAAAACTACTTACCTAAGGATTTTATTTTTCAGAAAAGTTACTTTTCTAAAATGTGGAAGTGCAAGGAAAGATGGGTATTGTTAGACAAAGAAATAACTACCTTACACTGTATTCAATCTTCTGTCCAACCCATTCCTTGACAAGAATCTCTGGTATCTCTAACATCCCCCAAAGAGTTCATCTGGCATTTGCTTTAAGACTTTCAGTGAAGGGGACTTCCTCCTAAGGAAACCCTTTCCCCTTGTGGGGAGCTCCAATTCTAAGGAAGGTTTTCTTTTTCCATATATAGCTTAGATGTACCACTTTTCAACTTATAGGATTGTGGAACTAGAGTTGACAGATTCATAGGTTATCTAATTCAGCTTTCTCATTTTACATCTACCCATTGCTCTTAGTCTGGCTTTTTGAGAACAAGAAGGACAAGTACAGAGAGGGAGTGTGGCATAGTGGAAAGTATACTGGATTTGGAGTCAGAGGGTCATAATGAAATCCTGGCTTTGCTACTTCTTACCTATGGGACATTGGACAAGTCATTTAACTTCTCTTCACAGCAGCTTCGTCTTCAGGGTGTATGAGCAGCTAGGTGTGCAGTGAATAGAGCACCAATCCTGGAGTCAGGAGGACCTGAGTTCAAATGTGGCCTCAGCCACTTAACACTTACTAGCCATGTGACCTTGGACAAGTCACTTAACCCTAATTGCCCTGCCTTCCTCCCTCCAAAAAGCAAAAAAATTAAAAAATGGGGTAGGGGGAACAGACTTTATCATCTAGTCCTACAGAGAAGCAAAATCAGGGCCAGAACAGTTAAGTCCAAGGTCACACAGGTAGCAAAATCCAGAATTTGAACTTCTGACTCCAAATCTTTTAACTCAGCCTCTAATGGTGAAGAACAATTTTAAATGTGTCTATTTCTGCCTCTCAGTCGAAGTTGCCATTGGTCAGACATATAATACACAGGAGTAAATAATTATAGTAACTTTGTGCTTGACAAATGTAAAGATTTAAACTTTGGGGATAAGAATTCACTATTTAGTATTGGAAAAACTGGAAAGCAGTCTGGCGGAAATTGGGTATAGAGGGGCAGCTAGGTGGTGCAGTGAATAGAGCACTGGCCCTGGAGTCAGGAGGACCTGAGTTCAAATCTAACCTCAGACACTTATTATAAAAACTAGACCTTGGACAAGTCACTTAACCCCAATTGTCCTACCTTCCCCCCTCCAAAAAGCAAAAAAAAAAAAATTAGGTATAGACTAATATCTTACACAGTTTACCAAGATAAGGTCAAAATAGATACATGACCTAGATATAAAAGGACATACCATAAGTAAATTAAAAGAACAATGGGGTTCTGATGTTATTTATGGGGGACTGATATTATCTATCAGTCTTATGGAAAGGAGAAGAATTTATGAATAAATTAAGAGATAGAGGGTATTGTGAGGTGTGAAAAGGATAATTTTGATTACATTAAATTAAAAAGGTTTGTACAAATTAAACCAGTATAGTCAAGATTAGAAGTAAAGCAGAAAATTGGGAAAACTTTTTATAGACAATTTCTCAGATAAAGGTCTCATATCTTAAATATATAGTGAACTTTGTCAAATTTATAAGAATGAGTCATCCCCTAATTGATAAATGGTCAAAGGATATAAACAGTCAGTTTTCAGTGAAGAAATAGAAACTATATATAGTCATATAAAATGCTCTAAATCATTATTGATTAGAGAAATGCAAATTAAAGCAACTTTGAGATACCATCTCATACTGATCGTATTGGCTAAAATGGTAGAAGGGGAAAATGAAAAATATTGGAGGGAGTGTGGAAAAATTGGGACACTAATTCACTGTTGGTGAAACTGTGAACTGATCCAGTCATGTTGGAGAGCAATCTGGAATTATGCTCAAAGAGTTATTAAACTGCCTATATCCTTTGACCCAGAAATACCGCTCCTAGGTCTGTTTCCCAAGGTGATCAAGGAAAAAAGCCTGTATATTTTAAAATATTTATAGCAGTTTTCTTTGCAGTGGCAAAGAATTAGAAACTAAGGAGATGCCCATCAATTGGGGAATGGCTAAACAAGTTGTGATATATGATTGTGATATATGACTGTGCTGTAAGAAATGATGAGCAGGTTAATTTTTAGAAAAACGCTGAAAAACTTGCATGGAATAATGGAGAGAGATGAGCAGAACAAGAGAGCATTGTATGCAGTAACAGCAGTATTGTTTGAAGAATAGCTGTAAATGACTAAGCTATTTTGAGTATTATAAATGCTCAAATCAGCTATAAAGGACCTATGAAGGAGTGTTATCCATGTCCAGAGAAAGAACTGAAAAATAGAAATGTGCGTATTAATATTTATATCTGTGTCAAATCTGTGCCTTCTCTAGTACGGGGTGGGGAAGGAGGGAGAAAGGAAGACAGTTCAGAATTTAAAATGTAGCAAAAAGATAAATAAAATTAAATTTAAAATAAAACAAAATAGTTCCAGGCAAGTAAAAAAAAAAGAAATTGGTGATGGTCATTGGCTACCTGGAAGAAATTCAAAGCCATTTGGAACTCCACCTATCATCAACACTTTACATCTTTATGAATTGCCTCTATTAATAATATGGTAGGATACTTGCCATGTTGGAAGGGTGTTGTTGTTTATTTATACTTCTTGTTTTTTTCTAAACACATAAACAAGAATGAGGCTCTTGGCTGAATTAAAATTGAATCTCTCACAAAAACTCCTGTGTTTGTGGGCCTGTTCCAGTGAAAAATTTGCCTTTGCCTCTTGAAACTAGGCCAAAGGACAAAGCCAAGCAATTATTTCTGCAATACATTTTTGCTAATTTCACTGGAAAACTAGAATCACTTGTGTTGATCATTTTAGGAATACTGTCTTGGTCCTTAATTCTAGCATTTATGCATTTTGTTTTCTTCATCTAAACGTGACAAGTACCTATAAAGATGCTTAGGCCCATTTCTTATTAATGATTCTTCTAGTTAGAGTTCTTTTTTTTAACACTGTAGTTCCAGAACACACATTTGCCTAATTGACACTGTTTTAATATACACGTTACTTTGTGCTTTCAATATATGTGTGCTTCATCTTGTCCACTAGACTATAAACTTCAAGAGGACAGGGATTGCATATTCCATTTCTTTTTTATCACTTCACAGTACCTAGTAAAAAAAAATTCTTATCAGATCTGTCTCTCTTTTTCATTTTATTGGATTGTCTAATCCATTCATATTTAAAGTTATGAATTAGTTTTGTTTTCCTTTGTTTTTAAATTTTTTTCCAAGTTATGATTTTTCCGTCTTCTGATGTAAATACAGAATTATATTTCCTTAGTTACTTTAATTTTGAACATCTTCAGTACCTTTTAATGTGGTACTGTTCCTATTGGCTCTTTTTCCCTCACTCCTAATCCTCTCTTCTCATTTGTCACCCCTTACTCTCTAGACTTTTGTTCATTAGTTACTCTTTTCTGCTTTAATCTATTTATACATTTATTCCCCCTCTGTTTTTCTCTTAGTCAAGTAGATTCTCCCTTCCTCTCCTCTCCTTCAGGTAGTCTTATTCACTAGGTTTTTTAAATTTTCTATAAAATAAAATTGTATCCCTTCCACAAAAGAATTTCTTTCACTTTTTTCATTATTCATCTTCTCTTTCTGTTTACTTTAGACCTTCATTCTCTGATTTGTGACCCTTGTAATCACCTGGTCTGTCTTTTCTCTGTATCCTTCATACTATCAAATCTTCAAAGGTATCCATTCTAGGCTCTGCTCTACAGGTACTTTCTGCCACTGTTTTGTAGGGCTTTCCCCATGGATTCCACTTTTCCATTGTGCCTCACTCTCAGAATAATGCCAGTTATGGAGGGTGTTAATGGTAGGGAACTTCCCTGAAGTATACCTTTTCTGGTTGCCTTTTTTCTTCTATATAAGTCTGGAAATCTCCCTATGTCCATTCTTTCATACTCCTCAAGGTGCCAGTTGTCTCCAGGGGTTCCAATATCTCCCCTCTACCCAAAGTAGACTTTTCAGGCACAACATCCCCTAGGTCTCATCCAGTGTAAGATCTTCAACTCCCTTCACCCATAGGAGGATTCATCAGTGACAGCCCTTAAACCTCCAAAATAAGGTCTCCTTTTTTCCACACTTTAAAAATCTTTCCCCCCTCCTTACCCACACTCCTGTAGACTTTTCTCTTTGTAAGACACAGAGGTAACCTTCCCTTCACTGCTAGCTTTTGATTTGACCCTGGCACATCACTTACTCCTCTCTGTCCTCCTCTTTCCTTCCCCTGAGCCCGACCTTCACGTACTCTTCCCTACTGCAATGTAGTCCCACAAAAGAAGAATTTACTTGTAGGTAAGGTGTTGCCAGGTTCTATCCATAATGCTTCTTGGCCATCTCTTCACTATTACCTCTGCCAGATTTCTGCCTTCACCCTTGTCTCTGTGTACATTTAGAAGGAAGCCTCTTACTAGTCTTTCTATTATCACTCTATTGATGTTACTGTCTGCACTTGTTTACTTCTTCTGCATTTCTGTTGTTTGGGGTGTTTGAGAAACAAATAATCTCTCTAGTTTTGGTTCTTTATTATTGATCATTCATCTTTTTTCCTGTATGGTTAAGCTTAGATATTCAGTATAGGTCACTCTTGGTTGCATTCTGAGCTCTAATGCTCTTTGAAACATATTCCATTCCTTCTTCCTTTTTCTAGTGGTGGGGAATAGTCTTGTGTGATTTGTATTTTATTTCCTTTGCATTTGTAAGTCTTTCCCCTGATGATTTGTGGAACTTATTGTTTCTGAATTGAATTGTTCAATTTAACCACTATATGTCTTTAAGTTTATAGCCTTTGGTTTCCCCCTCCCCGCCCCCCCAAGAGGTGATGTGTGAAGTCTTTCAGTTGGAATTTCATTTTATATTTTCAGAAGTTCTGGGCAGTTCTCTTCTATTATTTCCTCAATTGTGGTGGTAAAGGTTTTTGTCCTGTCCTGTTTTTCTAGGAGACCTATGCTCCTTAGCTTTTCTCTAAACATCTTGTCTCTGAGATCAATATACTTTACTTGCATAGTGAGCACATTTTTGCATTCTTTTTTTTCTTTCTCCTCTTCTTCACTTCTGTGCATTTGCATTCCCATTCTATTATTCTCTCTTTTGTTTCTTTGGTGAAGTTAGCCATTGCAAATTCAAGTCTTTCAATTCTGCTTGTTTTTTTTTTTCTGTGCAGGCTATAAATTCTGCTCACATAATTATAATTTCTCATTTAAATCAGTCAGGAATGGTGTGCTGTGGTTTCATGGTCTCCTCAAATTCCATAGAGTCCTTGGTCTCATCAAGTGTTGGATCACTTTCCTTTCATGGTATTTATTTATTCATAGATACTTGAACTTGTTTACTAGATCTGGATATTTCCTTTGTTGTAACTGGTTTTTCTCTTACTTTATTTGTTTATGTTCAAGGTCTTTGAGATTACTTCTTTCTGGAATTTTTGGTACAGTTTTCCTTTCCTTTCTTAGTTTCCTTATCACTCACTTCCTGATTCCTTCCCCTCTGTGGTTTTCTTGGGGGCTAGATTTCAAAGTGCTTCAGCCTCCTCCCCTACCAGGCACGGTTCACCAGCCTAGGTCTCTGCCCCATATGACTTTTGAGTGGTTAGAAATGGCCCCAGCTGGGGGCTGCATTCTTTCCCTCATACTTAACGGAGTACTGAACAGCATCCCTTCTCCCCACATCCATGGTCTCCTATCCTGGTGACCTCCTCCACACCTGTTCCTCAGTTCTTTTGCCCCTGACCAGCAGTTCAGAGCTTTGAAACACTAGTGCTTTGGGGATGCAACCCATGGGAAGCTATTGCCCCTGAAGTACTGTGACCACACTGACTACTGAGGTCTGGAGCTGTGATCTCTATGAGCCTGGAAAGGATGAAAGCGTATGTCCTTGAGTCTGCTAGTAAAGACTTGCTGCTTCCCAAATATAAATGGTCAAAGGATATGGACAGGCAGTTTTCCAATGAAAAAAATCAAAACAATTTATAGTCATATGAAAAAATGCTCTAAATCATTATTTATTTATTTTTTTGCTTTTTGCTTTTTGGAGGTCAGTTGGGGTTAAGTGACTTGCCCAAGGTCACATGGCTAGTTTTTATGTTAAGTGTCTGAGGCCGGATTTGAACTCAGGTACTCCTGACTCCAGGGCCGGTGCTCTATTCACTGCGCCACCTAGCCGCCCCTGCTCTAAATCATTATTGATTAGGGAAATGCAAACTAAAACAACCTTGAGATATCATTTTATAATTAATAGATTGGTTAAAACGATTGAAGGGGAAAGCAACAAATGCAAGAGGGAATGTGGAAAAACTGGGACACTAGTTCATTGTTGGTGGAACTGTGAACTGATATAACCTTTTTAGATAGCAATCTCGAATTATGTCCAAAGTGTTTACAAAGATAATGAGTAAAAAAGAAAAAAAACCTTATATGTTTTAAAATGTTTATAACAGTTTTCTTTGTGGTGGCAAAGAACTGGAAATTGCAGGGATGCTCATCAGGTAGGAAATGGCTGAACACGTTGTGGTATGTGATTGTAATTGAATACTACTGTGCTATAAGAAACAATGAGCTTAATAACTTTAGAAAATATGGAAAGACTTTCATGAAATAATAACTGAAGTGAGAACATTCAAGAAAAATATTAACATAGTAACATAGAATAGACCCAATAGATCCAAGAGAATATTAACGTAGTAACATAGAAGAGTAACAACAATATTATTTTAAGAACAACTTTGAGTAACTAAGTCATTTTTATTATGATAATTACCAAATTAACTACAAATGACTTATGAAGGAAGATGTTACCTATGTCCAGAGAAAGAACTGATAAACAGAAGTATGTATAGAATGATTATTTTATGCACACACACAGACACACACATACACACATTTGTGTCTAATGGTTGCCATCTCTAGGGTGGGAGGGAAGGGAAGAAAAAAGGGAAAAAAGAAAGTTAACATAATAACTTTATTTTATATATAAAAGGAATAGCGAGTTGTACATAGTAGATTTGCAGTTTAATGTGCAATCATCTTTTTCTCCTATTCTATTATGTTATGGAAATGCTTGTTTTCTTTCATAAATTTAGAATAAGATAAACTTTATAAAAGACTTGCTGTTTGTAGTATGGGAGATGGAAGAGGGGAGTGCTGAGTGAACTCAGGGTCAGTGAGCATCAGTTCTTGGACTTGGACATATTTTGGGGGGGGGGGTTCTAGGTGTCCTAGACCATGGAGAAAGCTGAAGTTATTTTATCTTTAGTGCATAATATCTGTTTTGGAGAGGTTTGAGAAGTCACGGGTATCAGAGAAAATGTCTAAACTGCCACTTTGTTGCTCACCACTAAAGTTCTTTACACTGAGAATTACTCATGATAGATTTTTTGAGGATAAGACAGAGGATCCAGACCTCTGATTTGATTAGTTTGTAGAATTCCCTCAGGTTCTTAAAGGCTGTTCCAATGGAGTACAAACTGGCAGTTTCAACCATGCTGGAAAGTCCTGGAGTATGGCCCCTGTCACTGACTGGATCTGTTTTCTCAGGCTCAAGCTAACCATTACCAGTGCACTGGCCACCTGATGATAAACTTGGGGGAGTGGGGAATGACAATCCATTAAACAGAAAAAAATGAAAAATGGTCCTCAGACCTGTGAAACTCCCTCTGTTTCTGCAGTGATGTCAGCAGAGTGAGGGGATGATCCAGAGGGAGCTAAAGATCACTTAATTTGTATACTACCAACAAATGTTAATGTGACTATTAGTACTCTAAATGGAAGATTCCTGTCTATCCTTGACCAGTTAGGGAAAATCCTACTGGAAAAGCAGAATCATATCAATTATGACATTCATATTCTAATGAATCCAGAAGAAAGAAGGAAGTTAAAGTTAAAGAGAAGGGTGGTTTACAAGTACTCTTTGGAGAGAAAAAGAAAGTACAGAAATTGTGGATTTTACTGTACTTCTAGGGGCAACAAGAAACACTATGCCATAGGATATTTGGTTGTCGTGTATTGCAGTGCTAATGATAAATAGCTGCAGAAAGGACAGCATGAACATAATTGCAGCTTACACACCAACCAACATCATTTGCTGAGGATAAAGTAGCAGAGAAATTCTATGAACAATTTTAATAATAGCCTCCAAATGAAATCAATATACATTTTGATAACTAGTAAGTTCTATGCAAAGGTGGGGAAAGGGAGGGGTAAGGAGAAATATGTGGGAAAGTGTGTTTCCAAGAAGAAGGCATGTGAGAGGCCAAAGACTTGTGTATTTCACAGAAGCCACAAAATTCTTTACCATGAACACTTTCTTTGGAAAAAAAAAAAGAACTGGCATTTGTTGGACATGGTAAACATTAAATAACACTGAGTACCACTCCTTCATTTCTTCCTCTTTTCATAACTTCTCTTGATAATCTAGATCTCTTGTTTTTAAAATAAATATTATTATTTTATCAAGTTCTATAAAGTATCCCTTTGATAACTAAATTGGTATAGCATTAAAAGTATAAATTAACTTTGGTAGTATTTTCATTTTTATTATGCTGGCGGGTCTAGCCATGAGCACTGAATATTCCTCCAGCTATTTAAGTCATTTGTTTCTTTAAGGAGTGTTTTATAATTGGATCTATTCAAGTCTTTTCTGTGCTTTGGTAGCGTTAGCCCTAGATACTTTACACATTTTATAGTTGTTTGGTCTGGGATTTCCCTTTCTATTATTGCCTCTTGGACTTTGTTATCGTTATTTAGAAATGCAATTAATTTTTGAGGATTTATTTCGTAGCCTGCAACTTTGTTGAAGATGTTGCCTAAATTAGTATCTTTGCTGATTTCCTAGGATTTTCCAAGCATAGCATCATGCCATCAGCAAAAAGTTATATCTCCTTTTGCCCCTATTTTTATGCCCTTAACTTCTTTCTGTTGTCTTATTGCTGTAGTGAGCATTTCCAGAACTATATAAAACAATAGGGGGAAGAGTGGGCATCCTTGTTTTACTCCTGTATTTGTTGTAACGGTTCTAATGTATCTCCATTGCATCTGATGCTTGCTCTTTGGTTTTTGATAGATACTTTTTATGATATTAAAAAAATACCTGGATGCCTACGCTTTGTAGAGTTTTTTTTTGTTTTGTTTTTTTTAGGCATCAACAGGTATTATGCTTTGTCAAAGACTTTTTTTGCATCTAATGTGTTTTGTGTTTATCGTGTTTTGGGATGCTGTTGTTTTTTAAAATATGACCTATTGTGTTGATTGTTTTCCCATCCTTGCAACACTAGTATAAGTTCAACTTGTTAAAAAAATGAAAGATTTCTTAAATTCAGCATCTGTTTGCCCCTGGAGAAGGAAATGGCAAACTAGTCTAGCATCTTTGCCAAGAAAACCCCAAATGGTGTCATGAAGAGTCAGACATAACTGAAATGATTGAACGACAAAAGTTTATTTGACAGAATTTTGTTAAAAGTTTTGAATCAATGTTCATTAATGATATTGATCTGTGTTTTACCATTCACTGGTTTAGGTATTAGAACTATTAGGTATTAGAATTAGAAATGTTTCTTTCATAAGAGAATTCTGGTAAGATGCTTTCTTTACTAATTTCTAAGGATAATTTGTATATCATAGGTTAACTGCTCTTTAAAAATTTAATAGAATTCTCCTATGAATCCATAAATAACAGGATTTTTTTCTTTGGTATTTCCTTTATAGTGTGTTCTATTTCCTTTTCTGAGATTGGATTAAGATCTCTATATGATCTTCTGTCAGTTCAGGTATTTTATATTTTTGAAGGTATTCTTTTTCTTTTGTGTTCTCAATATGAAAGAATCTGATTATTGCTTTTATTCTGGTTTTGTTGTGATTTCACCTTTCTCATCTGATTTATTGATTTGATTTTCTGCCTTTTTAATCAGATTGAAGTTTGACTAATAGTATTAGTTTTTTTTTTAAAAGAACTAGCTTTTAGTCTTGTTGATCATTTCTATTGCTTTTTCCATTTTTTTCTATTTCTCCTCTAATTTTTAATGGGTCTTCTTTTGTGCTTATTTTAGGTTTGTTGTCTTTCTAATTTTTAAATATGTATTCACTTTATTTGCACCCTCTTTTTTTCTTTTCTTAGTATGGGAATATGATTTTCCCAATGATGACTGCTTTAGCTTCATTCCAGAAATTATAATATATTGTTACATCATCATCATTTTCTTTCACATAATGATTAATTGCTTTTATGCTTTGTTCTTTAACCCACTCATCATTTAGGATTTCATTGTTAAGTCTCCATTTGGGTCTGTGCTTGTTGTTTATGGTCCCTGAACTGATTACTACTTTTTGTGTTATGATTTAGATAGGCTATATTTACTATTTCTATTTTTTATTTTTACAGTTGTTGGCACTATTTCTGTGCCCTAATACATTGGCAATTTTTGTAAAAATCCCTTGAAGTGCTGAGAAATGCATATTTTTTTTGGCAGTCCCATTTACAAGACAGCATAAGTCCTTCAGCTCTAGTTTCTATAGCAATGTGTTTAGTTTTGTACTTTCTTTTTTGTTTATCTTTCTTAGACTTATCCAAAACTGAGAGGGATATTGAAATCTCCTGTCAATATTGTGTCTAATGTCTATGTATTCTTGTAGCTCAGTTAATGTTTCTTTTATGAATTTGGATGCTAAGACATTTGGAGCATACAAGTTTAATACTGATTTTGGTGTGTCATCTGTAGTTCCTTTCAGCTTAATGTAGTTTCCCTATTTATCTCTTTTTATGTTTTGAATGTGTTTTACCCCCTTTGATAGCATGATTGCAAATACAGTTGTTTTGGATTCACTAGATGCAAAGTTAACTTTCTAGTCTATAATTTTTATTCAATGTATGTCTTTGTTTTTTAAATGTGTTTTTTTTAAAAAAAACAATAGATCATGGAATATTTTTCTCATTCAATCTGTCACTATTTTTTACTTTATGGATTGTTTAATTCATTCACATTTAAAGTCATGAGTTTTATGTTTTCTTTCATTTGTCTTTAATATTGTTTTTTTTCTCCCAAATTAGGATTTTCCCCTTTTCCTCTGCAAATAGTGTTAGGTCTTCTCCCATTATTTTAGCTTATTCTATTTTAAGGTGTCCTTATTCCCACTGACTCTCTTCCCCTGACCCTTGATCCCCCCTCTCATTTGATTCCCTTTCCCTTGGGAAAAGTTTTAAAGTTTTTTCATTAGTTCCTTTTTCTTTTTCCTACTTACCTAATTCTTTTCTTCCCTGCCCCCCCTCAGTTAAGTAGCCAAGTAGAATTCCCCATTCATGTCTTCCCCTTCAATTTGTTTTTTGTGTTAATTTAAAAAATATCTCCTATACCTTTTTCCTAGAAAGGATTTCTTTCTCTCATTCTGTTGATTATTTGTCTTCCCTTTCTGACTATCTAGACTGTTCTTTGATTCTTGGTACTTATACTTAGGTAGTCTCTTTTTTATTCTCATCATTCTTCCATATTCTGCATGAAAACTTTTGAGATACTTATTTGGGGTTCTCTTTTCTAAACAGTTTCTGTTATTGTCTTATTGATCTTATCCCCTCCCCCATTTCTTCTGTGTTCACACTTAGAAATACCAATTTCCGCATTTGATAGAGAAGGTATTGCCCAATAGTAGATATTTTCCTGTGCCCTGATGGCACAGGGATGTCCCTGCTGGCAGATCTTTTTTCTCCCTTTGATCATTCCTTCTTCCCTGCCATTTGCCTCAAAATTTATTCCCTAGGTTTATATCCTTCTACTATTCTCAGTTTTATTTTCTCTCAGCAGCTCTGATTCCCTTTCCCCTGATGCAGGCTGAGTGGTCTCTCTGCGTACCAGAATCCTGTCAATAATGCATTTTAAGGTCCCCATCTCCCTTTATACAGTATCTCTCCTTTTCCAAAGGAGCATTCATCTTTCACCCACAACTGAAAAAAGACTTCCTTTCCCCCTTTAGTCCCCTTTCCCCTACTTTTTTAATCCTTCCCTTTGAGTCCTCATGGATTCTCCTGTAGGTCTTATCTTCCCAAGAGACTGTAGGAACTATTTTTCCTTCATTATTAGCTTTTGACTTGATTAGGGTATACCAGATATTCCTCTTTATCTTCTTTCTCCCCTCCCCCTTTTAATATACCTTCTCATTCTGTTATTTAGTCCCACAAAAGCATTGATTGACCTGTTGGTGGCGTGTTATGAAATGGTTTAGTTTATAATGTGTCAGGCCGATTTCTCTACCATCACTTCTATTTTATTTCTTCTTTTAGCTTGGTCTCCTAGTGTATGTTTAGAAGAAATCTCTTAATGGTCACTCTGTTATTTTGTTGTTATTATCCTTGGTTGCTGTATTTGTTTACTGTTTTTTCATTTCTGTGGTCTGAAGAGTATGAGAAGCAAATATTCTTTTCAGGTCTGATTGTCTTTCTAAGATGCTTCAGATACCCCTTTATTATTTAACAGCCATCTTTTTTCATTTATGATTGGATTCAGATTTTCAGGGTAGATCAGCTGGACTGCATCTTGAGTCCTACTGTTCTTCAGAACACATAATTTGTGTCTCCAATGGGTACTGGGAGGAAGGGGTGCGGTCAGGGTAAAGAGATTACATATAGTGTCACCTCAGAAAACAGAGAGAAATAGAAGAGCATAAAGCCAGTTAAAAGAAAGTCTGACAAGATATCTAAGCAAAAGCATCCCAAGAGTATTCAAGGACAAAAACGGAAGGACTATAAACAAGAAAAATGGAAAAAGATTGCAATAATCTTTTTAAAAAACTGAATGAATGAAAATATATTTATTAAATACTTACTGTGTACAAAGCAGGAATACAAATACAAATGCAAAAATAGTCCCTGCCTTCAGTGATCTTACATTTTAATAAAGAGAGACAGCAAACATGGCCAGGGAGAAGCACTTAGGTCTGGAAAGTTACCAGGGTGTTGAGTGAGGCCAAAGGGATACAGTGGCAGAGTTGATATGATGATTCCAAAAAGAGATCAGGGAGGGAGGAAGGGAAGGGAGCCGGGCACAAGGGTACTTGCACAGCAGTTGATGAAAAGATGGCTAAACAATAGGGAGTGAAGCATGGCTAGGAATGGTCTGAAATAGTGGGCCAGAAAAGACACTAATTAGAGCAGTGGGGTCCCAGGATTTCAGGAAATAAAAGAATTACATTTTCTAGGTCTGAG
Source organism: Pseudocheirus occidentalis (assembly GCA_028646575.1). NCBI lineage: Eukaryota > Metazoa > Chordata > Mammalia > Diprotodontia > Pseudocheiridae > Pseudocheirus > Pseudocheirus occidentalis. Next base: position 170,975,647 of record CM053594.1, on the reverse strand, counting down.
GCACAACGTGTCTAACAAGAAAGTGACTGGGGGGGAGGGGCGTAAAACTAAGACTCATATGAGTGCCTCTCCCCAACTTCTACCTTTAGTCCCTTGCCAAGGAGATATACATAATATTAAGTCTAATAGTCAAGACAGAAATCTTCAGTTTGCTGTGATCTTCTGAATGAAGATCTGTATTAGAGAGATAGTGGTTCTTTCCCTTTGCCCTGGACAAGGCAAGAGTTGATATGTGCACCAGGGCACAGGAACAAATTGGAATGCTCTGCACAGAAATTTAGATAGAGACTGGAATGAGTATAGAGTTGAGTAGAGAAGCTGGTATCTGGGACGTCATCAGAGTGCTACCTTCTCTGCTCTCCCAAAGCTGAATTAAGAGGTATCTGGGCAGACTCATCATTTCGGAACTTTCAGTTCAGGAGAACTGAAGTCAGATGGTGATTTTGGGGTCCCTCCTTTGCTTGGAACAGCATATATTAAATCATGTTTACTTGGTTTTAAATCTACATTTTATATTAGTTTAAATTTCTGACCAATTGGCATTGAAATCTTGTATGAGATAAAAAAAGATGGGTGACCATAGCAATCTCTGATTTATATGTGTTTTGTTTTTGCAAATGGTTTATGAGAGAAAGTGATCAGTATAGTACATTGAGAAAGGGAATGGAACAGAAAAATAGGCTTCTTGTTAGAAAAAATTGTATTGATGAATATTTTACAAGTTCCCAAAGCAGGGTAAAAATATGAATCTGGTTTTTCCTTAGCCAAAATGTGAGTTTAAAACTAGCTTCTGTCTAAAACTGAGCAAGCTTTTAGCTTCTAGTCATGTGGCCTTCCCACTGTGCTAATCTCTACGTGCTCACAAAGACCCTGAGGGGTGGTGGCAACTGGAGATTAAGAAACACCTGGTGAAAAAAGAAGGTTGATGACTGGGGGAAAAAAAAGACTAGCAATGCTCACATTCCTAAAATGGGGGCTGGGGAAAAAGGGATTAAGAATTTAATCCTTCCTCTGCTGTGGCAGCCCAACAGATCCCTTTTGCTTTATAGAAATGATCCTTAGCGATCCTTCATGCAAAATATGTACATAATCTTCCCATGAAATTCAAATCGACAGGTATTTATTAATTCAATTAAATTAATTTGGAAAACATTTATTACATTCTTACTATGTGAAAAGTGCTAAGTATAAAGGATGCTGATTTTATAAAGCGTCAGTTCCTGCCTTCAAGGAGCTTACATTCTCATAGGAGGGACAACATGTAAAATAAAAAGGAAATGTAAGATCTTGAGAAGGGAAAGAACACTGAGAACTGGGAGAGAGGTGGTTAACGAGACGTCAATGAGGCTTTGCATGGATATTGGCTTAGCAATAACTAAATTCTCTAAGCAAATGGTAATTGACGGTTCTTTGCAGTGATTACTATAAATTCTTACATCAGTATGAGCAGATCAATGAAACACCGGTCCTAGTCACCTCTGTATTTTGCTTCTGTAATTTCTATAACACATTTTTAAAAATGAAAAAATATAGAATATAGTTCCATTACTTTGTTGTCATCCTCTTCCTTATTTTCTTCATTAAACTTGCCACTGAATGTAATTTGGTCTGAGACACTGGAGGTAGTAAGGGGGAAGAGGGGACATGCTGTACAGAAGTCTGAATGACACTTGTGACCCTGAGAAAGAAAGAGTTTAAGCTATTCCCAAAGGCAGAAATGTCAGTATTTGTGTTGGCTGCCAATGGAGGGGGAAGGAGGAATGTAGCCTGGAGTTGGTCATAGCCAGAAGACAGCAAAGGTCATCTAGACTAGTACTCTGGACATTAGGTGTCCAGAGAATAAAAATGCTTGAAATAAGGAACTCTAATTCTAGTGCCTTATGATTGCCTCATATTAACTCCTCATGATACTTGGCTATTTCAGTGTTCCTTAGGTTACATAGTGGGTCAAAGGGTACAGTGTTGCTAGAGAGAGGGCTGGTAAGGAAACAAGGAATCACAGAGGAAATCATTTACCTCCTACTCGCCACTAGATGGCAGTAGATGTAAATGACCTTCCCCTTACTAGTCTACAGGAGGCAGACAGTACAGGAATGACATCATTTGGTTTGAGGCCTTTTCTTTCTTGGCTATCCTTCGTTTCCACCCACAGTTCCTTCCTTTGGAGCCTCTCACCACACAAATAGACCCTCCCATTGTATAATTATCATCTCTGCTGCTAGAGCAATAAGTCTATGAGCACATTGCTCGGGATGCCTGCTTATACATTCCCAGCAGAAGTGAAGAGTGTCTGTAATTTTGCTGATAATTGAGATGTTTTCAGGACCTATTTCAGAAAAGATGCTTTCTGGGTAAATATGATTCCTACAAAAGGTTACTTTATGTGGACTTGGATAATGTGTGTCATCTGAGACAATATAAATTGGGTCCTTTCACAGGTCACAGAGAGATAGTCTCGGAAGCTACAAAAAAGGATCTAACTCTGAACTGTCACTTTTTTCTCTCTATGCTTATAGCAGAGCCATATATATGTATATACATACATACATACATACATACATACATACCTTGTAGCTCATAGAGCTGATCTTGTCCTTGAAATAATTTCATCAACAAGTTTGGATGATGAATTTTTGATCTAGCTCAGAAATGAATTTCACCCCGGTGGTTGTCATATTCAGAACAGATCTCTTAGAAGTTTGAAGAGAGGGGGGCAGAGCTAAGATGGCAGCATAGAAGCAGCAAGGTTTCACAGCTCCTGCATAGCCACCTCAAATACCCATAAAATATGACTCTAACCAAATTTTAGAGCTCCAAAACTCACAAAAATACAGAGAACACACCTCCTGCTGAAGGTAGCTAAGCAGGTGGGGCTCATTACAGCAGGCTGGGAGCGAAGGTCAGCCCAGCCAGAAACCGTGGCCTGGCCCCAGGGAGGTCAGGAGAAGCCACAGCTGGAGTCTTCAGGAGAGTGGATCAGCCGCAGCTATGGCAGTTTCCAGATTTATCAAGCTAGAAGAAATAAGGACTAAGTGAAAGGTCAGTGGAATTCAGCTGAATTTGGGGGAGAAAAGTGGTCTGGCCAAACTACCCTCAGGACAAGGAAGCATAGAAGCATTGGCCCTGCTGCCACCTCCAGGTAGCTGCTTCAGAGCTCCTGGCCTGGAGACTGCAGGGGGACCAAGCGATCATTCAGAGGCCAAATGCTCTTGTGTTGAGCAGCCTAGATCGGATCGTGGTCTTGGGTGGTGGTCCTAGGGTGCATTTTCAATGATCCAAAGCTGGTGGGGGCTGCAGCAGCCCCCTAATAGCTCCAGCAGCTGTGAAAACCCCAGTGATTTGGGACAGAGCTTTCACCCCTGAAAGCAGAGTTCCACAGAGCTAAAAAATCAAGCAATTAATTGACTGGCCAACATGAACAGGAAAAGGAAGCAAAGTAAGAACAGCAACCGAACTCTAGAATCCTTTTTTGTCAACAAAAAGGATCAAAGCATGGAATGGGAGGAAGACAACACAGTAAGAACTCGCATACTAAATACTTCCAAGAAACATGAAGATTGCTTACAAGCCATAGATCAGCTTTAAAATGACTTTGAAAAACAAATAAGAGAAGTGGAGGAAAAATTGGGAAGAGAAATGAGAATGATACAAGAAAATCATGAAAAGAGAGTCAACAACCTGACTGAAAAAAATAACACCTTAAAAAACAGATTAACTCAAATGGCAAAAGAGGCCCAAAAAAGCCAATGAGAAGAATGCCTTAAAAAATTGAATTTGCCAGGTGGAAAAAGAATCTCAAAAGCTTACTGAAGAGAATAATTCCTTCAGAATTAGAGTGGAGCAAATGGAAGCAAATGAGTTTATGAGAAATCAAGATCCTATTAAACAGATACAAACAAATAAAAGAAATAGAAGGCAATGTGAAATATCTCCTTGAAAAAAAACCACTGACCTGGAAAATAGATGCAGGAGAGACAATACCTGAAAGCCATGATCAAAAAAAGAACTTAGAAACTACATCCTTAAAGAAATTCTCAAGGAAAATTGTCCTGATATTTTAGAACCAGAGGGCAAAATAGAACTGGAAAGAATTCACCGATAACCTCTTGA
>CM053594.1:170946448-170971037 GCA_028646575.1 Pseudocheirus occidentalis | reverse complement strand
GTGGGAGTGGGTGACAGGGTAGGAATTGCAAGAATCTAGTATTTAAAGCTATACAATCAAATGCAACTGGGAAATAATACATACAGGGACGGGGGCAGGGAGCCCCTCCCTGCCCTGCTATAAAGCTAGAGGGGTGTTGGAGGAGAGCATAAAGGGGAACAGATTGTGGGAGGGGGCCTTACAGTGGGATCAATGTTCTGGGCTGGGGGGTAGGGGTAAAAAGGGGAGAAAATGTTTAACTCAAAACCTTGTGGAAATGAATGATGTAACCAAGAAAATAAATTAAAAAAAAAAGAAAAGGAGGTACAAAAATTCACTAAAAAAAAGAACTCCTCAAAAAGCAAAATTGGTCCAATGAAAAAAGAAATACAAAAGGTCACTAAAAAAATAATTCCTTAAAAATTAGACTTGGGTAAGTGGAAGCTAATGATTCCATGAGACATCAAGAAACAATAAAACAAAACCAAAAGAATAAAAAGGTAGAAGAAAATACAAACTATCTAGTTAGAAAAATAGCTGGCATAGAAAATAGATTCAGGAGAAATAATTTAAGAATTATTGGACTACATTAAAAGCATGACAGAAAAGAGGCCTAGACATTGTATTTCAAGAAATTATAAAAGAAAACTGCCCCTATATCTTAGCTCCAGAGGGCAAAAGAGAAATTGAGAGAATCCATTTATCACTCCCAGAAAGAGATCCCCAAATGAAAATTCTGAGGAACAAGATAGCCAAATTCTAGAACTCCAAGATTAAGTAGTCAGAAAGAAATAATTCAAATATTGTGGAGTCATAGTCAAGATCACACAAAACCAAGAATAACCTACTCAATATTTGGGGGTGGGGTGAAGGGAATGGACATTTAATGAAATAGAAAACTTTCAAGTATTCCTGATGAAAAGACCAGAGCTGAATAGAAATTTGACATTCAAACACATTTCAAGAGAAGCATAGAAAGGTAAACATGAAGGAGTAATTATAAGAGACTTTAAAAAGTCAGACTATATGGGAAGATGATACTTGTTACTCCTAAGAATTTTCTTATTCTTATTCTTATTATTACTGAGAAACATAACATATAATAATTAGTTGAAGGAAGTGGAAATGTTTAGCCCAGATAGGGGATTCCATTTGAGGTATTACCTGTAGCAACCATGCTCACTTCTAACCCAACTCCTGGCTCTCTAGACCTTTCCACTTTGTTCCTGAGTGAGTACTATCTCCTTCATACTTTTCAGTTTCTTTTTATGTGCTATCTTTCCTTATTAAAATGTAAACTTCTGGAGGGCAGGCATTGTCTTTTTGCTTATATTTGATTATTTTTGCTATATATATATATGTTTATATTTATATTCTCAGCATAAAGTACAGTTTATGGAACATAGTAAGGGATTAATAAGTGCTTTGTCTAGTTTAACTAGATGAGCTTGTTCATTTGACCCTACAGGGTATAATTAGGAGCAAGGTGTAGAAAAATTTCCAATGTTTTCCCTCTCACTTGAGCTCTTCAAGTGAAGGCTAGGTGTCCACTTTGGGGAGATATTATTCAAGGTATTCTTAGCCAAGTATGGTTGGTCTAGACCCTAGAAGACTTCTGAGTTTTCTCCCAACTTGGAGATTCTGTGATTGTATATCTTCCCTTCAATGTCTAGTTTCTTTCTTGAGATTTATAAATTCATAGAATTTTTGAGCTAGAGGGACCTTAAAGGTCACCTCCTCTAACTCCCTTATTTCTAAAATGAGGAAACTTGGGTGACTGACAATTATATAAATTCATATTACAAGATTTGTATAAAATTCTCTCATCATTAAGCAATTTTCCTTATATCTTCTTTAAATGGGCCTCTTTGCAATTTATATCAATTGCTCCCAATTCTGTCCTCTAGGGTCAAGCAAAACAAGTCTAATCACTCTCCCACATATCCTTGAAGTCTGCTTAAGTCTTCTCTTCTCCAAGTTGAACACTTTCATTTCTTTCAATTGATGATTCTATGTCATAAACACAATGACCTTCAACATCCTGGTTGCCCTTCTCTGATATCCAGAATTGAACACAAAATTTCTCTTATTTAACAAACAGGATTCTTAACAAGGATATAACTATCTTTCACCTAAAATCAGGAAAAATAGACCAACAGAGATAGAAGCAACAGCAGAATCATGCACTTTTGGCTTCCATTCAAATCAATATGAGAAAGGGCTATAAGTCATTCCCCCATCTAGAGGCCCACTGTAGTCATTCTCCAAATTGTTCTCTTTCCAGACGTCTCCAAAGTTAGCAAAGACACAACTAATTAAGACCCCTATTTTGAACTACATTTTATTTCTCTTTCCAAATTATACAATTGAAGTTACTCAAGTGACTAAAGTAAATTGGATTTTCATATTAACCAACCAGCAAAAATGATAGATTATATTATTTGGGAGAGAAAAAGGGATTAGTCATTAGACTATGCTATGGGATGCCAACTCAAATAAAAGAGGGAGCTAGAAAATCCCAGATTTGGGCTTTGTCATAATGACTACAGTCTGAAAACTATATCAGGACTTATTAAAGGAGGTAAAGCCTATGTGTATAGGTGATTTACTAGAAGTTCTCAGTATGATAACACACACACACACACACACACATACGCACACAGAATCTCTGGACAAAATTAGATCTCTTCTTTATATTTGCACCAGATGTATGGAATAGATGGAGAAACAAATTAACATCAAAAGGTTCCACTGATTGATATTCTTGAGCAAGAGTTGCTTCTAAATGAGTTTAAATCCATAAGCTTTCAAAATTTGGAAGTCAGTCCATTTCATTGCTCTCATCAAATAGTTATAAATGGTAAAATGCTTCACTTGAGGAAGAAAAAAAAACTAATGAAGAAAAATAGAAAGGCTCTAGGGGAATCAATGATTTGTATACCTTCAGATTAGACATTTTCTTGTAACATTTGAATTATTTACTGTCACTAAAAATTTCTGAAATTTTAGAAATTGATAGTTAATAAGTCAGATTGCCTGAAAACTCTGTTGGAATTTGGAAAAAAAAATCGTTGCCAAGTCCCAATGCCCAAAATATATTATGTCTGAATTATACAAACTTCTATAGATATTTTATAGAATCACAGAGTAGGAAGGAACCTCAGAGGCCATTTAGTCCAACCCATAGCTAACCAAGAATACCCACTACACACATATCTTAATTGTGTTCAGAGAGTCTTTGATTAAAGATTTCCAGGGAAGAGGGACCTACTCTTTCCCAAGGTTGCCTATTGCACTTTTGCACAACTCTGGTTATTAAGTAGCATAGTTTTGAAATGGACTTCTTTGCCGTTTACATCATTTGCTTTCAATTGTGTCCTCTAGGACCAAGTAAAACAAATCTAATCTCTCTCCCACACATCCTTGAAGCCTGCTTAACCCTTCTCTTTTCTGGATGAAACACCTTTGGCTCCTTCAATTGATGATCTTATGTCATAAACTCAAGGATCTTCAACATCCTGATTGCCCTTTTCTGGCACTCAGAACTGAACACAAAATTCCTCTTATTTAATAAGAATATAATTTTTAACGAGGGCATAGCTAGCTCAAATATTCCTTCATCCCAAATCAGGAAAATGAAGCCTACAGAAATTGAGGCAAGAGGAGAATCATGTATGCTTGGTTTCCATTCAACTCCAGGTAAGAGAAGGCTAGAAGTCATTTCCCCACCCAGAGGTCCACATCATTCTTTTCAGTTCTACCTCCTTCTAGAAGACCAGTCAGGAAGCAAAGACCAGTATAACTTATGTCTAGTGAGTATCATTTGAATTCTGCTGGGTATGTGTTGGTAAACAACCCGCTCTCCAGAGAACCAGGACACATTTGTAGCATTTGCCAATTTGTAAGGTGTATAAATTCACACCAAAATTTAACAACCAGTTCTTAAGAACATATAGGAACTATCCCTAGCACATAACTGAATGTATCTCAGTTCTGGATCCCACAGGCATCTCCAGCCTGTCTCTTCATTATGAGGTTACCAGGCCGGAACCAGGTATAGAATATCTGTACCAATTCAGGGAACAAATCCCTTCCATATGTCATAATACTTATCCAGGGTCTCATACATCTTCCATGTAGTGATCACATGAGCTGAGCACCTCACCAGTCCCATCCCAATCCCTTATATAAAGGATAAGCCTAAAATAAGCCTCATGGAATTCCAGGATTAGAAGGGAATTTTTTTAAGTGATTTTGCCCATTCCCTGCCTCCCTTTACATAGTATCAGACAGACAAATCACACCTAACAGAATGTAACTTTGGCCTCTTCTCAAAGACTTTTAAAAATACCACAAACATAAAGTTTAAAAAATTAATGGTAATAATTGTTTTCACATGCAACTGGGAAATACAATATATAAGCAACGGGGCATAGAAATCTATCTTACTCTACAAGAAAGTAGGGGGAAGGAGGATAAAAGAAGAGGGGTGGGTGATAGAAGGGAGGGTAGACTGGTAGAAGGGGTAATCAGAATGCATGCCATCTTGGGGTGGGGAAGGAGAGAGATGGGGTGAAAATTTGGAACTCAAAATCTTGTGGAAATGAATATTGAAAACTAAAAATAAATTAAAATAAAAAAATTTAAAAAGAAAAAACTCACAAACAAACCAGAACTCTACAACTATCGTCAAGAGCCAGATCAAATGTTTGGAAAATATTAACAAGTTCTTCCTTAGAGTAAGCCTAATATATTTATTCTTGCTCTTACTTCAGCAAAGGCTGATAAAAAGCTGATTGCCTTCTCTTTGAAGACAGCACTATATTTACAATTCTTGGAAATCACCATGCAGGTGCCTCTTAGCCTTCTCCTCACCCAGCTAAACAATCCCAGTTCCTTTAACCTCTCATTTTACGTCTTTCTTATGCTCCTCTTTAATCATCTTTGACTTTCCTTTGAACTATCTCCAAGTTCTCTACATGCCTTATAATTTAACTTATGGTGTGAAGATCAAAATAGAAGTAAATGAAAAAGATCCCTGGAAATGATTACTTCTGCCATCTTACTCCTACAGGACTGCTCCCAGGCCTCTGGAAATGACCTATTTGTTCACTAAAGCTATATGACCCACAGAGTGTGTGACTCTTGGTCAGATAACCAGAACCTATAAAGCAGAGACAAGAGTGTATTTTAAGAAAAAAAATCACCATCCCCCAATAGGTCTCCTCAAGTGGTGTCTGAAAACTGACAAAGCAAAATGAAATACCTCTGTTCCTCCAAGCCTTAGTAGGGAGGGTATATTCTCCTCCAGAGAAGAATACCTAATTCTGGATTTACTGAAGGTTCTTTGTGTAATGCTTTGCAAGCTACCAGTGTCATGTTTTGTTTTTGTTTTTGTTTTTTGTTTTTTGAGGGGAGAAGTCGAGGCAATAGGGTTAAGTGACTTCCCCAAGGTCACAGAGCTGGTTAAATATCAAGTGTCTGAGACCAGATTTGAACTTAGGTCCTCCTAACTCTAGGGCTGGTGCTCTATTCACTGTGCCACCTCCTTGTCCCTACCAGTGTTGTTTTGGAAAGAACAGCCATCAAGAACTTTGAATTAAAATCTCCTTTGCTTATGTAACTGGACTTGGAGTCAGCTATCCCAAATTACAAAATGGATGTAAGTTGTATACTTTAAAATTCAGAGACTACAAGGGGTTTCCTCATATGTGGGTCTAATAGAGTATAATAATAGAGTATACCCTTACTAGAGGGCAAGGGCCATGTCTAATTTACCCTTATATCTCTATCAGTACCTAACAAAATGCATTGCACAGAGTAGGCGCTTAAAAAAATCTTTTTCTTTTTTTAATGGAAAGGGCCATCTTGATCTATAGCTTACCACTGAACCCAGATGGCTCCAGAGGAGAAACTTTGCACGACCCTCCCTCCCTCACTTAAATCTAATTCATTTACATTGTCATGACATCACCTCCTTGATGTCACGGCCCTTTTCGAGAAAGAAGGACAAATGACAACAAATCTTTCAATGAATGATTGAGCAAATGAAATACAGTAGGTATATTAAACAAAGAAGACTATCTTCATAAACCTTATGAATACTCAGATGGTTGAACAGATGTTTGTTGACTGACTAAATAACTATTGCCTAGGAAAAAGAAGTGTTTTGAGAATTAAACTATGTCCAGATTAACTTTTAGCTCCTTGGGGGAAGGAATGGTGATAGTTTCCATACATGTTGCAATAACAAAGAAATGTGACAGGAACGTGGGAAAGAGAAGTCCCTGAAGGGTACCTTTCCTTCTTCTCCTGGTCCCAATGAATTAGGGTCTAGTCTAGTCAAAATCATTGTGGGTGGCACAGATCTCAGAAGCCAAAGAAAGAAAGTGTTATACTTGGAATCAAGAGACTTGAGTTTTTGTCCCACCTCTACTACTAACCAGTAGTATGACTTTCAATATATCTGAGACTCAATTTTAATACCACTTAACAAACATTTATTAAACATACTAAGTTTAAGGCTGTATGATAGACATTAGGGACACAAAGATTTTTTTAAATGACAAAGTCTCTGCCCTCAAGGAAATTACAGTTTATTGAGGGAAGAGGATAAAGATTTAGGTGCTAGGGAAGTGTAATATTAAGGGAATTTGAAGATCTCTCCTGCCTCCTTAATAGGCACATAGAGACCTGGTCCAGAACTATAATCAGGCTCTGGACTATAGGGAGTTTCCATTTCAGTACTGGGGCACAAGAATTTTCAAGCTCCTTGGCACTCAATCAGTTGCTGAGTCTTTGTTATATATTCTGGGAGGCTGATGTATTGCTTTAGGAGTTTGCGTATGAGAAAGTTCATTTGATTTCCTGGTTGAGACTGAGCAGTCATATATTCAGTTCTCCCGACTGCTCAGATATAAAGGCTCCCTTGATCCAGTGGTGTATATATGGTATACGACAATATTGCTTTGATTCAGGGAGGCAGAGCACTGTCTGTTGGTCTTTATGCTAATTTCTCTGCTCATATTTTCTCTGACATTCAGGGTGCTGACCTTTCCCCTGAACTAGTGAATGCATTTAAAAGTAGGATTGCTAACCCCTTTTTGAGCAGAATTTCCTAGAAAAGCAAATCAAAGAACCTGTGCTGGCAGGCCGTCCTGAGTTTGCTAGGGTGCTTGCTGTTACAGGAAGGTACACATATGCACAGGTAAATATAATTTAAGGTAGGGACTGATTTCAGCAAAGCAGAAGTGTTCTAGGGAAATTTGAGAACAGAAATGATATCTTTATCTGAATAGGGATCGTGTACAGGATCCTGAGAATTTTGAAGGAGAAAAGGAGGCAATACATTCCAAGGGTGGAGGATGACCCACCCTTGTCACAGGTCATGTCACAGAGACACATGTGACATATGTCATGTTACAGAGATAAGAAATGGTAGAGTAAGTTCAGGGAACACTTAGGAGTTCCATTTGCCTGAAACATACAGTGCATAGGGGCAAATAATATGAAATAAGACAGCAAAGGTGAGGGGGTTGTTTTTTAATTTAAAAAAATTATTTTCAGTTTTCAACATTCATTTCCACAAGATTTTGAGTTATATTTTTTCTCCCTGTCTTTCTCCACTCCCACCCCCAAACAGCAAGCCTACTAAATACCCCTTCCCCCAATCCACTCTCTCTTGTATCCTCCCCCCTCCCCACACCCCCCCCCCCCGCCAACTTTCTAGTTTCTATACTCCAGTACCTGCATGTCCCATTTCCCAGTTGCATGTAAAAAACAAATCCTTAAACATTTGTTTTTAAAACTTTGGGTTCCAGATTTTTTTTCCTTTATTACCTCTTCACCAACACCCACTGGGAAGATTAGCAATTTAATACAGATTGTATGTGTGTAGTTGCCCACATCATTTCCATAGTAGTTATATTGTGAAAGACTAACTATATTTCCCTCCATCCTGTCCCGCCCCCCACTTATTCTATTTTGTCCTTTGACCCTGTCCCTTTTCAAAAGTGTTTGCTTCTAATTACCCTCTCCCCCAATCTGCCCTCCCTTCTATCTTCCCTGCTCTTATCCCCTACCCCAATATTTTCACGTAGAGTAAGATACCCAATTGAGTATGTATGTTATTCCCTCCTTGGGCCACATTCAATGAAAATCAGGTTGTCACATTCCCTTTCACCTTCCTGCTCTTCCCCTCCATTGCAACAGTTTTCTCTTGCCTCTTTTATATGAGATAATTTACCCTAATCTATTGCTCCCTTTGTTCTTCTCCCAATAAATTCTGCGCAGCTCTTAATTTTGTTTTTTTAGTTATCATCCCTTCATATTCAACTCATCCTATGCCCTCTGTCTTTGTATACATGAACATACAAATGCCCACACTTATATATATTCGCATATACATACATCCTCCTATATATACATATATGTATGTATACATATATACATATATTCCCTTCAGCTATCCTCATACTGAGAAAAGTCTTATGAGTTACAATTATTGTTTTTCCATGTAGGAATGTAAATAGTTCAACTTTAATTGAAGTTTAATTAAAGCATAAGTTCCTTATGATTTCTTTTTCCTGTTTACCTTCTCATGTTTCTTGTGCTTCTTATATTTGAAAGTCAATTTTTCTGTTCAGCTCTGGTTTTTTCATCAAGAATGCTTGAAAGTCTTATATTTCATTGAATGACCATATTTTTCCCTGTAGCATTATACTCAGTTTTGCTGGGTAGGTGATTCTTGGTTTTAGTCCTAGCTCCTTTGATCTCTGGAATATCATATTCCAAGCCCTTTGATCCCTTAATGTAGAAGCTGCTAGATCTTGTGCTACCCTGATTGTGCTTCCATAATACTCAAATTGTTTCTTCCTGACTGCTTGCAGTATTTTCTCCTTGACCTGGGAACTCCGGAATTTGGCTATAATATTCCTAGGAGTTTTCTTTTTGGGATCTTTTTCAAGAAGCAATCAGTGAATTCTTTCAATTTCTATTTTACCCTCTGATTATAGAATATCAGTGAAATTTTTCTTGACAATTTCTTGAAAGATGGTATCTAGGCTTTTTTTTATCATGGCTTTCAGATAGTGCAATAATTTTTAAATTATCTCTCCTGGATCTATTTTCCAGGTCAGTGGTTTTTCCAATGAGGTATTTCACATTGCCTTCTATTTTTTTTCATTTGTTTGGATCTGTTGTGTTGTATCTTGATTTCTCATAAAGTCATTCGCTGCTAATTGCTCCAATCTAATTTTGAAGGAGTTATTCTCTTCAGTGTGCTTTTGAAATTCCTTTTCCATCTGGCAAATTTGGCTTTTTAAAGCATTCTTCTCCTCATTGTCTTTTTGAGCTTCTTTTGCCATTTGAGTTAGTCTATTTTCTAAGGTGTTATTTTCTTCAGTGTATTTTTGGGTCTCCTTTAGCATGCTATTGACTCGCTTTTCATGATTTTCTTGCATCATTCTCATTTCTCTTCCCAATTTTTCTTCCACTTCTCTTACTTGATTTTCACAATCTTTCCTGAGTTCCTCCATAGCCTGTAAACAATTCATATTTTTTGGATGCTTTTGATGCAGGAGTTCTGACTTTGCTGTCTTCCTCCCGCTCCATTCCTTGATCCTTTTTGTCCCCCAAAAGGGATTCTATTGTCTGTTTGTGTTCTGTTGCTTGCTCATATTGGCAGCCAATTACTTGCCTTTTGAGCTCTTTGCCACAGTAGAACTCTGCTTCCAGAATGGAGACAGCTATGTCCCAAATTGCTGGGGTTTTTGAAGCTGCAAGAAATGTTAGATGGGTGTCTTCTCTGCAGCCCCCACATGCTCTGGCTCACTGGTCACACACACCAGGACCACCACCCAAGACTGCAATACAGATCCAAGCAATCAAAGCAAGAGTGCTCAGCCTCTGAATGGTTGCTTGGTCCCCCTATAGCTTGCAGTCAAGGAGCTCCATAAACAACCATGCAGCAACAGCTGCAGCCACTCCACCTCCTCTGCTTCTTGCTCTAGGGATAGCAGCCAGACTGTACTCCCCCATTCCAAAAAAAGCTCCACACTGATCTTTTTTTTCTGTCTTAAGCATTTATGGATTGAGAAGTCTGGAAACTGCTACAGCTTCTGGTGATTTACTTGTGTGAAGTCTGCTCTCGCCACCACTGGTTGGGACCACCCTGGGGCTAAAACTGTGGCTCAGGCGGGACTGTGCTCAACTCCTAGCAAGCTGTGATGGACCCTTCCTGCTGGGCTGCTGGGCTTCCTTTAGCGGGAGATTTGTTTCTCTCTGTCACTTTGTGGGTTCTGTAGCACTAAAGTTTGTTTAGAGTCATTTTTTACATGTATTGGAGGAGGTGGAAGCCAGAGTCATGTGTAAGTGTTGCTTCTACTCCACCATCTTGGCTCTGCCCCTAGCAAAGGTAAGTTTTAAGAGTCAGATTGAAGAATTTGTACTTCGTCCTAGGAGGGAGTAACTGGCAGGTTTTGAACATTTTTTTTGTTTAAATTTTTATTTTTATGTGGGGGAAAAAATCAAATATATATTTAATCCAATTTGGTTGTGAGTTCCTTAGCTTTTGCCTTTTCCAGCTTGGCAATAAGAGCCACTGATTTTGGACCCAGAACATTGCCACCCCAGTGATGACAGATCTCATCATATCTGTTGTTATAATTGGTTTTGATGGCTTCTACCAGCTTAGCCAGGGCTCCCTTATCTTCAGGGTTAACCTGTGTGAAGGCAATGCTTGTGAAGGTCTTTCTGTGAACTAAGCAACTGAGTCTCGCTTTACCTTTGATAATACAGTAAGGAACCCCCATTTTCCAGCACAAGGCAGGTAGGAAGACCACTAGCTCAATGGGGTCCATGTCATGTGCAATCACCACCAACTGTGCTTTCTTGTTTTCTACCAGGGTAGTAACAGTGTTAACACCTGCTCTGAAGACAGGTGATCTCTTAGTGGGGACATCTCCTTTGCCTGTAGCCTTTTGTTCAGCCCGAGCCAGCAGCCTTTGCTTCTTGTCTTGCTTTGTCTCTGGTCTATACTTGAGAGCCAGTTTAAGCAGTTGAGTAGCTGTCTGATGATGCAAAGCCTGGGTGAACTGGTTAATTGCTGGCAGAACCTTCAAACGCTTATAAAGGATAGACCTTTGATGCTGCAGTCTGATGTACCGAGGCCATTTGACAAATCGAGTAAGGTCCCTTTTGGGCTGGATGTCCTGACCAATGCCAAAGTTCTTGGGATGCTTCTCAAACAAAGGATTGACCACTTTCTTGGCCTCCTGCTTTTTTACTACAGCAGGGGCCAGAGCCACCTTCTACCCCTTGGTCTTCTTCCATTTTGGCAGCTTGGCTGGCTGAATGAGAAGGTTGTGAACATTTCAAAAATAGGTTTTGAATGACAAAACAACATAAAAAGAACCTGACCATAGAAAGTTACTATGGTGGCAAGGAAGAGCAAGACACAAACCCAATAGAAAACAATTAAATCAAAATAACTGGATGAAAAACCTCAAGAAAAAAATGTGAATTGGTCACAGACCCAAAAAGAAATTCCTGAAAGAAAAACTCAAAAAAAAAATTTTTTTACTCAAATAAGAGAGGTAGAGGAAAATTGGGAAAAGAAATGAAAGTGGTGCAAGAAAATCATGAAAAGAGTGTCAGCAGCTTGGTAAAAGAAGCAGAAAATTTTCTGGAAGAGAACTACTTAAAAAGCAAAAATGGTCAAATGGAAAAAGAGATTAAAAAGCTCACTAAAGACAATAATTCCTTAAAAACTGGAATTGGGCAAATGGAAGATAATGACTTCATGCGTCAAGAAATAATAAAACAAAATCAAAAGAAGAAAAAATAGAAGAAAAAAATTGAAGAAAACGTGGACTATCTCACTGGAAAAAAAAACTGACCTGGAAAATAGATCCAGGACACATTATTTAAGCATTATTGGAATACTTGAAAGCCATGATCAAAAAAAGAGCCTAAATATCATATTTCAAGAAATTATCAAGGAAAAGAGGTTGGAGTGGAATTTAATATGCTTCAGCTAAAGTTAAAAAAAAAACAGTGGTAGCAATCATGATCTCAGACAAGGCAAAAGTAAATCTAAATAAATTAGATGAACAGGAAGACTACATTTTCAAAAAGGTATTGCAAACAATGAAGTGATATCAATACTATACACATATACACCAAGTGGCATAGCGTCCAAATTCTAAAAGGAATGGTTAAATGAGTTACAGGAAGAAATGGACAGTAAAATTACACTAGTGTAGGACCTTAAGAACTTAAGAACGTCCTCAAAACCAGATAAATCTAACCAAAAATAAATAAGAAAGAAGTTGAGATGAAAAGAAATTTGGAAAAGTCAGATATGATAACCATCTAGAGAAAATTGAATGGGAATAAAAGGGAATATACATTTCCTCAGTGATAAATGGCACTTACACAAAAATATATTGAGACATGAAAACCTCACAATCAAATGAAAAAAAAGCAGAAATAGTAAATGTATCTTCTTCAGATCACAATGCAATAAAAATTACATTAAAAAAGGGCTATAAAACATAATCTAATTCCAAAAAATAAGTGAGTCAAAGAACAAATCATAGAAACAAGCAATAATTTCATTAAAGAGAATGACCACAAAGAGACAACATGCAAAACTGTATGGGATTTGGTCAAAGCATTGCTTGGGGGTGTGGGTGGGAGAATTATATCTTTAAATGCTTACATCAATAAAATTAAGAACAGATCAATGAACTGAGCATGCAACTGAAAAAAACTGGAAAAAGAACAAACAAAAATGCCCAATTAAACACCACATTGAAAATCCTGAAAACCAAGGGAGAGATTAATAAAACTGAAAGTAAAAAAAGCATCAAACTAATAAATCTGGAAGCTGGTTTTATGAGAAAAAGACAAAAAAAAGATAAATCAGTGATTAATTTGATTTTAAAAAGAAAGAAAACCAAATTACCAGTATCAAAAATTAAAAGTAGGAATTTATCACCAATGAAAATGAAATTAAATCAATTATTAGGAGCTATTTTGCCAAAATATATAACAGTCAATTTAACAATCTAAGTAAAATTGATGAATATTTACAAAAATATAAATTGCCCAGATAAACCAAAAAGGAAATATATTACTTAAACAGCTCTATCTTAGGGGGAAAAAATTTGAATAAGCCACCAATGAACTTTCTAAGAAAAAGATCCCAGGTGGATTCACAAGTGAATTCTAAAAAAACAATTTAAAGAACAGTTAATTCCAATACTATAT
Organism: Pseudocheirus occidentalis; assembly: GCA_028646575.1. Taxonomy (NCBI): domain Eukaryota; kingdom Metazoa; phylum Chordata; class Mammalia; order Diprotodontia; family Pseudocheiridae; genus Pseudocheirus; species Pseudocheirus occidentalis. The sequence goes on along the minus strand of CM053594.1, from coordinate 170,957,786 downwards.
AAATCATTTGGGAAAACAATCAAAAAAGGAGTTATACCAAATTCTTTTTATGATACTAATATGCTACTACCTACTCCTGAAAGAGCAAAAACAGAGAAAGAAAACCATAGACCAATTTCCCTAACAAATACTGATAAAAATTATTTTTAAAAAACTAGCAAAGAGATTACAACTATATATCAAAGAGATCATACACTATGACTAGTTGAGATTTACACCTGGAATATAGGGCTGGTTCAATATTAGGAAACCTAGCAGCTTAATTGACCATATCATTAACAAAACCAACAAATATAATACAATTATCTCTATGGATACAGGAAAAGTTTTTGACAAAATTACAACACCCATTCCTATTTTAAAAAACACCAGAAAACATAGGAATAAATTCTTAAAATGATAAGCAATATCTATCTAAAACCATCAGCAAATATTTTCTGTAATTGGGATATGCTAGAAACCATACCAGTAAGATCACAGGTGAATGGGGTGGCTAGGTGGTGCAATGAATAGAGCACTGGAGTCAGGAGGACCTGAGTTCAAGTCTGACCTCAGACTCTTAATACTTACTAGCTGTGTGACCTTGGGCAAGTACCTTAACCTCAATTGCTCTGCCCTCCCCACTCAAAAAAAAAAAGATCACGGGTGAAGCAAAGATGTCCATTATAACCAATATTATTCAATTTTGTAATAGAAATGCTAACTATAGCAATTAGACAAGAAAAAGAAATTGAAGAAATTAGAATAAATAATGAGAAAACAAAACTATCACTCTTTGCATATGATATAATGTTATACTTAAAGAACTGACTAAAAAACTACTTGAAATAACTTAGAACTTCAGCAGAGTTGCAAGACGTAAAATAAGCCCACATAAGCCATTAGCATTTCTATGTATTACTATCAAAGTCCAGCAGAAAGCAATAAAAAAGGAAATTCCATTTAATATAATAATAGATGATCTAAAATACTTGGGAGTCTACCTGCAGAGACAAACCCAGGAACTATATGAACACAATTATAAAACATTTTTCACAAATTAAAGACAGATCTGAACAATCGGGAAAATGTTAACTGCTCATGGGTTGGCCAAGCCAATATAATGAAAATGATAGTTCTACCTAAATTAATTTACTTATTCAGTGCCATATCAATCAAGCTACCAAAAAATATTTTCTAGATCAAGAAAGTAACAAAATCCATCTGGGGGAATAAAAGTTCAGGAATATCATGGTAATCAATGAAAAAAAATGTGAAGGAAGGTAGCCCTAGCAGTACCAGATCTTAAACAGTATTACAAAAAGTTGATCATCAAAATAATCTCATGTTGGCTAAGAAATAGAGGAGCATATCAATAGAATAGATCAGATACACAATACACATCAGCAAAAGAAGATAGTACTCTAGTGTTAGATAAATACAAAGATCCAAGATTTGGGGACGAGAACTAGCAATTTGCCAAAAATCGCTGTGAAAAACGGAAAGCAGTTTGGCAGAAACTAGGCATAAACCAACATCTCATAGCATATACCAAGATAAGGTCAGAATGATTTAGACACATGATAGGGAAATTAGAGAAGCATGGAATATCTTACTTGTCACATCTAAGGATAAGGAAAGAGTTTATGACCCAAGAAAAGATAGAGAATATTGTTGCTGTTGTTCAGTCATTCAGTTGTGTCCAACTCTCCACGACCCTGTAAACTGTAGCACACCAGAATCTGCTATACTCCACTACTTCTCAAAATCTGTCCAAGTTCATGTTCATTGTTTCCACAATACCATCTATCCATCTCATTTTCTGCTTTTTTTTTTGCCTTACATCTTATTTTTTTTCCATCAATCATTTTTTTTTTTGCCTTCAATCATTCCCAACAGTAGGGTCTTTCCCAATGAGTCTTCTTTTCTCATTATGTGGCAAAAATATTTAAGTTGCAGTTTCAGTATTTAACCTTCTAGTGAATCGTCTGAATTTATTTCTGTAAGTAGTAACTGATTTGACCTCCTTGTTGTCTCTCCAGAATCACAATTCAAAAGCATCAATTCTGCAGTGCTCAGCTTTCCTTATAATCTTTCAAAAATATTCACACATAATTTAAATGAAGAACTAGGAGAGAATATATTATGCTTCATGTGAATTTTATAAAATAGGAGTAGCAACTATGATTTCACACAAGACCATGATAAAAGTCAATATGGTTAAAAGATACAAGCAGGGATAATATTAATACTTAATGCATAGGTAGTAAGCATCTAATGGCATAGCATCTACACACTTAAGGAGGAGTGGAATTAAAGTGAGAAATAAATAGCAAACTACGAGTTGGGAACCTCAATCTGCCCCTTTAAGAACTTGACAAATCTAACAAAAATATAAATAAGAAAGAAATTAAAGATATAAATAGATTTTTAAAATTAGATATAACATATTTCTGGCAATTATTGATGATAGAAAGAAACAATTTGCATTATTTATTAGCTGTGCATGAAACAATTACAAAAATTGACCATGTGTTTGTGTAATTGTAAGGGAATTTGAAGATCTTCCCTGTCCCTTAATGGGCCTCACTTGAAGTCCAACAAGGGAAGCTTGCTTAAAGGAGGCTTGTTTTTCAGGAGGGCTCATACCTTTTGTTATTTTGTAATTAGGCAGTGGGTCACAAAAGTTGTGATGTTGTCTGACCCTGGAGAAGACTGTATACATATATAATATATGTATATATGTACACACACCCACACACACATATACCTATACTTATATACTCTGAGGTGGTTTTGCTTTGGGGCTCACTTACAGGATGAGTTGTATTATTTGGCCAGATGAGACTCTGGGCAGCTGGTGAGCCCTACCCATCCGCACCCCCAGCTTTGAAAACCCAGATGTTGGTGCTTCTCTCTGTGGTAACTATGTATCTATGTATGTAATAGTCAGACACCTAGAAGTCCTGTCTGTTGGTCTGTTGAAATGTGTTTTCTCTGCCTATATTTTTTGTCTGCTTGTAATTTCTGTTTGTATTTTCTTAAGTTCAGGGTGCTGACTCTTTCCCCTGAACTAAGTAAATGATATATATGTTTGATTAAAGTAAGATTGTTAAGCCTTTTTGAGTTACTTTCCTTTAGAAAAGCAGATCAAAGAACCTGTGCTAGCAGCCTTCCTAGGTATGCTAGGGTGTTTGCTGCTACAGTTTGTATATTAAAAAACTCATAAACAAATGCAGAAATAGTAAACAAATATTTTACTGAACACAATGCAATAAAGCTTTAAATCAACAGAGGACATTTTAAAGAAGGATTAAAACTTGAATATTAAATAATTCAATAAATAATGAAAATAAATACTATAAAATTTAATCATAAAGAATTGATGAGTCTTCTCCAATTCATAAATGGTCAAAGGATATAAACAGAGAAAGAAATTAAAGATATCTATAAGCATATGAAAAGTGCTCTAAATCACTATTGATTAGAGAAATACAGATCAAAATAACTCTGAGGTACCACATCTCGCTGTTCAGATTGGCCAAGATAACAGAACAAGAAGATGAAAAATGCTGGAGAGGGTGTGGAAAAATTGGAACAGTAATGCATTGTTGGTGGAGTTGTGAATTGATCTAACTATTCTGGAGAGCAATCTGGAACTATGCCCAAAGGACTATAAAAAAAAATGATACCCAGCAATACCACTTCTAGGGCTGTATTCCAAAGAGATCATGGAAGTGGGGGGAAAGACCTGTATGTACAAAAGTATTTGTAGCAGCCATTTTTGTGGTGGCAAAGAACTGAAAATCAAGTGGATGCCCATTGATTGGGGAATAGTTAAACAAGTTGTGGTATATTAATGTAATGGAATACTATTGTGCTATAAGAAATGAGGAGCATATGGACTTTATAATAACCTGGAAAGACATATATAAACTGATGTTGAGTGAGGGGAGCAGAAGGAGGAAAACTTTGTACGCAATTGCAGACACATTGTATCTGTGATAACTAACTTTGATAGACTGGGCTCCTTTCAGCAATGCAAGGTTATAAGACAACTCCAAAAGACTCACAATGGAAAGGGATATCCACATCCAGAGAAAGAACTACAGAGACTGAATGCAGATTGAAGCAAACTACTTGCTCGCTCTTGTGTTTTGTTTTTTCGCTCCTTTTTTCTTGTTGTTCACTCCATTGGTTAAAATCCTTCTTGACAACTTGACTAATGTTTAACGTGAAGGTATTTGTAGAACTTTTATCTGATTGCATGCTGCCATGGAGGGGGGGGAAGGAGAGGGCGGGGGAGAAAATTTGGAACTCAAGGGATTGTGGAACTGAATGTTGTAAACTAAAAGTATATAAATAAATTTTTAAAAAATTTATGAGTCAAAATTTTAAAACCAAAAATAGAAAATTTGTCAAATATGAAGCACAAATACAGGTAATTATTACAAACTATTTTGCCTAATTACATCACAAAAAAACTGATAATTTAAATTTATTGGATGAAATTTTACAAAAATTTTAAAAATCTAGATTTTAATAGAACAAAAATTGGGAACTTAACCCAATCCAGGGGTGAGGATGGGGGTGAAGAATGTACAAGCTATAAAGGAACTCCCAAAGAAAAACAGTTCCCAACATCAGATGGTTTGACAAGTAAATTCTATGAAACACTGAAAGAAAAATTAATTCCAATGTTACATAAATTCTTTGCCAAAAATAAGGGGAGGGGGGAGAAGGACTCTCCCCAGCTCCTTCTATGGGAAAAATATGCTCTTTAAATGGCCTCTGACATCCTACCAGCTCTAGTCCTATGGTCCTATAATCCTAATTAATATTGACCCCAAAATACTGAATAAAATATTATGAAAGAGACTATAATAACACATTGAAAAGATTTTATACTACAGCAAGGCTGGACTTATACTAGAAATGCAGAGTCTGTTCAATATTAAGAAAACAAGATAATAGTGTTAATAACCAAACAAAATAAACATTTATATTAATAGATGTAGAAAAGGCTTTTGACAAAAAGCAATATTCCTTTATGCTAAAATATTTAAAATAATAGGAATAAAAGGATCACTCCTTAATATGGTCCATGGACCTGTCTCATACTAAGACTTAGTATTATTTTTAATGGAGAAGTGCTAGAGGCTTTTCTATAAGATGTGAGTAAATTTGATATAGTTCTAGAAAATGCTGCCTATTGCAAAAAGAAAAAGAAATTGAAGGTATAAGTGCAGGCAAAGAGGAAACAAAATGATCACACTTCACAGGTGATATGATTGTTTTCTTAGGAAACTGTAAATATCCAACTAAAGAATTAAATGAAATAATAACTTGGGTATTTGAACTTATGACTTCTTGACCCCAGGCCCAGCACTCTGTCCAGTTCATTACTTTGCTTCCTTTACAGAAACTATAGACTTAAATAAATGCAGCAATATTAACTATTCATGGTCGCACTGTGCCAGCATAATAAAAATGATAATCCTGCCTAAATTAATTTATAATTTAGTTCCATACCAGACTAAGGGTTACTTCCCAGAGCTTGAAACAATAGTAACAACAAAATTCACCTAAAGGAACAAAACTTCTAGTAGCTCAAGGGAAATAATGAAAAAGATGGGAGCTCTTTCACCTCCGTGCTGGTGGCGGTGTGTCTCCTCGGAGATCACGGCAAAAATCAAGGCCAGGGATCTTCATGGGAAGAAGAAGAAGGAGCTACTCAAACACTTAGATGATTTAAAGGCAGAACTTTCCCAATTGAGAGCGGCCAAGGTCAATGGAGGAGCTGCGTCCAAGTTATCTAAGATCCGAGTCATTCGAAAATCTACTGCCCGACTTCTGACTGTCATCAACCAGACACAGAAAGAGAACCTCAGGAAATTCTATAAGGGCAAGAAATACAAGCCCCTGGGCCTTCGGCCCAAGAATACTTGTGCCATGCACTGCAGGCTTAATAAGCATAAAGAAAGCCTGAAGACCAAAAAAAAAAGCAGAGGAAGGAACATCTGTACCCCCTTCAGAAATTTTCTGTTAAGGCATGATGTGTGAAGGTGCTCGATAAAAAGACAAATTGTTATTAAAAGAAAAAGAAAAAGGTGGGGAAAGGTAGGGGACCTAGTAATATCATTTTTCCAATTATACTTCAAAGAAATAAACATAAAATCTATCTGGTACTGTCAAAAAATTTTAATTATCAATGAAACACATTAAGTATGTAAGATCCAAAGATAATCAAACATAGTTGCATAATAAACCTTAAAACTCCAGCTATTGGGATAAGAGCCTATTATTTGATGAAAATTGCTGGGGAAACTGGAAAGCAGTTTGCCAGAAATTAGAGTTAGACCAACACCATATCTACCATAATAAGTTTCAAATGGAGACATGACTTAGAAGATACAAAATGTCAAATCATAAGCAAATTAGAGGAGCAGGGAAGAAGATACTTTAGGGGAAGAATTCTTGACAGAACAAGAAATAGAGAGAAGCAGAGAAGGTAAAGTGGACAATTTTGATTACCTAAAATTGAATAGGTTTTTTTTTTCACAAATAAATTTCAGTGTAGCTAAGATTAGAAGAAATAACAATTGATTGGAGAAAAAAGAAACTTTACAGCACATTTCTCTGATAAAAGATATCCAAGTTATATAGGGAATTGATTCAAATACATATGAATAATAATCATTCCTTAACAGATAAATGGTTAAAGGATATGAAAAGGTAGTTCTTAAAAGAAGAAAAGCAAGTTATCAACAAACATGAAAAAAATGCTCCACTTTACTAAAAGAGACAAACAGAAAGAGAGACACTGATTAAAATAACTTTAAAATATTTTACTTCACATCTATTAGATTGGCAAAAATAACTCAAAATGGAAACTGCTAATTTGTGAAGGGGTTCTGGGAGAGGAAATATGCACACACACACACACATACACATTAACACACTGCTATTGGAGCTGTGAATTGATCTAACCTTTTTGGAAAGCAATTTTCAGCTATACCCGCAATGTTGCAGAGCTGTTAAGATTCATTTATCCATCAATAATATTACTAGACATGTACCTTCAAAAAGACTGAAGAAAGAGGAAAACAACCTATGGGCACAAAAATATTTATACTAGTATTTTTTGTAGGCAAAGAATTGGAAGTATAATGAATATCCATCAATTGCAGAATAGTTGAAAAATAGGTGTGTGAGTATAATAGAATATTATGCATCTTATGAAATAGCAAAGGGGACTTAGGGAATCCTAGGAAAATTTCAATGAATTGATTCAGAGTTAAGAGAACATGACCCTTGGTGTCCACTCCAGTCCACCTTAGGGTCATAAGCCTGGGTCACTACAGTCAACTCTTTCTCATAAGGTGCTGCCTGTCCTACTCTTCTACCACAAGTGGGAGGGGGAATGCTGCTTACCTCTCACCCTGGTGGGGTCATGCTCCAGAATCTTCTCCAATGCCAGACTTTTCTAACGACAAGATTCCTATCTCCTTGTTTCACATAGCCTTCTCCAGTACAAGTAAGTAGCTCTGGCCTCCTCACCTGGCTCTCGTATCTCCATCTGTTCCTGTCTGCTGTGAAGTGGGCCTCATTGGGACTTCCAGGATACAACATTTCTATTTACAAGGAGGTTAAATCTCAAGGGAGGATCTCAAACTATCTAATCTTATTTCCCTCAGTGAACTTTGCTCTGAACACTTAAACTCTGCCTGGATTCATTACTTAATATCATACTTATGTCCCCTTATATTCACCCCAACCCAGTGATCCCAAACCCCAGGTATCTGATGTACAAACTCTTTTTTCTATCATCAACTTGTTATTCTCTTAGGCGAATCCACCTTAGTCCTAACACCTCTGCAACATCTCACTCCAGATATACCTGCACCATCCACTGTGACTTATGGAATGCCTATTTCATAATTAACAGATTGTTTTCATTTAAATATTTTTCCTTACTCCTATATTCTAGCCCTCACTGAGATGTGTATTCCAGATTACACCATTTCCCTTACCACCCTTTCCATTACTACTTCATTTTTTCTCATATCTCCCAAATCATGTGGAGGATTCCAAGTATTCCTAGCTCTCCATTGGCACTTCCAGACCCTCCCTCAAACACTTTCATTAATCATTCTTTACTTTTGAGCAGGAGAAGTTAACATTATCTAAATTTATCAATCAACCTAAATCCTGGAAAATATTATCTCTACATTCTTAGCACATTGTCCCTCCTATGCCTGGCTCACAATCTTTCTCTCTCTCCCCTCTGCATCTCCTGTCCTTATATTAAGGGACTTTGAGGGGCAGAGCCAATATGGCAGAAAGGAAGCAGGAACTTTTCTAAGCTCCTCCATGAATTCTGTCACTAAACTTTAAAAAGTGAATCTGAATGGATTTTAGAGTGACAGAACCCATTTGGAGATGGAGCATGGCAGATTCCCAGCCCAGGAAAGTGCCCACATAGGTCTGGGCAGGGGGAGCATGGAGCATATGGTGGCTGTACCAGCATGGACTTGAGAGCAGACTACAGCAGAGTGAGAAGGAGCCCCAGCCAGCAGACTCACCTATCCCGAGGGCAATTTGCAGCTGTCTCACCCCAAGATGAAGGATTGGTCAAAGCTGGGTAAGAAAAAGTGCAGGGCCCACAGCAATGACATCAGCTTCTCCTGGGGCTATCAGCCCATAGCCTGGATGTTTAAAAATCACCTATCTGAACTTCCAGGAGCCAAGATGGTGGAATAAACCCTAGCTGCTCTGATTTCCCCTCCCTGACCCCAAAACACCCAGAGATAAATGTCCCACCCAGAGTAAAATCCTGAAATAGTAGAAACAGCTTCAGGCTTGGGTGTCACTGAGGAAGGGTGTAACTGAGGCAGTATGGAGTCTGAAGTGAAGGGCTGGAGGTGTCTCAACAAGTCCCACCTCAGCTGACCAGCAGGAGCTCCCAAAGCCCAGGGGGTTGGAGCCAATAAACACTAACAACACAAGCCCAGATGTGCCTCAGCAGCACCAGGGTAATCAGTAGACACCTGCTGCTGGCCACCAGCTGCTGAGCCTGCTTGAGCTGTAGCCCAGAGGCTTAGAGGTAGAAACCTAAAGTGGCCAGACCATCCCTACCCAACAAATTACTCTGTGAGCCTCAGGGTAACTCAAGGGAAACACTGAGAGTCCTGGGCTTGGCCTCGGTCTAGACACCCAGAGGTTACAGCACACAAAGTTAACAACCAAACTCCTACCTCTCAGCCTGACATCTGTACCCCAGAAGCAGATAGCCACTCTAAAAATTCAGGACATAGGCAATCACAAAGGGCAAGAAATTTCTGTGAAATTAAGAACAATATGATCCTATTATAGTGAGCAAGAACAACCAAAATCAGAGGACAACATGGATTCTATACTCACACTTGAGACCACAGAAGGAAATATGAACTGCTCTCAAGCCCAAAAAGCATTCTTGGAGGAGCTCAAGAAAGATTTTAAAAGCCAAATTAGAGAGGTACATGATAAGTTAAAATCTACAGTGACCAAATTGGAAAAAAATTGCACTGAAGAAAACAAATCCTTAAAAAGCAAAATTGGTGAACTGAGACAGGAGGTTCAAAACATATTAGGGGACTTCAATTTACATGTTGATACTCCCCAAATACTCTAAATTCTCAATTCCTGAATCTTCTCGACTCCTAAGTTTTCATTTCCATATTCATGAAATAAAAATTGCTTTATCAGATCATAGTCTTTTTTATGTTCATTTTTTTGTTTCTTTTTTTAAAATTTGTTTATTTACTTTTAGTTTACATGATTCAGTTCCAGAATCTCTTGAGTTTCAAATTTTCTCCCCTCCCTCTCTCCTGCCCACCCATGGCAGCATGCAATCAAGTATAGGATCTGCAAATACTTTCATATTGAACATTGGTCTGGTTGTATAGAAGGGTTGTAACCAATGGAGTGGACAATGGGAAAAAGGAAACAAAACCAAACATGGAAAAGAGCGATAGCATGTAGATTGCTTCAGACTCCATTTAAATTCTGTTCTTTCTAGATCTTTCTCTGAATGTAGGTATCTCCTTCCATTCTGAGACTTGTAGAGTTGTCTTATAACTGTGTGTTGCTGAGAAGAGTCCAGTTTATCAAGGTTGGTCGTCACTCATATGATGTATCCGTGATTGAGTACAAGTTTCTCCTGGTTTTGCTCTTCTCACTTAGCATTGGTTTGTAAAAGCCTCTCCCAGGAAATGTGAAGTCCATCTCCTTCCCATTTCTTATAGCACAACAGTATTCTATTAAATTCATATACCACAATTTGTTTAGCCATTCCCCAATTGATGGGCATCCCCTTAATTTCCAGTTTTTTGCCACCACAAGGAGAGCTGCAATAAATATTTTTGCCTTAATTTCTCCTTTAGGAATGTAGATGCTGTACCACTTGGTGTATAAATGTTTAGTAATGATATTGCCTCATTTTTGATGGTGCCTTTTAGCGGGCTATAGTTTCCTCCCTTATCTCTTTTAATTAGATCTATTTTTGCTTTTGCTTTGTCTGAGATAAGGTTTGCTACCCCTGCTTTTATTTGCTTTAGCCGAGGCCTAATATATTTAACTCCATCCTTTTACCTTTACCCTGTGTATATCCCCCTGTTTCAGATATGTTTTTTGTAAACAGCATATTGTAGGATTATGGTTTTTAATCCATTCTGCTACCCACCTCTGTTTTATGGGAGAGTTCATTCCATTCACATTAACAGTTATGATTACTATCTGTGTCATTCTCTTCATCCTATTCCGTCCTGTTTATGCTTTTGTTTTTCCCCTTTTCCCATCTGCTTCTTAAAAGTTTTCCTTTTGACTGCCACCTCCCTCAGTATTCCCTTCTTATCCGTTTCCCTCCCTTTTGCTACCCTTCTTCTTTGCTACTTCTTCCCTCCCTTGTAAGCCACCCCCCTTATTTCCTTCCCCCCTCCTACTAACTTTTGGATATGATTGATTTTTATACTCAATGTTGTATGTTATTTCTTCCTTTAACCAATATTAGCAAGAATAGATCTCATGTTAGTGTTCTTCTCCCTCCCCTCTTTCCCTGTATTATGATAAGTTTTATTTCTCTTCTCAATAGAGTCCTATCTAGTTGTGTTATTCTCTCCTTGCACCAGAACCAGTGAGGGAAAAGCTCATATAATGGTCACCTGCCACCCTTAGTTCCCTCTACTATATTGTTTTTATGCCTCTTTATGTAGCATAATTTACCCTTTTCTGCTTCATTCTTTCCTCTTCTTCCATTGCAGTCCCTTAATAAGAATTTTTATCATCATTTTGCATAATTTATACTCACACCCTCTATTTA
>CM053594.1:170906383-170939339 GCA_028646575.1 Pseudocheirus occidentalis | reverse complement strand
TTCACTTCATTTTACAAATGAGGAAACTAATGGTCAAAATGGTGACTTGACCAAGACCACAAGTGGCAAAACTGAAATTTGAACCCAAGTTCACCAATGCCAAATCCACCACTCATTACTCACTTCTTCATAGTCTAATGAAAGCTTGTGTAATTGATAAGAAAGGGCAGCTAGATGGAGCAGTGGATAGAGTGCTGGGCTTGGAGTTAGGAAGACTCTTCCTGAGGTCAAACCTGGCTTCAGACACTAGTTTCGTGACCCCAGGTAAGTCACTTAATTCTGTTTGCCTCAGTTACCTCACCTGGAAAAATGAAATGGAAAAGGAAATGGCAAATCACTCTAGTATCTTTGCCAAGAAAAACCCAAATGAAATTAGAAAGAATCAGACACAACTGAAATGACTGAACAACAAATTGATAATAAGAGCTGATATTTAATGTTGTAAGACCTTTACATGAATTGTTTTATTTTTTCTTTCCAATAACTCAGTAATGTAAGTAATGAAAATATTATGCATTTTAAAGATAAGGAGGCTGAGACTTTGGAAATTAAGTTGCATATGGTCAAGAGTAGGAAAAGAACTAAGGTTTTTCTTGATTCCAAGCACTTATCCTGCACCATCATTGCCTGGTTCAGATTACTTCTCTTTTTTCAAATTATTAGCATGTTATAACATGGTGAGCTGAGAATGTTTTTTGGTAGCAGTTTCCAAGATCTGAAAAGGAGGAAACTGAAAAGTAACCATGAAGTACTTGGGAACCCTTCCCACAATAGCTTGCTGTGGCTTTTAGGGGCTTACACATTTATAAAGATCTTCAGGATTTGTTCATATGAAAAATGATTGTGTTTGGTTTCTTTGCAGATTTCCAACAGTGGCAGTTAGCATTGGATTTGCTGTTAATCGAGAGGTACATTGTGCGTGTGTATGTATTTGTTCGTGTGTGTGTTGTGTGTGTGCATAGAATGTGTTCTCTATGTGGGTAACCTGAATTGACCCAGAATCATCCAAAGAGATAAAAAAAGCAGTAGTTATGTCTGTATCTGCTTGTTTAATCGTCTTTCCTTGAAAGCATTATGTAGATACAACCTCAGGACCTTGGCTCCACTCTTCCCATAGGGATGTTCAATGTTGGCAACTAAATGCAAGCATAAGTCTCTGTAACGTGCAAATAAAACTCAGCAGAGCAAACAGATTTAGAGTCAAGATGGGAGGGAGTTGGGGGGAGGGGGAGGAAGGTGTATAGGTGTGGCTTTTCAGTTTGCTTTTCATTTCCACTTACTACTAAGTAAGTGGCTAGCTTCTGGATTTTGGGTTTGTTTTTTTTGTTTGTTTTTTTGCTTTTTGGAGGGGGGAGGGCAGGGCAATTGGGGTTAAGTGACTTGCCCGAGGTCACACGGTTAGTGTTAAGTAACTGAGGTGAGATTTGAGCTCAGGTCCTCCTGACTCCAGGGCCAGTGCTCTGTTCACTGAGCCACCTTGCCGCCCCAGCTTCTGTTTTTGCTTGGCTATGTTAGTTACATGGTAGCACAGTTGGGAAAATAATATTTATATATATAATATTTATGAGACCAGTAAAAAGAAACTCATAATTGACTTACAGCAAACAGAAAAAATTTATATTAATTATTCAATCACCAAACATTTATTCAAATTATGTGCCTGGGCACCATACTAAGCAAGGAGATACAAAGACATGAAATAGTCGCTCTCCTCAAGGACTTTGCATTCTATTGGGAAAGACATATAGACATGTATGTATATGTAGACACATATATGTTCATGTGTAAAAATTAAATACAATGTAATTTGGAAGAGTAAGGCACTGGTAGCTGGGGGGTCAGAAAGGTTTTGTGTAGAAGGCAATAGATCTGCATTTCTCTGGTAATTTATATTTATATAGACCTTTACATGTAAGTCCCCTGATCTTCACAACACACTTATGAAAGGTAGAGAGTAAAAACCATAGGATATAATTGGGTGCATATTTAATGAGCAAATTGAATCAGTGGAGACCTTAATACTAATAGAAAGTTAGATGGCATAGTGAATTGAATGCTGAAAATGGAGTCAGGAAAACCTGAGTTCAAATCCAGCCACAGGCACTTAGTAGCTGTGTGGCCCTGGGTGAGAGCTCTGTCTGCCTCTGTTGCCTCATCTTTGTAACAGCAATAACATCTACATACTGGGGTCGTTGTAAAGATAAAAGGAGAGATCTAAAGCACTCTGCAAACCTCAAAGTGCTATATAAATACTACCTGTTATCGTTATCACTGCTAGAGCTTTTTCCTTCCTCACTTCCCTTGTCTTCTCATGTACAAGTTTTATTATCCCATAATTTTAAAGATGAGGAAACAAAGCTTAGAAAAGATCAAGAACTTGGCCAATATTACAGATTGTAAAGAATGATAACAGTACTAACCCCTACAAATACAGACCAATTACTTGTTTTTGTATTTTACACAATGCATGCTACGACTAAAAAATCTGCAAGTTAAGAAAAAAAACATATTGACTAAGGAACAAAAAAATCTGTACCCCAAAGTCTCAGAACTAGAAAGAATAATTTGTAATTGATGTAGTAATTCCTGAACAAACTGCAGGAAAGCACCATAACAATTATTCTTTATAGGTTATTACAAAGAATTTGACTCAGTTCTACACCCATGGCTCATCCATGCACTGCAAAAATATAAAATAGAACTTACTGAACTGAGGATGTTTGTTATCCCAGTTAAAAAAAAGTTTTTCATTTAAAACACACCACTAACACAATAATATTGAGAACAATTGATACAAAACATGACATCTTTCAGAGAGACAGTTGAGTCCCTTATGGTTCTAACTAATCTTAAACCCATTATTCTAATATTATTACGATTCCTTAGAGTATGGTTTCCAAGTTAAAGAGGGAATCATATATTCCAAAAGATCTTTTTTTTTTAAAGTATTTTATAGAGAGAGGTAGCTGTGGTGTAGTGGATAGAGAGTTAGCTTCAGAGACTAGAAAATCTGCCCTGTCTTGTCCAAGAAGTTCCAGTCCTACTTCTGACACGTACTGTCAGTATGACCCCAGACAAGTCACTTAACCTCTCAATGTTCTAGGCAACTCATTAAGACAATAAGCTGCAGAAAATGTGCTGATCCACATTGGTAGAGGAAGTTTCTTCATCCCGGAATTTGCTGTGTCGACGAAACCACAAGTTCAGTCCTTATCCCTGTCTTGTGTTTTTCTATCACCTTCATATCCCAGTGTAGGAAATTCTACCTCTCTCTCCTTTTCCCTCTCCATTTCCCAGTGGCTTAAAACAAAGGCTAAAAAAGAGGAAAAAAAGAAACCAGTTCAACAAAATGAACCAACACATAAGATTTACATTATCTTTGGTTGTTGCACATCCATGGTCCCAAAGGGAGACCCTGGCAAAGAAAGGAGGGAGGTGCTTTCTCATATCTCTTCTTTGCATGAAGTCTGATCCCCATAATTTTACAGCATTCAATATCAATTGTTTTGTTGTTCTTTCTATTTTGTAGTCATTTAAATTGTTTTCCTGATTCTCTTTGCTTTGTACCAGTTTGTGGCTTCCCATATGTTTCTGTATTTATCACATTCAACATTTTTTTTTACAGCAGTGTTCCATTATAGCTTGTTTACCTGGTCCTCAATCAATGGGAATCTCCTATGTTTCTAGTTCTTTGTTACAACAAAAGTAGCTATAAATGTTTTGGTACATTTATGGCCTTTCTTCTGTCATTGACCTCCCTGAGATGTGTACCTAACAGTGTAACCTCTGGATCAAAGGGCATGGAGATTCTAGTCATTTTCTTCACATAACTCCAAATTGCTTTTCAGAATGGTTGGACTAGTTCACAAGGTTCCTGTCAGTACATTAGTATTTCCCCATTGACTGCTTCCATAATTTGTCATCTTTGCCAATTTCCTGAGTGAATGAATGAGTCCTCAGGGTTGTTTTGATTCTCTTTTTTCTTATTATTAATGATTCAGAGCATTCTTTCATAAGGTTGTTAATTGTCACATCAAAACATCTTATTAGTCACTTGATGTACATAGATGTCCTGAAGTTATATGACTCTAGTGAGAAATAATTTAGACAGCTTCTCCATCTTGTGAAATCTTTCTCCAATAACTTAAAATGCTTATTTTGACTTGATAAATATAAAACTCTTAATGTGCACTAAAAATAGACAGTGAAGTCTTTGAGCTTAACTTTGGAGGTTAAATTGAGCCAAAGGATGAAGGTGATACTTAAAAGCACCTTGGTCTCCTCCAGGTAAGATAAATAATGCATCACATCATCAAGGGAAAGCAGTGCAATATATTTTAAGAGACTTACTACCATCATAAAATCAAAATTTAAAAGAAGAAACATATTTAATATAATGTCTACATTATTCTAGTTTGGGTATACATTTTTGGAACTTCAAAATAGATAACAGATTTGGAAAGTATACTATCAAAACCCCTTATAATATCAATAAAACAAAGGAAGTATCACCCCAAGGTGAGTAGAGGACTGATAGATGTTCTCAAAGTATATGACAATTTAAAAGCTTAAAGAAATATTATTGGAACAGTCATGTCATTAATTAATAGTAGAAGCTTACACATCTTAGCTGTTTCACAGGTTTAGATGCAAGAGTAGAATCAAAAAGTTTGCCATGGGGCAAAATCCAAGGGAACTCAACCATGGACTCCATAAGATATTTCAACAAAAAAGGGTTGAAGAAATAACTGTCATATGGATTTGTTTATAGAAACGAAAGGATTTATGATACTAATTCAGGACCAGGTCATTACTGCCAGCAGTTATAGATATATTCTTATGGAGTCTGAATTTATTTTGAAATACCAATTATATAAGGAAATCATAAAAATTATGCCATAGGTAGCAGAAATTTAGCACCTACTTAATTCTTAGCAAGACATGATCTTGTGGCTTCAAGTATATAGAAATTCACTATGCAGGGGGAGGCTAGGTGGCACAGTGAATAGAGCACTGGCCCTAGAGTCAAGAGTCAAGTTCATATCTAGCCTCAGATACCTGACACACTTTCTAGCCATGTGACTTTGGGCAAGTCACTTAATTCAAACTGCCCTCCAAAAATAAGAAAGAAAGAAAGAAACGAACAAACAAACAATTTCAAGGAATTAAAGATGAAAAATCCCAATACAGACCTCAAAATTACCTTGAAAATTCAACAAATAAACTACATTGGAATTGTTGTCCACAGTCACTAAAATATAGTATTGAAACATAAAAATATAAAAGCACTGTTTCTCATTAATATAGCTATAACATATTCATAATCTCCAAACTACATTGAATGAAAAACTTTCAAAATGTAGACATACATTTTTAAGTTATATAAGGAATTGATTCCAATTTACAAGAATAAGAGTCATTCCCCAATTGATTAATGGTTGAAGGATATGAACAGTTACATTTCAGAGGAAGAAATCCAAGCTATCAGTAGTCACATGAAAATGCTCTAAATCACTAATAAGTACATGGCATGCAAATTAAAATAACTCTGAGCTTCCATATCATGCTCATCAGATTGACAAAGTTGACAAAGAAGGAAAATGACATGTGGTGATATGACTATGGAAAAGCAGGTACATTAATGCACTTTGGGTGGAGCTATGAAGAAGTACAGACATTTTGAAAAGCTATTTTGAACTATGCCCCAAATTTGATTAAACTGTGCATACCCAGAAATGCTACTACCTGATCTAAACCCCCAAGAGATCAAAGAAATAGGAAAAAGGAGCTAGAATTCTTTATGATAGCAAAGAATTAGAATCTAAGGAGCATGAATTGGGAAATAGCTGAATAAGTATTATATATGAATGTAATAGAATGCGATTGTGCCCTAAGAAATTATGAAGGGGATGGTTTCAGAAAAACTGGGAAGACTTGCATGAGCTAATTCAGCTAAGGGAAAAGAACCAGGGGAACAATTTATATAACAACATTAGCGTAAAGGCAAATAATTTAGAACTCTGGCTTTTTAACCCTGATCAATGTAATGACAAACCACAATTCCAGAGGAATCACAATCAAACATGCTGCCTATTTCCTGTCCAAAAGGTGATATAGTCAGAATGTAGAGTAAGACATTGGTTTTTGTCTTTTTGGAGGGGGGAAGGCAGGGCAATTGGGGGTAAGTGACTTGCCTGAGGTCAAACTGCTAGTGTTAAGTGTCTAAAGCTGGATTTGAACTCAGGTTCTCCTGACTCCAGGGCCTGTGCTCTATTTACTACGCTACCTAGCTGCCCCCAAGATATATTTTTTGAACATGACCAAGGAGGGATTTTTTTTAACTTCACTAGACATGTTTGTGAAATGGGTTTGTTTTCTTTCTGTGGTGGGGAGAGGAAGATGAGAGACAGGAGGGTAAGGTAGATTTTCATTGATTGAAAAGAGAGCTTAAAGTATAGAGTCCTAGCAGAAGTCAAGGTAAATAGAAAAGACATTCTGATAGTATATTTTGGAAGGGAAATCATGTTCCTGAATATAAATTGCATTAATGCACCCATAAAATGGAAAAGGTGGCAGAATGGCTTAGAAAGCAGAATACAATAATATGTTTGCAAAAATATGCCTGAAATAAAAAAAAATTCATATGGAGTTAAAATGAGGAGCTAGAGTAGAATCTGTTATGCTTCACATAAAGTAAATAAACAAAAAAAAGTCATAAGTGGCAACCATGTTCTCAGGAAAGGCAAGAGTGAAAGTAGACATGGTTAAAAGAGATAAGTAGGGGGATTACAATATGTTCAAAGGCACAAAAGATAAATGATATCAGTACTGAACATAAGTGCATAAAATGATTTAATCTTTAAATATCTGAAGGAAAAGTTAATCAAACTATAGAGAGAAATATGCAGTAAAACAAATAATTGTAGAGGATGCTTATATGACCCTTCAAATTTAGATAAATATAACAAAAAGATAAACATAAAGAAGTTAAAAATCTGAATAAAATTTTAGAAACATATATGTAATGGACTTCTGAGTGGGAAATATAAAGTACATACACTTTCTAAACTTTGCCTAGCACTTTACAAAAATCAGACATGTACAAGGTTATTTAAAAGTCATGAATAATTGCAGAAAAGTAGATTCTTTACTAATCACAATGCAATAAAAGCTATAACCAAAAATGGTCATTTGAAGAAAGGTTTCAGACTTAAGCAGAGCAAATAATAGTATACTGAAAGAACAGAGACTTCTAAGCCATATAGAGGAGAGATTACACTTGATTTTCTTTACTTTAGAGGGTGGAATGAAAAGCAATGGTTGGCAGTCACAGAGAGGTATATTTAGGCCTAATCTAAGGGGAGATTTATCAATCTTAAAGTGGAATTAGTCTGCCATGGGAGATAGTGTTTCTCCCCCCTTACTTGAAGTCTTTAAGTAGTATGCAAAAGATTGATAACCTCTTGAAGTCTGTTCTGAAATAGTTTTTCTTAATCTGGGATCCATGAAGTTATTTTTAAAAAATATTTTGATAACCATATTTCAATAAAATTGGTTTCCTTTGTGATTCTATTAATTTTGTCTTATAAATTTAAAAACACTTCTGAGAAGAGGTCTGCCAGTTGCATTAGATTGCCTAAAAGATCCATGACATAAAGAAAGTTAAACATCTCTGTTGTCTTTGTAATGCAAATGTATTCAGGAATGGGCCAGACTAGATGGCTTCTGTGATCCTTCTAATTCTGAATCTGTGAACCAGTATAGGATACAGGAGAAATGTCAGAGAGGTAGGAGGAAAATCAGGGGAGAACAGTGTCATGAAAACCAGAGAAAAGATAATAGAATTTCAAAAAAGAGGTCAAGGAGGATGAGGATGAAGGGAAAAGCCGTGCTGATTTTGAGGAAAACAACAAAATGAAACCCATGGAAAACATGCTAATGATGATGCATAGCCGTCCTTTAAGTGTTTGTGTCATTTGTGGATGAGAGAGAGAAGAGAGAGAATATAAAACTTGAAGTTCATCTTCTAATGGGAAAGACAACACATATGGAAGGTTTGACTTTGCAAGTCAAATGGAAAGGTCCTGTGATCCTTAGGGTGCTGTGGCAAAGTGGATTTTAGTGAATATTAGTGCTTTCTCTTTAATGTTATTTCTGTTGATGGAATGATTTCCGTTTCTGATGTTGAACCATTTGACAATGCCAAGAGCTTTGGCAGCAAGAACTTTGTTTCTGCATCTTCAGTAGCTGTGACTTCAGGAACAGTTGCCTGGCAATTTCTCTAAAAGACTTGCTTGCCAGGATGATGACTGACTTGCACTGGGATGGCAGCATTGCTACACCAAAAGCTAATGATAAAGTCAAGTAGGAATAGGGATAGGTATAAGACAGATTTCACTGGTACAGGGAACTCCCAGATGAGGAAATTCCTTCAACCAATGTAGGTCAACACCTTGTCTATAATTCATATTCTTTAAGAGTTGTCTGAGACCCTGACAGGTTAAATGCTTTGCATTTGATGAGAATCACACAGCCAGTATGTATCACAGGCATGACTTAAGCATAGGTCTTTCTGACTCTGAGGTTGGCTCTCTGTTTACTATGCCATGCTATCAAGATAGGAAAGAATGTTAATATTGAAATATAAAAATAAAAAATGAATTGATTACTTGTGTTTAAAATATAATACTTGACACTAAACAGCATAGTGTGCAAATTCTACTATGACATACTAAACACTCATAGTAAAGATACTGAGTCAGTCAAGTCTTGCCATCAGAAGATGCTTTACTGTGATACAATTTAAGTGTTATAGGAGCAGCGTGGGCAGCCAGGTAACACGATGAATAGAGCAACAGGTCTGGAGTCAAGAAAACCTAAGTTTAAATCTACCCTTGGATACTTACTGGCTGTGTGACCCTGCATAAGTCACTTAACCATATTTGCCTCAGTTTCCTCATCAGTAAAATGAGCTGGAAAAGGAAATGGCAAACCACTCTAGTGTCTCTGCCAAGAAAATCCCAAATGGGATTGTAAAGAGTCGGACATGACTGAAAAATGACGGAACAAGAAGTAGCTGTGAAAATGCCCTAGGCTTGACAGTTTTGCATCTTTTGGTCTCAAGTGTTTTTTTTCTGTTAAAAAGAAAGTTGCTGACTAACAGCCCTTAAAACTGCTGACGTGTGAAGAACATACTCTTATCACCAACCATAACGTAGAAAATGTTGCCGCCTTAATTTTCTGATTGATGCCTTCTTAATGTTCTGAGTGACTTTTTGAAAGCAGTTGTTATAGATTTCCACAAGAAGTCTCACATCCAACCTTCTACAGTGCTGAGGGGTTTTAGTGAACTTTGTCTTTTCCTCCCTACTGTTTGGGTTGAAAAATACCCTTCATCCTTAATTTAGTTTAAAAAAAAAAAAGTAAACACAGAGATGTCTTAGGATAAGAACAGAAGTTTATTCTCTTCCCCAGGAGAAGAGGGTGGTCTGCCCCATGCCTGAACATGGAGGAGAGGACATGTTTCAAAGGGCAGAACCAGAATTTATAACTTAACTTAGTCTTTTCCCCTCTTTCCCAACTGTTTCGTCTCTCATTGGTGGAGAGGCTCACTTCACCAGATTCTTCCCAACTGGGACAGCAAGAGAAGAGAGGGGAAGGGTCCCAGCAAGGAGGGAAAACAGACAAAAGAAGGTAAAAGTGATTGACAGCAGCCATGGAAGGGGGGGAGGAAGGGAAGGTTAACAACCCTAAATTGAGAAATTTTCAGTCATTCCACACACTACCCATAAAAGCACATCTGATTCAGGCTTAGAGTCCAGATCACAAGACTGAGCCATCCCCTCCAATCCAGAAAACCCTGGAATTGGAGCCAAGTGCCAAAGGTCTCTCAAGAGGCCCAGTCAATTCTAGGCCTAATCTGTGTACTCGAGTCTGCTGAGAGTTAGCTTACATTTATCACTCCTGGGGTCAGGCCAGATCTACTCTAGATTGAACAACACGGATCAGCTGTAGAATGAAAGTGACTCCCTGTGGGTATCCTGGACCAAGACTTGGACAAAATGACTATTTGTTTTAGTATGAACGCATTCCAAACTGCGCAAAAGCCAGAAAGGCTTCTGAGGTTTGTTGGCCTCTCACCAGGTGTTGGACTTATGCATTTCTGTATTTGCTTTCAGGGTGTGACAAATGTTCCTGCCTTCCTTTTCACCTGCCTTACCAATGCCCTCTACCTTCACAACAAAGGGAGAAATCTGTCCAAAGCACGTTGACATAAAACAACTCGATCATTTTCTATTTTTTTTTCCAGGATATTAGGAGGTTTTTCTTATGACTAGATTTTAGCCCTTTGACTAGATGAGACATTTACACCCCTTTCTTGCTTCTCCCTTCTTGTCCTCCCCCTTATTCTCTGCCCAATACCTTCATAGGACTGTCTTTGTACTTTTGTGACTCTTTGTTGACATTTCAGTAACATTTTCTATGTTATGGTTGGCGATAGGGGTGCATTCTTTACACTTCAGCAATTCTAAGGGCATTTAGTCAGCAACTTTCTTTTTAATAGAAAAAAATGAGACCTTTTGGAAGAATGAAAATCTTGCAAGAAATTTATTTAGCAATTACTGGTTATTTTGGAAGTCAGTAGTCAGTGCCTACTCTATTTCAGGCACTGTGCTAAGTTCTAGAGATGCAAAAAAAGGCAAAAGCTAAGCCTTGCTCTCAAGGAACTCACAGCCTAATAGAAGACTAGACTAGAATTGGTCTAATTTTGTCTTGACAGAGCATCTAAAATATGAGTTTTATGCTTCTTGAGAATCCCAGAAACTTGTTGTCTCCATGAATCTCCTCTAATTTTTTATTCCCTACTGAAATTTATGAAAGTCTACTTGTATTTTACTTATCGCAGTATTATTCGCAACCATGTCTTTGTAATCACCGTCATTCATTTCCTACTTGTTCTGATGAAATAGAATTTTACTAACCTTCTTTTTTTTTCCTTTTAAATAATTATAGCTTGAATTTGGAGTGATTTATCACTGCACCGAAGAACGATTATACACTGGGAGACGGGGTCAAGGGGCCTTTTGCAATGAACAAAGGCTCCGAGTATCCAGAGAGACAGGTTGGTCTGGGCTTTGTTCATTGAGTTTGCATTTTTATTGAGGAAATGGGGGAAAACCATGTTTAGTTTGACTCTTCTCATAGAAAAGGGACTTCATTTCTGTGACTGAAATCTCTGCTATGTCTTGGTGGTTCAGCTCTTTTCTGAGTTGGTTTAGTAGCCAACAAGCTAGTGATTGAACCAGTTCTGTATTTTAAAATGGGATTTTGCCAACCAGCCTTACATAGGTTCAACCAATTTTGATTTCTTTCTGACCTCCTTATGCCTTCCTCCACGTAGAAGCCTACTCCTATAACAGATAAATCTAGTCAAAACAAATCAAAACATTGGCCATATCTTAGAATACACTCATGTTTCCACACCTCTAATCTGTCACTTTGCTATCAAGAGATACCAGATATAATATGTTATTATTTGCCGGAGATCGTAATTGTTGATTGGCTGTTTTAGGTAGGGATGGGAAGGAACAGCTACTCTTGAAGCTCTTTCTGTGTGCCAGGTTTACAAATATTATCTCATTCCATCCAAATTCTGAAGCCTTTCAGAGTAGTTTCTCTTACATTATGGAGATTTTCTCGTAATCCATTCTTCTAGTTCTGCTCACTTTCCTCTGCATCAGTTCATATAAGTCCTTCCACGTTTCTCTGAATCCGTCACATTCCTCATTTCTTAAGCTACATAAAATTCCATTGTTTTTGTACACCACGGTTTGTTTAGCTGCGTCACAGCTGACAGGTTTCTATTTTGTTTCCAGTTCTTTATCCCATCAAAAAGCACTGCTGTAAATATGCCTCTACATTTATAAGTCCTTTGCTCAGCCCTTAATTTCCTTGAGATAAATGCCTACTATGTAAAAAATAGTATGTAGTACAGTTTGGAGTACAGTTCCAATTTTTTTTTTCCCAGAAGAGTTGAACCAGTTTACCATTTTAACAACAGTACACTACTGGGAAGGATGGAGGGAGAGAAAAGCATTTATTAAGCACCTTCTGTAGCCCAGGAATAAACACTTTACAAATATTATCTCCTTTGATCCTCACAACAACCTTGTAGGGTAGGTACTATTACAATCTCCATTTTACAGTTAAGGAAACAGAGACAGCCAGAGGTTACATGACTTGTCTAGGGTTACAAAACTACTAAATATCTGAGGCTGAATTTGAACTCAGGTCTTTCTGACTCCAGGTTCTATCCACTGCACCACCTAACCTCACTAATATACCTGTCCTCCCACTACCCCCTCCAATAATTGCCTGGTTCAATCTACTTTGAGCTCACAATCTCCCTCCCTTGTTTTCTTCCTCTTCCTTCCTCCCTCCCTCCCCTCCCCTCCCCTCTCTTCTCCTCTCCCCCTACCTCTTTCCTCTCCCCTCTCTCCCTCCTCTCTCTTCTCTTCTCTCTCCCTCTCTCTTCTCTTTGCTTCTCTTCTCTCTTTCTCTCCTTTTTCTCTCTTTTCTCTTGCTCTCTCTCCCCTCATATTCTCCTCTCCCCCTTCTTCTTCTCCCTGTCTCTCTCCTCTCCCCATCTTATGTTCCTCTTTTCCTCTCCCCCTTCTCTGTTCTTTCTTTCTCCTCCCTCTCTTTCTCTCCTCTCCCCCTTCCCTGCCCCACTTAAAGGCCCAAGGTTATCAGTTGACAAACATTAAGTCAGCTAGCATTAAGTATCTTTTAGAAAGATATATTTACCAAGGTCGTATACAAAATACAGCCTGTATAAAATACCCCCCAATTCTGGCACACTCCTCCCCGCCAAAATATACAAAATCCAGAGGGAAGTGAACTCAACTTTAAAGTTCACATGTGGCAAAAGTCACAAGTCCTTGTTGCTAGAAGTTTTGTTCTCTCATTCGTGGATTGCTCAAGAAGTTATCCCCCCTAGGCATGGTGTAGTATCTGCAGAATTCCTGGTGGAGCCATGAGTCCAATGTGTCCTTGCCTCCCAGTTAGGCAGACACTACTGACAGCTGATCTGGAGATGCCAATAGAACATTGATGAGGAGGTGGAAAGACCAACATCTTCAAGATTCTTGGAAGCAAGTCCCTCTCTAATCAAGGGAAGAGGGAAGGAGTAATGGTGGACAAAACCAATATCTCTTTTCTCTCTGAGGGAGATTCCTTCTCAAAGGGTTAAGTTAGAATTCAGTTTCTGGAATTCTCTTCTTCCTTAATTCCTTTGACAATGTATAGATGATCCTGTGACATGGCCAAGTGTCCTCAGGATCCAAACATGATCAGAGGTCTTTTAGTAGTTAGTTTGAGGCCTATTTGTGATAGATTGAGACATGTTCTGACCTATGTAAGGAATCAAGGCTAAAATGGAATGGTTTTTGACTCCACCTTTATATTTGTATCTTCTTCACTTCGCCTAGTACCTGGTGCAAAGTAAACAATTAATAAATGCTTGTTGAATTAAATCTACTTCCTTAAAAGAAGAGGCTACTTTTAGGAACCTCAAAGTACTGTGTACATATATAAAAACACACAGAACAGCTTTATGACCCAGGAAGGCTGGGATACTCACTCATCCTCTCCCTCTCCAGAAGATCCCTCGTTTTGGACCAAGGGACATGGACCATATTTAGTCCAAGGAAGCCTGGTGTCTCCAAAGAGAAAGAGAGAGGTTAGGCTCTCTGTCTTCTGTTTTCTGGTTCTTTATGTTCCCCACCCCAAAACTCTGGAGAGAATCACTTAAAACTTAGGTGTGAATCATGTAGAGGGTCTCCAAAAAGGGACTAGAAAGGTGCTCAGGTATAAAATTAATATTAATCATGCATAGGTTAGATTTTATTTCCTCCAAATAAAAGAAATGCTAAAAACAATACCCTCTCAAGCTTGCATTAACAAAACTAAGAAATAGTAACATAACTACTGTTATTCTCTGGGAAGAAAATCACTAAAACTGCAAAATATGAAACATTTTGTAGAAACTCTTGAATTGACAAAGTTGTGCTCCTACCCTCTCAAACTTATGTGGTTGCCTACAAAGCTACAAAGCCTTAGGGTTGTTGCTCAATCCCCTATGCTCCAGAAATAACTACAAAGCAGAGAGTCAGGACTGAGAGATCCAGTCTCAGGCTCATCTACACCAATAAATATGCCAACTGCCATGTGTGATCAGTTTGTCCTTCTTGCTGGGGTTTGCAAAGTTTCCTACCCCCTCCAGGGAGAGGCTTGAAGAGTCCTAACATGCTCTGCAGATAGGAAGAGAGAAAGGTCAAGAGGATGGAGTCACTCCCTTTAAGGCAGTGGTTCTCAACCTTCCTAATGCCACAACCCTTTAATACTCCTGCATGTGGGCGAAGCTGCCTGGAGATGGATAGTGGAGCGGTGTCTCGGTTCCTAAGACCATTGGAAATATGTGTTTTCCAATGGTCTTAGGCAACCCCAGTGAAAAGGTCATTTGACCCCCAAAGGGGTCGTGACCCACAGGTTGAGAACCGCTGCTTTAAGGTCTAGTATATGGGTGGCTCTTCCTAGTATAGTGGTCAGTTAGGAAGCAGTCAGCTAGCTACCTCCCCTAAATGCCCTTATCAGGGACCAACGAACTATCCAGGGTTTGCTGCATCATCCTCAAGCACCGGATCTTTTATCCCTGATCCAACACATGGCACCCTAGAAAGAATCAAGCCAGATGTGATGCCAGATGGAACCCAGCTCCAAGCATGCATCCAAGTTATTTTCCAGGCATTCTTAACCTGAGGTCAATGAACTTAAACATTTTTTCTTTTTGCTAACTATATTTCAACATAATTGTTTTCCTTTGTTCTTGTTGTGGCTGTTACTGTCTGAAAATGAGGCCCTTTGTCTTGCTCAGGCTGAGAATGCAGTGACCATTCATAAGCCTGTTGCCAATACTGACTGGCATGGAAGTTTTAACCAGTTCTGTTTTTCTGACTTGGGCTCACTCGCCCATTCTTGAGCAGCGTTATTTCCATCAGTTGCCAGGAGCTCACTGTATTGATGCTGGACTTACTGCGAAGCTGATGGTTCCTCTTTGATTCCTGTGCAGGTCAGAAGTCCTGAACTCAAGCCATCCACCAGCCTCAGCCTCCCTAGCAGTAGGGGACTATAGGGTGTGACGTAGTGCTAACTGGTTTATTTTGTAGTCCTGGTTTGTTGTGGTTTTTTGGTGTGCATTTAAAAACATTATTCTGCAGAGGGCTCTGATAGTCTTTACCAGATGGCCAAAAGGACCCAACACCCAAAAAAGGTGAGGAACCTCTGCTCTAGCTGGAGCCCACAGAAGGAGCTGGGCCTTCCCTTCATTATAAGCTCTCCGTTAGAAATGAGCACTCTCAGTTTCAGCAATTCCATTTCCACATCTCATTCCTACTTGCTTTTTTTTCCCCAAACTATTCTCCTTCTGGCTTCCACTTCAGTATTCTTTTTCCCACCTCCCTTCCTGAGGCCAGAAGACAAAGACCTTTATTGCAGAGGTAAGATGGTGCGATGGGTAGAGTGCTGGGCTTGCAGTCAGCAAGACCAAAGTTCAAATTCAGCGTCAGATATTTAATAGCTGTGCGACATCGGGCGAGCCATTCAATCTCTTTTTGCCTTAGTTTCCTTAACTGTAAAGTGGGAGTCATAATAACACCTTGTTGTGAGGCTCAAATGAGATAATGTGTAAAAGTACTTAGTGCAGTGTCTGGCACACAGTAGGTGCTCTCTCTCTAAATGCTTGTTCCCTTCTCATCTGAGGAAGCAGGATCACACTGTTTCTTCAGTCCTGTTGTTTTCCTCATCCTGCAGCCTCAGACACAAATGCCAACTGGAACTTCCAGGACCACCTTTCCACGGAAGGTCTTTGAATGCTCCGGCCAACCCCCTGGGCTAAAATGTTGGGGGCGGGGATTCAGAAGCTTCCATTCTGCTGCAACCACAGAACTACACTAAGGCAAATGCAGCTCCTCCCATCTCTGGCACACAGACTCCCTGCTGTGCTCAATTCTTTATAAACCACCAGCAGCCTACAGTGGCTGAATTTTGTGAGTAATACTCGGTGGGTAATTATCATCCCCTGCAGGGAAGAATTTCATAGCTTTCCTGCCAGCTAGTAGCACTACCCCCTCACTTTCTTATGCTAACCTGAGATATGACTTATGCTCCCCTTTAGGTGCCTATTCCTTTACCTCAGTCCTCTCTACTCTGTGGACCTCACCCCTTCCTACCTTTCTCCTCTACCTTCTGGCTGTCCCTTATACTCAGAACTCCCTCTCCTGACTCCAGATGTTTTCTCTGGCCATCCACCATGCCTGGAGCTCTCTGCTTCCTATTGCTCCACCTCTTGGCTTCCTTCAAGTCTCAGCTGAAGTCTCACGTTCCACAAGAAGCCTTTCCCAGTCCTCTTTCACCTTAGGGCCTTCCCTCTGAGATTACCCCCAATTTACCCCACATCTCTCCTTTTTGACCATAGTTGTTTGCATGTCTTCTCCCCCCATTAGACTATGAGCTTTTGGAGAGCAGGGAGTGATTTTGCCTTTCTTGCCTTTGTCTTTCTTTTGCCAGAGCTTAGCACAGTGTAGGGACTTAAATGCTAGTTGAATGACTGACTAACCTAGGGATGAGGAACCTTCAACATCGAGGCCACATGTGGCCTTCTAGGTCCTTGGGTGCAGCCTTTTGATTGAGTCCAAGTTTTACAGAACAAATCCTTTTATTAAGGGAAGTTTGGATTCAGTCAAAGGGTCACACTTGAGGACCTAGAGGGCCACATGTGGCCTTGAGGCCACAAATTCCCCACCTCTAGACTCACCTCTTCTGTTTCATATCTTCTTTTCTCTGCCAACAGACACCCAGGCCTCTTATACCTGTTGTTTAACCTTCTGGTTAACAAAAGCATCCACTATAGGCAGCCCCTCTGATCTGACATCTCTTATATGTTCTGTGCAACAATCTTTCATTTCTTGCCATTCCCCACATTAAAACTCCTTTTCCCTCAGATGTCTCATCTAGATGTCACTGAAGCAGAATTATTGAGTTAATTCACACTAAAGGATGACTCACTGATCCTCTTCTCTTATAGATGACTGATGGAAAATTTATAGTATTTCATGTAACATTAGGAGGAGTTTTTGGCAGGAAACATTCTTTTTAATCATACTACTTAGCTTACTTTGCGTAAGAAGGGAAAGTTTTTGAGCTCCATCTCCAAGAATGATTCTGCAAGCGTCCTTTACTACTGGAGGGAGGAGGGAGAAGTTAGTCTTTCCTTTTTCCTGTTTCTCATTAGCTTCCTTCCACACCCAAGGTCTGGGATCCCTGTCCAGGTGGTGTATGGTAAATATGCAAAAAACAATTGGATCATCAAAAAAAAAAGTACTCAGGATAAATTGTAAAGTTTAGCTTGCATTATGATTAATGTTTTCTCTATCACTTCCTTAAATCTAGAAAATTGATAAATCAAAAACATCAAACACTAATTTGTGATATTTACCTATTTCTGAATTGTAAACACTCCCTGATTCCAGCACATCTCTGCTCTGTCTAATCCAGTGGTTCTTGACCTTCCTAATGCCATGACCCTTTAATACTCGTATGTGGGCGGACCCACCTGGAGATGGATAGAGGAGCAGTGTCTCGGTTCCTAAGACCATCAGAAATATGTATTTTCTGCTGGTCTTAGGTGACCCCTGTAACCCCTGTGAAAGGGTCTTTCAACCCCCAAAGGGGTCGTGACCCACAGGTTGAGAACCGCTGTAAATCTCTATTTCTCAATAATAGAGAAGAGGCAGCTCCCACTATGGAGAGGAAGGAGCTGCCCTATTATAAACTGAGACCCCAGCCCCTCTCTTGTCCTAGCTCTCAGTCTCCAGGAATAGCTGCGGGCATCACCTTCTTGATTGCCTATCCTCCCTTATTCCCCATGACATTGTACTGTCATGGTTCTCCTCCCACCTCTCTACCTACTCCTCCCACTCCTCTCTGTCCCTCCCTCCCTTTTTCTCCTCCTCACTCCTCTTCCTCTTCCTCTTCCTCCCTGCCCCCATACTCCCCTCCAAGATGTTGGTGCTCTCCAAGGTTTTGTCCCACCCTCCTCCTTTCTCCCCCTTTCCTTCAAGGCCCAACTCAGTTGATACTACCACGTCTCCAAAGTCTTTCCTGTCACCTTTGCTGTCCCCCCACTCACCAGACATTTAGAGATCTTTTCCTCCTCAAATGTCTTATTCTGCTTTGCTTATACTTCTCATTTACACTGATCTCGCTCTCTCATGAATCATATATAAAGCATTCCTCCCCATTTGATTGTAAACACCTTTCGGTCTGTATTTGGGTTATATCTCTCATATCCCTAGCACTTAGTATTCTATCTTGTACATAATAGGTGCTTAGCAAATATGAAGGGACAGAAAAGGGAACACACATTTATTAAGTGCCTGTTTTGTGGCAGGCACTGGGCTAAACTCTTTACAAGTATTTTACTTGATCCTGGCAACAAGCCTGGGAGGTCGGTGTTATTATTATTCTCTTTTTACAGTTGAGGAAACTAAGGCAGACAGATTAAGTAACTTGCCCAGGATCATACAGCTAGTAAGTATATGAGACTAGATTTGAATTCAGGACTTCCTGACTCAAGGTATGAGATTAGGCAGTTTTACTTGGCACAAGGAGTTAGAACTAAACTAGGAGCAAGAGGTAGATATCATAGGCAGAATCCAGCTAGTTCTATTAAAAAATAAACTTCACAATAATTAGGAATGTTTCAAAGTGGAATTGGCTGCCAACTCTGGAGACTTTCAAGAATTTGGATGACCATTATCAGAGATGTTGTAGAAATTTCTGCTCAGGTACAGATTAGACCAAATGACCTCTGTGATCCCTTATAGCTCTGAGAGCCTAGGATTTTATTGTAAAGGTTTTTAATCGTTTAAAACTGCACTAGGACTTTGGAGACACCCTCTATTATGTCTAATTTAACTTCAAAATATGTGGACTTGACTTTTCTCTGATAAAATTGGATCACTAATACTATGCCTACTCTTAGTTTAGGTTAATTTTGGGGTCACAGATGGAATAAGGAAAGATAGGGGAGAGAAAAAGAGGTTTTCCTGATATAACTAAACAAGAATTGAAAGAGATAGAGGAAGACAAGGGAAAAAGGAGGTCCATGTACATAGGAAAGAGAGCAAAACTGCAATAGACGACGGACTGAGGAAGATTTAACAAAGCTATAAATCATTAAAGAGGAAAAGGGAAGATCATGGAAAATGCAAGTTTCCCTCAGGAAGGAAGAGGCAGTGTGTGGTGGGGAGGGGGCTCCGGCATGGGATGAGTATCCCACAGTCACAGGTTGTGTTGTATGCCCAAAGCATTTTGATTACTATCTGAAGAGATTTAGAAGTGGTTAGGAAAGATACTAAGAGTTCTTTCTCTCTCTGTTGGGTGGAGGAAGAGGGAGGCCAGATACACTAATGTGTGGGATTTTTGGAAATTGGACGTAATGTGGAGAGCATGTATTTGTAGAAGCATGATATTTCTGACAATTTCTAACACCTATCCTAGCATATGCCTGGTGTTCTGTTGCTTTCCCAAATGAGTTTTCAAAGCCAGTCCCTCTCTTTCCCCACCTTCTCCCTCAATCATTGTCCTAGGGCCACGACCCTTAGCTCTATAGCTACAGTAACACTTGCCAAGGCATGAACTAAGATTTGTAGGTTAAAGATCATTTAGAATAGTTTAAGAAATGGATCTAACTGGTGTACTAAGCCTCTGGCTAAAAGCATCACTGAAAGATGGGCTTGGAACCATGCCCTTAAGGGGGAAAAAAAACCCAAACCATGCACTGAATAGTACCACAGGAAAGAGAGAAATGTGATTTGAAAGGAGGCCTTTTTCTACGAAAATGCCAACACAGCTTCATACCATGTGAGCGCAGGGTGAGGTGTCTATAAATGAACTGAGGTCTTATCTAGATGGAGCATTGGAAGATTATGATCAGCACCTGGAATCACTCTTTTCCATTGTCTCTTGTTGTAATGGCAGATTCAGCTACAAGGCTTCCTGGTGCTGGGTTTTTATAGAATATAGATCCCAGAAAAATTCTGGGTGTGTCTGGCATTGAATAACTCAGAGCCCTGAAGGCAGCTGGCACCCTGTGCAGGAGCAAACATTTTATAGAAAAGCTTGAAGGTGAGAAAGTGGAATTCCCTGAAATTCCAAAGGAAGTGGATTCCCAGGGTGGGATACATTTTGAGAGGAAACTGTCTTCACATGCTCAGTCTGCTTCCTTGTTAAATTACTTTATAATGCTGTAATGTAATTGAGTTCATTAAAATAAATCTAATTGCGTTAATTTTTCACGGAGCAGGAAATCTATTTTATTATAATCTAAGTACACACCTGGTTAGGCTACACTGTGCCTGAGCAATTAGGCCTGATGGGACATGCAGCATGTATTAAATTCCTTGCTTTTGGGTGTAGGTATGCGAAAAGCCAAGGACAAACACTACAGAAACATAACGTAGAATCTTAGGTGCCACCCACCTACAGTCTCTTCCATCAATCTGTCTCTTGATGGCATCTGTAGCTTCTATTAAAGAGTGGATGCATTTAATCTGATTGTCCATTCCCTGTTCTGAAGAATAAATCTTGAATATACACTTTGAAGAAACCCTTGCATTTGTTATATCTCATTATGTTGAATAAATAGCCTCGAGATATTTTCCTATTCATACACTAAAATGTGACTGCTCAGGAAGGAAAAAAAACTGCATTCTCTATAAGAAACATTTCCACCTGCATGATGGTAGCAAATAGAAAAAGTCTTTGAAGGGCAGCTCTTTCCTCACTATGAGGATAGGTCTGACTTGGGACTTGTTCAGGCACTTGGGCAATGACGTTTTGGAGTTGTTTTCCTTCTAGATATCATAGGCTTATGAAAATAAAGATAAAAAGTATCTAGGAGAAGGAGCATGGATGTATAATAGAAGGCCTAGTTTTAGAGGTCACTTCATCCAGCCCCCTCATTTTGTACACGAGGAAATTAAGGTCCAGAAATGAGAACTGACTTGTTCAGAGTCTCAGAAGGTAGAAAGTTGAGTCATTTTTTAGCTCACTGCCCAAGTTTGCAGGGTTTTTCACATTATTTGTTAAATGAAGTAATAATAAGCTAATATTTGATAGTGCTATGTGTCAGGCACTGTGCTAAACACTGGACAGTTATCTCTGGATCCTCACAACAACCCTGGGAGTAGGTGCTATTCTTATCCCTAGAAAAGAGCATAGTCAGGCAATTCCCCTTGCAATCTAAAAAAAGAAAGCAGCTTTTGAAATAATTACTAATAATGAAGGCAGTAACTAAACTGACAAGGCAGCTTTTTCTTTTATCTCATTATCCTCACCATATCTCTGTTCTTAAGCAAAGCAATTAAGCTTACATATGTTAGGTAAAAATGAGTTTCTAGTTCTAAATTTCTCATTCCAGAATGAATGAGGCTTATTCTTCTGAAGAATAAGAGGTTGAAAATTCTGATACACTGCTTAAGTTTGAGAAAGGAAAAAAAGGCATTTCAATTGGGAGAAATCGTCAAGATTGTCAATGATTTTTCTGATTGATTGGAATTTTTTAAAAAATAAGTGTTACTGATGTCATTTGTCTTTTCATTGCTGTGGATATGCCCCACTCCTACTCCAGAACTGAAACCTCTCTTGTAATAATTAACAATATCAACAAAACCTGATAAAGTAATTACATCTGACAAAGTATGCAGCCATCTGACCACGATGTAGCCCCCTACCTCTATCTAGATGTGGAATGTACAGTTTCATTTTCTACTTTGTGGGATCATTATTGGTTTTTCAATCACTCAGACTTCCATTACCTTTTTTAATGTTGTAATTATTGTATATGCTATACTTTGAAATCTGCCCATTTTATTCTGCATCAGCTTGTCTAAATCTGTGTACGCTTTTTTTTTTATTACAGATCTCTCAAAGGCTTTGGTTTTAACAGAAATTGGTCCAAAGCGTGATCCTGATACTCTGAAATTGTTCTTCAGTAACATGGAGAGGTTACTCCATGCCAAAGCTCACGGGTATGAGTTTTCTATTCTAGGACTGAATTTTTTAATTCTCAGAATGCCCTGTGATTGAGCAGGAAAGTATCAATTGTCCAATCTTGCTAAATTGCCTAGAGATTCAAATTGGGGAAACTACAAAGCGGCTGTATCAGAACGATGCATACCAGGCTGATTCTTCAGGAAGCAGGACATAAGTGATTTATCCCTGAAGATTTATAAGGTCAAGGTTTACATAAGCAACATCCTGCCAAGTGTCAGAAGGAAGACACATTTGATCATTTCTCTTCCATTTTGACCTAGGTTTCCATAGTTTTGTGAAATTAGGTGACTATCAGCAATCACAGTATTTATTGTTAGATCTAAGATCTCATCAGACCATTAACCTAATGACCAATTAGGAAAAGTAGTTTGAAGACTGAGGGAGTTCTTCACAGATGCCCATTCTGCCTTTAAAACTTTTCCTAATGAAAACTGATGTGTATGTAGCATTAAAAGATTTGAAAATCTTTATATTATATATATTATATAATGTTATTATATATAATTATATATTACATGTGTTGTTATATAATATAATTATTAATAATTAATTACACAATATATTATACAATATATTGTTTTTATTCTGTGAATTTATTGTATAATAATATATTGTGTGTTAATAATTAATAATATATCATTATATAATATTATATATATTATCCCATTTATAACCTGTGAAATAGATATTGTGGGTATTAGGCCTATTTTACAGATGAAGAAATAGTTTCAGAGAGGTAAAGTAATTTGCCCACAGGGTTGCACGGCTCATAAGTGCCAAAGGAAGGATTTGACATCATTAAATCAACAAGCCTTAATTAAATACCTATAGTGGGTGAGCTACTGTGCTGGACACTATACAAAGTCAAAAATGAAACAGTCCTTGCCCTCAAGGAGCCCATATTCCATTGGGAAAGACAGTGTGCACACGCAGAAGCTGGTAGAAAAATGCCTAAACCAAATCCGAGCTAATGTAGCAGACCCACAATAGTAGTAGTTGGGAGGATCTGAAGCTGGCTCTTACTGATTCCAAACTTAGCACCACACACAGTCTGCCACATTGCTGCCATGGCATAGTCTAGGACTTAGTAGATATGTTATGTTAATAGTTGTATTATGATTCATTCTTAATTGTTGGATTCCACTACAGGAAAACAGATGACATCTAATGAATTCAGGACACAAACTAGTTAAGAGAAAAAATCCAGTTTGAAGCTTGTTGTCATGTACAGATGGGGGGGGGGGTTACATATGTGTATGTGTGTGTGTTCCCAGAATTGAAAATAATTCTGTGCCTCTTCTCATGATGATTCAGGGTACGTGTGATTGGAAGTTCTACCTTGGCTCTGTGCCACCTTGCCTCTGGTGCAGCAGATGCATATTATCAATTTGGCTTGCACTGTTGGGACTTAGCAGCTGCCACTGTCATAATTAGGGAAGCAGGTGGTATTGTGATAGACACTTCAGGTGAGTGACCGTCCCCCTCTTTGGTTTTATTTCACCTTTGTTACCTAGCAGTGGAGGAGAATGTAAACAAGTTAAAGTAGTACCAGGTGGGGTTTTTCCTGTTTGCCTGATTGGAGTGCCATTCCTGGCAAGTGGGTTCTAATGCTACCCTTTCCTATAGTTTCCAAGGTGAAACCAAATAAAGTTAGCCAAAGCTACTGGTAATCATTACCAATAAGGAATATAGTCATTACTAACAAGGTTTGTATTAAAACTCAAGTCAGCAAAAGGCACACACACACCCTTTCATTTTCTCCCTAGAAATAAAAATGCGCCATCCCTGAGACCATGTCAGACATGAAGAGAAAGGAAATCGTCTCAGAGCTTTTAATCAGATCTGTAGTCTGACTGTCATTACAGATTCACTCCTGTGACATGGTCATGATATATATCAAGTGTGGTCAAAAGATACACAGCGTCCAAGGAAATCAGTAACACCGCTGTCCTTAAAACATGCATGTGTGTATGTGCGCACACCCACAACTCCTCCACAACTATCCCTTCCACATCTCAGGGGTCAGGGGTGTGCTCCACACACATACTCTGGAAAATCGGCATAAAAGCTTTTGGCCCTTCCTTCATATCAGAGAAGTCTGATTTTTTTCTAAAAACTGTCACACACACTTTTTTTTTTTTGAGAGCTTGTTGTTAAACATTTTCCAGAATATTCTTGGCTACCTTCATGTTTACCTGTGCTCTTTTATTTCATTTCTATAAAGGAAATGACAAACATGTATATTTCTTAATACCTAATCTTTCAACTATTTTTTTAAATCAGCATCTAGAGTAGTCCATTAGGTAAGAGTTGCTGGGCTTTAGCATTTCTGGAATGAACCGGGGGGGGCGTTGGTTCAAACCCCATCTCTGACATTTCCTACCTATGGGACCTGGGTAAAGGCTCCTAATCTTCCTAAGGCTCAGTTTCCTCATCTGCAAAAAGAAGAGACTCTACTAGGTGACCTTTCATGTCCCATCTATTTCTGTAACCATAACTGTACAGTAATATGTTCAGTGTGACACCGAGCATCTTCAATCTCTTTCTTCCCTTCTTTTTTCCCCAGGGGGGCCTCTTGATCTCATGTCATGCAGAGTGGTTGCTGCAGGTACCAGAGAAATGGCTATGCTCATAGCTCAAGCAATACAGACTATTAACTATGGGCGTGATGACGAGAAGTGACCAAAGGAAGGAAGGAAGTACTGCTGTGTACAACCAGGAGCCTGCCTTTCTGGAAATGTAGTACTTCGAGATGGCTTTCTGGGAGGATAGAAGACCTTTAACAGCTTGCTTTCAGTGTCCAATGTTTATTGTTCCTAACTACCCTCAGGGTGGGACTTGGGGGGTGGTTCAACTAAAGTGTGTGCCCTCCCTGCTTTAATCCTCATATCTTTCACCAGGGTTTGGTGTTTGGTTTGTATACTGGTTGGTTTCTTTCTCAAAATACAATCACAGTTCAAAGGAAGTTCTGAATGTTGGAAGGAAGTAAGGGAGCTGACACCTAATTCTCCTGTGACATATGCAAAAATAATTAAATTTCTATTTTTTTTAATAATGCAGATCTCAGGTAATAAAGCATAGAACTGCAGATAAATCAGTGACGTTTGTGCCTACAGTTCTCTGTTACATGGTATTTGAGAATACTTTAAAACAATATAATGGGACTGTTCTTCTCTAACCATGTCATGATTATAGAAGCATTTTTGGTGCCTCCCAGAATGACCGACAAAAATCTATTAATAGACATTTGTGTATACCCTTTAGAAAGGGATACATATTACAACTGCATGCTGCGGATTAAGATACGTTTTTGCCACTTTGGATCTTATTTTTATTGTCTGTAAAAGAAGTCTGAGTAGAGCAAGACTTCTTAGTCTGGTCAAACCTATGAACCCCTTCCAGAATGATGCTTTTAAATGCATAAGATAAAAAAATACATGGGATAACAAAGGAAACCAATTATGAAATGCATTTATCAAAATATTCTAAAGAAAAAACAAGTTTACAGACCCCAAGTTAAGAACCTCTGGACTGGAGAATCCCTAAAAGTCCATTCCTGCTCTAAAATGTGATGATTACGTTTCCTTAATGTGGGGAATAAGACTGGCACTTTAAAATGTAAGTACTATACACACAGGAATATCAAGTAACTCAAAATCAGTCACTGGGATGGGGAAGTTGGGGGGGAAGGTTGTCACCATGATTCTTCTGCTTAGTTCATGGAACTTAGGAAAACCTTTTTTGGCAAAAGGCAGTGGGAGGTACAGTAATCTTCAAGAAGGCAGAGTACGCCAGATTAGGATATTAAAATAAATTTTGTCACTGTAGATGCCCAGGTATCTTAATTTTTTAAATTGAGAATAATGGAAGAAAGGGGCATGTGGATTTACCATGATTACCATGATTTACCAAGATTACAATCCACATCTGACACCTTCTCTTAAGGTCTTTGTAGAATTTCAAATCTTTAGGTTCTGCCTCCAAAATATAAATCGCCTTGGTGCTTGAATTTTTTTCTTGTAGTCTGCTGGTAGCTAAGGTTTCATTTTTGTTTTTAACATTATTTCCTGCCTTTTTTTCCCCTCTGTGCCAGAAAGGCATCCCTTCACCTTCCTACCATAAGCACATACCTCCACTATCTCAATTTCCCTTGTCCTTTTGGGTGTCCTTGGAGGTGGCCCCACGAACTAAAACCAGATGTGCTCACATGACTCTAGTCTGAAGGTCAGTCAGCCATTTGGTGCCAATATCCAACCGGGTACTTGGAAAAGGGGAGGGCCAGGGCCCAGTTTGATGTCCTCTTTCTACAAGCCCACTTAGATGACATACTTGGCTAACTGATTCCCAGAGAAGCTAGCCCAGGAAGACTGGATTTACACAGGCAAAATGAAGTGTCAGTTATCTGAATGGTAGCATCAGGCAAACAAAAAGTGTGCTATTGATTCTGGAGAGGTGTTCTTTATCCAATACATTCAGTCATTCAGTAGTGATTGAGCAGCCTTACTTGAAAGACACTGTACTCTATGCTCCTGCAGGAGGGAGGAACAGAAATATATGAGACTCAGTCCCTGCCTGTAGGGAGCTTAAGATCTAGATCCTTTAAAGACTAGAAGAAAACTTCACAGAAGTGATAGGATTTTAAGGGTGTAAATAGAGGGAAGTGTAACTGTGAAGAAATGCTCCTGGGAGGTAAGGAAATTTCCAAAGCAGGACCCCAAAGTAGTAGGTACAGGATGATGGGAGTGATTCTTTATATGTATGTGGATCCCATATGTATATATATATATGAGTATAATATATATTACATTAATATATAAGATATGATAACATTTGTGTATTATTTGTATATATTATACATACACGAATGAGGAAGGATAGAAATTATTGTTGGATTTTAGGAATATTTCTTAACAAGAAAGTATTCCTTGGTGGGATAAACATATAAGCAGTTTCTCAAATTCCCATAAACTTCATTTCCTTTTCATTGTGGCTTTACTTCCTCCTTGACCTCTATTTTTTTTTTTTGCTTTTTGGAGGGCAGTTGGGGTTAAGTGACTTGCCCAAGGTCACACAGCTAGTTTTTTTTTGTGTTAAGTGTCTGAGGCCGGATTTGAACTCAGGTACTCCTGACTCCAGGGCCGGTGCTCTACTCACTGCGCCACCTAGCCGCCCCTGCACCACCTAGCCGCCACCCTGACCTCTATTTTTGACATAACCACCACTACCTCCTGTTCTCCCTTGGATCCCATAACACTACTCTGTCCTGGTTCTCTTCGTACCTAATTGCTCCCTTGCTGTTGCCTTTGCTGGATCCTATCCGCATGTGGGTATCCACTAAGACTCTTAAGATTGTTCTGGATCTGCTCCTCATATACTCCCAGTGATCTCATTTACTCCCATAAATTTAGTTATCACTACTCCGTGAATGACTACCAAATCTATACAATTTGCCCTAATTTCTCCTCTTCAGCCTCGCATTGATAAGTGCCAACTGGACAGCTTCCCCATGGATGTGCCGTGGGCATCTCACTTGACCAAAATGGAATTCATCTTCTTTATCCTAAACCCACCCCCTTTTTCAGCTTCTTTCCTTTCAACAGTTTTGCCATCCTTCCACTTTACTAAATTAGGTTAGTAACCTAGGAGTCCTCCTGAATTCTTCTACTTTACCATTCCCCAACCCCCTCCCAGCAATTCCATCCATTGCCACGTTTTGTCTATTCTACCTCCACACATGGCTAACACCTTAGTTCAGGCACTCTTCACCTCTCACCTGGTCTGGTAATACTAGCCTCCTAATCAGTTCCAGTCTCTCCCCTTTCTCATTCAGATTTCACATACTGGCAAAAAGAACCTTCCTAAAGCATAGGTCTGATCCTATTGCTATACTGTCCAAAAGCCTTCCATAGCTCCCTAGTCTACAATAGTATACAAACATTTTAAGCTTGCAAGGTTTATTCTGTGTCTCTCTCTCTCTACTTAAAAATCTTCAATGGATTCCTATTGCCTCCAGGATCAAGTACAAACTCCTTAGCTTAGCATTTAAGGTCTTCCAGCATGCATCTTTCAAGCCATTCCTCATAATATTCCCCTTAACACTAGATTCCATAGAAACTGACTACTGGCTGTTACGTGAACATAGCATCACCTACTTCATTGTCTTAGGATAGAGTAGTCCTTCCCCGTGGCCCAGCTGGCACAAAGTGTCTCTTTATTACCCTCTCTCAGAATCCTTATTTTCCTGTGAGGTTCAGCTCAGGTATCACGTTGCCCATGAAGCTTCCCCTAATCCTCATTGCCCATCTCTCTCCCTCCTCAAATTACCTTGCATTTAATGCTCTGTGTGTTGTCTTCAAGTAAAACATAAGCACTGAAAGAATAAAAAGTTTCCTTTCTGTCTTCATATCCCCAGCTCCTAGAAGAGTGCCTTGCAGATACGTTTAATAAATGTCTATTTAATTAAATTGATTTCAGTATCTGAATTAATGGGAAGAAATGATTCCTTCACTGAATATAGTAACATAAATATGTATTATAGTTAGCATTTATATGGCACTTTAAGGTTTGCAAGGACTTTACAAATATCATTTTACTTGATCCAGACAACAACCTGAGTGATAGATGCTATTATTATCCCAATTTACAGATGAGCAAACTGAAGTAGGTGACACAACCAGAATCATACAGCTAGTAAGTATCTGATGTAGGATTTGAACTCGGGTCTTTCCTAACTTCTGATTCAGTTCTCTATCCATTGCATCACCTAGATGCATCAAATTTAGTGAATGTGTAACTATCTTGTAATATTACCCAACTACCTCTGGTTCTTGCCTTTCATAAAGGCAATGGGTCTCAATTAAAGGCCCAAGAAGACCAATGAAAAGTGGGTTTGAATTTAGGATTTGTGGATTTTTCTTTTTTGGACTTTAACCACAGAACTCTTTGCTATTTACACTGAGTCTTTTTTATTCACATATACCAGGTATTAAAAAAAAGTTTATGTTATAGAAACCAACGATCAGGTTAAACCTTGAAAAGTATAGTCTCTCAGGGCAGCTAGCTGATGCAGTGAATAGAGTACCAGCCCTGGAGTCAGGAGGACCTGAGTTCAAATATGTTCTCAGACGCTTAACCCTTACTAGCCGTGTGACCTTGGGCAAGTCACTTAATCCCAACTGCCCTGCCTTCCCTCCCGAAAAAAAGTATATTCCCTTGCCTGATCCCCACTATTGAATGCATTTTTGTTCCCAAGGAAGAGATCTGTAGAGACAAGGAAGGGAATGGGGAGCAGAGAGGGCAGGACAATCACATAGTAGGCTGCTGATGTAGAGATGAATGAGGGGAAAGTGAAAAATCTGAAGCAACTTTGAGCAGAAAAAGTAATTTTAAAAGGGACATGATGCAACCTGAAAGTAGGAGGTAGGTATCCAGAATGGTTTCCTTGGTGAATGTGGAAAGATGCTATGGGCTAATTGTACACAGATGAGCAGTTTCTTCCCTCACTTGCTGCATCTTTGAGTCACTTCTGGGCCTTATATATACCTGAGGGACTCAGAGTAATGAGCCAGTTCCACTC
Source organism: Pseudocheirus occidentalis (assembly GCA_028646575.1). NCBI lineage: Eukaryota > Metazoa > Chordata > Mammalia > Diprotodontia > Pseudocheiridae > Pseudocheirus > Pseudocheirus occidentalis. The sequence continues at coordinate 170,909,587 of CM053594.1, read as the reverse complement.
TCACCTAGAGTCAAGCTCAGCGCCCACTCAAAATAAGGTCATGTTCCTGCCATCGCAGCAGTTAAGCAGACAACTAAATGAGACAGGCCTGGGCTTCAGTTTGAGAGATGCTTGTATGAATTCACTCTGCTTGCTGCTGAGGCCTACTTTTATGGTGGGTCAGGTGCTGTCAAGTGGAAGCTGCTTGGGAGTGGGGGTTGGGGAGTTGTTCCAGAATTTTAATGGCCTGAAAATGCCAAAGGTCATCCCAATGGGCCCCACCTTTCTCTGTAGGAGTAACATCAGTCACACCTAGTAGGAGTTGAGGGGGTGGAGGGAGGGAAAGGTATTCAAAAGAAGCAGAAAACAACCTACTGGAAGGGTGCTTCAAAAGGTCAGGAAACGGCTAATAAACCCAGGACTATTTCTTTCATCTCTCTTCTAGCCATAGTTGGGGACTTACATCACAAATATATAAAAGAGATTTAATATCTTTGAGCAATATACAAGTTGATGAAGTTTAATACAGTTTGAGCAGAGTAAAAATATGCAAAGTCTTTGGGATTTGGTGAATTATAAAGTTTTGAAGAAGGCAAGAAACTTTGGTGGGAAGAATTTTTTGCAACTGCATCTGCAATATGATTGGCATAGGGAACTCTTGAAAAGACGCTACCAATACACAGCTGCTCCTGCTCTGCTGTTTAGCCAGAGTCACCTGAGTCACTGAGTGACTCATCCATCCAGGGTCCCAAAGTCAAGATGTGCTAGAGATAAAACTTGAACATAGGCATCTGTTCACCAGGCCATGCTACCATTCTCCAGCCAGGTTAAATGGCTCCCCAGTTTTTCCTTTTATTCCTTTCACATGGCCACCACCTTTATTCAGGCCCTTAACACCTCTTAGACTACTTTAACAACCTCTTCATCAGTCTTGTTTCCACCACTGCTACTAAATGATCTTCCTAAGCCTCAGAGGTTCCCTGTTACTTATATTATCAAATGTAAACATCTTAACATAACATTTAAATTATTCCACCATCAGGCACCAATCCATCTCTGCGCTTTATTTAACATTACATTACAGCCAAACTGGCCTCCTAGATTTTCCCTGAATACAAGTCATCTGCTTCTCTAAACTCAAACAGGCACTTGCCCATGCCTAGAATACATGTCCTCTTCTCAGCTTTTCAGAATCCTTATCTTCCAGCTCAGCTGCTACCTTCTCCACAAAGCCTTATTTCATCTGTCCAGATGTCAGTGGCCTCTTGACTCCTCAAATATTTCTCGGACACTGTCTGATTCCTCCTTTCACCCTTCAATCTCTGCACTGTATTATCCTTATATGTATATTTACTCTATTACCCCAGCAGAACATAGACGATTCTTTGTAGCCAAGAGATTGGCTAAAGCCAATATATGGGAAGCAATGGAAAAGGCATTGTGCTGGGCTTGTAATCAGGAAGACATTTACTCAAACCCTTATCACCCACACTTACTTACTGTGTGACCCAAGGACACTCACTTCCTCTCTCTGGACCTTGGCTTCTTCATCCATAAAATGAAGGGAGGGGACTTGATATTTCTAAGGTCCCTTCCAGCTCTAGTATCCCCACAATGAGTAGGGCTCACCCTGTTTTAAAGACTAGGTCCCCAAACAAGTCAATTCTGTAAATAGCAATACTGTCTTATTTTTACTTTTAAATCAACTTGAATGTCAGAATAGCTATAAATTGATAGATAGAAGCAATGATCAAATTTGTCTGTTTAAAGCACATATCCCATCTCTATTTCCCCCACTAGTTCCAAAATGCTTAGTGGTTAGAGTTAACAATAGCTAGAATTCATGCTAATAGCTTACCCTTGATAATTAGGTGCTGGTGGAATGGAGAGGGCAGTCAGTGGGAAAAGGGAAGATCTCCATTTTCATTGTAGCTTTGTCACATTAGAATGGTGTGGCCTCATCTCCTGGTTCTCAGTTTTGTCATCTTTAAAATGCAGAAGTTGGGCTAGCTGGTATCTGCGGCTCAAGCCAGCACTCACACTCTATACTTCTCAGTGAAATTCTGCTTATCATCAGGCACTTTCATGGAGGTTTGTTTAGCAATCATAAAATCCTTAACCTTAAAACTGGATAGAACCTCAAGAGGCCATTAGGTCCAGCCTCCTGCCTTTTAGCAGAGTTTGTTTCTGATTGGTACCGTTATGGTAAATTAAACTTTTAAATTAATTTCCTCTTTCTTAAGATTCTAATTCTATCTAAAAGTTACAAATTCTGTGTGTGTGTATGTGTGTGTCTGTGTGTGAGAGAGAAAGAGAGAAGAAAAGACCTTTAAAAAGAATGAGGATAGTATAAATTACTACATCAATATGATAACAGACATAGCTCTAGAGAGGTTAGAAACTCCCTAGCCCTGTTGCCCCATCTGTAAAATAATAAAGTTGAACCCTAGATGATCTCCAAGATTTCTTAGTCTAAGATTCCAAATTCATATAATCCTTTATGATCCAAATCAAGACAAAGTAACTGATGCAACAGAAATGGAAATAGCATTTTACAGCCAGGACAAACCCTCAGGTGAGTTTGCTCTCAAATAATTTGAAATTGCTTTTTATGACTTACAAAGTTCTCTCTCTTCCATCTTGACCAGGGTCATGTGCCTTGGCATTTTATAATCTCTTCATCTCTCAAGCAATAAAGGCTACCCAATGCCTGAATGTCCAGGTAAAATCTGAGAAAACTATCTAATATCTGGATGCTCTGTTCACTAGATACTGAATCTTCTACTCTTCTCAAGCAGCTGAAGCTTTCCAGGTAGGGCATTATCTTGGAGGAGATTCTTTTGTCATGTCTAGACGCATCCAGGAATTTTATAACTGTGCCTTCATCTAGATAGACGAACTGAAGTTTTTCAACAAAAGGTGGCAAGTTTTAATATAATGAAAGTATGAAACTCAAAGTTGCAATTTTGCTAACTTGCTTATTCTTTTTTTTATTTTTAAATTTATTTGTTTATTTACTTTTAGTTTACAAGATTGAGCTCCACAATCCCTTGAGTTTTAAATTTTCTCCCCTCCCTCACCCTGTCTCCCCCCATGGAGGCATGCAATCAAATATAGGATCTGCAAATACTTTCACACTGGACATTAATCTGGTTGTAAATAAGGGTTGTAACCAATGGAGTGGACAGTGGGAAAGAAGAAACAAAACCAAACATGGAAAAGAAC
>CM053594.1:170888012-170905883 GCA_028646575.1 Pseudocheirus occidentalis | reverse complement strand
AACTGTTGGACTACCTGAAAGCCATGATCAAAAAAGAGCCTCGAAATCAGCCTTCAAGAAATTCTCAAGGAAAACTGCCCTGATATTTTAGAATCAGAGGGCAAAATAGAAATTGAAAGAATTCACCCATTGCCTCTTGAAAAATATCCCCAAAAGAAAACTCCTAGGAATATCATAGCCAAATTCCAGAGTTCCCAGGTCAAGGAGAAACTATTACAAGGTAGAAACAAGTTGAGTATTGTGGAAACACAATGAGCATAACACAAGATCTAGCAGCTTCTATATTAAGGGATCAAAGGGCTTGGAATATAATATTCCAGAGGTCAAAGGAGCTAGGATTAAAACCAAGAATCACCTACCCAGCAAAACTAAGTGTAATGCTACAGGGAAAAATGTGGTCATTCAATGAAATAGAGGACTCTCAAGCATTCTTGATGAAAAAAAAACAGAGCTGAACAGAAAATTTGACTTTCAAATACAAGAAACATGAGAAGGTAAACAGGAAAAAGACATCCTAAGAAACTTGTTATAGTTGAACTATTTATATTCCTAATATAATTATAATAATATATAATAATTATAACTTGTGAAACTTTTCTCAGTATGAGAATAGTTGAAGGAAATATATGTGTACATACACATATATGTATGTATAGGAAGGTGTATGTGTGTGTAAATACATATGTGAGTGTGTGTATGTGTGTACAAGTATACATAGAGGGCACAGGATGAGTTGAATAGGAAGGGATGATATCTAAAAAATAAAATTAAGAAATGAGAGAGGAATATAATGAGAAAAGGAAAAAGGGCGAGATAGAATAGGGTAAATTATATCATATAAAAGAGGCAAGAGAACTTACAATGGAGGGGAAGAGCAGGAATATGAAAGGGAATGGGTCAACCTTAGTCTCTTTGAATTTGGCTTAAGGAGTGAATAAACACACACTCAATTGGGCATCTTATCTTATAGGAAATTGGGGGTGGGGAAGAGGAATAAGAGGGTAAGAGGGGGGATGATAGAAGGAAGGACAGATTGGAAGAGAGGGTAGTTAGAAGCAAACGTTTTTGAAAAGGGACAGGGTCAAAATAGAAAATAGAATAAGTGGGGGAGCAGAAGAGGATGGAAGGAAATATAGTTAGTCTTTCACAGCATAACTACTATGGAAACATTTTGCATAACTACACATGAACAACCTATATTGAACTGATTATCTTCCCAGTGGGAATGGATGAGGAGGAAAGAAGGAAAAGAATCTGGAAATCAAAGTTTTAAAAACAAATGTTAAAAAAAATTTTTTTACATTCAGCTGAGAAATAAGCACTAGGGCATAGAAACCCATCTTGCCCTACTACAATGGTTCTCAACCTGTGGGTTGCAACCTGTTTGGGGGTCAAACTGGGTCACCTAAGACCATCAGAAAACACATTTTCGATGGTCTTAGGAACTGAGACACTGCTCCTCTATCTGTCTTCAGGCAGGTCCGCCCACATGCAGATACACCCATATAGAGTATTAAAGGGTCGGCAATAGGAAGATTGAGAACTACTGCCCTACTAGAAAGTTAGAGGGGGGATGGGGAAGGATATAAGAGAGAGCAGATTGGAGAAAACGGGTATTCAGTAGGCTTGATATCTTGGGGTAGGGGGTTGGGGAAAGAGAGGGAGATAATTTTTAACTCAAAATCTTGTGGAAATAAATATTGAAAACTAAAAATAAATAAAAGATTAAAAAAAGAATGGTGAGGATTGAGAAAGGCCATTCAATTTGTCCATTTAAAGGTGATTGCTAACTTTAGAGAGAGAACAAGTTCAGTGAAATGTTGAGGTTAGCATCAAATGAGAAGAAAATGAAGAAGCACCCCATGTAGACCACTTTCACAAAGAGTTTAGCCAAAAAGGGGAGTATCTATAGGGTGATTGGAGGAAGGATCAGATTAGTGAGTATTATCTCTGACTTCTCCTTCATCTTTCGTATATCATCAGTTACCAAGTCCTCTCCAATATTTGTCCATAACATCTCTCTCAACCATTCTTCTTAATTCCCACTGGCCCTCCCTACCACCTACCTTGACTATTGCAATGGGTATTTCAATCTCCACTGTCTCTTTCCTTAATATATTCTTCATATTGCTACCAACCTAACCTTATTTATTCATAGGTCTGTTTCTTTCACTTTTCTGTTGGGGAACCTCCAGTGCCTTTCTATTTATCAACTTGACACAATTCAGAATTCTTTGGCATTCAGTTTTCCAGTTTAATGACAATCTATCTGTCCAATCTTATCCCATATTGCTCTTCATTATTGAGTATTGCAACCAAAATTATTCTCAGTTCCCAGAAAAATCCTGAACTTCTCTTTTCTCATGTTATTTCCTGTGACAGCAATGTTTTCTCACTCCTTTTCAGCTATTAGAATCCCAACCCATTCTTTTGTTCCCTTTCTTTTTGAAGAATATTTTTATTGATGCCTCTTATCTTTGCATCATAGTAATTTCTAGAAAGACCTCTTTTCCCTCTCCCCCATTTAGCTTTCCCTTGTAAAAAAGGAAAACTGATAAGCAAAAATACCTAATAATAACAGCATGTGAAAATATATATAACATTCTGCCCTAGGAATCTCCATCTATCTGTGAGGGATAATTTATAGTGAAGTTTCCCCATTCTGAAAAATCAAATCTAGAATGGCTTCAGTATTCACTAGGCCTAGGTTCAGGTCACCTGACCTACAAGCAACCTGGGACTTAGAACAATGGAGACCCTACCCCAGAGTCAACTCAGCACAAGATATGCCAAATAAGGTTAAGACTGCTTTCACTGGACACCCACATGTTTCCGGGTTCTCCATCTCAAAGAGACTCCAGAGCTTAGGTTGTGGGTCAGCCCCCCTACCAATAAGAGTGAAGGCCAGTTGGGGGAGGGGTTTCTGCATTAGAAGATTATATAACCATGGTCTGGCTTCTACCTGTTGCTCTCTCCCTGCTGCCATGTGGATGACAGGGGCAGAGTCCTTTTCTCATGAGAAAGAATAAAGACCTTTTCTGACTTTAGATTCAGACTCTGAACTCTTCCATCTCACACATATCTGAGTCCATTGTTTAAAGGACAACTCAAGTGCTACCTTTTTCCATGAAACTTCCCTGGTTCTGCTCTTTAGTAACTGTCCCAGTTCCTCCTGGGTTTTCCTCAAGGGTTTTATTTTTTATTTTAATGATGAATTTATCATGGGATATTACATATCATGTCTATATGTGTGGGGACTATGTCTTTTCATCACTCCCAAGCTATAGCACAACTCTGTATATAGTAGACACTTTATAAATGTTTGTTGTTATTATTACTGAAGAGAAGTTAGGCTTATAGAGAGATAGAATTTGGAGCTAAAAGGCCTTTAGAGGTCATCCAGTTCAGGGCTTCTTAAGCTTTTTCCACTTGTGACACCTTTTTGGTAAGGGCAGCATTCTTTAGCATTGCATGGCTTGAGGGTATACACAGTGCAGAGTTTGCCTGCTTTGTGTTCAAGAACCAAGGCCGAGGTGAAGCTGCTTGATGCAACAGGGCAAGCTCTTCCAGAAACACCTCAGATTCATTATGTGTTTGATTTTGAATTAATTTTGGGTCCTTGTGCATTCAGAGACCTTTTACTGTTGCCAAATTTTTTGAGACCCCTTTGTGACCCACAGTTTAAAGAGCACTGATCTAGTTCAGTCTTGCTTTCCAGTTGAGGAAACTGATGCACAGATAATCAAAATGTATGGTCAAAAAACATTTACAAGACTAGGGCCAAGATTCCAACCCAGGTCTTCTGAAACCAAATTTGTTGGTTCTTTCCATTGGTACAGGATATACTCAGGACTACAGGCTACGTTCTCTGTAGCTCTAAAGGGCAATCCTAAAGCTTGGTAAATGTTTCCAGCTTTGGGATTGGTAAAGGTAAAAACAAAAGGCTTTGAGCATTCCAAAAAATGGAATGGGGTTTCTGTGTGAGTGAGGTGGTAATTTCCTGATACTTGGGTGTGTTCAGGCAGGAACTATATGGCCAGGTTTAAGAAATGTAGTAGAAGAGATTCTTGCAGCAGGAAGGAGAGTGGATGAGAGTCCCCAAAATCTAGGCCTCTTTTTGTTCTAAAGAACCTTTTAATTGCCTTCAGCACCTAACTTGTTTTTGGGCACATGGTAAGTTCCCAGTGAATATCAGTTGCTTGATTAAATGTGACTCATCAGTTGTAAGAATCCAAGGGTTAGGGACCCTGTGATATTCATACTGGTGTCCCTAACATGCAATAATAATAATAATAATAGGTCACATTTACATAGAGCTTTAACATATTAAAAGGTAGGTGCTAATATTATTGCCACTTAGTGAATGAAGAAACTGGGACAAGTAGGTTAAGCAATTTGCCCAGGGTCACACCGCTCCTAAGTGTTGGAGGGTGGATTTGAACTGAATCTTCCTTCCTTCTACCCGGGCCCAGTATTCTATGGGTTGCACCACCTAGCTGCCGCAACATAAGGTCTGATATAGTGTTTTGTACATGCAGATCTCTAAGTGAATTTTTGACAATTGTATAAATGAATGAAAGTGAATAGCTTCACGTGAGCTCAGCAGTATTTATCATACAAATAACTTGCTAAACTTATCACCTTAACTTTCAGCTTTTCTATTGTCAACTCTTGGTCATATGGGCTTAGATTGTTATTTGTCCTTCATTTTTGAAGAGGACCATGACATCAGGGAGGTGATGCTATGACTTGCAAGTGAATTAGATTTAAGTGAGGCAGGGCTGTGTAAGGTCACCAGCCTGCCTCACTTTCTCCTTTGGAGCGGTCTGGGTCTAGAGGCAAGATACAGATCGGGATGACTGCAGATGACCTCCATAGGTTTAGAGCATGTTGCTGGAAGTATACAAAGTTAGCTGCGTATGTTACCTTTTGCTTTGCATTGATCTCATTTAAATATTTCATCTTATTTTACTAAACTTTTAAATACATCATTTCCCCTACGCGTATAGCCTTATGAATGACTGAAGGGAGGATGCCTGAGAATTTTCCTTTTGTCTTTCCCCTACATGCCTTGCAGGCTTCTGCTTCCTAATTGAAGAGAATAAGTTTCAGAACTAACAGCTCTCCTAATTACCTGGGGTGTCAGCTTTAAATGCCATGAGTCATTGCTCTTCCCTTCACAATCTGGACAGATTTATTTTCAAAGCATTATCAGTCTTGTTTTGGGCTTGTTTGCTAAAGCCAAGCAGCATTTATTATGTCAATTAATAGTTAATCTGCTTATTTTGTATATATAGTCTAAGGGTGTGGAGTCTTTTTCCTTTAAAATATAATAGCAAATTATGTAAGACAAGGAAAACTTAAGTAGTTACAGAAATAAGCTTTCAAAATGAGACTGTGCCCTAGGACTTGAGCCTCTTACTCCAGGATCAAATAGAAAGTCCTCTGTTTGTCATTTATATCTCTCTATAACCTGGATCCTTCTTACCATTTTTTCCTACCCACACTTTACCACCCGACCCCCCCAGGACAGATACACTGGTCTACTTGGAGATCCTTAAATGTGATGTTCCATCTTCTTATGCCTTTGCATTGACTGTCTCCCAGCACTTGAATGCTTTGTCCCTTCAGCTGTGCCTCTTGGTTTCCATCAAAATGGAAGCCATGTAAAACAATAAGCATAGACAAGGAAGCATTTATACATATAGTGTGTGTGTGTGTGTGTGTGTGTGTATGTAGGTAATAGGTACCTAATAACTTAAGCCTTGTATCCTCCACAAAGAAAGGAAGATGGTGTATTTTCTCAGTGGAATTATATTAAATGATTCTACTTGCTTCAGGGAAATTTGAGAGGAAAAAAAGAAGAAACAATTTAAATACCACTTGACTTTTTTAAAGAAAGATATAAGCCATTCAAATTATTCTTCAAAGGCCCTTCTAAATTTTAAGAAGGCAAACAAATTTAGTGTTTGCTAGATGATTATCTATTACAATTGACATCACAAAACAAGTCAAATTTGTGATACATTATAGTTGCATTTTTATGGGTTATATGTACACTTTATGGTACACTAGGGCCATACATAATGTTGACAGTGGATTTCTGCTCATTTCACAGAACTTTAACATTTTTCTTATATTAAACCCTTACATATCATATCTCCCAGAAGAATGTAAGATCTTGGAGGGCATTCATCTGTTATTGTAATCTCAGCCTTTGTATATCACAGGTATTTAAAGCATTTGCTAAATTGAAAGAAAAGCCCATCGAGCTTTGGTTCTTTTTCTGTTTATCCTAACCATCTTTGTAAATCTGAACAAGTTACTTCATCTCTTTGAGTCCTTTTCCTCTATTACTTCAATTATTTCTACCACTGTACACCATACCTAACCCTTAAAAGGAACTTAATAAATGTTTATTGTTTAATTGTGGATTGATTCAGGCATAGTCTTATAACTTTGCATAATTAGAAGCAGAGGTATACTTTGTTGTCAGGGATTTAGTTTGTATTAAATGTAAATGCCAGTATTTCTTATGGGAAAGAAACAATCTGCCTTATGATATAGTTTTCATATTGTTGAAAAGATTTAAATGTTTAATATGATCATACATGTATAGTCTATATCAGATTGCCTGCCATCTTGGCAAGTGGAGAGTGTAGAGAGGCAGGGAGAAAAAAATTTGGAACGCAAAATCTTATGAAAGTGAATGTTGAAACTTATCTTTGCATATAGTTGGAAAAAAATAAAATAATATTAAGTGGAAAAAAAATTTTTAAGTGAGGATGATTGAAACTCTGTGGGTGTAAAGCAATTATTTTATGACAATGTACCCATAGATATAAAACTGGGAGGGCTTCCTAGAAATTAATTTCTTAGGGCCTTGTTTCCCTACCTTATTCCCATATTATGCTTATATTTTGCCAGTAAAAAAAGGAAAACAGCTGGGGATTAGGGATGGAATGTTTCACTGAGATAGAAGACAAAAGAATAAAACTGGAACGAATCAACTTCCTGCAAGTCTTCATCTAAAATGTAGGTTTTTAATAGTCTTCAGATATCACATAACTCTTGCAAACAGGAAATCCTTTCCAGTAACTCATTGAGATCCATCCTATTGTAAACCCTTGCCTTCATGATCATTCCCTAGGAACTTACCACCATATTACCATATGTAGGCCGTATCATAGAGTCATAAAACCTTACATTTGGAAAAAACCTCAGAGACCATCTAGGCCAGTTGTCTCATTTCAAATATGAGGAAACTGAAGTTCATAGAAATTAAGTTACTTTCCCAAAGACATCCAATGAATTAGTGGTAGATCTAGGAGTAGAATGAACTGGTGATGTTTAATGTGAAGGTATTTATAGATCCTAAATTTGATTGCATGCTGCCAGGGGTGGGGGGGAGCAGGGAGGAGAGGGAAGGGAAGAAAATTTGAAACTCTAGGGATTGTAGAACTAAATGGTATAAACTAAAAGTAAATGAATGAATTAATTTTTATTTTTTAAAAAAAATAAAGTATCAGAAATGTGGGGGAAAAAAAGAATGAACTGGTTCTTAGTCTTATGTACCATATTACATACATTGCCTTTCTTGTAGTTAAATGGTCATAGTGAATCTGCCTTCAGCCTTCTCTTCATCGAGTGAAATAGTTCTAAATTGTTTAGTCTTTCCTATTACTTTATCTGACTTCTTTATTTTATTAACATTACATTAAAAAATTAGAGAGGGAGGTGGAGCCAAGACGGCAGAGTAGAAGCACAAACTTGGCATGAGCTCCCGGTCCAGTCATTTCCAATATATGTAAAAAAATGACTCTAAACAAATTTTAGAGCTACAGAATCCACAAAGTGACAGAGAGAAACAAATGTCCCACTGAAGGCAGCCTTACAGGCCAACAAGAAGGATCTATCACACCAAGTTGGGAGCTGAGCACAGTCCCCGTGAGCCATGCAGTTTTGGCCCCATGGCAGCCCTGACCAGCAGTGGCCAGAGCAGACTTGAGGAGAGTGAATCACCAGCAGCTGTGGTGGTTTCCACACTTCTCAACCCATGAATGCCAAAAAGAAAGTAAAAAGGTTAGTGTGGAACTCTGTTGGAACAAGGGGATGGAAGAGTGGGGTCCAGCCTCTGCCCCCAGAGCAAGAAGTTGTGGAGGCATAGTAGCTGTAGCTGCTACTGCATGGCTGCCTGCAGATTATAGGGAACCAAGCAACCATTCAGAGGATAATCACTCTTGCTTTAACCTGATTGGATCTGGATCATGCTCTTGGGTGGTGGTCCTGGAGTATGTGGCCAGTGTGCCAGAGCTTGTGGGGGCTGTAGAGAGGGCACCCTCCCAATAGCTCTGGAAGCTGCAAAAATCCCAGCATTTTGGGACAAAGCTCTCTTCATTGTGGAAGCAGAGTTCTACTGTGGCAAAGAGCTCAAAAGCCAAGTATTTGACTGGCAAGATGAGCAAGCAGAGGAAACATAATCAGACCATAGATTCCTTTTTTGGAGACAAAAAGGATCAAAGCATGGAATGGGAAGAAGACAATGAAGTCAGAACTCCTGTATCAAAAGCTTCCAAGAAAAATAATGAATTGGTAACAGGCCATGGAGGAGCTCAAGAAGAATTTTGAAAATCATGTAAGAAAAGTAGAGGAAAAAATGGGAAGAGAAATGAGAATGATACAAGAACATCATGAAAAGTAAGTCAACAGCCTGCTAAAGGAGACCCCCCAAAAATACTGAAGAAAATAACACCTTAAAAATAGACTAACTCAAATGGCAAAAGAAGCCCAAAAAGCCAATGAGGACAAGAACACATTAAAAAAAACTGAACTGGCCAGATGGAAATGGAATTTCAAAAACTCACAGAAGGGAATAATTCCTTCAAAATTAGATTGGAGCAAATGGAAGCTAATGACTTTATGAGAAATCAAGATATTATAAAACATATCCAAACAAATGAAAAAACAGAAGGCAATGTGAAATATCTCCTTGGAAAAATGACTGACTTGGAAAATAGATCCAAGAGAGATAATTTAAGAATTATTGGACTGCCTGAAAGCCATGATAAAAAAAAGCCTTGAAATCATCCTTCAAGAAATTCTCAAGGAAAATTGCCCTGATATTCTAGAACCAGGGGACAAAATAGAAATGGAGAGATTTCTCCCATTGCCTCATGAAAAAGATCCCCAAAAGAAAACTCCTAGGAATATCATAGCCAAATTCCAGAGTTCCCAGGTCAAGGAGAAAATATTACAAGCTGACAGGAAGAAACAAGGTGAGTATTGTGGAAATGCAATCAGGATAACACAAGATCTAGCAGCTTCTACATTAAGAGATCAAAGGGCTTGGAATAATATTCTGCAGGTCAGAGCTAGAATTAAAACCTACCCAGCAAAACCGAGTATAAAACTTCAGGGGAAAATATGGTCATTCAGTGAAATAGAGGTTTTGATGTCATTCTTGATGACAAAACCAGAGCTGAACATAAAATCTGACTTTCAAATATAAGAAGCAAGAGAAGCCTGAGAAGATAAACAGGAAAAAGAAATCATAAAGAACTTGTTAAAGTTGAACTATTTATATTTTTACATGGAAAATTATAACTGTAACTCATGAGACTTTTCTCAGTATGAGGATAGTTGAAGGGAATATATTTGTATCAATATGTATGCATATATATATATATGAGGGTATATGTGTATATAAGTTTATATGTGAGTATGGGTATATGTATGTACATGTATACATAGAGGGCACAGGATGAATTGAATATGAAGGGATGATATCTAAAAAATAAAATCAAGAGGTGAGAAAGGAATTTATTGGGAACAGAAAGGGAGAGGTATATTAGGGTAAATTATCTCATATAAAAGAGACAAGAGAAAACCGTTACAATGGAGGGGAAGAGCAGGAAGGTGAAAGGGAATGGGTCAACCTTACTCTTATTGAATTTGGCTTAAGGAGGGAATAATACACACACTCAATTGGGTATCCTACCCTACAGGAAAATAGGGGAGAAGGGGATAAGAGGGGAGATGATAGGAGGGAGGGCAGATTGGGGGAGAGCATAGTTAGAAGCAAGCACTTTTGAAAAAGGGTAGGGTCAAAGGAGAAAATAGAATAAGTGGAGGACAGGATAGGATGGAGAAAAATATAGTTGGTCTTTTACAATATAACTACTGTGGAAATGTTTTGCATAACTGCACATATACAACCTATACTGAATTGCTTATCTTCAGAGGGGGGGCAGGTGAGGAGGGAAGAAGGGAAAAAAATCTGGAACTCAAAGTTTTAAAAATAAATATTAAAAAAATTTTTTTTCACATGCAACTGGGAAATAAGATATACAGGCACTGGGGTATGAAATCCATCTTGCTGTACTAGAAAGTTAAGAGGGGATGGAAGAAGATATAAGAGAACAAATTGGGGAAAGGGTATTCAGTAGGCTTTCTATTTTGGGGTGGGGGTAGGGGGAAGATGGGGAGAAAAAATTGTAACTCAAATTGTAACTAAAAATAAATCAGAAAAAATTTAAAAATATTAAAAATGTTGAGAATTATGAGTTTTGTGTGTGTGTGTGTGTGTATGTATGTATCCTTAAAAGGCAGCTAACTATCCACTGAGTTATCTAAGAGATGACAGAGAAGACCTTCTTTTGAAGAACTCTTCCCCCTGCTAGCACAAGGGAAAATCATAATGAAATCTTTCTACCATCAATTCAAACCTATAAGTACTTATTAAATACTTATTATGTGGCTAGTACTGTACCAAACACTTGTGTTACAAAGATAAAAATGAAAAATGACTTCAAGGCATGGGAAACAACTTATACAAAAGCCTGGAGATGAGAGATACAATGTTAGCTTCAGAGGACGGCAAGAAAAGTGAATTTGACCAAAGCATACGCTATATGAAGGAGAGTTGTATGCAATAAGCCTGAAAAGCAGGCTGCAGCCTTATGGTGAAAGGCTTTAAAACCTAAAGAGAAGTTTGTACTTTTTCTTAGAGGTAGGAGTTAGAATTACCTGAGCTGGTTAGTGACATGGTCATCCTAGAATTTCAGAAATATCAGGCTGGTAGCTGTTTGGAGGATGGATTATTGGGCATAGATTTGAGACAAGGAGACTAATTATAAGACTATTGCAGTAGTTCAGGGGAGAGCTTATGGTGGGCTAAATGAGAGCCAGGGTTATGTGGGTGGAGCAAAGGGAATGGACAGGAAACATAGTGACTTGGCAATTGGACTTGGCAACTGATTGGATATAAGGGTGACAGAGGGAAAAGGGTCAAGGTTGACTCCAAACCTGTAAACATGGGTGACTTTAAGTATGTTGGTACCCTGAAGCTAGGAAGCAGGTGGGGTTGGGAAGGGTGAAGATAATAAATTCTGTTGTACATGTTAAGCCTGAATTGAATTTGGCTTCTTTGCTGTTCTGTGAACAAGACATTCTGTCCTTGGTTCCAGGAATTTTCTCTCACTGTCCTTTGGGCTTGAAATGCTTTCCTTCCTCATCTCTGAGTACTGGCCTCCTTAGCTTCCTTTAAGTCCCAATTAATATCTTATTTTCTACAGGAAACCTTTCTCAACCCATCATGATTTGAATGCTTTCCTGTTCATAATTATTTCTTATTTATCCCGGATATACCTTATTTGTACATGTTTTCCTTGTTGTTGTCTCCCACCTTTGATTATAAGCTCCTTGAGGGCAGGAACTATCTTTTGCCTCCTTTTGAATCTCTAGCACTTAGCACAACAGGCACTTAATAAATATTTATTGACTTGACTGACTCAGATGGCTGCAAGGCATTTAGTTGGAGTTGGTTATGCAGAAGATAGATTGGGGCTCTATATATAGATTGGAGATCATCTGTGTAGAACTGATAGGTAAACCAATGGGAAGGGGTTGGGGGGGGAGCCCAGGAAAGAGACCTGGATTACCACCATGCAGATGGCATGATGGACAATGACCTGGCAAAGGAACCAAGAAGGAAAGGATAGATAAGTAGGTGGAAAATCAGGAGAAAACACTACAGCAAAAACTCAGGGAGGAGAGGATATCCAGGAGAGGAAGACTTGTCTATATAGGATCAAATGCTACAGAGTGGTTACGAAGGATAAGGACTGAGAAAAGGGTTTCATCTTTGATTTTAAAAAATCATTTGTAAGCTTGGGGAGAGTAGTTTCAGTTAAGAAATGAGGTTGGAAGACGTGAGTGTGTTGTGAACAAATGAAGGCAATACATTTTGATAGCCTTTTCCAAGACTTTCTTAAAGGAAGGAGAAATATACAATAGTTTGAGGGGATGGTAATGTTACATGGAAGTTTTTTCTTTTCTTTTTTTCTTGCTTTTTGGAGGAGGGAAGGTAGGGTAATTGGGGTTAAGTGACTTGTCCAGGGTCACACAGCTAGTTTTGCGTTAAGCATCTGAGGTCATATTTGAACTCAGGTCCTCATGACTCCAGGGCTGGTGGTCTGTTCGCTGTACCACCTAGCTGCCCCCATAGAGGTTTTTTTTTTTTCTTTTCTTTTTTTCCTTAAAGATGAGGGAGATTCAGGCATATTTTTAAGGAGTATCAAAGCATTAGAAAACCTCAGAGATAGAAGGCACTTCAGAGGTCATCTAGTGCAACCCAAACCTGAACTAGAATCCCCACTAATAAGTGGTCATCCAGTCTTTGAAGATCTCCTGTGAAGGAGAACCCACTACCTCCAAAGGAACTAATTGCACTTTTAGATAGCTCTGTTAGGAAGTTTTTACTTAATCAGTCCCATTTGCCTCCTTGAACTTTCTACCCTTGCTTCTAAATCTGTTCTCTGGGGATATGCAAATCATGTCTGATACCTCTTCCAGACCATAGATTTTCAGATATTAGAAGACTGTTCTCTTTTTCTCTTGCTTAGTCTTCCCTTCTCCAGGCCAAACACGCCCCCCAACCCCATCTTAAACAGTATGAACAATTATGACCCTTTAAAAATTAGGGCTCAAAGCAATTTGAAAAATTGCTACACAATGTTGAAGAATTTAAGTCATTTGGACAAATTCCTAACTGCTAAAAATTAGTGCACCTCTAATAGAAATTGAACATTAATCTCACAGGTTTTATTTCTCCTGTAAAATGAAGGGTTTGAACTAGGTAATTAGTGGTCTCTTCTAAGATCCTATCTTTCTGTCAGTTAAGAAAATGAAGTGGAGACTTTTCAAAACAGTGGTGGGCTCCTTATAAGTCATAGACTGATTTCATTTTAATCACAGGTTCATTGCAGAAGAATCTACTGCAGCTGGAGAAAAGTGTGTCCTTACAGACAGCCCTACCTGGATCATTGATCCCATTGATGGTACTTGCAACTTTGTACACAGGTATGCATAAGATCATGGGGAATCTTAAATTCCTATTTGGAATTCCTTTTTATAATAATGGTCTCATTCTCCTAGAAGTAGTTTTTTAGATTAAAATGTATGAACAAAAATTGAATAAATTACAACCTGAATACTATTGATGTAATTTGGTTAAGGAGCATTTGCTTTTATTATGAGTGACCCTCTTAGTGGTTATGAGGTACATGCTATCCATAATTGTTTACAACCTATTGTGTCAAGGTATTTAAAAGAAAAGGAGCCAGTATAATAAATCACGCATTTGAATTGTTGAGGGTAATGATCATGATGATGATGATGATGATGATGATTAATTTCATGATAACGAAGAAGATGTTTAAAGGAAAACCAGGAAAAATCAACATTTTAATGTTGAAAAATAAAAATGTCATTGAGATTTAGCAATTAGATAATTTAGATTATCTAATCAGGGAAACATATTAAATTTAGAAAATAGGTAATTTGGAAAAGTATAATCTAAATGCCATTTATAACTTTTTTCTGCAAGCAAAAATCCAAAGATTTCGAAACAAAAAAAGGGAAGAAATCATTCCAAAATTTTATTGTATTGAGATAAGTAATGTAGTGTCTGACCTAAGACCAGAGGTCCTAAAGATATGAGCAAGTTAGATAGCTAAAAGTAAAAATAAATAAAATATTTAAAATAATAAAAGTAAAATAAAACTAAAGTAACTGAAGTAAATAAAATATTTATATTTTCATATAAAAAGTAAAATAAAAGTAAAATAACTGAAGATGGGAAATTTGATTAGATGTATGCTGATCCAGAATGAAAGGAGATCATAGTTATAGTGTTCTCTTTGACAACTGGCTTGAAAGAGCAACGACAGCCCCAATGCCACAAAGAGACCCATGGTCTAGGTAAAAGAGCTCTGGACTAGAAGTCAGGAAACCAATAAGGGAGTCTCACATTTACTAGCTATGTGATCTTGACCACTGAGTTTCTGTTTCTCCATTTACAAAATGGTTATCATAGGATCATAGATTAATAAAGTGGAAGAGACTTAAAAATCATCTAAATCTAACCATACTTCATTTTGAAGGGGAAGAAAATGAAGCCTAGAGAAACTAATTATATATTTAAGTTTATTATATATTTTAAAGGAATGGCATGTTGTACATTATAGATTTGTACATAGTAGTTGTATTAATAGGTTCATGTGAAGTCTTTTTTATTATGCTGTGTTATGGAAATGCTTGATTCATTCCATTAATTAAAAATAAAAGAAATTAAAAAAAAGAAAAGTAACTTATCTTGCTGGAAAGTATATTTGCTAAAGTTAAGTTATAATACTAACTGTCATGCTTTTAAGGTTTACAAAGCACCTCCCATATACATTATCTCATTTGAGCCTCACAAAAATGCCATTAGATGGGAACTTGTGGTCTTATTGTCACCATTTTATAGATGAGAAAACTGACTCTCAGAGAAGTTAACACAGCTTCTAACAGAATCAGATTCAAAACAGATTATTTTTTACTCCATTCTAGACCACTTATGAAACAGATCCCATAGTGAGTGCTCAGAAACAAGGCATAGCACAGAGAGATTAAAGCTGATCTGAATCCTAGATACAAAATTGGTCCAATGGTGTGTGCTTGCAGATTTAACACTATATTATTTTATTCAAATATAAAAGCATAGGGGATGGAGGGCATGGCCTTAGAGGCAAGAAGATCTACATTCAGATGTAATGGCTATGTGAAATCATGTAACATTTCAATGTTCTAGGTAACTCCCAAAGACTAAGATTACATTCTACTCATTTTTAGGTGCATTTTCATAAGATGAGTCATTTATCATCAAATTGTTTGAGTGCTAATCTATCAATAGACATCTTTACAATTTACATGTGGAGGGGCGGCTAGGTGGCACAGTGAATAGAGCTCCGGCCCTGGAGTCAGGAGTACCTGAGTTCAAATCTGGCCTCAGACACTTAACACGAAAAACTAGCCGTGTGACCTTGGGCAAGTCGCTTAACCCCAACCTGCCCTCCAAAAAGCAAAAAAACAAAAAAAAAACAATTTACATGTGGAACTGTGCTTATTAAATACTCACAATTCAATTCAATTGAACAAACTTTTATAAAGCACTTACTTATGTGCAGGGCACTGTTCTAGGTACCAGGAAAAAGATGGTGCTTCCAAGTACACTGGGCATACAGGGATGAATACAAAAGATACATTTAGAGGTCTTTGATTTGTATAACCCAGGTTTCTAGACCATCATGTCTGAGGAAGTCACTGGGAGCGATAGGGAAAGCTTAAGAATCCAGACATGAACAGAATTTAGGGATTTGCAGAGAACTAAAAGGTGATAAAAACTATGGCTAAATAAATTAAACATAAATAAAACAGGTGCAAAGACTTGCAGATACTTTTGGTGATTCATATGTAAGAATTCCATCTTTTTAAATGATCATAGACAGACATGTTCCTCAGGATTGGCATTTAAATAATGATTTTAGTTTTGAATATTCTTCTGGAAAGATATCCTTTTTTATTGGCAAAAAATGTTCATAATGACCAAATATGGATTGGGTTGGCTTTTTTCATTTAATTCAGTTATTCTTAACCTTTTCTAGCCTTGCAACCCTAAATTAGACACTAATAAGCTTTTGAACTCTAAGACCTAAAAGACAGTTAAAAGAGAGAGTATTAATTTTAATTTTGTGAAATTCATGTCTATCAAAGACATTAAAAACAAAGATCTATAACATAAAATGAGGTGGTCAATCATGACATACAGCTTTGTTGATGTGCAGGCTATGTGTGGCATGGCTGGGGGCTCTGGCTTCTTAGGACCCCAGAAAAGCATAAAATATGTAGACCTGCTGACCAATGGCCCACCTTAAGGATGTTATTGTTGACTGGAGGAAGTAGGGTGGCATTTTATCATTCCTGTTGTTGTGATTGAGTAGTGGCTGACCCCAGAGCAGGTCTCTTTTCCTACCTGGTACCTCCCCATCCAGAAAACTTCTTCATGCACTCCCCTATCCACTTAAAGAGTTAAGGGAGCTTGTCTTTTTTTTTTTCTATTAAAGATCTGTCCTGGCATTTCACTGGGATATGATCCAAGCCT
This sequence comes from Pseudocheirus occidentalis, assembly GCA_028646575.1. Classification (NCBI taxonomy): domain Eukaryota; kingdom Metazoa; phylum Chordata; class Mammalia; order Diprotodontia; family Pseudocheiridae; genus Pseudocheirus; species Pseudocheirus occidentalis. The sequence continues at coordinate 170,889,403 of CM053594.1, read as the reverse complement.
AGGAGATTTAAAAAAGTAATCCTAAATGGCTACTGTAATTGTGGGTTTTTTTTTGTTATTGTGGGAAGTAATAGCTCACACAGGATCAGTCAGTCAGTCAACTAATACTTATTACAAGTGTTTGGCTTGAAAAATACCCTCCATCCTTAATTTAGTAAAAAAAAAAAAAAAGTAAACACGGGACAGAGCCAAGATGGCGGCATAGAAGCAGCAAGGTCCCGCAGTTCCCACACCACCGCCCTAAACACCCATAAAATATGAGCCCACACAAAATTTAGGACTCTCAGACTCACACAAAAATATAGAAAACACATCTCTCTCTGAAGGCAGCTCGGCAGCAGGGGCTCATCACATCAGCCGGCACTGGAGGCCGGCCCAGCCTGAAGCCAAGACCTCGAGGGGCGGTGGGAAGGAGCCAGGCTGAGCCAGCCGAACTGCTCTGCAGCCCAGTCCGCAGGAGAGATCTACAGCCTCCAGCACGTCCACATCTACAAAGACGTGAGGAACAGGGACTGCAGAGGGGCAGCTCAGTGGGAGTGGCTTGACCAGAAGGCCAGCAGACAGGGAGCGGACACAGCAGCCTGGCCCAAAACCACAGCCATGGCCAGGCCAGGGCCGAGGGCCCAGGAGAGGCCGAGACTCACAAGCCGCAGCTGGAGTCTACTTCAGAGATCTATTGCGCCTGAGGGAATCTTCATGTCCACCAAACCAGGATTAGATGGTCAGTGAAAGTAAAACTTTTGAAACTTAATTTGGGGGAGGAAAAGCAGTTTGGCCAATATGCCCCCAGGGCAAGGAAGCAGTGGGGGAAGGGAACTGTGAGAATCAGCGGCAGCCAGCCCTACCAGGCTGCTTCAGAGCCCCTGGCCTGTGGACTCCGCAGGGGGGCTGAATCACTTGATCAGGGCCAAGTGCTCTTGCATTGAGCGGCCTGGATCTGGATTGTGGTCTTGGGTGGTGGTCCTGGGGAGTGCTTTCAGCAAGCCAAAGCTGGGGGGGGACTTGCAACACCCCTCTAATAGCTCCAGCAGCTGGGAAAACCCAAGCGATTTGAAACAGAGCTTTCCCCCCTGGAAGCAGAGTTTCATAGAGCTAAAAAAACCAACCAATTAATTGACTGGCCAACATGAGGAAAAGGAAACAAAATAAGAACTGCAATAAAACTCTAGAATCCTTTTTTGTGGACAAAAAAGGATCAAAGCATGGAACGGGAGGAAGAGAGCCCAGAACTCAGAACTCCCACACCAAATGCTTGCAAGACAATTGAAGAATGCCTAGAAGCTATACATCAACTGAAAAAGGACTTTGAAAACCAAATAAGAGAAGTGGAGGAAAAATTGGGAAGAGAAATGAGAATGATGTGAGAAAATCATGAAAAGACAGTCAACAAC
>CM053594.1:170871307-170887512 GCA_028646575.1 Pseudocheirus occidentalis | reverse complement strand
AAGGTATTCTTCTCCTAATTGGCTTTTTGGGCCTCTTTGCCATTTGAGTTAGTCTATTTTTTAAGGTGTTATTGTCTTCAGTATTTTTTGGGTCTCCTTTAGCAGGCTGTAGACTCTCTTTTCATAATTTTCTTGGATCAATCACTTTTCTCTTCCCAATTTTTCCTCCATTTCTCTTACCTGATTTTCAAAATCCTTCTTGAGCTCCTCCATGGCCTATAACCAGTTCATATTTTTCTTCTAATCTTTTGATGCAGGAATTTTGACTTTCTCATCTTCTGGTTCCATGTTTTGATCCTTTCTGTCCCCCCAAAAACATTCAGTTGTCTGAGTGTGCTTCCTCTGTTTGTTCATCTTGACAGCCAATTACTTGACTTTTGAGCTCTTTGCCATGGTATAACTCTGCTCTCAGAGTGGAGAGAGCTGTGTCCCAAATTGCTGGAATTTTCGCAGTTATCAGAGGTGTGAGGAGGGCACACTCTCTACAGCTACCACTAGTTTTGGCACACTGGCCACATACCCCAGGACCACTACCCAAAACTGGAACCCAGATCCAAGCAGGTCAAAGCAAGAGCAATTACCCCCTGAATGTTCACTAGATCCCCCTACATTCTGCAGGCGAGGAGCTCCAGAAGCAGCCATGTGGTAGCAGCTGCAGCCACCACAACTCCACCACCTCTCAGCTAGGGGGCAGGGCCCTGGACCATGTTCTTCTAGTTCCAACAGTTCCCTACTGACCTTTTCCTTTCTCTTTGGTGTTTATGGGTTAAGAAGTCTGGAAAACACCACAGGTGGTGGTAATTCACTCTCCTGAAGTCTGCTTAGGCCAGTCTGTGCCACTGGTCAGGGCCGCCCCAGGGCTAGGCCTGTGCTTGGCTCCCAGAGTGGTACGCTAGATCCTTCCTGTTGGCCTGCCAGGTTACCTTCAACAGGAGATTTGTTTCTCTCCACCTGTGCGTTTTGTAGTTGTAAAATTTGTTTAGAGTCATATTTTACAGGTATTAGATGTGGTTGGAGTGGGAACTCAGACAAGTTCTTGCTTTTTCTCTGCCATATTGGCTCCACCCTCAATCCGCACCATTCTTGACTTCAATGTAGCTGTTAATCATCAGCATCTTCCCTTGGAAAGTCTCTCCTCTTTAATATTTTTTAGTGCCACTACTCTCTCCTGATTTTCCTTCTACTTGTCTGACTATTTTTCAACACCCTTTACTGGATCTTCATCCAGGTCATGATAACCAACTTTGTAGAAGTCACTCCAGACTCTGTCCTGGGCACTCTTATCTCTTTATATATTATCTTGCTTGGTGATCTCATCAGCATCTATGGATTCAAATATCATGTCTACAAAGATGATTCCAAGATTCCATGTTGTTATTCAGTCATTTCAGTTGTATCTGAATGTTTATGATCCCCATTTGGAGTTTTCTTGGCAAAGATACTACAGTGGTTTGCCATTTTCTTCTCCAGGTCATTTTACAGATGAGGAAAATGAGGGCCAACAGGATGACTCGCTCAGGATTTCACAGCTAGTAAGTGTCTGAGGCCATATTTGAACTCAGGAAGATGAGTCTCCCTGACTCTAGGCCTGGCACTCTGTCTATAATGTCACCAACATTCCATCTCCACCTCTAAGCTCCCTCCTGAACCAGTCTTGTATAACCAGTCTATGTATTTTTAGACATCACAAATTGGACATGTGGCACATACCTGAACTCAATATGTTCAAACCAGAATTTATTATCTTTCTCCCCAAACATTCCCTTTCTCCAAAATTTACTATTTATTATTGATGGAAGTAATACATAATATTTTTATTTTCATCTATTTCCCATTTTTCATAGACAAAAGCTTGTTCAAATCAGGCTTACATGATTTATCAATCAATAAACATTGACTAGGGGGCTGCTAGGTGGTGTAGCAAAGAGAGCACCAGCCCTGGAGTCAGGAGGTCCTGAGTTCAAATCTGGATTCAGACATTTAACACAAAAACTAGCCGTGTGACCTTGGGCAAGTCACTTAACCCCAACTGCCCTCCACAAAAATAAAGTCATTTAAAAAAAGAAAAAAATAAATATTTACTAAGCACCTACTATATGATAGGAACTGTGCTAAGTACATGGGACAGAAAAAGAGGCAAAAGACAGTCCCTGTCCTCAAGGAGTTCACAATCTAATGGAGAAGACAATAAACAAATGTATACAAACATGGTATATTATAGGATAAATAGAAAATAATTAAAGGAGGGAAGGCATTAAAATTAGGCAAGGTTGTGAAAAGCTTCCTGTAGAAAAATGGGATTTTAGTTCAGACTTAAAGTAAGCCAGGTAAGCCAGTAGGCAGAGGGGAGGAAGCAAAGCATTCCAGGTATGGAGGATAGCCACAGTGCTTCTCCCCCCACCTTTTTCTCCTCATGTTCCTACCCCAGCCATCTTCTTGTCATTTATCCTGCCTGCTATAGTCTGGTATAGGAAGACCAGACCTCCTGAGACCATGCCCTGGACCCAAGTTATCCTATTACCTTCAGGACCAAATATAAAGTCCTGTTTTTGACATTTAAATCTCTTCATAACCTGGATCTTTGTTACCTTTCTTGTCTTCCCACACTTTACTCCTCTCTGTGCCAGGTTCACTGGCCTGCGTGGAGTTCATCAAGCAGAATGTTCCATCTTCCAGTGCCTTTGCATTGGCTGCCCCCCAATCCTTGAATGCTCTGCCCCTTTATCCATGCCCCTTGGTCTTTCAAGTTTCCTTCCCATTAGTTTCCATCAAAATCTTATCTATATGGAAGCCAGGGAAACCAATAAACATAGGCAAGGGGGCATTTATACATATATAAATGCATTTATTGTGTATATACTTTACATGTACCTAATAATTTATATCTTGTTTCCTAGAAAGCAGATACTGTTGTTTGCCTCTTTCTGTCTCTAGTGTTTAGCAGAGTACTTCACACAGAGTAAGTGCCTAATAAATTCTTGTAGATTAATCACTAATTTACATAACCCACTATATGAGGCCACCCTCAGTCATACTCCACATTCCACCCCAGCCATCTTCTTGACACGTGACCTGCCATCACATGCGTATCCTCTTTCCCCTCTCCCAATAAAATTAACAAGAGCATCAATTCCCCTATAAGTGCTGTTTCCCCTATTAGAACATACTGTCCTTGAGAACAGATTGTATTACTTTTGTATCTGTATCCCAGAACTTAGCACACTTCTTGGCATACAGTAATTGTTTAATAAGTGCATTTTAATTCTTTCATTCATTTATTTTTTTTCTAACGTGTCGTACATTTTGACCTTTGCTCTAATTAACTGAGGATATCAATGGAAACAGTCTTCTGAAAACAGTGACGCCATTAATCGGTCACTTCCTGTAAGCTTTGGTAAATGTGCTGCTGGACATGCCCACTGGCTTTTGACCCTCTTATTGAAGAAAGTATTCACATATGTCCATAGATTTGGTGCGGTATGTTTGATTTTTTTTGCTGTCCTCCCGGTATCTGTTTTCATGTAGAAATTATCAAGTGTCAAGGTGCATGTTGACTTAGTTGGGTGGATCTTAGTTCTGGGAGGATCCTGAACCAACATATTTTTCACCATTAGTTCATAATGAGAAGAGAAGTCTTAGAAATGCAATGATTTTTGGTCTCTTTGCTTAAGTTTATCATGAGCTTACTATGCTCATTTTACTATAATGAAAGATAAGAAATGTTATTTATTATTACCTTTGGGACCACACCAAAACCAATTGCCAGCTCCTTTAAAAAAAAGTTTATCTTATTCTGAATGAAGTGAGCAGAACCAAGAGACCTTGTACATAGTAACAGGAACATTGTTTGATGACTGACTTTGTTAGCCCTAAGTCTTCTCAGCAATGAAAACATCTAAGACAATTCCAAAAGACTCACGATGGAGCATGCTATCCATAGCTGGAGAAAGAATCACGGAGTGTCAATGAAGATCGAAGCATACTACTTTCTTTTTTTCTTTTGTTTTTTGTTTTTTCTTTCTTGTGTTTTTTCCCCCTATTGTGTTCTGATTCTTCTTTCACAACATGACTAACATGGAAATATGCTTAATATTATTGTACATGGATAGCCAATGTACAATGGGGACAGGGGAGGAGAAAAATTTAGAACTCAAAATCTTATAAAAGTGAATGCTGAAAACTAAAAAGAAATTGAAACCCTTAAATTTTTAAAAACCTTATCCTTTAAAACTTCCATTCAAATCAGAACTTATGCCCTCAAGTTTCATTTATAATGGGAATGTCAACAGGAATATAATTCAGATCTTCTAATGCTACATAATCTTCTAGGTCTCTGGATGAAGATATGACATTCAGAGGATGAAAAGTTGAATGTTGTTTGTGGCCATTTAAAAAATGCTGATTCTTAGAACCTCCTGTCCCCTTTCTTTCCAGTCATTGTACCACTATCACTAACCCTGTGTAACATGTTAGGGTGACGTGCAAGACTACGGGTCATTTTGTATTTTTATTGGCCTCATCTGTTGTCCTAGGCAAAGATTTCAGTGCCCATGGAAGCCTGTAGGTGATAAGCTTCTCCTTACTTAGCTCAGGAAAGCTGACACAGTCCCACCCATCACCAGGATTATACTTTACATCTTCCAAATTTGGTAGGATGTTTCAGAGCTTGAAATTTACTGGATACAAAAAAAAAAGTAGAACAGTCTTTGCTCTCAGTAAGCTAATATTCTATCAGAAGAGAAAACATCTACATGTACTAAGTCTATGAAGAATAAATACAAAATGAATACATGGTAGTTTGGGAAGAGAGGGTACTAGCCACTAGGGAGATTAGGAAAGGTTTTTGGTAGAAGGTGGAACTTGAACTGAACCTTGACAGAAAGGATTCTATGAGGTAGGTATGAGGAGGAAAAGCATTCCAGGCATGAGGGACAACCAATGCAAAGCCACGGAAAAGGAAGGTAGAGGACCCTGTGTGAGCATAGCAAAGTTAGTTTAGCTACGTCAGAGGTTACTGGAAGAGGAGTAATGATAAGGCTGCAAAGGTAAATTGGAGCCAGGTTGTGAAGGGCTTTAAGTGACAAAAAGAGGCATCTCAACACCATCAATCAAAGAACACAGTTTTCCCATTTTTGTTGTCCCATCCTGGACTTGCCCGTTTTTATAAGTCATAGAATCTCAGTTGGGGAACAAAGGCTCAGGGAGGGTAAAGACTTCCCCAAAGTTAATACGTTGGTTAGGGGATGAATAATAATAAATTATAGGATAATAATAATGATAATAAATAAATAACAAATAATAATAAATCATAGGAAGAACAATAATAATAACAGCTAGCATTTACAAAGCATGTTAAATTTTGCAAAGTACTGATGCTTCTTCATTTGTTTCTCACAACAACCCTGGTGAAGTAGGCACTATTGTTAATCTGTTTTTACAGATAAGGAGAGAAGCTGAGAGAGAGTAAGTGAAAAGCCCAGAATATGACAGAGCTAGTTAAGTGTCTGAGGTAGGATTTGAACTGGTCTTCCTGTCTTCAAGTCCCACATTATATACACTGTGCCATTTAGCTGCCTCTTACTACCAGAATCAAGCATTTTAACTTATTCTATGGCTCTGCTTAGGTCCTGCAGGTAAAATATCTACCTTTCTAAAATATTAAATCTGGGGCGGCTAGGTGGCACAATGAATAGAACACTGGCCCTGGAGTCAGGAGGACCTGAGTTCAAATTCAGCCTTGGATACTTAACACAAAACTAGCCATGTGACCTTGGGCAAGTCACTCAACCCCAATTGCCCTACCTTCCCTCCTCCCATAAGTAAAATATTAAATCCTACATTTTACAATAATAGATATTTGCCTGAGTCAACTGCAGACTTACTGTAGATTTACATAGAGGCTCAAACAAAATAATATGTATATTATCAGCTGCCAAAAAACCCACTAGGCCATGCAACTTCAAAGTCAGCTTTATCAGAGCAAAATGATTTTTAAAAATTTGGAAGTAACACTAATTTAATCATATCCAACCTCACAGTGACCTCAGAATCTTGATTAGTATTCTGAATAGCTTGGCAATGTCCCATTTCAACTACACCCAGGCTATATGAATCATTTCTCTCCCATATCTCTGCAAAAGCCTCAAGTACTACAGTCATTCCTAAAGGCAGCCCCAAATGGCATCTTGGTTGGCTTACTACATCAAGAATAAAAGCAATCAACATGATTAATGTAGTTGTTCTGGCCAAACAACCCAAAACACAACAATTTTTAAAAGCTTATGAATTTTTAAAGAGCTGTTAGATGACCTCCTGCTTTAAAAATAAATTAGAGAATAAGAAAAGTAGGCAAAGCAAGATTGGGGTTAGGACATAAAACGGTCATTAGCCAGGAACACTGTGCCTTTGCTAAGAATGATAAGGCCTATGAGAAAGAAAATATAACCAGAACACGGTTATTACTCTGCAACTGTATGGTATTTCTGCCTGCAATGTGTTTCCTGGCTACCACACAGAGAGAGGTATAGGTATATTTATGAGAGAGACTGAAAAATGTTTGTTCTTCCATTTTTAAGTTAACTTTCAGTCACACTCCAGATTCATACTAATGGGAGTCATAACAAAAATTCATCCACCAAAAAGATACTACAAACACCCACTGGCAGAGACTATATTTCACAGAGAGAATTTGGCAGTCCTTAAATAAGCTAGGGAGTCCAAGAGGAAATGAGGGCGGCATGAGGTCATGAAGAAAGAGAGCCGAGAAACTGATGTTTCAATAACAAAAAGAGTATGATCATTCATTTCATTAGTGAATGATCAATGAATACAGGTTATGTGTAAGAAACTCTTCTATGCATTTCTAATTGTAAAGGGATATATCTCCTCTTACCATTGGTAAAAGTTGTTATAATTCTTGCATACTGAAGACATTTGGAAACTGTAACTATAGGACTGGAAAATCCTTAATTTCATCTAAAGATGTGGCTCTATTCTGACTCCTGATTACACTATCTTCTATTGGGCTGTTGCTTGGGTCCACAGGGTTCCTCCTGGTCTCTGGCTTCTTGGATAAGGAAACTATTGACTCCTTTAGTCACAATGATGCTTCTCCTGAAGCTCTCTGTTCTAGATCCCTGACACTCCTGTCCTGACCTGTTTCTTTCTAACCCATTCACTTTGCCTGAAGAATATTCATTTGTTGGTTGTATGAATGGGTGCTATTCTTTGGTGAACTTTATAGCTTCTTCTACCTATGGCAGGCAGTTCTTAACCTTTTTTTTGTATCATGAACCACTTTGGCAGTTTGGCAAAATGTAGGGATCTCTTCTCATAATGTCTTAAAAACACAAAATAAAAAAAATAAATATGATCACAAAGGACTTATATTTAAATACATTTATCAAAATACAAGTAAAAGATACCAAGTTATGATCACCTGACCTATGTGTTTAAGCTAACAAATGGAAATAATAGTAATAATAATAATAACAATAACAACAATAATAACAGGTAGGATTTATATGGTTCTTTAAGGATTAGAAAGCACCTTACAAACATTAGCTCATCTAATTCTCACAATGATCCTGGAAGACAGATGTTATTATCTCCACTTTACAGAAAAGAAAACTGACGCTAGTAGGGCTTCATGTGACTTGCCCAGAGTCACAGAGTTATCAAGGCTAGTTCTGAACTCAGCTCTTTTCTGACTGCAGGTTCATAGCTCCATTCACCATGCCACCTAATGGTCATAGCCCTAATAGTGGCCATCTGGCCAGTACCACCTTTCCACTGAGGCCTTCTGCGTTCAATCAGTTCCCTCTGGAGGCCAGACTCCTTATTACTATTTTCTCTTTCCCAATTCACATTCCCTTTTGGTTCACCCTGTTCCATGTCTGAGGAAGGCAAACAGGTCTCGGCTCATTTACAGGACAGTTTTAATTACTAATCAAGTATCCCACAGCTTGGGCTATCAGTTTTTTCCATGACCCCAAGTTCTTTTTAAGGATTACTTTTCAGTCAAGTAATGTCTCTCCCCACCTCCTCACCCCCTAATCTCAGGGGAATGGTTTCCTAGAATCATATTATTAATTTTAAATTTAAAAATAAAGCCACAGTTTAACATATATACTAAATAATAGTCATTATCTCCAGTAAGTGGCGGAAGGGGAAGAAGAAAGTGGTTCCCCAACATATACCCTTCTGAACACAGTAGGGAGAAAGAGTTCTCTCAGCTGTATTCAGAATGGAATAATAGCTACTAGTAAAGAAACACATGATGGTACACATTGGATAGAATACAGCTGCTGGCTCCATTTGGGGCCAACCTCTTCTTGGGAAGATATACCTGCAACAGCAAAACAAGTAGGAGAGCCTGTACCCATGCCTCTGCCCACGTTAGCACCACAAGCATTCTCCCTCAGCATCCCCCCTTACCTATGGGAAGGGAACTTCTTCCTTAGTTCAGAAATAATTAAATCTTCCACAAGATGATCTGTTTCTGTCACAAGATCTGCAGCTGATGTTTTTGTGGACACACGTTTTTCCTCAGTAAGGGCTTTTTTGATAATCTAAAACAAAATGTAGTGACAAATTAAATTCATTCTCATCATCTAGCCAAACATATTCCTCCCCTTATTGAATATCATCTTTGGAATGAAGATGGGGGGGCAGGGGAGGAGTGCACCAGTAAACTCTTACATAATGTATATGTTAGAAGTTTAATATACAGAAAACATTGTATGTTTAACTATATATGTATATACACACATATGTATATATGGAATCAATCTACCAATACACATATGGAAATTATATGAACACAACTAAACACACACTTTACATAAATAATGACACAAATAATTGGAGAGGAATTGGTAATGTTTGAGCCAAGCTGAAATAATTAAAATGATATTAACTTATAGAGTCAGTGCTACACCAAATTATCATATAGATATTTTATAGCACTAGAAATTTAATAATAAATTCATCAGGAGGGACAAAAGGTTAAGAATGTCAAGAGAAATAATGAAAAAACAATCAGGAAGAAAAGGAACCTAAAAGTACCAGATCTCAAATTGCACAATGAAGAACAATCATGAAAATTATTTGGCACTGGTTAAAAAAAATAGGAAAGTTGGTCAGTGGATTAAGTACAAAAGACCCAGAAGCAGTCAAACATAGTCACATAGAGTTCCATGAACCCAACAACTAAGAGTAATAGGGATTCAGTATTTGGCAAACAACCGTTGAAAAAATGGGAAAGTTCTCTGGAAGAAATTAGATTTAGACCAATATCTCACACAACATAACACAATAAGTTCCAAAGGCATATATGTCCTAGATATAAAAAGTCATATCATAAACAAATTAGAGAGATGGGGAGGGAGATACCTTTCACAGCTATGAATAATACATGAATTATTGGCCAAATAAGAGATGGAAAAGATCATAAGAGATATTATTTTATTATTATTCTGGACAGATTACAATGCAGACAAAAATCAATACAGTTAGAATTAAAATGGAAAGAGTTAAATGAGGAAACTGTAACAAACTTCTCTAACAAAGGTCTGTTCAAAGATACACACACACACACACTCAGTTCTTAAAAGAAGTGAGTTAGTATAACTATGGCTAAACTACACATTGTGCTTCAATGCTTACAAAGTGCTTAATATGGGTTATTTCATTTTCCCTTCACAACAAATCTTTGAAGTGGGTGCTATTATTATAACCATTTCAGAGATGGGAAAACCAAGGCTGAAAAAGGTTAAGTGACTTTCCCAGAGTCAAACATAGAAGTTGCTGAGGCATGATTCAAATTCATTTTCTTGACTTTAAGTCTAGCAGTATATCCAATATTTAGGTATTATCAAACCAGATGGCTCTGGAAGAGAGATTGAGACTGGTAACTGTACCCAACCCTGCCTCACTGAAATCCAATTCATTTGCAAGTCATGAAATCACCTTCTAGATGCCATTGTCCTCTTTAAGAACAAAGGACAAACAACAATTAACAATGTGTGAGTAGCAGGTGTTCACTGAAAGTCTGTCCATCCTTCCTTCCTTCCTCCCTTCCTCCCTCCCTCTCCCTTTGTCCACATAGGGAATCATAACCCTACCTATGGGTGCTCTGCCCAAAGGAAAATAAAATTTTGATTGCTGAAACCTTGGGGTTTTAGGGCTAGATTTATTTTTAAGGACCACTCCTAAACCCAAATCTTTCCAGCTCTCATTAACTGGCCAATAATAGGTCCCAGCCCAAGTCTCATTTGGCCAGAATGATAATACTTTAGAGGCAAAGAATCAGGCATGCATTTTCAAAATGACCAATGTGTGGATTTGCTTTTGTCTATTACGTCTATTTGCATAAGGAAGAATTTTTATTTGGGGGGAATAGGGAAGGGAAATATTTGAGTAGGAGAAGTGACAATCATAGTGACTCTGGGTAGGAAAGGGAAAAGAAAAAGAGAGAGGAGGAAAGGGAGGGAAGGGGAGGAGAGAAGGCAGGGGAGGGGAGAGAGGAGGGATAAGGACCAAGAGAGAGGGAGAGCTAGAGGAAGAGAAGAAGGAAGAGAGGAAGGAGAAGACAAAAGAGGAGGAAGGGGAAGGTAAGGGTGGGGAGGAGAGAAGGAGAGGAGAAAATAAAGAAAAAACCTCAATGAAGCAGAAAGATATAAACAAAAGGGAACAGAAAGAATCTCATAAGGGGATATAGTGAAGCAGAGCAGTGTTGAAATATGTAAAATTTCAAAACTATATTTTAAATAATATGCTAATATATAACAGAAATTCATGGTGTAATATACAATCATGTTTTTTTCTTTGCAGAAAGAAACATCAGTGTTTGTTGAGCACATCATAATAAAATTTTTATTTTCTTGTTTTTTGCTTTTTGGAGGGTGGAAGGCAAGGCAATTGGGATTGTGACTCGCCCAAGGTCACATGGCTAGTAAGTGTTAAGTGTCTGAGGCCAGATTTGAACTCAGGTCCTCCTGACTCCAGGGCTGGTGCTCTATTCACTGTGCCACCTAGCCGCCCCCATAAAACATTTTTAGAAATAAGAAATAAGAAAACTCTATTCCAGTACAGGTAGAGAAACCTTTATACGCAGGATCTGTTGTTATAACACAAGACAAGTCAGCTGGGTGGCACAGTGGATAGACAAGTTCTCCTGGAGACCCGAGTTAAAATATAGCCTCAGATACATCTGAGCTGAGTGGCCTTGTGAAAGTCACTTCACCTTGGTTTACCTCAGTTTCCTCAAGCATAAGAAATGGGCATAATCACAATACCTACCTCCTAGGGACATTGTGAGAGTCAAATGACACACTATGGGTAAAGCCCTCAGTATAACACCTGGCATGCAGTAGGTGCTACATAAGTGCCTACTCCTTTCCCTCCTTTCCCTTTGACCCGTGCTACCCAGAAGTATCCATTTGAAAAGATGTTCTTTTACTTGTCTCTGAAATGGAATTGCCTTTAGAAAGCTTTCAAAAAATGTTTTATAACCTTGGTGGGTATGTTACATTATACATCTAAATCCCTATTATCTTCTAGGTCTGACATCATTAGAATCCCGTAAATTTGGCTTACGCTTTTTTATATTTTGATAAATATAAGTATTTAGATGTTAATGTGTTGCAATCTACTTGTGTTATTACAGGAATAAAAAGAAGCAGATAGGTCTTGGGCTATAAATTCAGAATATTGATAATGGCCTAAATTTGTTGTGACCCTGTCTTGGCTCTCATCAATTTAGGTTCTGAAAGTCATTGGCAAACCAAATGGAGATGCAACTGAACCAGCTGTAATAGAAACCTAGTTATTTTCATGCTATTCTTGAACTTAGATGTGCAGTTTTCATATTGTGCTCAAGCGGCCACCAATAGTATGATTCACATCACAGGGTCTAAGGCAATCCATTAAGTGATGTTTGGATATTTTCTCATAACAATAATTACAATACCTGGCATTTAGACAGTTCTTTAAAGTTCACAAAGTGCTTTACGCGTTATTTATTTTGATCCTGACAAGGTACAGATGAGGGAACTGAATCTGAGAGAGGTGACATGACTTGCTCAGGGTCACACAGCCATCATCCAAGGAAGAATGTGCTTTTAGGTCTTTCTAGCTCTGGGCAGCTAGGTGGGGGCAGCGGATAGAGTGCTGGATCATCTTCCAGAGTTCAAATCTGACCTCAGACACTTATTAGTTGCATGATGACCCTGGGCAAGTCACTTAACCCTGTTTGCCTCAGTTTCCTCATCTGTAATGAGATGGAAAAGGAAACGGCACGCCATTCCAATATCTGTGCTAAGAAAACTCCAAACAGAGTTACAAAGAATTGGACACAACTGAACAACAACTCCCTAACTCCATGTCTGGCCCTCTATCCACTATGCCTGCCCACCTTGTGCCAAATCAATGGAGATGCACACTCTCATTAAATTATGCTGAGCTCCCTCTCTAGTTTATAAACAAACCAATCTGTTTTCTGATAAGCTTTCACTTCACTTGCTCTTTCAACAGGCTTAAAATAAAAAATTACTATAATAATTTGTTAGCACTGTAACAAATGATACAAAGACATATTTCAACAGTGAATCAGCTGAGAGGTAGACCAGGGCCTGAGCTCCCCCTCATGGTCAGCCCTAACTGCCAGCTTCTTCACAGGTGCTTGCAACAGAGTTTTCTCACGATGACACTTGAAAGTCTCTGGAGAACTGCTTCAGGATATCTCACAGACTAGAAGTTAAACTCTATTCTGCCAAAATGCCCCTCCAGTCTTCCTCAGTGTTATAGTTAACTCGCTCATCTCACAGCAGAGAACCTCTCTTGTTTCTTTCTCTCTTGGCAAATAGCTTCCAGATGACAGTAAAATTCTCTCTTCAAGATTCTGTTCCTCCTCAAAGATAAAGTAACAATAAGCAAAGTCTTTAGGAGAAAGGCTATTTACACTAGAGCAGCAGTTCTCAACTTGTGGGTTATGTTCAATTTGTAACAATGAAAACATATCCTGCATATCAGATAATTACGTTACAATTCATAACAGTAGCAAAATTACAGTTATGAAGTAGCAATGAAAATAATTTTATGGTTGGGGGTCACCGCAACATGAGGAACTGTATTAAAGGGTCGCAGCATTAGGAAGGTTGAGAACCACTGCACTAGAGCTACATTTCAGAAAAATTCCTGAAGAGCTTGTGGGGGAGGAGGGGTGTTGGGGGATAGCATAGATCAATAAATACAAAATATGAGAAGATAAACTATATACAAAGCATCCACTTGTTCTTAACTGTTTTCAAAAAAGAAAAGGTTCTGTAAAGAGTTGTTATTGAGAGGTATCAATGGTACAAAAAGTATCAGAGTGGAGCCCTTCCGAGTTCCATAGACTAACATTCAAGGCCTTACCCAATTCGGTGCCTTAATATCTAAAAATTTTTTTTTGGTTAGTCAGTCAACAAGCATTTATTAAGTGTTTATGAAGTGCCTGGCATTGTGCTCAGCCCTGGGGATACCAAATACAAGCAAAAGCAAGAACAAAAACAAAAACAAAAAGCAAACCATGGTCCTTACCCCCAAGGAGTTTACATTCTAATAGAAGAAGACAAGATTTGAAAGGGGACAGGACAGGATCAGGTAATGAGGTACCAGGGTAGGGCCGTGGGAGCCAGGGATAATGGGTCTGGGATTCTTCCCCTAAACACAGGAAGGGCCCATAAGAGTGGAATCAGGGGGCAGCTGAGGCATGGTAGTTAAGTCCAGAAAATAGAAAATAATTATGTCCACTGTGAGTTCCCCTCTATCTAGAAGCCTGTGTAGGCTCAGCAGTTCCCTGTCTAGATTTATAATCCACTGTTCCTTAACTTAGCCTTCTGCTATAGCAAAACTTACTCACTTATTATTCACCAAACAGTATGTGTCCTCCCAACTTTTGTTTACATACTTCTCTCCGTCTAAAGGGTGTCCCTTCTTCTTCTTTCTGCTTTTTTTGGAGGGCAATTGGGTTTAAGTGACTTGCCCAAGGTCACATGGCTAGTTTTTGTGTTGAGTGTCTGAGGTCGGATTTGAACTCAGGTTGTCCTGATTCCAGGGCCGGTGTTCTGTTCGCTGCGCCACCCAGACACTCCCAAGTGGTCTCCCTTCTTACTGAGTATTTAAGTCCTACCTACTTTTCAGAGTCAGTGGCAATGTGGCAGATAGAATACTAGGTTTGGCATGAGGAAAACCTGGGTTCAAATGGAGTCTCAACTTTTTACTAGCTGTGTGATACTGGACAGATCATTTAACCTCTCATTTTCCTCCGTGAAAGAAATGCAGGTAGATGTGACATCCTCTAAAGCAGAGTTTATCAAACTCAAAGCTCACCTGCTAAGGGTGGCCCCCACCAGATGAAAATGCAACTGGGAAATATTAAACAAAAATAAATTAAAATACAATGGAACATAAAAAATGTTAATGTGTAGTTTTCTAAGTCAATATGTGGCCAGCAATATGTGAACAGTCAATATGGGTGAGTGGACTCAGGTTTCTCCTGCTCTAAATCTCTCATTTTATGACCCCTCCTTCAAGGTCTATGTTATGATGAACAAGAGCAAGGACTAGCTGATGTCTAAAGAAGCAACACTTACTTCCTGGGTCTGTTTTATCAAGGTAGCTTTTCGTCTGGTCTTTAAATCCAAACTTGCTTGGTAAGAAATGTGTCTACAATCTAAAGATTGATAAGCAAGTGGTGATAAGTGAGCTTCGTCCATGCTTGGTTCAGGGGACAAATATAAAGCTTTCCCAGGGCAGCCGAGGCTAGGAAAAGAAAGTGACAGACAAGGGATAGAAGGTCCAATGATCACTTAAGTGGAATCAGTTCATTATTAAATTTCTCTCCCCCAATTTTAAGTCAAATCAGGTAGATTGCCACTTCCTACCTCTACCTACAACCCCTGACGCTGCCTTCTTATCCCTTTAAAGCTGCCCTTGAAGTTCACATTTATCTCGCCTTACCTGCTTTTATAAAAATGTGCTGTTTATGTGCAGGCAGGAGGATGCCCCCGGTGTTCTTTTTCCTGTTGCAATCCTCCAAGGATGGTCAAAAGTGGCAAAATATCACTGGCAACGCATAGTCTAGAACATTGTAAAGGTAGTTTATTGAATCCTGCTTCACATATGCAAGCGTTATATAAGTAAGCTGCTTTCTAGATGACAAAGCAGTACGGCAGCAACTCCAGGAAACTTTGCAAAACCACAGAAGGGCCTATAAAGTAAATGTAACCGAGAAGTGCCTCTGCCAGCAGAATATGATGCTTAGTTTCACCCCATATTTGTCCAGTTCAAAAGGGTACTACATTTAGACATCGGACATCTTAACAATTATTTGTATGTAAGTATAATTTATACATAATGAATGATCTTGAAGATTTTTTTAAACTGTAAAAAAGTGTTACAATATTGTTCCCACACCCCCCAACTACTTATATTTTTAAAAATGTAATGGCCAGAATTTTAAAGGTAAGATAATTCTATATTAACAAGATAAAATGGTGATGGAATTTTTAAATATAAGCCAAGCATTTTATTTACAGAGTAACTATTAGATTCTGACAAATTTGCATTTTGGACAGATTCATACCCACAGGTAAGATGGCCAGAAAAATCCACCTACTGGTATTTGTTCCCACAGTTATTTCCCCTCAGTCTACTTAGGGATTCTAAACATTCCACTAGGCTCGTGTGTGTCCTACTTTATGAATATTACTAAGCTACTCCATTACTAAGTATGCATGCAAGTTCACAGACCTCCTGCACGGGATTCTCTCACTAATGAGTATCCTATAAATATTTAATGGATTATACTGAGTATGTTGACCCCAGTCCTCAAAAATCTGGATTTTAACTTTGAGAGAAAGAACACAGCTTCAGGGAAGGCCTTGGAAACCAAACCACTCCCAAAGGCACATTTCTTTCAGAAGTCTCTTTTCTAATGTCCTGGAAATTTTATTCTTGTCCAATTGATGAACCATACTAGAAAATTCCTGATTAAATTTCCACTAGTCTCAACAACTTCACATATAGATGCTCCAGAACCTGGAGTCTGAATCACTGCTTATCCACTGAAGCAGCATGCTGTAAGGAAAAGGGTTTGGGCCTGAATGTGAGAACTCAAAGTCCCAGAACCACAGAGCTAGAAGGAACCTTGGAGGCCATCG
>CM053594.1:170847580-170864398 GCA_028646575.1 Pseudocheirus occidentalis | reverse complement strand
ACCAGCCAGGACCCTGACAAGTTCTTGAGAGGTTCTGAGACACCTTGTTCCTCAGGTTCTAGGCCCTCTAGAAGGAAACCTGCTGGCAAGGTCCTAGGAAGATCACCTCTCACCACCCTGCAGGATGATAATTCTCGTCCCCTGATGCCTCAACAGAGTAATTGGTCCACAGTGCTGAGTGAGAATGTAGGAGAATGGAAACATCTATTCTAGGAACTGGACATCCTCTGAAGATCACCACACTGGCCTGGGATCAAGGTCATAACAAAGAGACCCAGCATTGTTTCTTGGGTGAGAACTGGATTCTAATTCTCTCTCCTTCTGGACTTGGCTGCTTCATTCTATCTCTTCCCTTAATAGCCTAGAGATGGACCCTTTCATTCATTCATCTTACCTCCCCACAAAACTGAAATAATTGGCTCTGAAGAAGAGTGTGTATTATCAACCATTATCTCCCTGTTCCCCTTATCTCCGAGTTTCATATAATTCCCTCTTCCGCCCTTGTACAGTGTGTATTTGATGTATGTATGATTTCTTTTATATTAAATAAAATGTTTAAAAATAAAAAAAAGAATGAAGTATAAAGGACATATGAAGAAAGACATGATCTGTATTCAAACAGAATATTTTATGTAAACTGAAGTATGTATAGAATTTACACATATGTGTATATATGTGTATATATATATGTATACATATATATTTGTGTCTAATAGTAGCCATTGGGGGGGGGGGAGAAAAAACAGCTAATACCACACTATGCTGTAATATCTGAAAAGGGATTTTTGAGAGTGGGAAGGGAGAATCTAGATGCATTTTTTAAAATGGGCAACAAAAAAGAATGCATCTAAAATGTAAGGAAAGAGATTGTGAAAATGGCCTTTTTTCCAGTAAATTTATTTTGATGAAAAATGCTGATATCCAGAACATATAATGAAATGACTCAAAATTGTAAGAATAATAGACATTCCCTAATAGATAAATTTTCACAGGATAAAAATTCCTGATTTTCTAAAAAGGAAAAACAAATTTTGAACAACCACTGGAAAATATATTCATATTCTAATACTAAGAAAAAATAAATAAAAATAAATTTAAGGTAATACCTTATGCCAATCAGTTTAGCATTAATTGTTAACTATAAAATTCAATGTTGGTAATGTTATGGGTTAACATCATTATTAATCCTTCACTGGTGTACCTATACTATAAATTGGTTCAGTCTTTGAGAGCATTCTGGCAATACAAGTTAAAAATTACTTCAAGGCAGCTTCCATGCCCCCTTTAAATCTTACCTTCTTCATGCTAAATGTCCCTAGTTTCATTTCTAGTTCCATAAGCTTCATATGGGATGATTGCAAGAACCTTCTTTAGCGACCTTCCATTGTATTAATGGCTTTCCTGAAATGTGGTGCCCCAAACCAAACTTAATACTCCAAACTTTCTCACCCCTCCTTTAAAACCATGGCGACCTAATAGTTTGGAACTCTCACCAAATCCTCTGGACATTGTCTCTCTTAATGCAGCCCAAGATTGTTTTTTGCTTGTAATACCATGATGCCATCAAATCTTATTCAAACAAACTGCTGCCCAATCATGTCTCCTCCATGTTACGAAATTCATTTTTAAACCTATGTGTAAAACCTTCCATTTATTATTAAATTTCAGCTTTTAAATTTTGGCCCATTTTAGGCTATTGGGATCTTTTGGGGTTCTGCCTACATCATTTAACGTATGATACATCCCTCTCAATTCCTTACATTAAGACAAAAATCTGCTCCTTTTTACCTGTTGGGTCAACAAAACAAGTCCAAATAGTAGCCCTTTAAATTCTCAAAATAACTATCACATCTTCCCTAAGTCTTCTCTAGCCTAAACAATCCAAGTTCATTCAATTGTTTCTTGTAGTAGGATCACTATGTCAAGCTATATCTCTTTAGTCTTCTTACCTGTCCTGGAGGCCTTACTCTAGATGTGGCCCAGATTGTCATTGTCCTTGTTAAAATGTGCCCAGAAACAATACAACGATATGGAATACCAAGCTAACCAGAATCACAGAATCTCAATCATTAAAGCAATCCCAGTGGTCAATTTAGTGTAATCCATACCTGGATAAGAATTCCTCCTACACCTTACCTGAAAAGTATGTTGGTTAACCAACCTTTGCTTAGTTAAAGTTAGGGGGAACCCCTTACTTCCTAAAGGAAAGGAAGTTCCACTTATGGACAGCTTTAATTTTGTTGTAGTCTTTCCTTACAGCAAGCCTAAATTTACAGGATTTAGCAGGATTATCACATCCATCCTTCTGTTATGGCTTTATTTTTAAGCAAAAAATTAAACAAGACTACATGATTGATGATTGGAAAATGGCTGGCTATTTGTCTGACCTCAATGAGAGCCCAGATGCCATTAGGTAACATAAATCTGTAACGGATGAATTAGCATGATTCCAGGATATCCTACAGGTTCATTCATTAATACATAAATAGGATCGAAAGAGGCACATGGAGTGAATAATGCAAAGCAGGAGATGGTAAAGAATGATTGTGGTAGGGCAGGAGGACAAGGGATTCCACTGTAGGGGATAGTGAAGAGTTGATCTCTTCCCTCAGACTTGACATAAGGAAGGAGAAAGAGTGTAGTTTTAACACAGGGGTGATGGCTTGGGAAAGAACATCAATGGCCCTCTAAAACTTGAATTCCTCAATCTTCTCAGTTCAAAAAAATCATATTTTTCTTCATTTCATTTCAGTCATTTAACAACATGGTCACACCTCAGAAGTTAACATCTTTCAAAACTGCTCTTGCTTCTAAGTTCCAGAACTTTGTGATTCCACTTTTACTCAAGCCCACAAAATTCTGTCTTTTTACTTCTACTCTTTGATTCACACTGAATCTACTCTTCTCCCTTACTGTGATTCTTTGAGTCCTTTCTCTTCTAGCTTAGGTCTCCCATACTTATTATTATGCTTGAGCTTGTCCATTTGTAGTTTGCCCAATTAACCTCTCACTAGCTTCTATCCCAGAATCCATCTTTGCCCTTTCCACTTTCTCCCTCCCCATCAGCTCAGCTTATCCTACTGCTCCAATCCAATTGTTCTGGGTGACCACCACAATTTTGTTTTTCTTCTCTTTTTTTTCAAGGCTGGGGCAACACTGGAGAAAATTGTGATATTCAGCTGATTTTACTCAGTACAATTTGTCACACATAATCCCAGCTAGGCCTTCACAGCCGCTCAACAATCAAACTTTATCCTCATCTCATGAGTCACAGTATCATTTTAAACCTTTTCTCTTCCTCTCACCATCAACCCCAGCCATACCCCCACAAACAGAGTGGATAACAAAGCTTCCTAGTGTGCCAAGAAGACAGAAGCTATCTGACAGAAGCTCTCCTACTATTCCATGATTAAAACCTCTGATCATCATTTTCTCTCTTTTTATCTACTAACACAGAGAAAGAACCAGCCCTACTACCTGCTATGCTCATCCCTCTCTGATATTTTATCATTTCCTTAAGAGCTATGCTCTAAGTATCATTACTTCCTTCTCATATCTTGAATTTCTTCTTCCCCATCAGCTCCTTTCTATATACCTACAAACATGCTCAGGTCTCCCCAGTGCTTTTCCCCCCCTAACAAGCTTCCCTTTACCCTGTAGCTCATTCAACTACCATTCCGTCTCTCCTCTTAACTGCTAAACTTAGAAAACTAATTTATATTGATTATATTAACATAATATTTATATTATTCTACTTCCTCACTCCATACTCTAAATCCCTTATAACTGAATCAGGTTTCTGAATTCATCATTCCAATAAAATTTATGCGAAGTCACCAATAATCTTCTAATCACCTTCTTATCCTCCTTGACCTCTCTGTAGTCTTTGACAATGTTGGTCACCTCTTAGTAAAGGATACTTCATCCTCACTTATCTTAAAAAACACATTACCCTGGTTTTCCTCCTACCTCTCTAACTGCACCCTTTTTATAAATATTCTTTGAATCTTTGTTCCTATCCTGATCACTTATAATTAATATTCCTCAAGATTTCATCTTTGATTTCCGCCCCCCTCCTGCTTTCCCCTCCCTCAGCAATCCCATTCCCTTTTGTAACTTCAAAAATCAACCTCTTGGGGCAGCTAGGTGGCACAGTGAATAGAGCACCAGCCCTGGAGTCAGGAGGACCTGAGTTCATATCTGACCTCAGACACTTAACACTTACTAGCCATATAACCTTGAGCAAGTCACTTAACCCCAATTGTCCTGCCTTCCCCCCTCCAAAAAAAGGTAAAAAAAACAAACCCAAAACAAAACAGAAATCAACCTCTATGCAGATAACTTCCAAATCTCTATCTCCAGTCCTAGTGTCTTTGCTGAGCTTGACTGCCATTTCCATGTAGCTGTACTACTGGCATTTCAAACTAATTATGCCTAAAACAAGGGATTTACCTTAAGCATTGATCTGATCATTTCATTCCCCTACTCAATATACTCTTTTACCTCTAGGATCAAATAGAAATTCCTCTGTTTTTTCAAAACCCTTCACAACTTGACTCCTATCTCTCCAGCCTTGTTTTGTGTATTACTCTCCTTACAATCTACTGGCCTTGTTCACTTTCCCACATAATTCTCTATTTCCTTTCTCTGTCCCTTTGCACCAACCCTTTCCCATGCCTGGGGAAAAAACTCCTAACTGCTTTCAAGACTCAGCTTAAACACTTTACCTTCTACATGAAATTTTTCCTTACTACCCTCCCAGCCCCCCAATTGCTAGTGTTCTCTTTCCCTAAACTACCTTGTATTTATTCTTTGTATACTTATATGTACTTACTCTCATGCTAATATGAAACCTTTCAGAAAAGGGACTATTTGTGTGTGTGTGTGTGTGTGTGTGTGTGTGTGTGTGTTTGTATTCCAAGCACCTACCACAGTGCCTTACCAATTCATTGACTGGTTGGACATATTATAGAGAGCTTTGAATTGTCAAATTATTTTTTTTGTCTCTGTATCCTCAGCACCTTACAAGATGTCTTTCATTTAGTAGTACTGATAAATGTGTTAAACTGAATTTGAATTGAATTTGAATCCCCTGAATTAAATTCTTGAGTGAAAATAGAAATTTAGGGGACAAGAAAAATTTAATTCATCAATTGCTTGTTGGGTCAGGGACAACCACTAAATTCTATGATGAATGAGAAACTTTAATGCTCTTTCCAGGGACTTGTATAGGAATGGAAACATTAGCTGTATGAAACAGCTTGGGAAAATTCAGTCCAATCCATTTAACAGCTGAGGAAATCAGGACTCAGCGGGACCAAAGCAAAGTATTCAGTCCTTTGGTGGCAGAGAGTGGGGCTAGAACCCGTGTCCAATCTCCTACTATGGTCCTTTTCCTACTACACTGTAATATTTCCCAGCTATATTCCAAAGAACAAAAGTGCTCAGGTTATGTTCTGCCATGTGCCTCATGAGATCCACGGTAGCCATGAAAACTACTTTGGCTGAAGAAGACCCAATTTGTTAAAAATCCATTATTTTTAAACCCTAACTGTACTAAGGATCTGGACAAAAAAGTTTTTAAATTAGCCTTATGATTATCCTGTAAGGTTATTAAGAAGATAGTTTGTACTTCTTCATGAGGGTCACACTGACCTTGTGCGGCTTTAGTTTTCCACAGTCATGGTCAGTTGTATTCCATTCTATCCGCCAGGCAGGATACATCAGCATAATGCTCAAGAGAGAGCTCCCAGAAACCAGGGATTCCATGACTAGACTCCTAATTGCAGAATCTCTGCTCTGCCTCCCTTTTTTTTCCCCAGCTTTTCTTGTATGTTACAAAAATAAATTTGCCTTCTGTTTCAGTCATTTAGAAATTTCCTCTCTTTGTCATCCTACCAGTCTAACCTAGCAGAGTCCAAATAATAGCCTCTGAGTCCTTGGGAAAGGTTTTTTTCCGAAAAGCATCTTAGAAATGAAAGGTTTATGGAGACACTTTATAAATGAGGGTTTTGAGAAAGGATGTGATAAGAAAAGGAGAAGCATTCTTGGAGGAAGCTATGCTTTCCAGGAAAATCTGTCAACCTTTTTGTCCTTTCCCTAGCCTCCCAAGGTTTTGAAGGGCCTTTAGCTTTCAGGAGAAAGAAAGATACAATGATAAACAGGCAGGAATGTTTGCCCTACAGTTACAACAATCATCAGCATGTACAGGTTTAGGATCCTTCCTTTCCCACAGAGGAGAAGATAACAGCAACCAAGCCAATAGGATAATAGTTCCACAGTACTCATTATGTAATATGTTGTCCTTAATTGTATGTTTTTTCATCATTAAAATCATAGTAATTTCTATGCTACCTCCAGTCAGTCTTCATGTTGTGTTGCTTCCACCCCTTATTTTTAGCTCCCCTTTATGTTCTGCCTTCCCCCAAGAGAATATAAGCTCCTTGAGGATAGGGATGGTCTTGCTTGCTATAATATCCCCAGAAATTAGCATTATGGCAGAGACATACTGCATTACACATGAAATGGACATCAGAAGCCAAATCAACTCATTTTAAAGATGAAGAAACTGAGGCCTGGAAAGATTAAGATTTATTTGCCAAAGTCACAGAGGTGCCTAACTTAATTAACGGTAATGCTGAAATGAGGAGAATATAATATACCAAGCCCCCTGCCCTTCATTCCAGATCTTCAAGCTTAGTATTACTCCAATGCTGCATTCCAAAAACTTGTAGACTTCCTTCAAAAACTGTTGTTAGGCTTGAAGAAAGTGGTTTTTTTGTTACAATTGACCTAGTCTCACTTCTGAAAGGAAATCTTCCATTCAATTCTATTACCTTCCATTATTTCCCAAATAAAAAAAAATTCCAGTAACTGCCTTAACCAAGTAGTATATAATTAAGGTAAATTAGATGGACTTCTCAGGAAAGAGCTTCCCTCCTACCTCCCCCCAAAACCAAAGCAAAAATGCCCTAAAAGAGAGAAAATGGTATTTATTTAACTTATTTGGTCTTTATTAGTCCTTCTGTTTTATTTCAAGGTTTAATTCACTAAGTATTTAAAGAGCACCTACTATGTTCCTAACATTGCATCCAATGACTATGGTCATCTTAAATTCTAGGCTCCTAAATATTTGAAAAAAGTTCCAACTCTGATAATTAGTCTCTTTAAGACTTGAGCAAGTCCCTTTACTTCTAACTGCCAGCTTCTCCATGTATAAAATGAAGGCACTGAACTTGATGGTCTGTAAACTCATCCTTTCAGTTCTAAATCCTTTGACCCTTTTTTTTTTGGAGGGTGAAGGGAGAGCAGTTGGGGTTAAGTGACTTGCCCAAGGTCACAGGGCTAGTAAGTGTAAAAATTTAGTGTCTGAGGCCAGATTTGAACTCAAGTCCTCCTGACTCCAGGGCCATTGCTCTATTCACTGTGCCACCTGGCCACGCCTATGCTCCTTTCTTAGTTGCAAATTACTGATGACTGCAAGTATGAGCAGCTTGGGTAGTATTTGTTTTCATTCTTGGTGCATGAGTTAGTGGTCACTTGTATACCTTCTGTATCCTTGCCTTGTGGTCTTTTCTCTAGGGCCCTAGACTTGGAAGCCTGAGCTCATAAAGCCTGTATTTTGGGGCAATCAGGGGTTAAGTGACTTGCCCAGGGTCTGGCAGCTAGTGACTGAGGCTAAATTTGAACTCGGGTCCTCCTGACTCCAGGGTCGGTGCTCTATCCATTTCACCATAAAGCATGATTATTCAATTCGAACTTGACTTTTTAAAAAAGAGGACACTTTAGCCTATGGTTAGCCAGAGTGCTGTCAAAGGTCAAGGCCTGTGCCACTTTAACCTCCATGTGGCGCTTCAATGGAGCACCATGGGGACACCAGCTACACTGATGACATACACGCAGAGGGCAAAAGAGAAGTGCATCCCTTCTTGCTAAATGAAGAGAAAGAAGGCAAAGGTTCTTACAGGAAACAAAAAACAAAGGGCTTCTTTGACAATATCTCACCCTAGCACTCTGTGTTGAGAAACTAGGCAGGAACTAGGCACAGAGATAGTTTATCTGACAGCGCCACCAATCCAAAAGATTACCAGGCCAGAAGAACATAAGCATTCTGTCACCTCCAGACGCGGACTCAGGAGAGGAGGGTGGAGGGGGGTGAGGCGGTGGGGGAGGAGCGAGAGCAGCAGATAGGAGGTACCGCCATATGGCTCCAGCCTACCCTAAACACCTTCCCACAAGCTAAGTGTTAGCCTCTCCAAACCACACATCTCCTGCATAAGGCAACCCACATCTCCACCTTTCAACCCCACCTTGTAAGGCAACAGATGCAAAGAATTTGTTGTTGTTGTTGTTGTTGTTGTTGTTTTAAATAAATTTTAAAAGTTACAAGGTACTCTGATGATCTGGTTTGAACCTGTCTGACTGCGGCTCCTTGTAGAGAGGATTTGGGGCAAGTGTGTTCCCGCGTTTGGGAACCAGGTGTCCCGCGTGCCTGACCTCACCCCGCCAGCTCCTCCCTCGCTCGCTCCATCTCCTGCTGCCCCGGGGGAGGCGCGGCACAGGCATCGCGCTGGTCAACTCAGTGAGTCGATCTGGGGGCTGGGGGAGGGGTTGAGTGTGAAGACGGGAAACTGGGAGCCCTAGTCACCTCTGAGGCTGGGGAAGAGGGTGAACGCGGACGTGTGGGAGCTAGCGGGGCGGTCGCACGAGAAGGAGAGCGCCTCAGCTGGGAGAGCCTGGGGAACAAGAAGGCTGCTGACCTGTCCTGCCCGGAGCGCCAGCTGCACCGCCACCTCGGCACACTCCTTCCAGGGGTCCGCACCGCCGCCTCTGCCATCCCCCGCGGCCGCCTGCGCCGCCGCAGCCTCCTCTTCTTTGCAGGGCTTCATCGATCCTCGTTGCTCTCTGGCTGCGAGCGAGCCCCCACTCCAGTCTTCCTCCTCCTCCTCCTCCTCCTGGGTGCCCGGGCTCGCCAGCCAAGGAGCCCACGAACGTGGGGGCGGGGAGCAGACCAGCTAGGGAGGGGGCCGAGGGACCCTGGCTTGCACCAGTCTCTCCCTGCCCTGGAAGAGTCAGAAACTTCTCTTTTTTTCCCTCGGGCGGGAGGTCAGGGCCTCGCTTGCTAGAGCAGCCTGCGGTGGGGAGTAGTGGGGTATAAGAAGGGGTGATTAGGGCTACCCAATTCGCAGCTGGAGGAAGAGTGTCTGCAGCTGCAGCGGCGGCTGCTGCTGCCTTGGCCAGTTCCCACTCCTCTACCTCTCCTCCTTTCCCTCCCCCTGGTGCACAGGGCAGGGAAGGACTCCCCCGTCTCTTGGAGCCACGCCTCTCGCCGCTCTCTTACCCTAAGGGGAGCCCCTTCCTCCTTCAGCCGCTCAGAGCTGGGTCAGCCTCCTTGCTTAGAGAACTAGAGGGGGTGGAGTAATGTGGGGCGGGATGGGAAGGAGCTTGATAATGTCCTAGGGTGCGTGAGGGGCGGGGGTTACTCTGATCCTCATCTTGTTCTAGAACGAAAGGGGACTGGGGAGCTCACGTAAGCTTCGACTCTGGGAAGGACACACACACACACACACACATACATACACACATACATACATACATACATACATACATACATACACATACCACACACCACACACACCAACAGTCAGAATTATTGAGTACTTAAGAAGCAGGGGGTACTCAGGTAGTTGATACCGGACGTGGCGGCGGGAAGTGACTTACTTAACTCACTGCTGCTCTTCTCTGCTTCATCCAATACCTGCTTGGCTGAGGATCCCTCTTCTGCATTTTGGCCGCAAGTACGGTTCTTTGGCAGCGTCCACGCTGCTGCAGTCCTGGCCTTGGGAAGAGGCAGGGGGGAGGGGGAGTAACCCGCCGAGGTGGGAGGCTGGCCCAAGTTTCTGCCTGGACACATATTCTTTCATCTCCCCACTTGTTGGAGTCTAGCGGCTGGTTACTGCTGACTGTGACAAAAGTAGTAGTAGTAAGTAGTAGCCGCAGCTAAAATAATGAGAATTTCATCTTGAAGGGTATCCTGATGATGTGCTCTTTTTTTTTTCAATTAAATTCAGTATCTCATCTGTTTTCTTCAATGTGTTCTGGTTGTTTACTGGAAACTCTCCATTTGGACAATGCAAACAATCTAATCAGTTTTCCTTTTACTTCTCAGGCATCCACAGTGGCCAGCACAATGCTCCAATGTTCCTGCTGAGGAACAGAAGTGGGGGTGGGGTGAGGACAAAAGCACCTTTTTTTGTTGTTGTTTAGATGTACAAACAACCCAAAAAGGTGGTCCTCCCCTCCTTAAGAGAAAAGGATGAGAGCTTATATAAGCCTGTATTAACTTTTAAATCAAAACTCAAATTTGGAACCTAAAAATATGTGCTGGGATCCTGTCACATTCAGTGAGTGGCCTTTTCAACCTTGAATTTTTCAACACTAATAAATGCTGCTACCATCATCTAAGCATAAACACGAGGCCCTTCCCCCCTTGGAGAGCCTGACCGCATGGCCTCTAATACTTTAATTTCATAAGCTGTCCTGTATACAGGTTTTGCTGAGCCACATAAAAATTATACCACGGTGTTAGTTTTCATAGTTTGAGAAAACAACAGTATTGCTTTCCAGAAGAAACCTGGAAAGAACACTGAATGTGGAGATAGAAGGCCTGCCTAGATTTAAATTTCAGTTCTCATACTTATTCCTTCTTTGGTCTAGTCAGTCAACAACCCTTTATTAAGTGTTTATTATGTGCCAGGCACTGTTCTATGCTCTGGGATACAAAGGGCAAAAACATAGTTCCTCCCTCGAGAAGGAGATAATATGGTCCAGTCACTTAGCCACTCTGAGCCCTGTTTTCCATATCTGTAAATACAGTTAATAATACTCTTAAACTACTTCCTGTGGTTATTGTGACCATAGGTATAAAGGACTATATAAATACAAGCCATTATTATTGCTTATAAGAACCCTAGTGAGTCCTAAAAGCCCAGCTATATTTCTTCTAACAGAGTTGATCTAGTAATAGCATTAACCATTTTTATATTATAAATACAGTACTTAATATGGAAACTGTAACATTAGAGTTGTTCAGAAACTTTCTGTGTTGGATAGAAGACAAATTAAGGTGATGTTCAGCAGAGTCATTGTGAGAATTCTGTGTCCTGTCATCAGTCAGCACCAATGGATTAATTACCTGGTATTAGATATTTACATTCTCTTTATCCCTCCATGTTGTATTTACTTCTCTCTCTCCCTTTTCTCCCACCCCCAAAACAAGGGGCCAATGCACTGGGCAGTCATGGATCTTACTGGAAATCTCACTGTGAGTGACACATGGTGAGATCATGAAATGGATAACATTTGTCCCTAGGTCCTTCCCAAGTCATCTTTCAGCTGTCTCTCTCCCTGGTCCTTGAGTGTTGTATAATGAAGAGTTTTGAATTTGGAGTCAGGAAAACTTGGATTCAAATTTCGTCTTTGACCCCAACCAGCTGTTTGATTATAGGCAAATCCGAACTTCTCTGAATCTCAGATTTCTCCTTTGTAAGTAGAATAGGTTTGACTAGATGGCCTCTAAATTTCTTTCTAGTTCTAAATCTGTGTTCCCAACCCCAAAGGACCTTTTACAGAAAGGATCATGATTATCTCTCCAAGATGGAGATTCACATTTCAGCTGGTGACTCTAACACAAAAGGACTAAATCTCTGATGGGGACATTTTAGGACTCATGTGTGGTAGCCTTTTTTAAAAAAATAGCAGTATCTTTCCAGGGTCCCTCAAATTGTATTCCATAAGCAATCATTCTGCCTCCCCATGAAGCTGGTTGTCCTGTTCGCCTGTAAAACAGCTGAACGTCTAAAGTAGATTTTGTAACCTTCTTTCATAAAGCATCTGGATATCTCATCACCCTGAATGAACATTTTTTCCATTAATAAATAATCAAAATCCCTCTTGCTCTACCTAGGGGTCCCCTGTGGAAATGCAGAACAGTTGTTATTCGTCCATGGTTACGCAGCTAGTATATGTTGGAGACAGGACATGAACCCAGGTCTTCCCAACTCCAAGGAGTATTATATATAGATAAGTGATTATTTTCCAGGATTTTTTTTAGTATTCTGTGAACTAATGCAGCTTATGATCAAGCATAAAATGGGAATCCATTCCTTTGCACCCTCCACATCCACCCCACTACACACACTACTGTTTCCCATCAATTTTCTGTTCTTCAAGACAACTAATAATCCCTTTCCTTATGTCAGTCAATAAACACCTACTATGTGCCATGTACTGTGCTAAGATATGGGGATACAATGAAAGGTAAAAAAAAAACTTCCTCTTCTCAAGGAGCTCACGTTCTAATTGGGAAGACAACATGCGAATGACTATTGAGAGCAAACTTTATACAGAACAAAAGCATAAAATGAACTTTGAACTCCTGTCATTTATGTGACTCTGACATTCTATACACTGAATTTATTTAAAATGAATAACAGGGGTGTGGCTAGGTGGTGCAGTGAATAGAGCACTGGTCCTGGAGTCAGGAGGACCTGAGTTCAAATCCAGCCTCAGACACAACACAAAAACTAGCTGTGTGACCTTAGGCAAGCCACTTAACCGAATTGCCCTACCTTCCTCCCTCAAAAAAAAAAAGAAGCAAAATGAATAACATACTTTTTAGACAAAATCATTAACAAGGAACTGTTTTCCTTCTTTTTTGACAGGAGTCAGTTTTCTGTTTGCAAAACCTTCATCCACCCTGAATAAGTGTCATGGGACTTCATTTCCTCTAACCTTGTTGACTGGTTGGTGCCCTTCCATAAATGGAAATCAGGTGAAAACGGATTTTACAGTGCTGTTAGAGAAAGCATAGAAACACTTAGCAAAATGATTCCAATAATTTCTTAAAAGCATTTAGGAAAAAGTGTCAGAGAAAAACAATCTTTTATCACTTTATTAAAACTCACCATCTTGAGGTGAAGAGGATAGTGATAAAACTTGAGTAAAGGAATCTCTCCGAGTACTCTGCATCTTCATTACTAAACAACTCAAAAAAATGTGCAGACACATTTTCTTTGCCAGCTCTTTAGTAATTAGAGAACCAACCTTTAGAATGGGGTGGGGGTGGGGGTGGGGATTGCATGAATGCAGCAGCCCCATGCCAAGTCTTTCTTCAAACTGACAGACCTTTCAGTTTCACATGCTCTCCTTTCCTTCATAAGCTACCTTTTCCAGGGAGAGTTAGTCTGCCTCTGGTCCTGTGCCTGAAGTTAAAGAAACAAAAAATAAAAATTAAAAAAAAATGATAGCTAAATTCGTCATTACTGATAAATTAGTGATTAGTCTGTCATTTCTGAAAAAGATCCCAAGCCTCTTATAGACAGATTGTTTATTAAATTAGAATTCCTAGTAACTTGAAAAAATCATTTGTTAGGCAAAAGTGTTAAGCTGAGATAATACTTTATAGAAAACTTTATTCAGTTCTGAATTAAAAGATAAGAATTAGGATTTTTTAAAATCTCTTTTAACTCATTGATATACTCTGGTGAGACCAAGACTCTTGCAGAATGGGAAGTAGGGATCAGGGTAGGGAACTCAGAGGTAGAAATTGCTACAGTGACTGATGAATCCATAGGTGCAGCCTCTGAGGACGTATTTACTTATCTGTTTGGTTGACCATCGCCAGTGTGAACCTTTATCTTGCTTACTCATGATTGGTGCCTTTAAGGGTGTGTGACATCTGCTTATCTTGTGGTTCCGTTGTATCTGACTCTTTTTGACCCCCTAGACTATAATCTACAAATATACTAGACTGGTCAGTCATTTCCTTTTCTGGTGGATTAAGGCAAACAAGTTAAGTGGCTTTCTCAGGGTCACACAGCTGGTAAGTGTATGAGACTGGATTTGAACTCACACCTTCCTGGCTCTAGGCCCAGTGCTCTAACCACTGAAAAACCTAGCTGCCTCCTTATCTAGACTTAGTGCATTTGAAAGTAATCCCTGTCCCAAAATTTAGTGAAATGGGACTTTCTCCTTATTGGTGGAGATGAAGACCCTGTCCTGCATGAAGTGCTTCACTTCTGAGCCAATTTCCCCCCTTTGGAGATTTTCCAAGTAAATGATTTTGATAAAGTGTAGCCTCCAGTAAGCTTCCAGCTTCAAGAGAGAAAATGGAAGAGCCAAGCCCACTTTCTGTCAAAGAAGGAAAAGATTCTGGGATGATATAAGAAGAGTGGGTAGTTTCCATCACTTCCCAAAACCCAGCTTGCTACTTCAGAGACTTGAGGGGATTTCCCCTTGGGTGAGATCCAGGACCCTCTCTCTCGGTTGAGATGAGTTACCTTGCTCCCAATGGTCTAGCTCCTTCATTCTGTATTATCTGGTATGTATTCTCCAATGTATACTATATCTGATTTCCATTTTGCTACCATTTGAATGAATGAGTTTCTTTCTTATTCTCTATGTTCATTGTGGAAGTAGTAATAAGTGGGAAAGATGTCGAGCCTTGGATATAGAGCTTGGGGGCCTCTTTCCCTTCAAAAAGGGACAAACCAATCAAAAGTTAGATGGAACCAGATCATACCCCTTAGACTAATAATATTTAAAGGAGCAGAACAATATTCTTCTAGCTCAGTACCTACTCTTCTCTGAGGAGAACAGAATGACCTCTGGCCCCAACCTCCTGCTTTCCCACCTGACAGGAATGAAAGTCTCTCTTGGAGAAGGAGGAGAGGGAGAAGAAGCTAGAGATGTCTGTTCTGGCTTCCTTCAAGTTACACAAGGACAGGACTTGCCATACATAGGATTCCTCTCTCTACATATGGGGCTTCACATTGCTACATATAAAAGATGCTGATGCATTTTTGGTGGAGTTGTGAATTGATCCATCCATTCTGGAGAACACTTTGGAACTATACCCAAAGGACTATAAAACTGTGCATACCCTTTGATCCAGCAACACCTCTACTAAGACTCATGATAGAAAATGCTATCCACATCCAGAGAAAGGATTATGCAGTCTGAATGCAGATTGAAGCATAATGTTTTCTCTCTTTTTTTCCTTCTGGTAGTTTTTTTTCCCTTTTGTTTTGATGTCTTGGGGAAGGGGGAGAAAGGGAGAAAAAAATTTAGAACTCAAAATCTTATAAAAGTGTTGAAAACTAAAAATTAATAAATTGATAAAAATAAAGTAAAAGATGCCAATTTTCTTTGCTTATTCCCATTTATAAAAAACTATAAGCACTAGTGTTTGAGAGCCACAATTTCTAGCAAACTTAATTAGGTCCTGGGTAAAAGTAACAGGTATTAATGTGTCTTAAATCAGAACAAAAGGGAACTGGCTGATTTTGTCACAGATTGGTCCATATTCCCTCTTTACCTATCTTTTATTATAACTAGACAGTTTCCCTCTGAGTATGGATTGCATATTCTTTAACTCCAGAGGCAGACTTTATACAAGCACCAAATGTAGAATCTTATACATAATTATCATTTTATTTAACCTAATAACCAAATACTTATCACTTTAAGGTTTGTAGATTTTTTTTTACTGTAACTGTGAGGTAGGTAGTACAAATATTATTATCTTCATTTAATGGATGAGTAAACTGAAATATAGAAAGATTATATGACTTGCCCAGCATCATTCTCCTAACTATTAGAGCCAGACCTCAAACTCAAGCATTCTCACTCTTAAAGTAGAGCTCTTTCCACTATAATCAGGGTCCTAAGCTCTAAGCTCATATGAATCATATCCAATTTGGGGAGCTGCCTCAAACATACTATTAGCTCTTTGGGTCATTATACCTCCACCCAGAGTTTACTCTGGGAAGATGTCATAATATCACTTGTGTCTAGGTTTCAATAGTTGTGGGTGAAATGTTCCCCTAGACGGGGGTTCAAGTGAAGAAAGGAACATTCAAGGTTAAAAAGCAAATATTGCAAGTAAAACAACCTTTATTTCATCCCATATAAAATTTAGAAAATCAAAAACACCATCAAAACAAAGAACAAATGCAGAAAAGAAACAAAGAACTGACAATAGCCAATAAACAATCACAGTGGTAGAAGTAACAAGGTTCCGCAGTTCCCACAGAGCCACCTCAAATACCCATAAAATATGACTCTAAACAAATTTTAGGGCTCCAAAACTCACAAAAATACAGCAAACACATCTCTCACTGAAGGCAGCTCGGCAGGAAGAGCTCAGCAAAGCTCACTGGGAGCCAAAACCAGCCCAGCCTGAAACCATAGCTTGGCCCCGGGGCAGCCAGGACAAGCAGTAGCTTGTGGATCAGCTGCAGCTGTGGCAGTTTCCAGAATTATCAAGCCATAAGAAATAAGTACAAAGTGAAATGTCAGAGGAACTCAGCTAAAATTGGGGGAGAAAAGCAGTCTGGTTCAAAATGCCTCCAGGGCAAGGAAGTGGCAGAAACAGCAGTCCTGCAGCCACCTCCACATGGCTCCCTCAGAGCTCCTGGCCTGCAGACTGCAGGAGGGCCAAGCCATCATTCAGAGGCCAAGTGCTCTTGTGTTGAACAGCCTGGATCCAGATTGTGGTCTTGGGTGGTGGTCCTGGGGTGCGTTTTCAGTGAGGCAAAGCTGGTGAGGGCTGCAAAAAAACAAAATAGTAGCCTCCCAATAGCACCAGCAGCTGCAAAAACTGCAGCAATCTGGGACAGAGCTTTCATCCCTGGAAGCAGAGTTCCACAGAGCAAAATATCAAGTAATTGACTGGCAACATGAGCAGGCAAACAAAGCAAAGTAAGAACAGCAACCAAACTTTCGATTCTTTCTTCAGGGACAAAAAGGATCAAATTA
>CM053594.1:170790605-170847080 GCA_028646575.1 Pseudocheirus occidentalis | reverse complement strand
TTGACACACTGTCCAATTACAAAGTAACAAGGTGTGGCCATTCCCAAAAAACAAGCCTCACCACAGGCTCAGCATGACCACATTCAGCCTATTAGGGGCCAGAGTTTACTTTCAAATCAGGGAACATTCTGGGAGCCACTTAAGCCTATCAAAGGGTCTAGGGGCAGGAAAGATCTTCAGATTCTCATTACACCAATCCCTAGAGGGTGAAGGATAAGACATGGCAATCCTGTATGTTGCACTGGTGTCAAGAAATGTTAAGAGATTTAGTTGGAGGCCCCCAGAGGAGGATTTATGGAAGGACATGGGCAAGAGTTGAACAGGATTAGAAGAAATGAGTGAGTATCATGTGATACATATCATTAAAGGGACTACCTACATTGATAAGATCATCCAGCCATTGAAATGTGGACACTGTTGATAATCCACTTCTTGAAATTCTCTTTCTCCTTGGTTCCTGTGGTCTATTGTGCTTTCCTGTTTCATTTGTTTCTCTAGCCACCTCTTTTCTGCAACTTTTGATGTCCCTGTCTTTTGAACCTCCTAATTATAGGTTATGCCCTCAATCTTCTTTTCTTCTCTTGTGTTCTCTATTCTTTTCCCTCTTGCCCTAGGTAGTCTCATACTTTATGAATTCTTCAACTATTACTTCAGTGTGGATTCCCAAATAAATTTCTCTAATTCTAAATTTTCTATATAGTTCTATCTAGATCCATATTTTCAATTGCTGTATTCACTGTTGGGACCTTGAACTCAACATAACTAAAACTGAACACATCTTTCCACTTTCTTTCCTCACTTAGTCTTCTTGACTTTATTATCTTGGTTAGCACCATTGCTATTGTCCCAGTTACTAAGGCTTGAAACCCCAGAGTTCTCTTTGAATGTGTGGGGTAAGGAAGAAAGAGGAGCCAATTCACAGTTACCAAGTGAATGCCACGTCTGAAATATCTCTAATATACTTCTGCTTTTCACTTATACTGCCAGGATACTTAGTTATTCAGGCTCTCATTTCCTATTGCCTTAGCTATTGCAATAATATCTTAACTAGTCTCCCAACTTCTGATCTCTTTCTTTTTCAGAATATATATCTTATACCTACATAATCTTCCTAAAACACAAGTTCTTATCATATCACTCTGCTACTCAGAAATATTTCATGATTCCTTTTTGCTTATCAAATAAAATCCAAGTTCCTTTGCATGGAAATTAAGCCTCAGTTTCCTCATCTGCAAAACAGGGTTAAAAGAACCTATCTCCCAGGGTTGTTGTGAAGATAAAATAAAATCACATTTGTAAAATGTTTTGAAAACTTTAAAACCCCACAAAAATGCTGGCTATTATTATTGTTACTATTATTATGGCTCCAATCTACTTTCATAGTTTTATATTCTGCTACTCCCCTTCATTCTCCCTATGTGCTAGCTAAACTAGGTCATTTCGTTTTCCCTGTTCCCTCTCTGCTTTCCCACCTTTATGCATTTGCGGGTTTTTTTTAATTCTCTGGGCTGTCCTTTTACCCTGGAATGCTCTTCCTGAAAAGGAGAGACGCTGATGCATTGAGGGGGAAACAGTAGAGCTATAGAAGCTACCAGGTGATAGACCATCCAGTGAGGGTCAGAGGAAGGAGTAAAAGGTATTGGTACAAACAATATCCTTTGTGCCAATACCCTTTTCAGCTGTGCTAAGGCATGTATTAGACAAATAACAACAATAAACAACAATAAGTAGACCTAAAATCTTCCTGGGGCATGTATCCAATATATAATGTATAACCTTCCAAGACTTATTGAAATGAATGCTTCCTTACTTCTGTTGATTCAAGTAGACATAAATGGCACTGCCAGAGGAAACCTAAGAAGTGTTGTCAAAAATTACAAAGACTCAAACAAGAAACTGAAGACCAACCAACTAATCAACCAATTAATCAAATAATCCACACATATTTATTTATTTATTGGTCTTTATTTATTTTTAGTTTCCAACATTTACTTTTATAGGATTTTTTGAGTTCTAAATTATCCCCTCTTCCTCCCCTCCTCCCCCTAAGACCACATGCAATCTGATATAGGCTATATATGTACAATCATATTAAACATATTTTCAAATTAGTCATTTTGTGAAAGAAGAATCAGAATTAAAAAAAACAATAGAAAAAAAGAAAGGAAAAAGCAAAAACACAAAATAAAAAGAGAAAATATTATGCTTCAATCTGCATTCAGGCTTCATAGTTCTTTCTCTGGATGTGGGTTGCCCTTTCCATTTTGAGTCTTTTGGACTTGTCTTAGATCCTTGCATTGCTGAGAAGAGCTAAGTCTATCAAAGTCAGTCATCATACAAAGTGACTGTTACTGTGTACAACATATTCGTGGTTCTGCTCATCTCACTCAGCATCAGTTCATGTAAATCTTTCCAGGTTTTTCTAAAATCTACCTGCTCAAATTTTCTTATGGAACAATAGTATTCTATTACATTCATATAACACAATTTGTTCAGCCATTCTGCAACTGATGGACATCCCCTCAATTTCTAATTCTTTGCCACCACAAAGAGAAGGGTTATAGATATTTTTGTACATGTGAGAACCCCTCCGCATTTTTATGATCTCTTCAGGATACAGACCTAGAAGTGGTATTGCTTGATCCAAAGGTGTGCACAGTTTTTATAGTCTTTTGGGCACAGTTCCAAATTGCTTTCCAGGATGGTCGGGTCAGTTCACAACTTCCCTAACAATGCACCAGTGTTCCAATTTTTCCACATATCCAACATTTATCATTTTCCTGTTTTGTCATATTAGCTAATCTAATATATGTGATGTGGTACTTCAGAGTTGTTTTAATTTACATTTCTTTAATCAATATTCACACACATTTATTAAGCACCTACTATGTAATAGGTACTGTGCTTTACTGTTGGGGATACAAAAACAAAAATAGCATTGTCCCTAAGGTCAAGCTTACATTCTATTAGGGGAGTCAATACATACACCTGGAAATATAAAGAAAGGTAATGGAAGACTGGCCGATGAATCCTTATAGCACATGCATTTCTTGTCTTCACCAATGCGACACCTGGAGGCTTGGTGAATTTCTTCTGGCCATGAATGACTGATTCTATATGGTGACAAATTTTCTAGTCAATTTCAGACACAAAAGACTGATAAAAAAGATGAAACTGAGATGACTTATGAAATGATTGATATCCTTCTCCCCAAGTCTTCTTTGTGCTTTTCTTCCCTGACAGCTTTTGAGAGGAGCCTTGCTGAGAGTTATCAGGTGAGGGTAGGTTTTCCTGTTGCCTCTCTGGCTACGATGCGGCCTTGACTGACTAATAGTCTGTTTCCGTGATCTCTCTTTAAAAATAATTATTGATTTCAAAGATTTTTTATTTTTTGAGTTCCAAATTCTCTCTCTCCTTCCAATCCCTCCCTCATACGGTATGAAATCATACAAAACGTGTTTCAATGTGAGCCGTATCTCCTTCTACTTTAAAAAAAAGAGCAAAATGATACTTCAGTTTGCACTCAGAGTTTATCAGTTCTCCCTCTGGAGGTGGATAACATTTTTTCATCATGAATCCTTTGGAATTATCTTGGATCAATGTCTTGATCAGAGTAGCCAAATCTTTCATTCTATCTCTCTCTCTTCCCCTTTCTTCCAGAACATTCCTCTTTCTCACCTCTTCATTTTATTTTTAAGATCATTCCAACATAATTGACTCACATCCATACCCTCTGTCTATTTAAACTCCTTTTAACTGCTCTAAAAATTACAGAGTTCTTAGACACTACATGTTCCATCTTCCCCCTTACTGTCCCTGGGCAGAGAAGTTCTGAAGCTGCTGTGGCAGCAGCCTGTGTGTGGCCTCTGGATAATTTTCCACCCCCGTGTCATAATTTTTTCCTTCTGATTTCCTAAGTTTTCTTAGGCTAGAAAATTGTCTTACCCTGATCTTTCGTTGGTTCTGATGTTCCAAAATTTGGTTTATGGAATTATTTTAAAGTTTTGGAGAGGAATGTGGAGAGAGTTCAACTGGGTTGTCTCTCACCCATCATCTTGGCTCTGCCCCTGCTCTATTGTCTTTTTTTTGGTGTTTGTTTATCTATCTATCTATCTATCTATCTATCTATCTATCTATCTGTCTGTCTGTCTGTCTATTTGTTTATTTGCTTATCTATCTATCTGTCTGTCTATCTATTTATTTATTCATTTATTTATTTATTTATTTATTTTTTGTGTTTATTTTTTCCTGATAATAGGCAAATGAGTGTTGTAAGAGGGGGACATCCAGGCAATTGGTAAGGCTGACTGGTCCATCTGAGTCACCCTAGTAATCCTCCTAGCAAAAAGAAGAACAGTAACACTAGCATTTTAGTCAAGTAAAAAGCCATTAAGAGAGGGAGTAGAGTCAAGATGGCAGAGTAAAGGCAGTGACTTACTTGAGTTCCCCAAAACTCCTCTGGACACCTTTAAATAATGCTATAAAACAATTCCTAGAGAAGCAGAGCCCACAAAAGGATGGGGTGAAATAATTTTCCAGCCAAAGACAATTTAGAACATCAGTAGAAAAATCTGTTGCACCTGGAAGAGTGTGGAATAAAATCCAGCACAGGCCTCTGCCAGCACAGACCTAGCCCCAGCAAACCAGGAGTAGGCCTTGAGAGCCACTGCATCAACAGCAGTTGCAGCTGCTTTCAGAACTCTCTGTCCAGAGACGTTAGGGGGTTGAACAACTGATCAGAAGGAGATTACAAAGGGTCTCTTTGCTGGCACTGGGGACAGGAGTCTGTTGCTTTGCCCATTCTTGGATCTGGGTCACAATCCTAAGAAAGGCAATGAGGAGCACTAGCACATCAGATCTTGTGGCCACGGTGGAGTGGGGACCCTCTTCAGAGTTCCAGAAAAGAGTGCTCATGGTCACTCACAGACCAGAGCACAGACAAGGAAAGGAATAAACACACCACTCTTTAGATCAAACCACCTTGGAAGAACTGAAAACTGACAGGTCCCTAGAAGCATCTCTGAAAAGAGCTGCACAAAGTGCCTGAAGCTTGGGACAGTGCTCCCTTTACCTTGGAAACAGACCGCTACTTTAACAGAGAGTTACAATTTAGGAAATAGACTGAGAAAATGAACAAACAACAGAAAAAAATTCTGACCATAGAAAATTACTATGGTTAAAAGGAAGATCAAAAGACACCCTCAGAAGATAACAGAGTCAAAGTTCCTACTTCTGAAGCCTCCAAGAAAAATATGAATTGGTCTCAGGTCATGGAAGAGTTCTAAAAGACTTTTGAAAATCAAGTAAGAGAGGTAGAGAAAAATTGGGACAAGAAATGAGAGTGATGGAAGAAAATCATGAAAAATGAGTCAACAGCTTGGTAAAGGAGACACAAAAAATACTGAAGAAAATAACATGTAAAAAACGAACTAGATCAAATAGTAAAAGACGTCCCAAAAATCAATGAATAGAAGAACATATTTTTTTTTCTTTTTTGGGGGGGAAGCCAGGGCAATTGGGGTTAAGTGACTTGCCCATGTCTAGTAAGTGTTAAGTGTCTGATTTGAACTCAGGGTTCTCCTGACTCCAGGCCTGGTACTCTATTCACTGTGCCACCTAGCCACCCTAGAAGAGCATCTTAAAAAGCAGAATTGACCAAATGGAAAAAGAGGCATAAAAATTCAGTGAAGAAAAAAATCCTTAAAATGTAGAATTGGGGGGCGGCTAGGTGGCGCACTGAATAGAGCACCGAGCCTGAAGTCAGGAGGATGGGAGTTCAAATCCGGCCTCAGACACTTGACACAAAAACTAGCCATGTGACATTGAGCAAGTCACTTAACCCCAATTGCCCTCCAAAAAAAAAAAAGTAGAATTGACCGAATGAAAAAGGTGGTACAAAAGCTCACTGAAGAAAATAATTCCTTAAAGATCAGAATTGAGCAAATGGAAGGTAATGACTTTATGAGAAATCAAGAAACAATAAAATAAAACCAAAATAATGAAAAAAAATGGAAGAAAACATGAAATATATCCTTGGAAAAACAACTGACCTGGAAAACAGATCCAGAAGAGACAATTTAAAAACTATTGGACTACCTGAAAGCCTCTATCGAAAACAAAGCCCAGACATTATCTTTTAAGAAATTATCAAGGAAAACTGCCCTGAAACCAATCAGCTCCTGAAAGAGATCCCAAAAATGAAAACTCCCAGGAATATTAGAGCCAAATTCTAGAATTCCCAGGTCAAGGAGAAAATATTGCAAGCAGCCAGAAGAAAACAAGACCAGTATCATAGTCAGGATAACACAAAATTTAGCACCTTCTACATTAGAGGATTGGAGGGCTTAGAATATGATATTCCAGAGGGCAAAGGAGCTAGGATTACAACCAAGAATCACCTACCCAGCAAAACTGAGTATAATCCTTCAGGGGAAAAAATGGATTTTCAATGAAATAGAGGACTTTCAAGCACTCTTGATGAAAAGACTGTAAAAAGGTAAACAGAAAGGGAAATCATCAGAGTCTTAATGAGATTAAAGTATTTACATTCCTACATGGCAAGATGATACTTGTAACTAATAAGAACTTTCTCATTATTAGGGTATTGAGGAGTATAGATAGAAGGCACAGGTGTGAGTTTAATATGAAAAGATGGTATCTAAAATATAAAATTAATGGGTGAGAGAGGAATATACTGTGAAAAATAGAAAGGGAGAGGCAGAATGGGATAAATTATGTCACATAAAAGAAGCAAGAAAAAGTTTTTATAATGGAGAGGAAGAGAGGGGAAGTGAGGGGGAGTGAGGGAACTTTATCTCATCAGAAATGGCTCAAAGAGGGAATAACATACACACTCAATTGGGTATAGAAATCTCTTACCCTGCAGGAAAGTAGGAGAGTAAGAGAAGGGGGGGGAGTTGATAGACGGGAGGGCAGAGGGGACAGCATACTGAGAAGCAAGACACTTTTGAGAAGGGACAGGGTGAAAGGAGAGAGAGAATAGAATAAACAGGGAGGGAATAGGATGGAGTGAAATACAGTTAGCAACAGTAATGGTGAAGCAAGTTTCTCTGATAAAGGCTTCATTTCCCAAAAATATAGAGAACTGAGACAAATTTATAAAAATAAGAGCCATTCCCCAATTGATACATGATCAAAAGATATGAAGTTTTCAGATGAAGTAATCAAAGCTACCTATAGCCATATTTTAAAATGCTCTAATTCACTATTGATTGGAGAAATGCAAATTAAAGCAATTCTGAGGTACTATCTAATACCTATTAGATTGGCTAATTAGACAGAAAATAGTGGAGAAATGTGAGAAAAATGAGATATTAATGCAGTGTTGGTGGAATTATAAATTGATTCAACCATTCTGTAGAACAATTTGGAACTATACCTGGAGGGCTACAAAACCCACATACCCTTTGACCT
The DNA here is from genome assembly GCA_028646575.1 of Pseudocheirus occidentalis. Lineage (NCBI taxonomy): Eukaryota > Metazoa > Chordata > Mammalia > Diprotodontia > Pseudocheiridae > Pseudocheirus > Pseudocheirus occidentalis. The sequence goes on along the minus strand of CM053594.1, from coordinate 170,839,646 downwards.
AGCAACACCACTACTAGGTCTGTATCCCAAAAGATATATATATATATAAAGAAAATGGACACATGTATACAAAAATATTTATAGCAGCTCTTTTCTGGGGGCAAAGAATTGGAAATTCAGGGGACGCCCATCAATTGGGAAATGATTGAACAAACTGTGGTGTGAGATTATGATGGAATACTATTGTGCTATAAGAAATTATGAGCAGGATGCTCTCAGAAAAACCTGGACTTACATGAACTCATGCAAAGTGAAATGTACTGCATACAAAGTAACAGCAATATTATAAGATGATCAGCTATGAATGACTTAAGTTATTCCCAGTCATACAATAATTCAAAACAACACTGAAGGACTTATGATGAAAAATGTTGAGCATCCCCAGAGAAAGAACTGATGGTACCTGAAGATAGATTGAAGCATACTTTATTTTTTCTTAAGGTTTGATTTGTTTATTTTTTCAGTCTATCTTTTCTTTCACAACATAAGATAGAAAGTTTTGCATGAGTATACATATATAATCCATATCAAATTGCTTGCCTTCTCAGTGAGGAGTGGGGGTGGGGAGGGAGGAAGGGAAAGAATTTGGAATTCATAGTTTTAAAAATGAATGTTAAAGTAGTTTTTACATGTAATTGGGAAAAATAATATACTAAATAAAATTTTATAAAAAGCCATTGAGGCAGTTGAGTAGGGGTTGGGGTTGGCTATGAACCAGCCCCAAAGGGAGTCAGCCCAGCTGAGCAAAAGAGTGACTTATCTATTGCCAATGCAATGGTGTTTGTGTTATTGAACAATTTTATCAATGATTTGGATAAAGGCAAAGATATAATGTTTATCAAATTTGCAGATGTAATGGTAATATAATTTGAATTTGAAGATTCCTTTGTTTTGGCAAAGGTAGTAGGTATTTAGCACTTAGTAAATGATCAAGCCTCTGTTGAGGAAACAGAAAGTATGAACTCCTGTCTCCTGTTGCTGACATAACAGGAAGAGGTTGGCTAAAACAGGAAGCAGCTGATGCTGTGTGTATATAAGGAAAAGCCCCAGAGAGGGACAGTCAGAATTTTTTGGGACCAGCATCTGGAGGCAGAGCAGTCGCTGGAGAGAATTGAGAATTGAGAATTGAGAACTGAGACAGATCTTCTTGAGCCACGAGGAAGCTGAAGAGAATGGTTTTGATTTTGAAAACCTGGATGGAGTGATTTTGATTCTGGGAGCCAGCTGAGACTTCTTTTGGGTCCAAGGGTCAGCTGGAACTGCCAAGGGACTGAGCAAACATGACTGTGAGGCTGAGACTTTGTTTGTGGCTTTGTTAAGCCTTGAATTCCTGGCAACAGAAACTGTGAAGGATTTGAGATGGACTGGACACTCTGGGCTCCAATATGGCAGAGAACTGGGCAAGGACCTGGGAGCTGTCTGCCTTTGAACCCAGGTGACAGTTTGGTGAATCTAGGTAGGATCTGGGACCATCGAAGGGGATCCAGGGAATCTGAGGGACCACCCTGAGTCAAGCTGAAAGAAGACTTTACTTGGATACTGTATACTGACTAAGAAGATTATAATTTACTAGTGACCTAGAGGTGGAGGGTCTGTGTATTTTCTAATGATTGAATAGTAAATAATGAAGGATGATTGATTGACTAAATGTTTGTATTTAGTGATTGATGACTGAATAAATAATTGATTTGTAACCTAGTATGCTCCATGAGTGGAAAACTTTGACTATTGTACTTTGTAATTGAATTAAGGATTTTGTGAATGCTTGAGTTACTAAATTATTGTTCTTTGTTAAAAATATTGTGAACACTGTAGTGGAAACTATGTGGTTATTTTCTGTGATAAGTTGTCGTGAATGCTATATTTTGATTTTCTGCGATAAGTTGTAATATTTTGAATGCTGTACTTTGAACGTTTTGCTTTGATTTGTTATGGAATAAACAGAGTGTTCACTATACTGTGTAATCAGAACCTTAAAAGCTGATCACAGTAGCATTCTTGTGAAAAGCTGCTAGAGCTTAGCTTTATAGCAGGTGACACAAGAGTAGGAAGATTAATTAATACACTGAATGGTAAAATCACAATCTAAGATCTTAACAAGTTAAATGTTTGATCAAATTGAATAAGACGAAAGTCCACAGGGATAAATGTAATCTGATGAGGGAGGTATGGTTAAAGATGTTATCCATAGAACATCTGGGGATGTTAGTGAGTTGCAAACTCAGTATGAATTAGCAGGGTGACATAACAGCCCAAACACTGAAAGGGTGGTATTGACAGAGATTTTTTTTTTTAGTCAGGACCTGTCATTTTGTTGGTATAGGAAAGACCTGATAGTGTGTCCCCTTACCAATGCAGGGCAGCAATTTCTCTGCAATTAATAATAATAACAGTTTCAGAGATCTGACATTACTGAGGTTAAATGGCTTGTCAAGCTTTACACAGTTAGGGTGTTAGGAGAGGCAGGACTTGAAGTCAGATCTTCTTGACTGAAGTCATCCCTTAATCCATTCTGTCCTGCTAGTTCTTGAGAAAAAGGGAGAGAGTCCAAGAATTCCTTCCAGGAAGAAAGAGATGACAGCTTTTCTGTATTCTGCCCTGGTGGGACCACATTTGGAGTATTATATTTAGTTCTGGATGCTATAATTTAAGAAGGGTAACTAGGTGATGAAGGGTCATGTCATATGAGGATGAACTGAAGGAATGTTTAGTGTGAGGGTGGGGGGAGGCAGTGTGAACATGAAAGCTGTCTTCAACTATTTGAAAACTGTGGGAGAGATATTAAACTTGTTTTATGCAGCCAAAAGACACAGAACTAGGAGCAATAGGTAGTAATAGCAAAAAGGAATATTTAATTTTGTCAGGAAAAGCTTCCTAAGAATTAGAATTATCTAAAAGTAGAATGGGCTGCCTGAAAAGGTGATAGGTTACCTTTCACTGTAGGTCTTCAGTGAAGAAGCTGAATGACCTCTTGACCAGTATACTATAGTGTGGATTTTGGAGAGGATATGAGTTGGGCTAGGTAGCCAATTAAGTTGTCTTATAAAGGCTCTAAAATCTAGTGGCTTCCCCATATCCACTTGTCAAAATCCTACTCATTTTCCCAAAACAGATCAAATGCTATCTACTGCATGAAAGTGTCAATTTCAATATGTATGACCCTGAGCAAATAATTTGATTTCTCTGGCTTTCATTTCCTCATTTATCAAAAAAAGGAGTTGAATTAAGTGACCTCAAAGATCTTTTTTTCCCTCTGAATCTTTGATTCTATGAACCTTTGTAGGGCAGTTAGGTTGCCCAGCGGATAGAATGTCAGGTTTGGAGTCAGGAAGACTGAGTTCAAATTTGGTTTCAGACACTTAGTAACTGTGTGACTCTGGGCAAATCACTTAATCTTGTTTGCCTCAGTTCCTCATCTGTAAAATGAACTAGAGAAGGAAATGGCAAACCACTCCCTTATCTTTGTCAAGAAAACCCTAAATGGGGTCATGATGGAACAACAACAAAATGAAGCTTTCCTCCAATTGGAAATATTTTTTCCTTCCTCTGTGTTCCCATAGTGGTTTTTATTTTTCCTATGGTACTTAATATAATCTTCTACGATGGTTATTTTCTATGTCCTCTTACTAAACTGTTGTTTGTTCTTCATTCTTGAAGAGGACCATGATCTCAGGGAGGTGATGCCATGACATGCAAGTCACCAGTTTCACTTTCTTCTCTGGAGCCATCTAGGTCCAGGCAAAAGATATAGATAAGGACCACTGGAGGAGCAGTAGGAGACATTGGCCTTTTTTTAGCTAAGGTCTTTAGCAGGTCTCAGTTTGACTGAGACAATACCTAATCAATGATTAAGGCTAGGTAAGAAATGAGGCAGAGAGTGGCTTCTCTCATCTATTAAAAAAAAATCAATCAGGGAGGGGAAGACCCTCAGAGTTTCTGGCCAAAACAGAAACAACTGCTATTTACATTCACTTAGAACCTATGTGGCCCAATGACCTATATTTGACTAATCAATGAGAGCCAAATGTCCTCTTACTAAACTGTAAGTTATTTTGGAAGGAAGAGACCGTGCTTTTATCTTTGTATTCCCTACTTATCAAACACGTTTTCCACACATTAGTTGCTCAATTAATGTTGAATTAAATCGAAGTTGCTCATGTAGCCCTCAACTGATTCATCTTTCCCGTTGGTCAGTGATGCTCAATTAACAAAAAAAAGACTCCTTTGCATTATGGTGATTTAAAGCACAACTATCTACAGCTACATAATACTTCAAGGATTTATGATTTTGGTGGTTTGGGTAGGTTGAAACTGCTTTCTTCAAGTACCTGCATTTATACAAACCACTATGACTTAAGTGAATGGTTTTTAAGAGATACTGTGGCTGCATAATTCATCACCCTGAAGTCATCCTGTTGACAAGCCTCTCCACATTTAGCTAGGGTGAATTTTCAGATGATAGACATATATTCACTCAAAGTTTTTTCAGGTTGGTAGAGACTGGCAGGACTAATGCTCCCATGTGACAGTCTTAAAAAATCCCAGGATCACAACTGTATCAGGAGATTTGAGAGTAGAACAGAACAACAGGCTATATACCCTCGTAATTTATACTAAAAGGACCATTTTGGATAGTCCTTCACATAAAACCCTGAATAAGAAGACCAACATAAACAGAAGTGCTACTTAATATGAACTATATGATCTTTACCCAAATAATTCAGCAGTTTCCTGAAGGGGCTCTTTATCAGAACAGTCCTGTAGTCTCATGGTAGAATATTATTAATTAAACACACTACCACATCTCATTGCTGTACACAAGAATGATCTATCTATTATTGCTGCTGTAAAGCTGGGATTTTATTTATAGGTTTATGGTATTGGTTCAGTGTGCTTTTGGAATATTTATTTGTCCCACCCTGTGGGTAATTATCCTCCAGTTCACCATTTAACTACTTAGATGTGGTGGTATCACTCATTCTTATCACATGAGTAGGCTGGGTTAATTGGGTTGTGATGAATGCTGTTGAGATGATGACTCTGCTTCCAAATTGTGTTACTGGAGACGTTATCTTGATGTGAGGAACAGCATCTAGATGTCACAGACAAAACCTGAACACGAGCTGAAAATGACACCAAGAGTATTTGCAAAGGCAACCACACTGTTCTATGAGCCTTTATTTATTTTGGGGAGCTCCCCAGCTAAACACTATTTAAAAATTCCCCAACTGTTCATAATTTTACAATCTTTTTTTGTTTTTGTTTTTGTGGGAGTTAGGGAGTAGGTCCTTATCTATAATTTCATTGATGTAGGGAATTTAGTAGGGAAACCGCTCCCTGACAGAGCAAATCTTTAGCTGCTTCCCGATCTTTAATTCTAGTGCCCTACCTTTGTTAATAGTTTACAATTTATCTCGTAAACAGCTTATTTATACCTGGCTGTTTGCATATTGTTTCCCCCAATAGGTGATCTCCTTGAAAACCGGAACTGTCTGCTTTCTTTGTACTCCCCAGGCTCATTGAAGAGCTTAATAGAATGATAATAAACTCACTAGAGAGTTGTTTGGAGCCGCTGAGAGGGGTGATTTGCCCAGGGTCACAGTGTAAGAGGTAGGATTAAAATCCAAGTTTTCCTTATTCCTGAGGTTAAGGCTAACTTTTTCGGCTGCAACAATATGCCCTCTTTTACAAACTTAGTGGGCAATTAAGTTACACCTTCCTGCCCGCTGGACCCAGGGGTGACTCTGGAGGACACAACCAAGGTTTTGGCAGACTTGGGCAGCTGGAGAAAAGCATGACTTTTGCTGGGTAAAGCCTGAGGAGACGTGGTTCTCCTTAGACGCCGAACCCACTTGCACTTTTAGGCCTCATGCACCAATGTGACCTTGTCAGTTGAACACACTAGCACATGCACACGCACAAATCTCTGTGCCTCCCTTTCTGGGACAGACTGGAGCTTTCCTGCCCCGGCCGGTGGCAGCTCCCTCCCGCAGGAGGCGCGGTGGTGATGCAAGTGAAGACTCTGGGCGGTAACCTCAGCTGCAGCTGCTTCGGAACCCCGGAGCCGGGAGCCGGGGGGCGGGGCTGGGCGGGGCCGTTGGGAAGGCAGGGTGGGACGGACGCCATTGCGTTGCTATGAGCTGGCTCCGGGGCTGCAGAGGCGCTTGTCAATAGGCGCGGAGGCGGCGGCGACGGCGGGCTGGGACTGCATCCTCCTGCTCCTTTTCCTGGGTCTCCCCTCCCCCCCGCCGCCCCCTCCTCTCGCGCTCGCGGGGACCCGGGCTCCGCGTCTCCCCTTGCGTCTAGCTCGGTCTGGGCTGGCGGCGCGCGCAGCTCCCGAGGCGCTCAAGCTGCTGAGCGGTGGCGGCGGCGGCGGTTCCGGGGATGGGGAGGCGGCGGCGGGCGGAGAAGATGCTCCTGGGCTGAGGCGAAGTCGAGGAGAAAGAAGGAGGACGAGGCGTCTGCGGGAGGGATGGCTCACTCCGGAGCGGCCGCGGCTGTGCCCGGGGGCAGCGGCGAGCAGCGGGGGTCGGGCTCCCCGGCCTCGGCCCCGGGGGCGGCGGCGGGTCTGGACTCGGTAGGTCCGCGGGATTCGCTGAGCCTGGAGGAGATTCTGCGCCTCTACAACCAGCCCATCAACGAGGAGCAGGCGTGGGCCGTGTGTTACCAGTGCTGCGGCTCCCTGCGGGCCGCCGCCGGAGACCCGCGCAGCCGCCCCAGCCGCGCGCCCCGCCGCCGAGTGGAGGCGCCCGCGCAGATCCGAGTCTGGAGGGATGGCACCGTCACCCTGGCTCCCGGGCCGGGCGACGCCGGGGAGCCGCCCCCGGGCTCAGGTAAGCACCCCCCCATCCCACGGGTGACCGCATTCCCCTTCCCCGGGCCACCGCAGCTCCCCATTCCGGCGCAGCCCTGAGATCCGCCAGAAGAGAATATTTCGGGATCATAAAACCCTTGTTTGAGATCTTAGGGGCTGGGGAGTGCATGAGGGGTGACCTGGCTCTGCAACTCCCCTCCCCCTCCGCCGCTTCCCTTTGCCCTCCTGACTCCCTAGTCCGCCTGGCTCCCGCGTCCACTGGGAGGAGCTGGTAGACCCTGGGGCATGGGGTGCGGGGAGGAAGGAGCGGCGGCTTTTGGGGCTGCTCTCCTGCTTGATGCAGAGCTAGCTCCCATGTAGGTCTGCAGCATCACGAGGGGAAGGGAAGGGGAGGGAGAAGAGGAAGGGAGTGGGGGAGCCTAGCAAAACAAAGAGAGGAGCTGTCAAGGGGAACTGTCCCATCTTTAGCCGAACAGCTTGAGAAGGCTGGGGCGGGGGAGGGGGAAGAGGGGAAGAGTTGTCACACTCTATTGTGAATTGGATTTGGGGGTGAGGTTTTTGTTTTGGGTACCTTTTCATTTCCAGTTGGAGCGAAGGATATAGCTGATGCATACCAGTTACTCTTCCTGAACTTTAAACGACAGCTGTTCACAGCTTGTTTATGAGGTTGTGTGGGTTGGGCCTTTTTTTCTTATAAGATATTCCTTTATTATATTTACATGCCATCTTTGCACATAACCTCATCAAGACCATTCAGCATTGGTTAATCATGGTGTGATTATGTAGTTTAAACATCCTTGTAGACAAAAAGATAGTAAAACAGTTCACATCCCCTTTCTACTTGAAAAAGGTACCTAACTGCAAAGGTATATGTCTTAAAATGATAGTTTTAGTTTGTAAAACTCAAAACATTTTCTTTAGGTTTAGGAATGTTAAGAGAAGATTTGATCTCTAAAGAGAGTTCCAAAACTAGCATTGATAATTTTTTTGAGGATGAGGTGAGGAGGAATCAAATTACAATGACCATTTTAAAAAAAGCAAGATAAATTGATTATGCTATCATAAAAGTTTTTCCAAAAGCAAAAAAAATGTTATAAATGTCATTTAAATTAAAATTGATCTGGATGATAAATCTGAACTTACAGAATGAAAATTTTAGTAATGAGTGGGTAAACTTTGGGGTTTCAGAGCCAAGCTAATTGTAAAATCTTCAAAATGAACACTCAATTGTATCTCCAGTGATCAATAAATCAGTATTGATGAGGATAATATGTTACACCTGTTACTTTGTTAAAATTCGGTACTTTGATTCCACTAAATTTTAAAATTTAAAATAATAATTTTGGGGGGAGGAGGAAAGGGGCCCTGGATTTAGAATTTCATTGATTGAAGGAATTTTCTCTACCAATCAGATCTGTACTTGTTCTGTAAATTTAAATTCTTAGATTTTCTTGGACTCTTGAGAGGATAAGTGACATGTTCAAAGCCACACAGCCAGGAAGTAAATCACTTTTTGTTTATTATGTACCTATTGCTTTTAAATCCCTGGTTGTTTTAAATAAACCTTGCAAGTTATAGAACTGGAGAACATGATTTTTTGCATTGTGTATTAGAAATCATAAAGCAGCAAAGTAGTCTAGGATTATAATTAGGGAAAAAGGGGTTTATTTAAGCTGCTTAATCACAACAGTTGTAGTTAGAGTAGTGGTTTAGAAAAGTGTACATCCTAGACTCCCTCCTTTGTGAGGTATTGTGGTGTATTGGAAAGAACACTAAGTTAGGGAGAAAGGATTCCTGGATTATAGTTCAGCTATATGACCTTGGGAGAGTCATTTAACTCCTTTGAGCCTTAGTTTCTTTATCTGTAAAATGAAATTTGACTACATTAAGGTCCCAGCTTTAAAGTATTTATTTTCATAGATTTCTTTACCTGGTACCACTTTGAAATCTTATAATGTTAAAACTGTTCTTGTTGGCAAGTCTGTATAAGATAATTTATTAACAGTTCCTAGATTTTGTCTTTTATTTAATGACCTAACCTTAGGAACTAATTATTTTTCTTCATTGAGATATGAGGTATAATAATATACTATCCATACATAAGGAATACGTTATTAATACTCGGTGGACCCCGAGTTTTTTGTTTTTGTTTTTTTTGCCAGGAGTAAATTTATGATGAACTCCTCACACAGTTTTGCTTGATTGCCCTTGGATCCAACAGCATACATTTTTGAGGAGGCTAGCTGGGTTCAGGGATTAAAGTCTAGGCTGTTTTTAAGCACCTGTTGATTGTCGTTAAGGGGGTACATATTAGAATATTTGTGGGCATCCACATTCAAATCATTAGGATTTTGGAATTTCATATCACTAAAACTTGGGGTTATGAAACTAGCTGTAGAGGGGTATTTCATTAGAAGATTAAGTTTGGTCTTAATTTTTAGGAGTAATCTTTTCCTCAGGCACTTTGTTCCTTTGGACATGGGTAGGAACCATCGTGCAAGTAAAAAGGTGATATAATCAAGTCAAAATTTTTATATTTAAGGGGAAAAAAACCTTGTGGTTATGTACTGGATTTGTCCTTATGTGGTTAGAGATAAGTAGAATTATATTTTCTTCAGTTATCCATTGTTTTAAATGTTTTTACTTTTTAAAATGCCTTAAAATATAGCCTAAATAATGCCTAAATGTAGCAGCAATATGTCTACATGGTGTTTTATTTTAAGAGTAATTTTAGTAACTAACTAGTCAGATTATACCAGATAAGGCATAGAACACCAGTATTGGAAAAGTCTTTAGAGAATAGATTGTGATTTTTACAGATCAGGAACTTGAAATCCAGAGAGATTGACTAAGGTCACCAACTAGAAACAGTGGAGAGAGAAATAGATTTGGAATGGAGAGAACTGAATGTGATACTTAGTAATGTGACTATGGATAAGTTACAGCCTTTCTAAAACTCATTCTCTTCATCTTAAAACGGTTATAATGATAATTGAACTAGTTAGCCCACAGAGTTGTTAGAGTGTTTTGTAAAATAAGTGCTAGAAAAATGTGAAATGATGATAATTTGTCATTATTTAGTAGTAGAACTGGGCTAGATTGTTTCCTGATTCTTAGTATAGCTTGCTATAAATGAAATGTTATGGTCAGTGTCCCAAATGGATGAATATCATTATTCTTGGTGTAGTTTTGGAGGGAATGCCATTTCTTTTATCTGGCTCATACCTTCTGTGATAGTGTGTTATAAGTCTGTACTATCATTCCTTCTCTTCTCACCAAGAAAAAGGAAGGTAAAGGGAGCAGCATCAGCAGAAGAGACAGCATCTCGAGTGTTTTAATTATTTGTGCCAATAGTTCTCTTCTGCCTTTAGCAGTGACAATAACACTTGGAGCATTGCATTTAGTTTCAAGCACGAAAGCTGGTAGAACTATTCAGATAGATTAGAAAAAAATACAGTCGCAGAGGAAAACAGGGAATTGGTGACTTTTTAATAATAAGTATAAGGAAATCTGCAAATACTGGAAGACATAATTTGAAGGAGGCAGAACTTGTATTTTAGCATTCTGTCATTGTTTCCCACAGTGGAGTGGGGAAAATGTCGTACAGATATGAGATAAAAGAGAGAAAAGACAAATCAAGCCCAGTGATGAATGGATGTCTGAGAGTGAAAATGATTAAATGATGAGAATAAAATCCTGAAAGGAGTAGTATATTGTATTGAACCTGCCTATAATGCCAAGGGAATAGTTGACCTGAGGAAGTGTCTGAGATGGCCTATTTAAAACATTTTGTTTTCTCAGATATTTATGTAACATAAAACCTAGGACCTTTGGTAAACATACTTCTCCATAGTTCTTATTTTGCAAAGAAATCAATCAATAGGCATTTGTTAAATGTCTGCTATATGCCAGGCACTGTGCTAGGCACTACGTAAAACTAAATAAAAAATGAAGCAGTCCCTGCCATTAAGGAACATACATTTTATCGGGAGAGACAATATATACCTAAATAAATACAGCATATGTACCAAATGAATTTTGAGAGGAAGAGCATTAGAAACTGGGAGGGAAAGGGGAGAAAATGTTTCATATAGAATATGGTGCTTGAGCTGATTCTTAAAGGAAATAAGAGATCCTAAAAGGTAGAGATATAGAGGGAGAATTGTGCAGACATGGGAGACAGCCAGTGCAGAGGCATGGAGAGGGGAGCATCACGCATGAAAACTAGTGAGAAGACATGCTTCAGTGACCATAATGTATAATGACCCTGGAAAGGTAGATTAAAAGCCAGAGGAGTGGATATTAGGTCCTAGAGACAATAGGAGCCAGCCGTGTTTTAGTGGGAGAATAACTTGGTCAGACCTATATGTTTTAAGGAAATAACTTTCGCAGCTGTATAGAGATAAGATTAGGGTGACCAGTTAGAAGACTGTCATTGCAGTAGTCCAAGCAAGATAGGAGGAGGGCCTGAACTCCGGTGGTAGCAGTATTAATAGACGTGAGCTAGATGTGAGAGATCTTGTGGAGGTAGAATATCCAAGCTGTCTCTTTGAAATATCTGAAAGGAAGTTAGTTGGTAATCAGAGACTGGATCTAATGAGAGAATCATATGTATCAAAGTGAAGGGAATTGAGGTCCACATGTAGTTAAAGTGAGGCTTTTTTTTTTTTTAAGCTTACATAGCTTTTAGGTAGCTGGGGAGAAATTAAACTGTTAACTCCTTGAAAGTAGGAATTGTCTTATCCTTTGTGTATATACATCACAGTGCTGAACTCATAGTAGGTACTTAAATGCTAGTTGATTGACTCACTGACTGCCTCTTTGTTTTTTGGAGGGGGAAGGTAGGGCAATTGGGGTTAAGTGATTTGCCCAAGGTCATACAACTAGTGTTAAGTATCTGAGGTCAAATTTGAACTCAGGTCCTCCTGACTCCAGGGGCTGGTGCTCTGTTCACTGTGCCACCTAGCTGCCTCAGCTGATTGACTTCTGTTGCTTTCTTTGTTAACTAACTAACCTTTTAATTTCCATTTAAAACTTGTTGCATTAAATAAAGCATAACATGTAGTAATATTTCAAACATGAAATGTCATGGGGATTAAAATTAATTTTATGAGGCCAAATGGAATATTAATAAAATCACTATAAATCTGAGAAAATGAGTTTCATTAGACCTTTAGGAGCAAATGCTCATCTCATAAAAACATTGTTGAATGAAATTATTTTGTCTATGTTGTCAGTTTCTTTAAGAATTGTATAAGTTTTATTTGTGTAATAGGCGTCCTCTTTTGAAAATATAAATTTCTCTTGATCCGATTGCTTGGCAGCTTGATGTAATGGATAAAACACTTGACTTGAAGTGATGGTTTGAATACTGCTTCAGGATTCACTCAATACTTGTGTTACTCGTGGCAAGTAACTTAACCTCTTTTGCCTCAGTTTCCTAGTCTGGAAAATGAGTGTAATAGTGGCAGCTTTCTAGGATTGTAAAGAGGAACAAATGAGATAATATGTATATACCACTTTACAAACCTTAATGTGTTATATGTGTTAATTATTATCTGAAAAAGAAGAGGATGAGGAGGAAATAAGAATTACATAACACCTCCTCTGTGCCAGGCACTGTGCTAAGCACTTTTTACAGATGTCTGATTCTTACAACAACCCTGTGGAGTAGGTAATATTATTATCTCCACCTGACAGTTGAGGAAACTGAGGAATGCAGAGGTTAAGTGACTTGCTGAGGGTCACAACTTTTGTATGAGGTCAAATTTGAACTGGAGTCTTCCTGACTCTAGACCTAAAACTTTATCCAAACTACCATCAACAACTACCTGCCAAAAGTGTGTTCTAAAAGTCTTAGTGCAATTTTAAGCTTTTAATAGCTTAAAATAAGTTTTTCTAAAATGAACTAAAATGAATGAAGGTCTCTGTGCACATTAATGAAGGAATGATAATGGTCTCTTACAGTGAACGTTCAGGCTTTGTTTGGAATTTTAAAAAAGAATATGAGAAATTATGCCTGTCCGTAATGTTTATGCTGATACATATGCGAAAAGTACTTCGACTAATGTCCCTCTGGTTTTAAAGGTATTCAGAGTGTTGGCAAAAATGTTTGAATAGTGAAATACATTTAATATTGGCTTTCCCCCCTTCTTTTAAATATCTTGAGCTCTCACATTCTGATATGTGTTCTCTTATTAAGATGAACAGTTGAAGAGTGGGGTTGGGAATTCCTTATCACATCTAAATACACCTGATATCTTTCGCAATACTGACAGAAGCAATCTTGCTTGATGATTTTTAAGTGTTAAGATGAAATTCTTTCATGATTTTGATAATTTCCTTTCTGAGAGGTGTAGTTGTCAAAGTTAAACTGGAAAGATGTACTCCATATTTTTGTGAAGTGGATGAAATGATTTATATAAGTTGTAAATAGTGATGTTTTAAGGTAGTTAATACTAATAATCAGGATTTCAGAAGTTGTAAGTATTTTTTTTTTTTTTTGGGCTGGACCTGTGATTGTATTTATGGCTGGGGCTGTTGGTAAGGAAACTACCTCTATTGATGTAGATTTCACCTGCTCTTTGAGAGGAGTGAGAACTTAAGTGATTTGCCCAGGGTCACACAGCCACTATGTACCAGGGATGGGACTTGAATGAAGGTTTTCCTGATTGCTAGGCCATCGTCTTTCTGCTATATAACATTGATTCTCAAAAATTACAGTTGAACTGAGAAATTTTTAATTCAGTCTATCATAAACATGGCCCAAATGTAACGTATTATAATTAATTCCCAGTTAGATAATGATATAGAACGAGACCTAAAAATCCATAGTTGTTAGACTCACATAATATATGAATTATGGATTTTTGCAGAATTAAAAAAATCCCAATAATCCAATACAGTTTTTACACATCTAATTTTCCTTATGTCTGAGTTGTTTCTTCCCCTTCTATCCCTACATGCCTGGCCCTTCAGTTTTTTTTCCCCTGTCTGGCCAGCTTATTTTGTGCTTACTTCTATTTCCTCTGGTTTCTTTCTCAATTTCTTCATGCAGTTCTGGGAAGAGGGAAGAAAGGCAAGCATTTCATGCAAACATTCTGTTAGTCAAAGCCAGAGCAGAACAGAGACTTGAGTTTTGTATGACTCTTTGTGTAGGTTTATAGTCTTCTAATATAATACAGTAAAATATGGAGAACACTTTCTGGGAATATTTCTACATTTTGATAAGGATTTATGTGCATTAATTCTCATCCTGCTCAATTGGCATCAAGTATTTACATGATACTATTTTTAACCCTCTTGGGTTAGTATACTGTCTTCCTAATTTACTTTTTAAAAATTAAATTTTATTTTCACATCTGCATTCTTTCCCTCCCCTCTGCCACTTCAAAATTTTAGCAGTTTTTTGTAGTTTAATTGAGCAAATGATTCAGACACTTGCATTCTTTTTTTAAAATGTTTTTTATTTGGTTGTTTACTTATATTTTTTACTTCCTTTTTTCCAACTTAATAGTATTTTACTTTTTTCCAATTACATGTAAAGATAGGTTTCAATATTCACTTTTATAAGATTCTGAGTTCCAAATTTTTCCCTCTCTCTCCTTCTCCCCTCCTTAAGGTGGCAAGCAGTTTGATACAGTAATATTAAACATATTTCCACATTAGTCATGTTGTGAAAGAAGAATCAGAACAAGAGGGAAAAACCACAAGAAAGAAAAAAAGAGAGAAAATAGTATGTTTCAATCTGCATTCAGAGTCTATAGTTCTTTCTTTAGATATGGATAGCATTTTCCATTATGAGTTTTTTGGACAATTGTTGTAGATTATTGTACTCCTGAGAAGAGCCAAGTCTGTCAAAGTGGATCATCATATAGTGTTGCTATTACATTGTACAATATTCTCCTGTTTCTGCTCACCTCACTCAGCATCAGTTCATGTTAGTCTTTCCAGGTTTTTCTGAAATCTATCTGCTCATTGTTTCTTATGGAACAATAGTATTCCATTATATTCATATACTATAGCTTGTTCAGCCATCACCAAATGATGGATGTCCCCTCAATTTCCAATTCTTTGCCACCATAAAAAGGTGCTATAAATATTTTTGTACATCTAGGTCTTTTCCCTTTTTAATGATCTCTTTGGAGTCTTAGTAGTAGTGGTATTTCCCCGTCATTTCTTTAGCCTCACTTTCCTAATAATATTTTTAAAGGGAAGGTTCACGTAAAGGAGAATTTTATTATTGAGAGCACTTTACCTAAGGAGATATGGTATAGTACAGACTACAACTTAATTTTCCAGGGTTCTTGCAACACCTGCTGCATGTAGGGTACTGCATGCAGCCTTGGAAATGAGAAAACATGTATTGAAGAGCATGTGGCAAGATAGAAGAAGACTGGAAAGGTGGCTGGGGGGGGGTGGACGGGAAGGCAAGTTTTGAAGGGTTTTGAATGCCAAAAGAGGGTTTTATATTTGATCTTGGAGGTGATGGGAAGACACTGGAATTTATTGGGGGGGGTTGAGGGGGTGAGTGGAAAAGTGATGTGCTCAGACCTGCTCTGATAATTTTGACTGCTGAGTGCAGGGCAGACTGGAGTAGAGAGAGATTTGAGGTGGGAAGACCAACCAGCAGACTGTTGTAGTAGCTCAGGTGTGAGGTGATAAGGGCCTGTACCAGTGTGCTGGCAGTGTCAGAGGAGAGAAGGGGCATAAATACAAGAAGCGCTACAAAGGTAAAGTTGACAGGTCTTGTCTCACAGGAGTGAGAGAGGGTGGAGTTGAGGATGATAGTTTGTGAGCCTGAGTCATTGGGGTAGGGTAGTACCCTAGACGGAATATTAGAGGGTTTTGGGGAAAAAAAAGGAGTTTTGGGGACATGTTGAATTTAAGATATCCACAAAACACACATAAGATATGCTATAAGACAGTTGGAAGTGTCAAACTAGAAGTCAGCAGAGAGGGTAGGGCTAGATAATTAAATTTAAGAATCATCAGCATAAAGATGATAATTGAATCCATAACAGCTGGTGAGATCACCAAATGAAACACGGAGGAGAAGAGAGGACCCAGAGCAAAGCCCTGTAAGTTACCCCCGGTTAGCATTCTTGAAGCTGACGTAGTATTTGTAATATGGAGTTTAGAAATATTAGGCAAGTTTTTTAGCCTTACAAATAAGGTGAGCAGGTGTCCACTCTTTGATGTGATTTATGTGGTTATCAATAAGTTTATCTTGGCCCATATCCTGGCCATAGTCCATACCATTGTTGAGCTTTTCTTACTGATGGAGGAGATGTTGGAGAAGGTGACACAAACTGAGGTAGAAGTGACTTCCACAGAGCAGTTGTGACTCGGGCATCCCTTGAATCCTGTTGTCACTGTAGCTGTTTCCTACCCTGAGTGGTAGGATGATTGGGAAGCATGAGAAAATTTATTTTCTTTTCTTCAAATATGTAGTTTGGCAAACTTAAAGAAAAAGCACTGATTTCCAAAGAAATATACAGTTCTTGGTTATTTAGTTTGCATATTATTGACAGAAAAACTTTAATCCTTTGATAACTTCTCCCTTTCTCATAGCACATTTCTTTCTGCCTCCTTTGTCTGTTTGGTTATATGCTCAGAGAGTGAAAACTATCTTTGAATAACAGGCTATACTTCTACTAATGAAGGAAGTTGCAGTTAAATGGAAGGATAGTTCCCAGTTAAGCTCCCAGTTATTCCTTGGGGGGAGGGGTGAAGAAGGGTATTGGAGGAGTGGATTTTATCATATGCCTAAAGATAAACGTTATTTCATAGCATATTTGGTTATCATGTATTGTGATATTAATGATAAATATTTCTAAAAAAGACCATCATGAAAATAATTGCAACTTGCACCCTAATATCTTTTTTTTTTGTTTTGTTTTTTACTTTTAGGAGGGGGCAGGGCAGGGCAATTGGGGTTAAGTGACTTACCCACAGTCACATGGTTAGTAAGTGTTAAGTGTCTGAGGCAGTATTTGTACTCAGGTCCTCCTGGATCCAGGGCTGGTGCTCTGTTCACTGGACCACCTAGCCACCCCTGCACCCTAATATCAATAATATCAATGGCTGGTGTTGAAGGGGTAAAATTCTATAAAGAACTTTTCATAAGATTCTTTAAATTAAATCATCATATGCTCTGATGGTTGGTGTCTTTAATGCAGAGGTCAACAACATCATTTCTGTTAAAATGCAATCAATATAAAATTTTGGTAGTGTTATTTGGTGCTGGTTGTGTCCAGTGCTTACCCTTGCTTTTTGTGAAGAAAGTGTTCAGTGATTTAGAGGCTTTAGTTTCTGTATAATCTGCTAGTCTTTGATCCCCTTTATTTCTTTCTTCTAAGCCATACTCTCCTATATATTGTCTCTATCTTTACCTCCCTACCTCTTTACATGGGAATCATCTAATATCAGAGTGTATGTTGACATGATTTGGAGAATATCAAGTTCTTAATAGAATTTCACTATCACTTATCTTTAGCAGTTGACATTGAGGAGTAAACTACAATTGTTTTCATGGTCGGCTTTTCCCAAATACTTTAGCATTGTAATACACGATGACCAAAATTCCATAAAATAATGTTTCTTATAGGTGTAGGTAAAACTCAGTTCATCTTCTAACCTTTTTCTTAGCCTCTCCAAGGAGAATCTCTGAGCTAATCGTCCATGTAGTTTCTATTTTCTTCTGGTATAATTTAAAGCAAGAATGTCAAGATGGATATAGTAGTAGTATGTTAATTTGCTGATCATTGGACAAGGATTTTACATATAGAGAACCAGCAATCAAATTGAAGTTTGTTGACAGTCTAAAACTGTGTGCTTCTTTGCACCCTCTGCCATCCTTGTGGCCACTGTCACAGCAGAAGGTGAAAAGGGATATGTAGGAATTAAAGCTATTTTTATTTTTATTTCTTTCATGGATTGCCTTGGACCCCCCCCCAAAAGTTTATCATTAGATGGCTAGCCTCCTGATGATATGCTTTTTATAATGATTAGCTAGATCTTTTACTGGATCACTTAATTTGGAACTTAGATGATAATTTTTCTTGTGAATTCTGCCATATGCAAAGACAGGCATGTCCATGTATTAAAACACTAGAAGAAATCTAGTCACACTTAGTCTGGATTATTTTTATAAGTTAGAGTGATTACCTAAAAATTATTTCTATCATTTCACAGTATTAGAATCATCAAAGTCTTGAACTTATTCTTTTCTTCCTTTGTTCCCTATTACCTAAATGGAAAAAAAGGGAGAAGTATTTGCCTAGACATTTATTTATTTATCTATCTATCTGTCTATTTATTTATCTATTTATTTATTCCCTCTTAAAATTATTTTATTTTTTCCCAATTAAATGTAAAAACATTTTTAACATTCTTTTTTCAAATTTTGAGTTCCAAGATCTCTCCCTCCCTGCCTCATTGAGAAGGCAAGCAATCGGACATAGGTTTATATATATATATATATATATATATGTATTCATGCAAAACACATTTCCATGTAAGTCATGCTGTGAAAGAAAACACACACCAAAAAACCCCAAAATCCACTAAGAAAAATAAAGAAAAAGTATCTTCAATCTGCATTCAGGCTCCCCAGTTCTTTCTCTGGAGAAGGACAGTACCTTTCTTTGTAAATCCTTCAGAATTGTCTTGGATCATTGTATTGCTGAGAATAGGCAAGTTATTCGCAGCAGCTCATCATGTAGTTTTGCTATTACTGTGTACAATGTTCTGGTTCTGCTGATTTCCCTTTGTATAAGTTTATATAAACTTTTCTAGGTTTTTCTGAGAGTGTCCTGAACATTTCTTTTTTTTTTTTCCCGTGGAGTTGAAATGTATTGCTTTAAATTGAATCCTCTCTTTTTTTTAAAATAAATTTTTTAATTGTTTTCTTGTTTACATCATTCATTTCCGTGAGATTTTTGAATTACAAATTTTCTGCCCATCTTTCCCCTACCCCAACCCCAAAACAGTGATCCCACTGTGTAGCCCCTCCCCTGATCTGCTCTCTGACTTTCTGGTAGGGCAAGGAGAGTCTCCCTACCCCCAGCCCCTGTATATCTTAATTCCTGGTTGCATGTATTGCAGAGCTTTAAATTCTAGATTCTTTCAGTCCCTCCCTTGTCACTCACCCCCACTGGAAGGAAAAGCAAGTCAATACAGGCTATGCATATATAATTACACAGGACATCTTTATAGTGGACATATTGTGGCAGTGATCATACGTCCCTCCTTCCTATCCCTACCCCCCCCACCTTATTCTGTCTAGATATTTATTTTAAAAACAAACAACTTAGGAAAAAATTTGGCCATAGTTGTATTTAGTTTTTGCTTTGTATCAAATGGGATACTTCATGAGTTTATGTGGAATAATCAATCAAGCATTTGTTAAACCTTTGCTGTGTGTCAGGCACTGTGTTAGGGGCTGGGGGTCTGTAGAGTGTAAGAAAATAATTTTAAATAAATTTGGAAAGGTTGTGAACAGACTGATTTGTCAAATAGAAGACAGCATTTGATCATAGAGGCAACAGGGAGTGATGGGAGTGTGTGTGTGTGTGTGTGTGTGTGTGTGTGTGTGTGTGTGTATGTATGTGTGACAGAGAGACAGAGTCATGGTCAGATCACTTTGATAGCTGAGTTGAGGATTATGTAGAATGGAAAGAGACTGGCCAGAAGACCAGTTAGAAGGCTATTGAAATAGTCCAGCAAAAGGTTAATTAAGGTCTGCTTTGGGTGTGGCTGTAATTGGAGAAAAGGAGACCAGATTCCAGAGATGTTGTGGCTATAGAAGTGATAAAACAACAATCTTGAAGGATGAGGAAGAGTGAGAAGTCAGAAAAAACCAAAGTGACTGTTGGGATAGTGACATCCTGGATAGAAATAGGGGAAGTTTAGAGGGGGGAAATGGTTTGAGAGGAAGAGGTTGATAATGAATTTTGTTTTGGGCATGTAGAGTTTGAGATAACTATGAGTTATCCAGTTGAAAATGTCCCAAAAGGAAGTGGATGGTGAAAGACTAGAGCTCAGGAGAGTGACTAAGGCTGTATATATAAACTGTATAAGAATCTATGAGTTATCTGTATCGTGTTACGGTGTTATGGTGGATGATGAACCAGCAAAGAATGCTGAAGAGTGCTCAAATAGGTAGGAGGAGGTCCAAGAGACAGCAGTGTCATGAAATCCCAGGGAATCTTAGTATCCCACAGGAAAGGGTGGTTAGTAATATCAAGTGCTGTAGAGAAGTCTGAAAGATTAAAGATTGAGTAAAGGCCATGACAGTTAACAGTTTGGAGATCATTGATAACTCTGGAGAGAGGCATTTCATTTGAAGGTTAAGGTCAGAAGCCAGATTGGAAAGGGTTGAAGTAAATAAGAAGAGCGGAAGTAGAAGCAATAAAATTAGATGACTAGAAATTTATTTATTTAAAAATTTATTTACTTTTAGTTTACAACATTCAGTTCCACAATCCCTTGATTTCCAAATTTTCTCCCCTTCCCTCTCCTCCCTGTTCTCTCCCCCTACCCCCCCCCCCCCCCCGTGTAATCTGATATAGGTTCTACAAATACCTTCACATTAAACATTAGCCAAGTTGTAAAGGAGAATTATAACCAATGGAGTGAATGAGAAAGAAGGAACAAAACAAAACATGAAGGAGAGAGAGCAAGTAGTTTGCTAGAGTTAGAATTATCTAAAATTCTAGCAAACTAGAATACTGAAGACTTGGAAACTGTGAAAACAGATTAGATTGCAGAATTTCATTTAAGGTGTTTGCCTATCTCATGTTTGTTTATACAGTATTCCTGTTTTTCTGCTTCCCTCCTGTTTTCACACTCACATGCATTCCTCTTTGTGTATAATTATATTCCTCCAGGAAAGTAGTGCTTTGTAGTTAGACCTTATTAATTGTAGTAGTATCATTCTGAGACAGGTTATTTGTAAGTATGCCTATCTCTATTTTACATGTAGGGAATCTGAGAATCAGAAAAATGAGTTGTCTGCCCAGTGACTGTGGTAGAGCTAAGAATAGATTCTGGATTTCCTGACACATGAAGTAGTTCCATCTCTAGTAAACATACATTGGCACTATTTTGCTGAAGCATACTTAAAAAGAAAATTGCCCTTGTGATTTCACTGGTATAGGGAGTTCTCATTAAGAAACTTCCTCTGTCAGTGCAGGTCAGTGCCAATGGTTCATCCCTTCTCAAATGTTCATGGCTTCTCAACCCTTTCAGCTGAGAATCTTTCCTCATATTTCACTGAAAAAATTGAAGCCAGTTGCTAAGTGTTCCCTTTTCTTCCTTTTTCCTCATCTCACATTAATCAGGAGCCTTCTATTCCACCACTGTCTCCTTCACTCCATGAAGAGGTAGCCCTTTTCCTTGCTAAGGCAAACCCCTTTACGTGTACAAATGATCCTATTCTGTCTTGTTTTTTCTAGTAGTTTGTACCCTCAGTCATACTTATTCTCACTGATATTTGATCTGGCTACTTCTCTGCTGCCTACAAACATGCTTGGCTTCCACATCCTTAAAAAACTCTCATTTGATTCCTATATCCCTGCTAGCTATTATCCTGCATCTCTACTCCCTTTTGTGGCTAAACTCTTTGAGAAAGCTGTCTGTAATTGTTTCTGCTCTCTGTCTTTCTCCCTGTCTTCCTTCCTTCCTTCCTTCCTTCCAAGTTACCAGTGATCTCTTAATTGCTTGTATCTCAATCCTCATTCTGCCCAACCTTTCTATACTCTTTGACACTGTGTTCATCATCATCAGCTTTTTTCATCTCTCTAGGTTTTTATTTTTATTCGTCTCCTTTGCTAGATCGCCATACAGGTTGAGCTTGAAAACCATGGGTTATCTATCACTGAAGACTTGTATTGGATCTTCATCTCTCTCCATATTATTTCACTTGGTGATGTCATCAACTCTCGTGGCTTTACTTATCATCTCTATGCAGATGATTCTCAAATAAACTTATCTAGATCTAACTTCTCTACTGACCTTAAGTCTCCCATCTCCAGTTGCTTATTGGACAACTTAAGCTGGATGTCTCATTATCTTTTCCCCCAAATCCTCCACTCTTTCTCATTTTCCTATTATTACCATTGTCCCAGTCACTCAGGCTTGAAACTTGTGTGTCAGTCTCAGCTGCTCATTCCGATTCACTTCTCATGTCTAATCATGCCCCAAATCCTGCAGTTTCTAGCTTTGCAGCATCTCTTTGTATATGCTCCTTTCTCTCTTCTGACACCGTCACCCTGGCGCTCATCACCTCACACCTGCATGTTTGAGGTTGCTTTCATTTGATTTTCACATCCCAGTCATTCTAAGCTCCTGTAGATCACTCCACACTCCTAACTGATTTCTCACTCACTTGCCCTCAAATTCTTTCACCACAGTCTCATCCTCACTCTGCCCACCCTTCCATTCTACTATCCGGAATGCCTCTTCCATAGGCAAGGAACTTCCCTTCATCTTAAATTTGTTCCTCTCCTATTCCTTTCATCTACTAGTTCTTACTGAAAACCTGTTTCCTTCTGATGACACAGCTTCCCTGGCCTCTCTTTCCAGCACTGGTTGTACCTTCACTCATTCTCAGCAGACTGGTCAAGGAGGGGATGTTGGAGTACTCCTTGTTCCCCATTGCCCCTTCCAGGCTCTTACCCTTCCTTCATCATTCAGTAACCCCTCTTCTTTTGAGTTTAATGTTGGTCATATTTACCACCCAATCACAATCCAGGTAGCTGTTGTCTACAGACCTCTAGGTCACTCTTCTTTCTTCCTCTATGAATTTGATACCTAGCTTACAATTTTTCTCTCCTCTCCAACTCCTGTCCTCATTCTAGGGGACTTCAACATACATATATATTGATTCTCCCTCAAATACCCTAATTACTCAGTTCCAAAATCTACTCACCTCTCATGAAGTACTCCTCCACCCCATCTCAGATACAGAAATGATCATGTCTTTGATATTGCTCTCTTCCACACATGTACCACCTCCATGCTCAAGAATTCGGAAATCTCCTTATTTGACCATAACCTATTGACTTTTTGCCTCTCCCCCTGCATTCCTTTACCTAACCCTACTCTTTATCCACATTGAGACTTATAATCCCTTGATCCTCAGTTTTCTTCCAGGCTGTCTCCCCTGCACTAACCATCCTCTTTTTATCCCATCTTGAATCCTTTGGTTAACTGATTTAACTCTATTCTATCCTTTTCTTGAATCCCTAGCTCCTTTATAATATTCCTGATTATGCCCAGCCAAGCCTCAGGCTTGTATCACTCCTACCATTAGTCACTCTCCTTCTCTTCTACAGATATGCTGCTGAATGAAGGTGGAGAAGATCAGCCAATTTTTACTGAGTTCACTACAAATTTGTTACATAACCTTAACTGAACCCTCACTGTTGCTAGGTAATCCTACTCTACATATACCTCTCTTATCAATTCACTATCCCACTCTCCACATGGTCTTTTCCAAATGTCTTTGTCCCTCCTCAAACCTCCCTTGCCTGTTACCCCTCCTCCCACTCTCTCAGCTGAGAATCTTACCTCATATTTTACAGTAGAAATTGTGACTTTGCTATGAGCTCCCTCTTCCTAATCTCCTTTCAGGTGCCATCTACTACTTTCTCCTCCTTTACCACTGTCTCACATAATGAAGTGTCATTCCTCCTTACCAACACTATCCCCTTTATTTGTTTGACCAATCTCATTCCATCCTGTCTCCTGTAACAGAATGCCCCTTCTGTCATCCCCACTCTTTCACTTATTTTTAATCTCTCCTTCTCTACTAACTCATTTCCTATGGCTATAAAAATACTCCTTTCTCCATTATCCAGAACCCCCCCCCCCCAACCTTATTTGATCCTTTCATCCTATTTAACTATAGTCTTATATCTCATCTGTCCCTTTGTAGCTAAACTTCTTGAAAAGTATATAGTTGGTTCCTCCACTGTGTCTCCATTCACTTCTTAACTGTTGTCCCTCAAATACCCTATCAACTCAGTTCCAAAACCTACTCACCTCCCATGAGCTACTCCTTATAATCTTTGACCTCTCTGCAGCTTTTAGCACCATTGATGACTTTTTCTTCTTTGATACTTTCTTCTATCTAGGTTTTCTGGACACTGTTCTCTCTGGGTTTTCCTCCTGTTTATCTGACAACTCCTTCTCTGACTCCTTTGCTGGATCTTCCTCCAGATCATTCCCTTTAACTTAGATGTTCCTCAGGGTTCTGTCCTAGGTCTTCTCTTCTTCCTTTATATCGCTTCACATTGGTTCCCATCTATTTAATTCCCATCTCTGTTCTGGTAATTCTCAAATCTACTTTTCCTGTCCCATTCTTTCTGCTGATCTCCACTCTCATATCTCCAACAGACTTTCAGATACCTCAAACTGAATGTCCTGTGGACAGCTTATATTCAATATATCCAAGATAGAACTCATTATCTTTCTCCCTAAACCCCTCCTGCTCTTACCTTCCCTATAGAGGGCAGTATCATTTTCCTGGGGGGAAACCTAGGAATCATCCTAGATTCTTCATTATTTCTTATTCCTGGTAGTTGATCTGTTGACAGACTACCAAGTTCACCTTTGCAGCATTTCTTGTATACATTCCCTTATCTCCCCTGACATTGCCACTCTTTTGGTGCAGGCTCTCATCATCTCATGCCTGTCTGCCTGCCTCAAGTCTTTCCCCACTCCAATCCATTCTTCATTCAGTCACTAAATTCATTTTCCTAGTGTGCAGGTCTGATCATGTCACTCTTCCCGCCTCTCCTAATAAATTCCATTGGTTTCCTGTTGCCTCCAGGGTCAGATACAAAATGGTATTTGGCATCCAAAGTCCTGTATAACGTAGCCCCTTCTGTCTTTCTGACCGTTATACCTTAGTCCCCAACATGTGCTTTTCAGTTCAATGATCCTGGTCTCCTGGCTGTCCCATGAACAAGATACTCCATTTTTGGGCTCTGGGCATTTTCTCTGACTGTCCCTCAAGCAACTCCAACTCGTTACTTCCCTAGCTTCCTTTAAGTCTCAGCTAAAATATCACTTTTTACAAAAAGCCTTCTCTAACCCCTCTTAATTCTAGTGCCTTGTTGCTGTTAATTATTTCTTATTTATCCTGTATTTAGCTTACTTAGTGTTTGCATGTTGTCTCCCACTTTAGTTGTAAGCTTCTTGGGTGCAGGGGTTGTCTTTTGCTTCTTTTTGTATCCCCAGCATTTAGTATAGTGCCTGACACATATGTAATTGAATAATAAATACTTGTTGATTTGACCATCTCCAAAACTTATAAACTGCTAGAAGCTCTAATAGCTTGAGTGGCTTGCCCTGAGGCAGTATATGTCAGAGGTAGGATTTGAACCCAGGTCTTCTTCATTTTGAAGACAGATTTCTAACCACTATTGCCATGCTGCCTTTCAGAATGTGTGTGTGTCTATATGTACATATTCTAATACCCTGTGCAGCATGTTTATAAAATGACCTTGACAAATAATATTAATTATAGTTCATACTTTAGCGAGTTTATAATTTCATAAATAATGAGAAAAGAAACATTGATGGTAGGTATATGGCTGTTTTAGATTGTGAGTAATGGTTTAGTTATAAACAAAACGATGATTTATTTGGAGTAATTCAGGAGAGGGAGTGATACTGTTTCTTCATTTACAGCCTTAACATGGTATTTGGACTGGTATTTTGTATTAGAAATCCATTTGACAGAATTTCTTTTTTATCTCCCACAGACTTAGCTATTGAATATATTTCAGGAGATAACAGGCTGGTATTTTGATCTGGGCAGGTTGACATCTACCTTGTTCGAGACAGATTGTTTAATCTTATTTTAAATGTGTTTAAGAATGCAGATTTTTAAACATTTATGATTTGTTGTTTTTTTTTCAGATCCACAAACATTTATGAAGTATCTAATACCATGTGTGAAGTGCCTTGTGCCAGGCAGGCTCTGGAGATCCTAAAAGAAAACTAGCTAACGTTTCTACTCTCCAGGATCTCCTCTCTAAGCTTGTTTCCTCATCTGTAAAATGGTGATCATGATACCCATATACTCTTCCTCATAGGATTTGAGTCTTAAATGAGATCACATGTAAAGTTCTTTATGGACATTTTAAACTGCTGTACAAGTGCTCATTGTTGAAGATGTCCAAATAGGGGTATAAAAAAATTTGAGGAGGAAGGAATGGTTGTTCATCGGATTGATTGGGGAATCAGAGATTAGCTTTGAAGTAAATGAAGAAGATTTTGACAGGTGGAAATTGGGGATGGAGAAATCCATTCCAGATGTAAAGATTGGAATGTACAATGACATAGAGGTCCGTGAGGGCAGAATGAAATTGGGAAGAGTGAATAAGGAGGGTGGGAAGAGAGACTACAAGTGGAGAGACCAGTTAGAAGACTGTTACTGTAGACTAGATAAAAATATGGCTTGAATGAGCATGGTGGCAGTGCAGTAGGGGATCTATATAATATACAGTGGTGTTAATTTCAACAGAACTTAGAAGCCGATTATATATGGGGGATGAGGTAGAAGAATCAGAACTGACTCAGAGGTTTGGTGACTCATGACCAGGATGAAAGAAAATGAAATTAGGAGGAGAGGCACAAGTTTTTGTTGGAAGATGATTTCACTCTTAGACATACTGATTTGGAAGGTGATGGGCAGCTAGGCAAATGGAGATGTCCAGCAGGTAGTTTGAAATACAGTACAAAAGCTCAGAGGCTAGGTGGAAAGCCATCTTCATAGAAGTGATAATTGAAGTGATAGGAATGAGTGATAGCCTGTCTGGGTGTCTTTGTCATTCTTATCTCCAAAACATTTTTTGTTATGTTACTAACACTTTTAATTTATTGGAATTTCCTATGCTTTGTACATTGTAGGTATAGTAAATGTGATTGGGTTACTGAATTGTCTTTACTAAGTTTTCTTTTAAGTGGAGGATTGCCTATATTATAGTGTGTATGCTGACATGGGGCTAGTCAGCATCTTAGACCTTTTACCCCAAATTTTCAATAATGAATTATCTTTTCCTTATCTGTTCTCTATCTTCCCTTTCCTGAAAAATGAGTCTACAATTTTGTATCAGTAGTGAAGGAACAATAAATTAATTTCTATAGTTAGCTGTTCTGGAAGGCATCTACTCTAATTCAGGGCAAGGTGTACTTGAATATTATTGTGCTACAAGGATGATTCAGTGTACGTATGTAAATTGAGGTTTATAGACATGCTACTGTTTTTTCATAAGGGCCTTGTGCAGAAAAAAACCCAACGAAACAAACCCAAACTGTTAATTGTAATCTATATTTACTTTTTAAACTATGGTGATCTTTTTTCCAAATGAAAAAATACAGAATTCTAAGCATTTAAACATCATCTATATTGTTTGAGATAAAAATTAATCATTTTTGTTTAATTTGTAAAAAAGTAGATCATAAAACTACTCAGTTGTTCTATATACTACTGCTCTATTTTTTTGTAAAACATTTTGCATGTCTAAAAAGCCATTTTATATAACCAACATGAAATATTACCCAAAAGAAACATTTGCTATATTATTCATACTATAACATTAGAACAGTGACTTGTATTAGGGCAAAAGTCCTGTAAGTTTTGAGAGAACTTCTGGTTTAATTGTTATTTTGATAGAAAATAGCTGTGCATGAAAGATTGCTCTGTTCCACAAAATAGTAAAACACATTCATTTATGTTTTATTTATATGTGTATATGTAGCTATATCTAAATGGATATATACATTCAAGATATTAAAAGAGAAATAAAACCAAGTTCAGTGGTTTCCAGAGGTGCTTTGTTACTAACATGGATTCGTTTAGCAAGGTTAAGGTATAAATTTGGAAGGCTATTCTAAAAGTATAGTTTGATGTTTTTCTCTTTTTTTCTTTACCCAAGAGAATGACCTTTACCTTGGAAATAACAGGGCAAAACTAGCTGAAAAGAAGTTGGTAGCCAAGATAAACAGGGAAATAATAAGAGAATACCTAGATGCTCTTGATAAATTCAAAGAATATAGCCCAGATGCACTACATCATTGGTTACTGAAAGAACTAGCAGATGTGATTGCTGAGCCACTGCCAGTAATATTTGAAAGATCCATGGAAAAGAGGAGAGCTATGTCAAGATTGTGTAAAGCCACAGATGGCATGCTCATCACATTTGCATATGATACAGCTGGCAGGAAGACTAACACACTGGATGACAGACTCTGGATCCAGAGAAGATCTTGATAGGCTTGAGCACTGTGCTGAAGGTAAGGAAATGAAATTCAGTGGGGATAAATGTCAAGTTTTACACTTGGATTTAAATAGTCAACAACTTTACAAGTGCAAGATGGCTGAAGCATGTTTAGAGAATAGTTTGGTTGTAAAAGGTCTAGGGATTTTAGTGGACTGCAAACTCGGTATTAGTCATTGGGCAACCAATAAAATCTAATATCATTTTAGGCTAAATTAAGAGGTGGATCTTTTAGGCATTAGGAGGTACTAGACCTGTGTTCTGCCCTGGTCAGACTACATTTAGAGGATTGCGCTCAGTTTTGGTCACTCTGGTTTTAGAAGGACCTTGATAAATCAGATAGTGTTCAGAAGAGGACAGCTAGGATGATGAAGGGCCTTGGGTCCATATAATATGAGGATAGCTGAAAGAATTGGGGGTATTTAGCTGGAGAAGGACTCAGGGTAATATGATATTTGTGGTCAAATATTTGAAAGGCCCTCATGTAGAAGAGGAATTAGCCTTGTTCTCTCTGGCCCCAGAGTGAACACCTAGGAGTGATGGGGCAAAGAAAGTAAACATAGGCTTGATGCCAGGAAAGCCTCAGAATTTAGAGCTATCCAAAAGTAGAATAGGCTGCCTGGAAAGGTGGTGAGTTTCCCCGTACTTCAAAAAAGTTGGATGATGACTTGTTTTATTATTATAAGTCTTTCTTTTTTAATGGTTTGAAGGAGGTCATTAAAATCTCTTCTCTAAAAATGTCTAATTCTTTGATTTTTGTGTAGGTTCAGTCAGATTTGGGAACAAATTTTCCATCTTGAGAGAGCCTTTGAAGCTATTTCTATTTTTGTTAGAACATATAAACAGGTTTGGTAACCAAGTGTTGAATTCACTGGGTTTTACATGATTGCCCCATAAGTTTTGAGACTCTCCAGGGAGTGATGAAGGCCTTGCTAGAGGCAGAAATTCCTGAAGGTGGTTTGGCATGTCTGAATGCTCTATCCACTGCCATAGTCTAGCGTGCTGCTTCTCCACCCAGGCAAGGTTTCTGATTGGGCAAGAAGTACTGTAACTCTTCTTCTGTCCATTAATTGCTAGGCAGCAGAAATTCCAGCCCTGTAATGAGAAAGGTATCATAGCAAAAAAGTAGAAAGCCCACACTTAAGATACTGCTTTGTTGTAACTTGTCTGTTAATGTTTCATGAACTAAGTAAGTATGGAAATGTCTGTGGAGTATCTCAGAAATAATGAAGCTCTGTTTTTATTTTGTATAGCTTCTTCCTTTTCATATAAATTCAAGGGAATCCAAGAGAACATGGCTGCTAAAGTAAAAAATTACTACTATTTTATTACAGAAAATTTTCTGTATTATGTAAATATTGTGCTGTTTCCATTTTAATTAATCTCTGTCAGTGGGGCAAAAAAATTTATTAAGCATTTACTGTATGCTAAACACTGTAGCATTAAGGACACAAAGAAAGACAAAAACAGCACCTGCCCTAAAGAAGTATACAGCATGATGGGAAAGACACTGGTATATGAATAACTGGGTACATACAAGATATATGAACAATAAATAGATAAAAGATAATGTGACAGAGGAAGGCACTAGCAGCCAGGGATTGGAGTTATGACTGGGAATGCCTCTCTGTAGGAGAAAGGATTTAAGCTGAGTCTTGAAGGAAGACTCAGATGGGAAGAAATCAAGAGTCAGAGATAGAAGGTGAAAGAGGGAAGAGTATTTCAGGTATGAGGGACAGCTAAGCAGAGGCAAAGAGATGGAGCTGCAAGTAGGCCAGTATAAGTGGAATGTAGCGTCTAAGATAGAAAGTGTCCAGAATATAAAGAGCTTTAAGTGTCAAGACAGAGGCCTTTATATTAGATCCTGAAGGAAATAGGGAGCCATTAGAGCTCAGTAGGATCTCTTGGAGGTAGGAGGAAGCATGACAATGTGATCAGACTTAAATTTTAGAAAATAACCTTGACATCCAAGTGGAAGCTAGGCTGGAGTGGAGAGAACCTCAAGGCAGGGAGATCAGCTGCTAGAAGGATGCCGTGAATTCATTTCCCACCTGAATGCTTGCTTAGACTTCATGGTTTCCAGAAACTCATTATTCTGCAAGATAAAATCAACTCTGAAACTCATATATCCTCAGCGTCCTCTGCCCCAAAACACCTTATCCCCTCTGATTGGAGAGGGTGGAGGGTGACCATTGGAGACATCCTCCCTGATCCTCTATCATTCAAGGAGGACTCTCAGGAAATCTGCCTCGTCAGTTCCCACCTTGCTTTCCTGAACTTGATCTCCAGGAATTCATCATTCTACAAGATGAAATTAGTTCTGAAACTCAGATGCTCTCACCTGCGAATTTCCCTCCTATCTGTAATACTTCATCATCCTTCTCTTTCCCCAGCCTCTCTGCTTTTCAGCTTCCTTTCATGTGTTGTCTTCCTTTATTAGATTGTGGGCTCCTTGAGGAAAATGACTCTTCTGCCTTTCATTGTATCCCCAGAATTTAGCACAGTTCCCAGCGTGTAGTAGGCTCTTAATAAATGTTTATTCATTTTGACTCTGACCCTGAGCCTCAGTTTCCTCAGTTTTAAAAATGGAGATAATAGCACTTACCTCCGAGGATTGTTTTGGGGATAAATGAGACAGTATTTGTAAAGTGTTTTGCAAACCCTGTGTATATATCTTAATTGCTATTATTAATATTGTTGTTGTTGTTAGATGTGATCAGGGCCTGAACTAGGGTTGTTTGTATATAAATGAAGAGAAAGAGACATGTGAGAAAAAAGATGTGAATGAGAGAAAAGAGGTATGAAACAATAAAATCTGGCAATAAGTGGGGTAAGTGAAAATGAAGAGGAGAGGATGACACCACGGTTGTGAGCCTGGGTGACTAGCAGGATGGTTATTCTACTGAAAATAGAGAAATTTGTACGAGGGGAGGTTTTTGTGGAGAAAGATAAGGAGTTTGTTTTGAGTTTGAGAACTCTATAGGACATTGAGCTTGAGATGTATAAGAAAGCAATTGGTGAATTGTGATTAATGGTGCAAGAGAGAGACTCGGGCTGGGTATATAGATCTGGGGAAAAGATAATTGAACCTATGAGAGTGGATGAGATCAAGTAATATCTATTCCCTGTGTCTTCAAGTATTTCATTTCAGTTATAAAAGTAATTCTTTTGACAAAATGATTTGAGTGAGTAATGATTTGTTCAAGAACTCTAGTTCACTAGACATAGAGTAATAATGCTATTTTGTATGTAATAAATTAAAAAATATTTTATAGCTTGCATAGTACTTTGAACAGCTGTGCTTTGTTTTCTCTTATTTATGTACTAGTTTTTAAGCTTTGTGAGGGCACTGAGTATGACTTGTTTATTTTTGTGTTTCCCTGAATACCTCTTTGCACATAGGGTTGGATTTGTTTTGATTGAATTTTTTGCTTTATAGGTAGCATGAATCCTAAGACTCTTTTGGTCAGAGACATATAATGACAGTAAAGAATATTTTAGTATCTCAGAATTGGAAGGGCCTTCTGAATCTACCTAGTCTAAT
The DNA here is from genome assembly GCA_028646575.1 of Pseudocheirus occidentalis. Taxonomy (NCBI): domain Eukaryota; kingdom Metazoa; phylum Chordata; class Mammalia; order Diprotodontia; family Pseudocheiridae; genus Pseudocheirus; species Pseudocheirus occidentalis. The sequence goes on along the minus strand of CM053594.1, from coordinate 170,807,992 downwards.
TTGGAGTTCTTAATCCCCTCTATCTAATTCCTGACAAATGAGAATCCAGTTTCAGGTTGGTTGTCTCAAGGAGAGGAAAATGTATGCTAACAAACATGGAAGCAAGCACAGAACCCTGCTTCACTTTGTGACTGGGAAAGCTCAAGAGCATTGTCCATTATCCAGAACCTGTGTAAGTGTGCCATCAAGAAACTGGTGTACAATGCTGATGAACTTCTCTGGGCAGCCAGTGGTCTTCCACAAACTCTCACTACTGACAGTATCAAGGAAATGGGAAAGTGAAGGGAATAAACATACACATTGTTTATACTATGTGCCAGACCCTGTTCTAAATGGGAGCTGAATGGTATTATTATCCACATTTTACAATTGAGGCAACTGAAGCAAAAAAAGAAAAAAGGTTAAGTGACTTGCCCAGGGTCACACAGCTATAAGTATCTAGGACCAGATTTGAACTCGGGTCCTCCTGACTCCAGGCCCAACCCTCTATCTGTTGTACCACCAGTTGCCTCTCTTCTTTATAAGCGTTTTACCCAATCCCTTCATTTTCCAGATGAAGAATCTGTGGCTCAGAGAGGCTAAGTGACTCTCCTCCAACCATACAAATAACATGTCAATTAGAAGTCTAACCCATGTCCTTCAATCTAAATCCAGCACTTTCTGTTAAACCTTATTACCTCTCTATTACTGGTCTCATATTGGATACTATGTTTCTCTTAATGTAGGCAGAGAGTTCATTAGCTTCTTTGGACACTGTATCATGCTGCTAACTCATTGACCATGGAGTTGATTAAACCCCAAATACTTTTCAGACAAACTACTCTCCAGTCATGCTTCTACACCCTTGTGGAGTTGATATTTTGAACTTAACTATCAGACTTCCCTGTTCAATTTCATTTTATTGGATTCGGTCTAATATTGTAGGTCTTTTTGAATTTTGAGTGTCATTCAGTGTGTAAGCTCTCCTTTCAGTATCTCTTGGTATCATCTCTATGCTTTGCAGCTTGGAATATTTCATAGGCAATTTCCTTCTTCCTTTTTATTATGCTTAATCCATTTATTATATTTGTAAGAGACCAGACAAATAATTTTTTTGCTAGCTCTTGTTAATATACTCCATCCCTCTTCAGGAACCTGTTATTATTCTTATATTTTAAGTGATAATGTAGAGCTATCTGTTCACTTTCCTACGTTAGCACCCACTATGGTACTAGGTCAATTGAAGGATTCCTAGTGCTTATTATGAGAGTTGCTGAAATCCCTTTACACATTGAGTTCTCTGCATTGATAAAATCATAGGTTCAGGCTTGTATTTTATATATTAGATGCATAATCTTATCACATTGGGGCTACTTATATAATCAGTGTATTAAATACATATATGCCCACTTTATGGAACTTGGAGCATAATTTGACTGTTTTAAATAATTATGAACATTTATAGTTATATCTGTGCTTTTATGACATTGTTGGTAATATCAGTGATTGGACCATCCTTAATCATAATGTTCTTTGTATGAGAAAAAACAGATGAACTTTACAACAATTTTTTTTTTTTTTTGCTGATGTTTTCTGAGCTCCTAGGATTTTAGAGCTGGGAGGGACTTTGAGTAATCTGATGGACTGCCTCATTTTACACATGAAAATAAAGAAACAGAGCAATTCAGAGACTTGTCCAGCATCTCATAGCTGGCTACTCAGTGGCAACCCATCATCATTATTGAGCCACTTGAGAAACAGCAGCAAAATGAAATAACAAAAATACAACCCTTTCCAGAATGTAGACAGAAAAGAGAACAGAGAAGGCCAGAGCAAATAAGTACTTGCTATACTTTTAAGTTTTATGTTTTAAAATTAAAATTACAGGTGGTTTGGGTTTTATAGTTTTATTTAGGATTTTGTTCTTTTTTTGTTGGTTTGATTTCAAGGTTTATATCCTCTGAAATGTTATTTTAAAATAATTTTTTATTCTAATCTGCTAATGTTGGAATGGAATGCTAATATTAGTGGAATAATCTTCATATATGAAGGACAATAAACATATAAGAGAAATAGACTGCCTTTGTAACAATAACAGGAAAGAGAAATAATTCTAATTGAATTTAGAATTTTTGAAACTTGTGTTTTGTGACTTCAATTTCTGGTATGAAGACAAGAATAACTATAGAACAACAACAGTAATGATAGGAAATTGATTTTTTTTCATAATGAATGGTCCAGTATAAATTCAGTTTTCCTTCCCTTTTCTAAATGAATTAATAAATTATTTATTTACCCTTGTAAGGGTCTGATCTTCTTTAATAGTGGAACTCCACATTGATAAAAATGAGCTTGTATAATAGTTTTATATTTACCCTTTCATTATGACAGAGCATGAATAGAGTGGTATAGTAAAGCATGTTCATTTCAGATTATCTTGGCAAGAAGAATACTTTGGACAAATTACTAACTTTTTACATATTTATTTGTTTAAATATGTTATTGTTTTAATGTGTATATATTAATTTATATGAATATATATGTTGTTTTATAGATATATATTTGTCTAAAGCAATATATCATTGTGTATACTGTGGTGCAGTGTATTGAGAGCCTATATACTAATGGCCTCAAGGTTTTGCCTCTTAATGCATTGATTTTGTGACCCTGGGCTAGTCCCCTTAGCCTCTCAGTGAGCCCAGGCTTTAAATTTCAGAGAAAGTACTGATTTGTACTAGTGGAAGAAATTCCTCCCCTGGAGTGCCTTATGCCAGGTTCAGACATAGGTTGAGTTATAAAACAGTATTTCACTAGGCAAGAACTTTTATTTTATACTATAGCTTTAAGTAACTCCTAATGGACAATATGCTAGCACTTGAAAAATGTTTTTGTCACACTTAAATGGACTGTGAACTTTGGTTTATGTATCAAACAGTAAAGTTCTTTTTTTTTTCGTGGTTATTATTCTCCTTGTATGGCAATTTCTTCCACTCCACCACTGCAGATAGGCAACTGTTCTGTAACTTAAGAGTTTTTCTGGGTAAAGAGTTTAGTGATTTATCTATGTTCACATAGTATGTGTCAGAGGAAGGACTGGAGTTTGAGGTTTTGTTTTTTTCTTCTTGGAGGGGGGAAGGCAGGGCAATTGGGCTTAAGTGACTAGCCCAAGGTCACACAGCTAGTAAGTGCTAAGTGTCTGAGGCTGAATTTGAACTCGGGTCCTACTGATTCTAGGGCCAATATTCTATTTACTGTGTATGTAACTGCCCTGAGAAGTTTGAGTTTTTCTTACTCTCCAAGATTAGCCTTCTATCTGCTAAACCATGGAGCTTCTTCTTTTTAAGAAAGTAGAGATTTAAAAATATCTACTTTTTATTAATTAGCAAATGTTCATATTGAACACATATCCATTTTAGGTCTGTTGCTACTGTCTGGTTACAGATCTAGGTAATTACTCAGTCTCTTAAGAATTATTGTTGCTGATTACCCAAAGGACAATTGTGAGTTAGAATAGGCTGCAACCATATTGCCAATGAAGAATTACATAGGACACGTGCCATAAAGGATATCCTCAGAGAAATAGATGTTACCGGAAAAGGGGATAAGCTGGTAAAGTAGTGACAGCAAGGGAGAAGAACAAGTGATCTGCCCACATAGTCCACTGGTATCCATCTGTGTTTGAGAGATATAGAGAAAGACCCCAGTACATTGGGGTTATAGCCAAACGAATCCCCATGTTGATTAGATCATTGGTAAAGATACTATTCTTTAAAATAGCCATGTGCAGAGTAGCTTGACTTTTTGGCAGTGATGACTATATTTAAAATTTTGAAAATGACTAGTCTTATTTTTATTCCAGGTACATTGGGATATTCACATTGTACAGAAACAGAGGTAAGATAAATTTCTTCATTTAATCAGATGATTTCAGTTCATAACAAGCCTACTTATAATCAGAAAGTTGTGAAAGAATAATTTTGTAGTACTCTTTAGATTATGATGTTGAATACTTAGTATAGTATTTGGTATTGAAACATTTCATACATATTATATGGTTTTTTAAAAACATGCTTTGAAATATAATCTTATAAATTAATATTTTTTATTTTAAAAATAGGAGTAGGTTGGTTTATTTTGTTAATTAAAATCAATAGATGTCAATTCTTAAACATTTGATTTTATTTCATTATTTTAATGGAGATCTTTTCTAGCATGGGATTGAGTAGGAAAGATATATTGTTGGCATTTTAAACCCTGTGCAGAGCTATTTAGGTGTTTTGGTGGGAAAACATTTGATGTTCTATCTGTGCTTTTCTTTAAGTAGACACAAAAACCACTTGAATTTGAGAGCTGGGACTGGAAGCAGATAGCAGTATACATATTTATACTGACAAATATTGTAAAAAATTTTTCTTTACAGGAGATCTATTTCTTCTTTCTGGCTTAAATTATAAGGATAAAACTAAACTAGGAAAACACAACATTGAAATACATGTGTTATTTTCTTTGTTATAGGAGTTGTATAGGTCTCATAATGCCAGAGTGGTATTGAGAGCTGTTATTAATGTTGGCACTTAAAAGTTTTGTAGATAGGATCGAATGGTCTTTAAGTATTTATTTCCCCTCCTAAGGTCACATGGCTAGTTTTGTGTTAAGTGTCTGAGGTTGGATTTGAACTCAGATCCTCCTGACTCCAGGGTTGGTGCTCCATTCACTGTGCCACCTAGCTGCCCCCAAAACTTATTTTTAAAATAGTTCTTTCTGACAGTAGAAAATATATATTTTTTTGTTTTCTTTTTCAAGATAGCTGGTAGCTACAGAAATCAGGAAGTAACTGGCAAAATAAGGCAGCCTTATTTAGCAAGTCTTGTTCAGGGTTGAAGATTTTATGAGTTTTGGGAAGTTCCAGTTTTTCGATAGCCTCTGTGCTGAAATATACAGGGCATATGTTTAGTCTGATTTTTTTACTCTTAATGTAGGTGAATTTTTTGTTCTTTTGTTTGTTTAAAGACTCATCATGTATCATACCCAGGACAGTCTTCTTAATCACTTTCAATAAAGCTCACCACATGGTTCACAGTCTTTCTCTTTTCCCTAACTCTTGCTCTTATACTAAGGAATTTCAATATATATATTATATATATACATACATATATATATGTATATATACACACAAATACAAACATACACATACACACACATACACATATTTATATATGCTCCCTTATATACTCTAACTTCCCAGTTTTTCAGTTTGCTCAACTCATTTAACATTCTCTTTCAGTCTATACCTTATCTATGAATACAGAGGCTTCTGTCCTTGATGTTGCTGTCAACAAGTGTTCCAGTTCTTTGTTTATAATCTCTGATATTCTTTCATCTGATCATAATCTTTTATTATATAATATTTCTCTTTGTCTTAGGACCATTAACCTAGTTCTTTGTCCTCACTGTAACTTTGACTCCTCCCACTTTTTAGATTGTTCCCAGGCCATCATCTCCATACTAGTTACACTCTCCTCTCTTCCATATATTTACCCCTTGGTTAACCATTTTCACTTTACACTGTTCTCTATGCCAGGGGTAGGGAACCTGCAGCCTCAAGGCCACATGTCGCCCTCTAGGTCCTCAAGTGCAGCCATTTGACTGAATCCAAACTTCACAAAACAGATCCTCTTAATAAAAAGGATTTATTCTCTAAAACTTGGACTCAGTCAAAAGGCTGCGCCCAAGGACCTAGAAGGCCATATGTGGCCTTGAGACCACAGGTTCCCTACCCCTGCTATGCCTTTGAAAACTTTGTCATCTTGTCCTGTAGCCAGTGACATCTTGCCAGATCTGCCCCTGTTATTACTCTCACTAATTCTGTTCATGTACTGCTGAATGGAACCAGAGGAAACAGTGAAACTGGGTTCATACTGACTGGATCTGTTCTTAACTGGACCCACACTACTTCAAGGCAAACATTTTATCTCTCCCTAATAAGTTTGCTGTCCCATTCTTCTATCATTTTATATATCTCTCCCCTTCTGTGGCTAAATTACTTGAGAAAGCTGTTTCTATTAGTTCATTTTTCTTTCTCTCACTCTATTCTAAACTCTCTGTAATCTAGATTCTGACCTCATTATGCAAATGAAATTATCATCCCCAAAGTTACCATTGATCTCTTAATTACCAGATTTCATGGCCTTTTTATAGTCCTCATTCTTTTTGACTTCTTGTGGCATTTGATCCTATTAATCATCTTCAGCATCTGAATTCTTGGGGTTTTCATGACACTTCTTCCCTGCTTCTCCTCCTGTCTGTCTTACTCTCCTTTGCTGGTTCTTCATCCGTGTCATGTTGACTCACTGTAAGTAAGTATCCTTTAAGGCTTTGTTTTGTTTTGTTCTCTTTTTTTTCATACTCTATTTATTCAGTAAAACTTCAGTTGTCTGAGACTTTTTTTTTTTCTTTTTGGAGAGCAATTGGGGTTAAGTGACTTGCCAGAGGTCACACGGCTAGTTTTTGTGTTAAGTGTCTGAGGCCGAATTTGAACGCAGGTCATCTTGACTTCAGGGCCGTGCTCTATTCACTGCACCACTTAGCTGCCCCTCTGTTTGACTTTTAAAACCCTTCATAACCCAACCTACTGAGACTTTTAAAGTCAGTTTTTTTTTCTGAATATTTCATTTAAAGGGGAGGAAATTCACAAGAAAATTATCTCATAGTCATAGATTTAAATTAAAAAATTGTTTAGGATATGTTTTATAGGAGGTACAGAGAAACCTGAGCCCCTCTGACTGTTTCTTTATATATAAAACAGAGCTAACATTTGTATTATCTGTCTTACAGAGTTGTGAGAAAAGTGCTTTGAAGTTGAAATGCATGTTACATATGTCAGTTACTTAACCCGATTTCCTTTATTGTGCCCCATAGTGAAAATTTATATTTAGAACAATGACCTTGAGGACTTGCAAAATCTTGAATTATCAACAGAAGATTTAATCGTGCTCACTGTTTTTTTGCTGATGCAGAAAGACTAGTAATTTTCAGAAAAATTTTTGACAACAGGGTTTGAAACAAGGAGATTTTATTTAAACCCAAAATGATAACCAGAAAACATTCTTCTAGTCCCTCCATTCTAGTCAATTGAGATTTGCAATGATGGTTTTTTCTAAGTAGCTTGTATAGATGTGGAAATACATTTCTACATCTCCATATATTTACAGTGAAGTGAAATAAGATGGACTGCTACCTTAAATTTACTCCAGAACTTAGATTAAGTCATGGGAATGATCAGTAAATGTGCTTAAAGTGCCCAAGCAGCATTTTTCCTCTTAGTCTAGTGACTTTGAAAATTTAACTGTCCTTAGTTTGTTATCCCAAGGATACCAAACTCAGCTAACATTTTGGAAAAGACTAAATATTTTAAAGAATTTATCACATGTAAATATGCAAAGCCTATTGATAGGCTAACAGTGCTGTAAAAAAGTACAGCTTTAAATTAAATAAATGATAGCTGGTTGATGGTTTTCAGATAATATAACTCTAAGGCCAGTCTTTCATATGTTTGTTTTTTTAAAAATCAGTTGAAGAATCTTACTATACCACCTTTGGTGTGTTATATTGAATAAAACTGAAAACAAAACAAGTCGAAAGCAATTTTTGTGTTTGTAACTGGCAAGTTATATGCCTGTAAATTTAGGTAAAATTAAAAGTTTTCTTTAACAGGGCTTATTAATGAAAAAAAAAGGAAAACATCTTGAAATTTGGAACATTTAGATTTAATCACATGTGGTATCCTAGGAAAGAGACACATTGTACTATGGTCAGGAGCTGTAGGGTTTAGTCTTGGCTTTGATATTACTGGTCATATGATCCTGGTCTAAGCATCAGTTTCCTAATTTGTAAGGAGCCTTCTTTTATCTCACAGGGTTATCATGAGGATAAGATGAGCTAAGATGTGAAAGTGTTTTGAAAGCTATAAAATACTTCCTGAATGGCAGGTGGTATTATTTTTATTATAAGGTAGATAGACCTCTTATTATTTAATGATAACGTTAGTTGCTTTTTGGGAGAAGGGCAGAAGTTCTGTGGAAGTATGTGCTGGTGTTTTGGAGTTGTGTTTCCTGTATGTGTTTATATCTTTGTCTAGCTTCAAGTTCAGAGGATCTTAGACAGATCTGATATTTTTTTTTTTTTTTTTTGCTTTTTGGAGTGCAGTTGGGGTTAAGTGACTTGCCCAAGGTCACGCGGCTAGTTTGTGTGTGTGTGTGTGTGTGTGTGTGTGTGTGTGTGTGTGTGTTAAGTGTCTGAGGCCGGATTTGAACTCAGGTACTCCTGACTCCAGGGCCGGTGCTCTATTCACTGCGCCACCTAGCCGCCCCCCCCCCCGATACTTTTTTAGAGGGATCTCATTGTATTAAAGTTTTTGAAGTTTTTGTTTATGTGAACCAGTTAGCAGTATTAAAATATCAAGGCTCTTTTTTCTCTGAGTTTTTGTGACGTTCTTCTCTTTTGGCTTGCCTCCCAATGTCTTTCTCAGTTTGCTCTGTTACCTCATCATTCATATTACGCTCCCTAATTGTGGGTGTTCTCCAAGGTTCTGTCCTTTTCTTCCTTTATCTTTTTTCTTGGTAACCTCCTTCTCTCTCATGGAACCTCCTGAGATCTTATATCATCTCTATACAGATAACTTCTAGGTCTATATGTCCTGCCCCAGTCTTTCCCTTGAGTTTCAGTCCTATATATCACTAGTTGCCTATTTGTCATTTCAAATTGGATGTCCTAGAGATATTACAAACTTAGCACATCCAAAACTGAACTCGTTATCTTTCCCCCAAATCCACCCTTTTTCTACATGTCTTTTAATTCATTCAAAGGCACTACCATCCTTCCAGTAGGTATTATCTTTGACTCCTTATTCTCACTCACTCTAAATATACACTCAATTGCCTGATCTTCCTGTTTCTACATTCACAATATCTCTCATCCCAGAATCCTTGTCTTTATTCACACAACTACCACTTAGGTTCAAGCCCTTATCACTTCTTGCCTAGATTGTCTCAATAACCTTTTGGTTGCTCCCCTTTCTTTAAGTCTTTCTCCACTCTAGTTCATCTTATTCACTGCCAACAACATGCAGATCTGACCGTATCAGTTTACCTACCCAACCAACTCCAGTGGCTTCTTGTTGGTGGTAGACTAAAATAAAAATTCCTCTGTTTAATTTTTACAGCTTTACATGACCTTCCTTGGCCCTAACCTAGCTTTCCATTACAAACAAAAATCTAGAGGTTTAAATTTAAATTATTTAAGAATTTAAGTGATTCACAACTTCTTAGAATAACATTTGTTAAAGGACTATTCAGTTATTAAAGGAGAAATGATTGTTTATGTCTTTTGTTTTTACTATTTTCAACATACCCAGTATATTCTTCCATCTCACCTCCCAGAAAATAATTTTTTCTTTAATAAAAATTAAAAAAAACCCTAGTTCATCAAAACCAATAAAAAATCAATTGCCTTATATACAAAGTTCCACACCAATTGTTCTCTCCCTGCAATTAAAGGAAGAAGGTATATTCTCTTAACTTTTCTTTGTGGCCAAATTTGATCATAATAGCTTCATAGCATTCAATTTAATTTGTTATTCTTTTTATTTATATTGTGTTTTTTGTTTAACTAGTTCTGCTTATTGCACTTTGCATAATTTCATATTTTCCCATACTTTTTATATTCATTATGATCATTTCTTACAGTATAGTAATATTCCATTACTTTTGTATACCACAACTATTTTTAGCCTTTCCTCAAATGCTGCCTTCATTGTTTAGTTTGAATTTTTTTAAGCCACAAACTTAACTTTGTTTTACCATTTATAGCCATAATGATAGCAAAATTTATGAAGACATACTTTTTATAAAATCTGGATTTTGTGACCCCAGATAAGAATAGAAGAATCTAAAACTTTATAAGCTCAACTTATACATATGTTGATTTGAATAGTGTTCAAATCATTGGAAGACATTTAAAGTAGAAAATTGTGTCCCTGACTCTTTGTGTAAATTGAAAGATCAAATATACAGGCTTGTTTTAAGGATGACTGATTCATCAATGAATCAGTTTTATCGGGGATAAATTTCTCCAGTTTCTCTCTTGGTGCACTGTCATTACTTGCAGTCTTGTCACACTCTTATCAAATTTTGATATTAGAAATCACCACACGTTTCTGAATTTAACAAAGCCAGTAGGAAAGCTCTATGATGCTGGTGATGATCCAGACCTGGGTTGAGTTTCAGCTACAAAGCTGTCAGCAGACATGACTGATAGGACCAAAGGCATGAACTTTTCTGTTCTATACTGTTACTTCTTAAGTAAGGGCCTGTACTCATGGGTGCTTACCTGGAAAGATCATTTTTCTGATTTCTGAAGTTTTGTAGTGCTAATGTATATGTACATGTTTATTCTCTTCTTTCAAAACCTTGGTGTTGTTTCATGCTCTTAAGTTTTTTTAATGATGGACATTTGTGTTACAGTTAGTGTATCATAGCGAAAATGTGAAACAATGAAGAACTGCCATGTGGTTTTATTTGTACTAAAAAAAGCAAGTTTTATTTTACTCAGGACCCAGATAAAATGATGAATTTAGGAAAACCAAGTATAACTAACTGATGACTAATACAGGAAGCTTGAGGGTATGAGGCATGAAGTCAAATTTGTGTTACTTTTCCTATCTCAAACTGAGCTCAGAGGAACTGAACCTAAAACTTTTAGTTGCTATTTATGGAAATCTAAAAAAATTATTAATATTATATATTATTTATTATTGTATTATTAATATTATATATGTATATATATGTGTATGTATATATATATATAATTATTAAGGTCTCTGCTAACATTGGAATATCTTTTGAAATTCTTTAAAATTTTTCCTTTTAAGGATCTGTGAGTTTGCACTTTGTCTTTCTCTTCTGCTTTTTTTGGGTGTGGCTCAGGGTTCAGACTTGTTTATATATGCTCTAGAATGAGTAATCTATATTTGTGGGTATAAGACATAAATTTTGAACCATAATTTTAGTGAGTCTTGTCCCAGTTTGTACAATTATCTTTCTTTTTTTTTGCACAGTTTTCCTACAGCAAGTATGTAAATTATATGTGCTGTGACATCTCAGAAGTTGTTAAAAAAATCTAAATAGAACAGACTTAAATTTGCCCTTACTTTTTTGAAGTTTCCTTTTGTTGGGTTTTCTTTTCAGACCTCCAGATTTCATTCTGTTCCTGTGTTCTATTAACCACCACTAATTATATTGTACTCTGGGGCCCTAGTCCTTTAGCAGTAAGGAAGGTTAAATAAATAACTAGGACAGCCCTGCTCCTCCCCTGGGTTGAACTGCTGTAGTTTGAGTAGAATAGGTTGAAGTTTTAAATAAAGTTAAATTAACTTTATCATCTTTAATGTTATTAGTATTAAGTTTGTAGAAATGGGAACTCTAACAACATTAAACTTCTGAGAGGGGAAATTTTTTCAGAACACTTAAGTTCACTTCAGAAAGTCATTTAAAGTTTTTCACTACTTACTATGAAATGTATATAACTTGTAAATGCATATCCTTTCCTGCCTTTCATTTGTCATCTGGACCTCATATCAAAATAGTTGTCATCAAATTTACTATCCTGTCTATATTTATCCACAGTGATAGTTACTGACAGACAACCAGAATGTGCCAGTGTCATGATTAAAACCATTTGTGAGATATACTTTCTGGATTTAAATTGTGTAGGAGGCAAAGGGAGAGTCTGGAAGTAACGTTAAACAACAGTATTTTGATTTCCTCACTGGGACCAATGTGTGTGGAGTGGGAGTTGGGGTGGGGAACAGAATGAGAGAAAAAATAGCCAGTTCTGGAGAGTGCTTGTAAAGGATAGCTGGGAATGTGAGATGTAGTGTCATCAGAGGAGAGCCATGGCTTCCAAAGGGCCTAACACATGGAAAGAGTATGAGAGAAATAGGCAGCACTGTTTACTGTAGAAAGGAAATTCCTGAGGGCACAAAGGAAGGGGTGGATGAGATTGTATTAGGATACAGGTAGGGATTCACAGGGATGAGGATGAGGGAGAATATGAGGAAGGGTCAGTCAGGGGGCCGTTTTTTCTAAATGGTTACTGATTTGTAACTATAAGGATAGGAAGAGAAGCAGGAGAAGCCATAGGGGTAATAATAGAGTGTGGCAGATAAAGAGAGAAGTGTACAGTCTCAGAGCAGCGATGGAGAGAGAGCTTGGTTGAGTCTGAATCTATTCCTTCTCATGGGAGACTGAATAGTATAGGGGGTTGGTATTTAGAATGCTAGGAGGCAGCAGTGACCTTCCATCCCTCTCTCCCCCAACTCCACTACCCGGGGCCTAGTCCTAGGGCGGGGTTTGACTGGAGTCAGGTGGCCCTGTTTGCCTTTTCCTGGATGGCTAGTGGAAACTAAAGGAGAAGAAAGAAATATTATAGAGCATTAAAACTTTTTTTTTTACTGTAAGTAGAAAATGTAAATAACATATGTGTATTGAAATAATGGTGGTACAAACATATTTAGATATAGACAACCATTTTGTGACACATAAATTGGGTAATTCCTTTTTTTTTCCTGATTTTTATTATAGGCTTACTCAGTTTTAAGTCAGCATTTTTTTTTTGTTTTCTGAATATAATTTTTGTTCAGATTTACAAGTCTTTGTATTCTACAGATATACAAAACTTGTGGTTTGCTTTGATATTTTAGTTTTGAAATAAAAGTTAAAATGAACATTATATAACAAAACAGTTAAGCCTGTTGTCAGTTTTTAAGAGAGTCATAATGTTTTAAGTAAATGCTTTTCAATATGCTTATATATTTTTTAAAAAGTACAAATTATAAAAGAAAAGCTCCTTAAAGATTTAGTGTTAAGGTGCCCTTAATCTACCAAAAAATAAAGGTACTGAGAATGGTTTCTGATATAACCAAAATTACCTTAGAAGGAAATGTTTTAGCTTTGTTTTTAAGTTAAACACAGATATTTGCTGAATAGATAAAATAGACAGGCAATCCCCATATTAGGATAGAATGCTAATTCCTTGATAATTTGACATAACCTCCAAGGTGGTGATAGATCAGGGATTATCATTTAACCTTAATGAAAAATCTAAGAGATATATTTTCCCCCCAGAAATGAAATTTTATTTCTTCTAAGCCCCCAGAATCAGCCTGCCAATAATCCTACTTACCCTTAGCTTATCTAAAAAAAGATCTTTCAAGAGCTTAATAGAGATCGTTTATGAATTTGACAGCATATTAACTTTTCCTGTGCAAATAAGTGTGTACATTTAGAAAAAGAAGGGACCTTAGAGGTCTAGTTCAACCCTTTCATTTTACAGATGAGAAAACTCAGCCCTGAGGGAAGTTGATTTGCTCAAGGTCATAAGTAGCAGAACTGGGATTTGAACTGAAATTTTATGATTACAAATTGAGTATACTTTCCATTATACTAAACTCCTTAATAATATATATATTTTTTTCTTATTGGTCTATTATAGGGATTCTTAAGCTTTTTTTATATCATGGACCCCCTTGGCAGAATAATATTTTAAAATCCACAAAATAAAACTTCTAGAATTGCAAAGGAAAACAGTTATATTGAAATGTAGTTAGTTATCTGATTTTAGAAAAGAAATGCAGCTGTAAATGAAATGAAAGAAATGAAACAATGAAAGAACACCCCCTCCCCCCCTCCCCCGCCTGATGGGTTTATGGAATGATTCTATCACACTTTTAAAGGACAGTTAATACTCGTACTTCACAAATTATTCTCAAAAATTGAAAAAGAACCCTCCCAGAAGTGTGTGTCCCTAGTAAGCACCACACCCTCTTCCTTGCTGGAAACGTAATAAACACCTTCCCCTGCACTCAAAACAAATTAAATAAATGAAAGAAACCTACCAGAATCCTTTTATAAGACAAATGTAGTTTTAATATCTAAACTGGGAAAATATAAAACAGAAAGAAAACTATGGGCTATTACATTAATGAATATTGACTCAAAAATTTTAAGTAAAATTCTTTCAGTTCAGAGTGATTTATCCGAGGATTCATTCATTATAATCAAGTGAGATTTATACCATCCTTCCTCCCTGTAACAGATATGCATAATTAAGCAAAGTAGATTTCCACATTGTCTTATGCCGCATCTTTAGTCCGTCACCTCTCTGTGAGGAAGTGAGTACCACGCTATTTTTATGCCTCTCGACTAGGAGTTTACCGCTATATTGATCAGGGATCTCAAGTCTTTCAGATTTTTGTTTTGCTTATTTATAGCGTTATAGTAGAGATACTTCTACTGGCTTTATGTGGAAACTGCCTGATTTGTCATTTCTTTTGGCACAATAATATTCTATCACGTTTATCTATCATAATTTGGTTATTTTCCAACATATGGGCATTTCTTTAGATTTCAGTTTTTTGCTACTGAAAAAAGAACTGCTCTAAATATTTTTGTGCATGTGGATCTTTTCCTTCTTTATTCCTTTATACCATTTTGTTGATCTCATCATTTCCCATAGATACAATTATAATCTCTGTAGATGATTTTCAGATCTCTATCTGATCATAGGATTCTCTCCTGATCTCTAGAATCTTATCTCCAACTGTCTTTTGGGCATCTTGAAATAGATGTCCCATGGACACCTCAAACTCAGTGTGTCCAAAATGAACTCATTATCTTTCCCCCCAAATCCTCCCCTGTTTCCAATTTCCCTAATGCTTTTGAGGCTTCCGCTATCTTCCCTGTCACCCAGTCTCTCTACTTAGGTGTCATCTACACTCTGCACTCTCTTTCATGCCCCAAATCCAATCTGTTGCCAAGTCCTGTGGATTTTATTTTCTTAACGTATCTTGTGCAATATTCCTTTTCTCTCCTGACACTTATGCCATCCTGGAGCAGGCCTTAGTCACCTAACACCTGTGCTAGAATAGCCTTCTGGTGGATCTTCCTGCCTCATCTTTCCTGCTCTAGTCCATTCTGTTATCAAAGTGAGTTTCCAACTGTGTCTCATCTCCTATTTAATAAACTTACTTTAATGGCCTCCTTTTACCTCCAGAATAAATATAAAATCCTCTGTTTGATCTTAATAGTTCTTCATAACTGACTTCCCACCTACCCTTTTTGGGCCTAGGCCATATTCCCTTCCAAATACTCAGCAGTGCAGTGATATTGACCTCCTTGCTGTTCCTCACACAAGACAGCCCATTTCCCAGCATGCGGCATTTTCACTAGCCATCCCCATGCTGTCTTTGTTTTCCTTCAAGTCTCAGCTAGAGTTCATCTTCTGCTGTAATCCTTTCCCTCTTCCTATTAATGGTTGTGATTTCCTTCCATTTACTGTTTCCATTTTATCCAGGATATTGCTTGTTAGTTGTTTGCATGTTGTCTCTCTTGTTAGAAGGTGAGCTCCTTGAGAGCAGGAACTGTCTTTTCCCTTTCTTTGTATTCCCAACACTTAGCACATAATAACACTAGTATATTGTATGACTTACTCCATCTCTCCTTAAAGGAGAGGAAGTAGAGGTACTGAGTGTAAGTGGATTTTCTAAGGAATTTAGCTATGAAAAGGAGGAGAGATAAAGGACAGTACCTAGCAAGGAAGATAGGATCTAGTGACAATTTTAAGGATGGGGGAAGACATGCACATTTTTACAGGTAGCAGAGCTGGAAACTGTAGATAAAGGAAATACAGAGAGGGGATGATAATGGGCTGAATCTATCAGGGAAGATATGAGGACATGAATTAAGGTTGCATGCAGGTTTGGCCTTGGCAAGGAGAAAGACCACCTCTACTAGAGCTTGGAGTGAAGGCTAAAGAGTAGGGGATGATATCAGGGGGATGAGAGAAGAGTAAGCTCTTGGTAAGAGCAGTGAAGTCTTTGCCTGAGAGAGTAGGGACGTGATATATTATGAGAGGCTTTAGGACAGAAGAATAGAACAACTTCTGAGGTGAGAGGGACAGAAAAATGATTAGTAGAGAGATTGTTTTGTTGCATTTAGGACCCAATTGAGGTTGGATGATAAAAATTTATATTAGACCTGAGTTTACTGATCTCTACGTCTGTTTAGCAGCACATGAAGAAGGAGGGAAGCAGATGGTAGGAATAATCCAGAATTGTAATCTGGCAAACTGTGAGGACAAAGGATTCAAGAGTAGAGAACATCATACAAGTAGATTGGGAAGGGAAGATAGTCCAGCAGTTCTCAACCTGTGGATCGCGACTCCTTTAGGGGTCAAATGGGATTGCCTAAGACCATTGGAAAACACGTTTCTGATGGTCTTAGGAACTGAGACAGTGCTCCTCTATCCATCTCCAGGCAGGTTTGCCCACATACAGATATGCCCACATATGAATATTAAAGGGTCGTGGCACTAGGAAGGTTGAGAACCACTGGTATAGTCAGAACAGGGGTGGTGGCCTAGGAAAACACTCAGGGATATAGAGTTTGGAGGTTACAGGGAGGATGAAGAGTAGGGTTAGATGTATTAAGGTATAGGAAGATGGAATGATAAATAATAGATAAGGACTTTATAAATAGAGACAGAGTAGTTGCAGATCTGCTTTGGTAGAGGATGTTTCCTTCCAGAGAGTTCCCTAGAGCAATGAAATCACAGATCTGGTAAAAGAAAAAATCCTGTTGAGGGAGAACAAAATTACTTTCTTGAATGAGAGGTAGAGTCATATAGTGGGGGAATAAAACGTCCACTGGCCTAGAGTCGAGTGTTCAAGGCTTGGCTCTACTGCTTATTAGCTGTGACTTTTATATCATGTCTCAGCCTCAGAGTGTCTTTTCTTGTCTATCAAATCAGAATAAAAAGGCATATATTGCCTACCTTAAAATTTGTTGTGAGATTCAGATGACAAAAGTATATCTAAGAACTTTATACACATAAAATGCCATACGAAGCTAAATTTTTTTTTTTACCTTGTAGTTTCTTACAGTTGCAAACTTAAAGGATTGTAATCAATGTGTGCTATTGATGTGAGCTTCCTTGTTTTACCTGAGAATAGGTGTGAGGAAGCAGATAGGAAATCACAGTGGTAGTAAATGCTACTATCCCTAGTTTTACATAGATGGGCATGGTTTTCTCATCAGGTAGGCTTTAAGCTAGCCTTGTACCTGAGTCATGGGCTTAATTTATGAAATCCATTGGCTAGTTCTTGGCAGGAGAGAGACTTGAACTTGCCACGTACTTAGAGTTTGCTTTGTAGGTGGGATGTATATTTCTCAGCAGAAAAAAATTACAAGTACAAAGAAATAAGGAAAGAATACTAGTATATTTTTAAAGTGTTTCCTAGTATGAACAACCTGATTGAGTCTTTATTAACCCTTTGCACTCCGCTGTCCCCTCTC
>CM053594.1:170773486-170790105 GCA_028646575.1 Pseudocheirus occidentalis | reverse complement strand
AATATTGGTTTTTTTGCAAATATACATTCCTCGATGTCACCCAATTCATATAAGTCCAATATCATTATAATACGTTACTTGGTTCCAAAATTATACTAAATAATACGAGGGTCTGTAAATGCACGTTTTCGCTGCAAGGTAATGTCGAGTAGCTGGTAGCCAATGTCCAGAATGGTTCGGAGTGCAAAGGGTTAAATTATGCTTGGATTTGGTTTGAAAGTCTTTTTTTATAGCAAAAGTAGAAAAATTGTCTTGTGAGAAAGTATACCCGTACTTATGAAGCAAAAGGAGATTGAAAGTCCAGTTTTCTTTAATTTATGCATTCTCAATATGAGATGGTAAGCATTTAAAAATTAATTTATTATTATTTATGGTTGTTCATTTATTTCAGTCATGTTCAACTCTCCATGACCCCATTTGGGGTTTTCTTGGCAAAGATACTGCTGTGGGTTCTCACTTCCTTTTCTAGCTCATTTTACAGAAGAGGAAACTGAGGCAAACAGGGTTAAGTGACTTGCCCAGGGTCATACAGCTACATGTCTGAGACTGGATTTGAACTCAGGTCTTCCTGACCCTAGGTCCAGCACTCTATCCACTGCACTACCTAGCTGCCCTTGTTATTTTTTAAAGAATAGCAATACTAAGTAAAGACAACTCTCTCTCTACATACACACACACACACATACATACATATGTATTTAAAAAGAAATTTCAGCATATAGAATAGCATAGCTTATAGATTTAGATCTAGGAAACTGAGACCCAGGGAAATTCAATTCCCTTTCTAAAGTCACAGCACTTGTAACAACTTAATCATTATGCCTCCTGCCCTTTTTGTTCTCTTTGTCTATTTATTCTGATACGTGTGTATACATTGTAGATTATATTTTTAATCATCACCGTTTAGTTTCTAGTATATTTTATAAAAGTCTCTTGAATTAGGGAAGCATAATGTCACGTGGGTGCAGTACATTTAAAAATGTTAATTCTGAAGAGACTTTCAAAGTAAATGTTTTAGATAAACATAAAATACTGTGATTTAAAAAATGTACAAATTGTTTGCCCAAAGGGCTATAAATAATTGCATACCCTTTGACGCAGTAATAGCACTTTTGGGATTATATCCCAAAGAGATCATAGAAGTGGAAAAAGGACCCATATGTACAAAAGTATTTATTGCAGCTCTCTTTGTGGTGGCAAAAAACTGGAAATTTAGGGGATGCCCATCAATTGGGGAATGGCTGAACAAGTTGTGGTATATAAATGTAATGGAATACTATTGTGCTGTAAGAAATGGGAAGGAGATTGACTTCATAATTACCTGGAGAGGCTTATACACACTGATGCTAAGTGAGAAGAGCAGAACCAGGAAAAATTTGTACACAATCACAGACACATTGTATGTGTGACGACCAACCTTGATAAACTGGACTCTTCTCAGCAGCGCACAGTTAAAAGACAACTCTGCAAGTCTCAGGATGGAAGGAGCTACTTACACTCAGAGAAAGATCTAGAAGGACCAGAGTTTAAATGGAGACTAAAGCAATACATGCTATCGTTCTTTTAAAAAATAAAATAAAATAAAATGTACAAATTGTAGAAGAAACTGTTATTTACCCTTTAGTTGGAAGACTCAAAGTAGACTCATGCAAGCAAATGTAAAGCATGTGAATGCTCCTCTGCCTATGCACTTATACCGTTTTGACTATTATAGTTACTATCTCAGCTATCTTATCTAGCTTCTATCCCTCTAATTCAGTGGTTCTCAACCTTCCTAATGCCGTGACCTTTTAATGCAGTTCTTCATGTTGTGGTGACCCCCAACCATAATTATTTTCATTGCTACTTCATAACTGTAATTTTGCTACTGTTATGAATTGTAATGTAAATATCTGATATGCAGGATGTATTTTCATTGTTAGAAATTGAACATAACCCACAGGTTGAGAACTGCTGCTTACTTCTTTCAGCCACATAGAATAGGATGTGGGTGGGGTAAGAGATGGACCCATCCATCAGATGATGTAGCCATGTGGTATTCTATTCCATTATCTTTATCTCTCAGTCCAGTCTGCATGTATAATTATGCCCATTGGAGTAGGGTGCCAAAATGAAACAGCTACTTCAGACTGTTCCAAAAGGACAGTGGAGGCCTCATGTACTGAGCTTTTAAAGTATCCGGTCTAGGAGAAAAGATGTTTATTTGCATTGAGATTGTTGGTGTTTAATTGTTTTTTAAAATACTGTTGGTATTTAAATTTCATGTACTTTAGATTTTTCTGCACAAGTTTTTTGAATCATCCAACTACAGGACTAATTAGAAGGCAAATTCTCCTTAATCATTTGTTAACTGATAGCCCAGTAATGGGATTATAGAATAGCATATTTATTTCAGTCATGTTCTTGGGGAGTGTTTCAAAACTTATCTCAGAAGTCACATAGTCCAGCAGTTCTTAACCTGTGGGTTGCACCCCCTTTGGGGGTCGAATGACCCTGTCACAGCGGTTGCCTAAGACGATCAGAAAACGCATATTTCTGATGGTCTTAAGAACCAAGACACTGCTCCTCTGTCTGTCTCCAGGCAGGTCCACCCACATACAGATACACCCACATATGAGTATTAAAGGGTCGCCACATTAGGAAGATTGAGAACCACTGACATAGTCTAACCCCCTGCCCGCCCCCCCATTTTAAAGATGAAGTTAACTGAACACCAGGGAAAGTAAGTGACTTGCCCAATGCCATATAGATAGTTAATACCCAAATCAGGATTTGAACCCAGGTTCTCCCATTCCAGACTTTAACAACTCAGAAGCAGGGACACCATTGGGAAAGCTTTTAAAATAGTCCATGTGAAATATAAAGAGGACTTAGAATAGGCTGATAGCATGAAGGAATGATAAGGCCAAGTGAAAGTTTTGAGAGAGGAAAATGGGGAGACCTGGGCATGATTGTAAGGAGCCTCCCTCAGTTTCCAATATTTTGCCACGACAAAAAGGGCTCCTATAAATAATTTTGCCCATGTAGGTCCTCTTCCTTTTTATGATCTCTGTGGGATACAGACCTAGTGGTGGTGTTGCTGGACTGAAGGGGATGCACAGTACTATAGCCCTTTGGGCTTAGTTCCAAATTGCTCTCCAGAATGGTTAGATTAATTCAGAACTCTACCAACAGCATGTCATTGTCCTTATTTTCCCCACATCCCCTTCAGTATCCAACATTTTCTTTCTTGTAATATTAGATAATCTGATAGGTGTGAGGTGGTACTTCGGAGTTGTTTTAATTTACATTTCTTTAATCAGAAGTGATTTAGAGCATTTCTTCATATGCCTGTAGATAGCTTTGATTTCCTTCATATTAAAACTGTCTATTTATATCCTTTGACCATTTATCATTTGGGGAATGGCTTGTACTCTTATAAGTTTGATTCAGTTCTCTATGTATTGTAGAAATGAGACCTTTATCAAAGACACTTGCTGTAAAGATTGTTTACCAGCTTTTTGCTTTCCTTCTAATCTTGGTTGCATTGGTTTTGTGTGTGCAGAAGCTTTTTAATTTAATATAATTAAAATTATCTATTTTATATTTTGTAATGCTCTCTGTCTCTTGTTTGGTCATGAATTTTTCTGTTCTCCATAGATCTGGCAGGTAGACTGTTCTTTGCTTTTCTAACTTTCTTATGTGTTGCCTTTTATGTCTAAATCATGTACCTAAAAAGTGGAGGTCTTGGGAGGACTTCATGATTGTAAAAAGAGGCTGACATGGTAGAGGTATATTCTAGGCTAAGGTGAAAGGGCTTCAGGAGTGGATGCAAGTTCCAAGCTGAGGAGGCCCCAGGAACTAAAGGAATTTCCAGCATGAAGTGGCATGGTGTTGAAGTCTAGAAAGTCAGAAACCAAACTGGAAGGAGTAAGCTCTTCCATATCAGAATTCCAGTAGCACTTTGTATCTTTCTGACCCTTATAACTTTCTATCTTTTATGATAATAATTTTTTAAAATTAAAATTAAATTTATTTAAATTTAAATAATTAAATTTTATTGAATTTAAATAAGTTTCAATTTAATCTTTTTAAAATATCACCATAATTTCCCCCAGTATCTTACTTTTTCCCTCTTCCAGAGAGCTATCATATATAGCAAATAATATATATGTATATGTATATATGTGCATATATAAAAAATATTTTTAAGACAAAGAAAAAGAGGGGAAGAGTCAAGATATGTCAAATACATGAAAGTACATTTGAGTGACTTCTGTTGCCAAGATGACAGAATGAGGAAAAAAAACCTTCTGAAGCCCTCCCAAATTCTCCTCTAAACAACTGGAAACACCTCAGAATTGCTCTAGGACAGTAGTTCTCAACCTTCCTAATGCCAGGACCCTTTAATAGTGGTATGTGGGCGTGTCTGCATGTAGGCAGAACCGCCTGGAGACAGAGGAGGTTCCTAAGACCATAGGAAATATGTGTTTTCCCATGGTCTTAGGTGACCCCCATGACCCCTATGAAAGGGTAGTTCGACCCCAAAGAGGTTGCCACCCACAGATTGAGAACTGTTGCTCTAGGAACAGGGAAGCAGTTTACCAGCATCAGTCAGGAAAGATCTGTCTCTTTGGGTTAGGAGAGGAGTGAGGTCCAAGAGCAGTAGCACAAGTAGCCAGCCTCACAGCAGGGGACCTGCAGCAAAATTCTGCCATCAAGGCCCCATCCCTCTATAAACCAACAGCCCCCTAGGCAAGTGAGCAGTTTGTGTAGCACATCAGGGCCCCACACCAGTGATCCCACCCCTAGCATAAGCCATCAGCAAGGCTTTGACCCCTTGCTGATCAGTAATGAAGCCTCACCCCAGGGCTGGCCAGCATTGAGACCCCCACTTCCCTGGGTCCTGCTAGCAGAGAGAGCCTGGATAACCCAGCTGCAGAGTTCCAGAGACTGACCAGCAACAAAATTACTTTTCCAGGGCCTGTTAGTGGTGAGGCCCTATTTCCATAGAAACCCAGAGCAGGGCCCTACCCCTGAGCTAACAACAAGAGCTCTTCTCCAGGGTCAGCCACCAGAAAGACTATTAGAATAGCAGTGCAGCAGAGAGGTCCAACTCCTGGGGCAGGCCAAAGCTAAACCCCACACCTAAGGAAGGCCAACAAGGAGTCTGAACCCTGAGTACAAGCCAGAAGGGTAACCTACCCTCTAGTGAAAGCAGGGAGCTAAATCCTTAAGGTCAGTGAAAGCCACCAGTAAGACTTTGAGCCTCAGCACAGAAAGCTTGGGACAATGCAGGCCAGAACCCAACTCTCATGGAAAAACACCAGGTCACAAAAAAGCAGAAACATGAGCAATAAACAACAATAAAAAACAATTTAACTATATATATATATAGTACTATGGTGATAGGGAAAATTAAGTCATAAATTTAGAAGAGAAAAATAGTGTGAAAATGGCTATGTGAAGCCTCAAAGAAAAATGTGATTTGGTCTTAGGCCCAAAAAGAATTACTAAAAGAAACTTAAAAAGGATTCTAAAAAGCAAATTAGAGAAATAGAAGAAAAACTAGGACAAGAAATGTAATGTAAATTTCAATAATGTAAAAGAAAATTAATGCAAGAGAATCATGAAAAAATAGTCAATAGCATGGGAAAGGTTATACAGAAACTTACTGATAAAATTGCCCCTTGAAAAATAGAATTGACCAAAGGGAAAAGGAAGTACAAAAGCTCATTGAAGGAAATAATTCCTTAAAAATTAGAATTGATTGGAACTCAAAATTTTAAAAATGAATGTTAAAAATTGTTTTTACCTTTAACTGGGGAAAAATAAAATTCTAAATAAAAAGAATTAAAATTGAGGAAGTGGAAGCTAATTGACATTAAGATATGATACAGATATGATATCAAGATATGATAAAACAACTAGAAAAAGAAGAAAATGTGAACTTTTTCATTGGAAAAACAAGTTACCTAGAAAATAGATCCAGGAGGGATAATAAAAGAATCATTGAACAACCTGAAAGCCATGATAAAAAAAAAAGCCTTGACAACATCTTTCAAGAAGTTATCGAAGAAAACTGTCCTAATATTTTAGAGCTAGACGGCAGAATAGAAATGGAAAGAATACACCAATCACTGCCTGAAAGTGATCACAAAATGAAAACTCCCAGCAATACTCTCCAGAGCCCACAGATGAAGGAGAAAGTACTGCAAGCAGCCAGAACAAAAATTCAAATACCATGGAGCTATAGTCAGGATTATGCAGGATTTGGCAGCTTCCACATTAAAGAACTGGGGGGCTTGGCATATGAAATACCACGAGGCAAAAAAGTTAGGATTACAACCAAGACTGTATCAAATGGTATAGCATCTAAATTTTTGAAGAAATTGAATGAGTTGCAGGAGGAAATAGATGATAAAACTATAGTGGTGGCCTCAACTTTCTCCTCTCAAAACTAGATAAATCTAACAAAAAAAAAAGAAAGAAAGAAAAGTTAAGGAGGTGAATAAAGGTTTGGAAAAGTCAGATGTAATAGATCTCTGGAGAAAGTTGAATGTGAATAGAAAGGAGTATACCTTTTTCTCAGCAGTATATGGCACCTACACAAAAATGTGTTAGGACATAAAAACCTCAGAGCCAAATGCAGAGAAGCAGAAATGGTAAATGCATCCTTTTCGGATCATAATGTATTATTATAATATTCAATAATGGACAGTGGAAAGAGAAATTAAAAATTAGTAGGAAATTAAATAATTAATTCTAAAAATGAATGGATCAAAGAACAAATCATAGAAACAATAGATAACAGTGTACCAAAATTTATGGGATGTAGCTAAAGCAGGACGTAGAGCAAAATTTATATTTCTACTTATTTACTTCAGTCAAATAGAGAAAAAAATAGATCAATAATTTGGGCATGTAACTAAAATCTAGTAAAAGAACAAATTAAAAATTCCCAATTAAACACCAAATTGGAAATCCCAAAAATCAAAGAAGAGATAATAAAATTGAAAATAAGAAAACCATTGAAATAAGAAACAAAGCTAGTTTTGTGGTTTTATGAAAAAAAAAACCAACCCCAACAAAACAGACAAACTGTTGATTAATTTGGTTTAAAAAAGGAAAGAAGAAAACCAAATTACTAGTATCAAAAATGAAAGGGGTGAATTCACCACTAATGAAGAGGAAATTAAGACAATTGTTAGGAGCTATTTTACCCATTTATATGCCAATGAATCTGACAATCTAAATGAAATGGATGAAATTCTACAAAAGTATAAATTAACCAGATTAACAGAAGAAGAAATAAAATTTTTAAATAATCTAATCTTAGAAAAAGAAATTGAATAAGCTATCAAAGAACTTTCTAAGAAAAAATCCCCAGGACCAGGTGGATCCACAAGTAAATTCTACCAAACATTTAAAGAAAGTTAATCTTAGTACTACATAGAAACTGTTTGGAAAAACAGGCAGAAGAAGAGTCCTACCAAATTCCATTTATGACGCAGATATGGTGCTGATATCCAAACCAGGAAGAAACAAAATAGGGAAAGAAAATTACAGACCAATTTCCCTTAATGAATATTCATGCATAATTTTAAAATAAAACAGTAACAAAGAGATCACAACAATATATCACAAGGATCATACAGCATGACTAGGTGGAATTTATAGCAAGAATGCAGGGCTGACTCAATATTAGGAAAACTATCAGCATAATTGGCCATATTGATAACAACACCAACAGAAATCATTTGACTATCTCAAGAGATGCAGAAAAAGCCTTTTACAAAAACACTGCACTCATTCCTATTAAAAACACTAGAGAGCATAGGAGTAAATGGAGCTTACCATAAAATGATAAGTAATATTTATCTAAAACCATCAGCAAGCATTATCTATAATGGCGATAAGCTAGAAGCCTTCCCAATACAATCAGGAGTGAAGCAAGGGTTTCTGTTATAACCTCCATTATTTATTGTACTAGGAAGTGTTAACTATAGCAATAAGAGGAGAAAAATTAAAGGAATTAAATTAAATTAAAATAGGCAGTGGGGAAATAACATCATATCACTATGGTTTTATGTGATAAAACTATCACTCTTGGCACATGATATAATGTTATACTTGGAGAATGCTAGAGAGTCAACTAAAAATGACTTGAAATTATTACTTTAGCAAAGTTGCAAGTTATAAAATAAACCCACATAAATCATCAGCATTTCTATATATTCCCAACAAAGTCCAGCAGCAAGAGATAGAGGAATTCAATTTAAAATAACTATAGACAGTATAAAATACTTGGGAGTGTACCTGTCAAGACAAACCCAGGGACTCTACGAACACAACTATTAAAAATTTTTCACACAAATGAAGTCAGATCCAAACAAGTGGAAAAACATATTTTTTTTGCTTTTTTTTTGGAAGGGCAGGGTAGGGCAATTGGGGTTAAGCGACTTGCCCAAGGTCACATGGCTGGTAAGTGTGTCAAGTGTCTGAGGCCAGATTGGAACTCGGGTCCTCCTGACTGCAGAGCTGGTGCTCTATTCACTGTGCCACTTAGGTGCCCCTGGGAAAAAATATTAATTGCTGTGGGTAGACTAAGCCACTATAATAAAAATGACATTTCTACCTAACTTAATCTATTCATTCAGTGCCATACCAATAAAACTATAAAAAAAATTATAGAGATGGAAAAAATAATAAAATTCATCTGGAAGAACAAAAGTTCAAGGATATCAAGGGAATCAATGAAAAAAAATGCAAAAGAAGGTGGTCTGGCTGTACCAGATCTCAAACTGTATTATAAAGTGGTAATTATCAAAATGATCTGGTACTGACTGAGTATAGTGGTAGATCAGTGGAATAGTACAGATTTCATTATAGCAAAATACTATAGTATTTTAATATATGATAAATCCAAAGGTTCAAATTTTTGGAACAAAAACCTATTGTTTGACAAATCTGCTAGGAAAACTGGAAAACAGTATGGTAGAAACTAGGCATAGACCAGCACCTCCTACCATATACCAAGATCAGGTCAAAATGGGTATATAACTTACTCAGAAAAGGTGATACCATAAGCACATTAAGAGAGCATGGAATAGTTTATCTATCAGATTTATGGATGAGGGAAGAATTTAAGACCAAAGAAGAATCAGAGAGCATTACAAAATGTAAAATAGATAATGTTCATTTCATACAATTAAAGTTTTTGTAGAAACAAAACCAATACAACCAAAATTAAAAGGAAACCAGAAAATTGTGAAAAATTTTTGCAACAAGTATCTCTGATAAAGGCCTTGTTTCTGAAATATATAGAAAACTGAGCAACTTTATAAAAATATGTCAGACCCCAATTGATAAATGTCAAAGGATATGAACAGGCAGTTTTCAGAAAAGAAATCAAAGCTATCTATAGTCATATGAAAAATGCTCTAAATCACTATTGATTAGAAAACTCCAAATTAAGACAACTCTGAGGTACCACCTCACACCTATCAGATTGTCTAATATGACAAAAACGGAAAATGTTGGATATTGGAGGGGATGTGGGAAAACTGGGACACTAATGCGCTGTTGGTGGAGTTGTGAACTTCTCCAGCCATTCTGGAGAGCAATTTGGAACTAAGCCCAAAAGGCTATAAAACTCTGCATACCCTTTGATCTATCAATAGCACTGCTAGATATATATCCCCAAGATTCAAAAAAAGGAGAAAGGACCAATTTGTATAAAAATACTTAGAGTTGCTCTTTTTAGTGGTGGCTAAGATTTGGAAATCAAAGAGATGCCTGTCAGTTGGGGAATGGCAAACAAGCTGTGGTATATGATTGTAATGGAGTTTTATTGTGCTATAAGAAATTGCAAGTAAGATGATTTCAGAAAAACCTAGAAACTTACACGAATTGATTCTTAGTGAAGCAAACAGAACCAGGAGAATGTTGTACATAGTAGCAGCAATATTGTTTGATGAACTGTGAATAACTGAGCTATTCTCAGCAATACTAAGACAATTCCAAGGAACCCTGGAAGCATACTATCTGCCTCCAGAGAAAGAACTAATATCGTTTGAATACAGATTGAAACATACTATTTTTCATTCTTTCATTTTTTTCCTTTTGAATCTTCTTGTACAAAATGACTAACATGGAAGTGTTTTACATAATTACACATGTATAACCTTAATCTGATTGTTTACTCTCTCAGGGAGGGGAGAGGAGAGGGAAGGAGGGATAGAATTTGGAACTCAAAACTTCGAATTAAAATGTTAAAAAAAAATAAAAAAAATACAATGCTAGAGAAAAGCAACAAATAAGTATATTTGGTTAACGTATTGAAAAAGATCACATGGAACAAGGGGTAAGATGGGGCATCTTATATCTGTTCTGAGTCATGCTTATTCTTTATCATATTGTAGCATTCGCTTTTTTCAGTTCTTTGAATTTTCATTGTTGTAATCATTATGTATATTGTGATTCTCATTTAATATCATATTTTGGCTAAAGTTTGAATTAATCAAAGAGGCTGCTCTGCCTCATTTTGCAAAAAAAGCTCTCTTTCTATCTCAGCCACTCCAGAGACCAGATAAGGCTGGGAGTAGGATTTAACACAGGCATCCAGAGATCATAAATTTCCAATTCAGACCCAGTTTTGTCTTGCTTAGAATACCTCTTCTTATGTCAACAAACCAGAAGAGGCCTATGTTATGGCCTTTAAGGATGAGACCCTCAACTCGAGGAATTAACTTGAATAATGGGACTTTTTCTTATCTTTATATTTTTCTGGCCATATACCATGTTTTGGAATGTTAATAGTAAAGAAAACAGATGTTCTGAATCATAATTTCAATGGACACTTTGTCAGCTCTCTTGTTTTTCTGTATTATTTATCCAATTAAGAAAATTCCTTTCTCATACAGTGATTAAACCTTTATGGGGATCATACATTTGTGTAACTCAGCCATCCCTAATTGGGATGATCCTAAAATGTACTTAAGCTCTCTCATTCTTTTGTTCTGGAGTCAGGATTTAGCTCCTGCCTCCTTGCTCAAGTACTGCTAGCCTTAAGGGAATAAGGAATAAATTCTGTAAGTGTATACCACTATCTGTTTGTCTCCTTTAACCAAACCTTTTCTAGAGGTTGACAATTGTTTTTTGGGGGATTCTGCTTCCATCTGCATCAGTTCATATAGATGCTTTAGTCCTTCTTTGTTTTCATTACTTGTCATTTCTTACAGCCCTGTAATATTCCATTATATTCATGTGCCACATTTTGTTTAGCTGTTCCCCAGTTGATAAAAATTGACTTCTGTTTCTAATTTTTTACTATCATGAAAACAGTTGCTCTAAATATTCAGATGAATATGGGGATTTTCTTCTTAACAATAACTTCCTTGTGGTATGGAAGACTACAAATGGAATCTCTGGTTCTAAGGATATTGATATTTTAAAAACTTTATTTGAATAATTCCAAATTGCTTTCCAGAATGCTTGTACTATTCCTGCCTCCACCAGTAATGCATTAATGAGCCTATTTTCCCCACAACACCTTCAACATTGCCTATTCTCATCTTTCCCAGTTTGCAGAGTAATACTAATAAAAAGTAATGATAATAATCTGTGCATATGTAATCTCCTCTATTAGAACCTAAATGTTTTTAGGGGAAGAGTTATGTTTTTACATCCTCTACTGTACTTAATACAATGCTTTGTTTATAGTAATAAATAATGTGGATATAATGAATGAATGAATTCATTGTTGGGCTGAAGTATTTCTTTTTAAAAATTTTATTTTTAGTTTTCAACATTGAAGTATTTCTGTATTCCCTTTTTTGTTGTTGTTTTTAATGGTATTTGGAGGAAAACTTGAAAGTGGTATAATAGCGAAGTATGTAGACATACATGTTGTAAAAATTTAATAAGCAAAATAAGCACAGGAGATAGGGACAGTAATTCCAAAAGTTGAAGGTAATAGAGAGCAGAATGGAAAGAGGAATAATTGCTTTGGTAGTTGCAATTGCCACATGAAAAGGTAGTAAAAGACTTTGTGAAATAGGTTTTCATCTTTCTGTGTGACAGACTTGTAAGAAGATTTATTTGACAGACCAGAATGAAATAAGAACCCCACCAAAGGGCTGAATAGATGCCCTGTTTGGTTAATGGGGGACAAATGCCAGTAGATTTTAGTCTTTTTTTAACCCCTTTTTCTTTTGTTCATTTTTGTCTTCTATTCTAGGAAATAGCAAATATTAAGGATTTCTCTTTGCACGTTACTTAGCTTTACCTGAAAACTGGCAGTTTGTTTTATTATCAACCCTGATTACATTATCTGACCTTGACAGCCTAGATTCTTAAATAACAGGTGTAGACCATTTGATATTATATCTGTTCACCTGGTCATTGTGAAGTAACTACAATTGGTTACTTGTAAAGCAGGTTTGGTACATCAATACCACATTGTAAATGTTGTTTGTATGAATAGCATAGTCTTAACTTTTTGTTTTGTTTCCCTAGCAAATAGGTCAAGGTGGTGTAGGATAAATGTGACTTAGTGGAATATTACCTTGAATAGAGCTTTAAAAGAGTAGTCTTTATAGTAACTCGAAAGTATTGTAGGCTTATGAGTGAACTGTGGCTTAATGTGTTGGTCTTTTTTTTTTCCAGTACCTTAGGATAGTGTTCTCCAGCAAGGAGGTTTGAGGCCTTATCAGTGCATTGAAGGGTAGCATGGGAGGATGGGTTCCAACCCACCATAACCATAAAAGCCAATGGAGTTGTCTTCAATACAGTCACAGCCACCCTCATCCTCCCCAGCACTGCCGCACCCCTTCAGACAAATTTGCAAGTTCTCTACCTCCTTTCTCAGAGCTGACATAACCTAATTACTACTCATGTACTCATAGCAGCAGCTGCATAAGGTACCATCAGGACACTCCCTCTCTCCCTCCAGCATGCCCTTTGCCTCTCAGATCACCTCTGCATTTTGAGGATAGTGACTAAGTGAGTAAGAGGCACCCCACTAAAAATCAGTTTTGTTTTGAGTGGGACAGTGAATCTTATAACAAGAAGAAGCTTGAGTGGGCTTTTTTTTTTAAAGCTTTTATTTAGTATTTGATTTTCCCCCAGTTACGTGTAAAGATTTTTTTTTAACATCCATAATACTAATCTCATTATGTTACCTTTTTTTCCCCCCAAATTCACCTCTCTTCCAAACTTCCCTATTTCTTTAAGGGCGGTACCTACTATGCTGGTTATCCAGGTTTAAAACCTTTGTGTTGTCTTTAGTGCCCTATTCTCAGGCCACATGCAGTTGCCATAGCTTGTGATTTCTACCTTGTGTGTCTTTTCAGTTTCTTTCCATTGCAAATGTAGATCTACATTAGAACCTTATTTAATTCAGTCTCTGAATCATAATCTCTAGAAGCCCATGAGAATTCCTGTAATGAGGTGATATTGTACAATACACAACTTGTGTTGGGTAGTGGAGTACCCATGAAAGTCAGCCTTGTAGATAGTGAAGAAGTACGCAGTTGGGGGCAAGAGGAGTAATTAGAAGCAAAGGAGAGAAGTGTCCAGCCTTGAGATTTCTTATAGGAAGTCACCAAGGCCTTCTGTAATTGACAGCATTCACTATATTTCACTAACCTATAGTAAAGTTTCATAGCACCTGTTATGACTGACTTGCATTCTTTCACTGATATGTTGTAGAGAGGCTGGTTTATAGCAGAACTAGTGCCCTGGAACAAATATGAGGGAGGGGTGGTAGAAGCCATTTGAAATTTGTTTTCAGACTTTTAGTTCCTAGTTTAATCCCATTGCCATTTTTCTTTGAAATGCACGAGATCTTATGTACTAATAATAGTGAGGCTTTGAAGTATAGAATATCTAATTATTGGACAGGGGATCATGAATTACTTTTGTGTTTATAGTCGATGTATGAAGGGGCACACACATATCTGTACATATCTTATGAAGACATAGATGACTTTTGTGAGTTGAATAAGGACTATGCATATTTGGATTATATCAGAGTGACCTTGCTGTTCTCTATATACGTTATGTCAGAAAAAAGTTCCATATTGTTACCTGTTGTATATACAGTTTGGTAGACTTTTCTGGGATATCACTCCTGATACCTTCCCTCTTAGATTGCCTCCCATATGTATATAGTTGCTTGCATATTAACTCTCCATTAAATGTGAATTTCTCTTAGGCAAAGACTGTGTTTTTGACTTTGCATCTTGAGTGCTTGGCATATAGTTCCTCACAAGTAGTAAATGCTGACCAACTGACTGGGTGTTGATTGTGATGAATAACCATCTTGCAAAAGTATTAGAGTATTTTAGTCAGTGGTCTGAAGCCTAGTATCTAACCCCCTGGCAAACAATGCATCATGTGGAAGCTTATAAGAAGATACAGGCCAGTGGTGAGTAAGTCAACCAACATTTTTTTTTCCTTTTTGGAGGGCAGTTGGGGCTAAGTGACTTGCCCAAGGTCACATGGCTAGTTTTTGTGTTAAGTGTCTGAGGCTGCATTTGAACTCAGGTCCTTCTGACTCCAGGGCCGGTGCTCTATTCCCTGTGCCACCTAGCCGCCCCAGTCAATAAACATTTAATTAAGTGCCTACCATGTGCCAGGCACTGTGCTAAGCACTGAGGATACAAAAAGGCAAAACCAGTCCTTGCCCTCAAAGAGTTCACATTCTAATGGTGGGGAGGGGAGGACAGCAAGCAAACAAACATGTACAAACAAATTATATACAATATAAATAGGAAATAAATATGAGCAGGAAATATAAGAGGGCTTGGGAAAGGCTTCCTGTAGAACAACGGTTCTCAACCTGTGGGTTGCGACCTCATTGGGCATCGAACAAACAACCCTTTCACAGGGGTCACTTAAGACCATCGGAAAACA
This sequence comes from Pseudocheirus occidentalis, assembly GCA_028646575.1. NCBI lineage: Eukaryota > Metazoa > Chordata > Mammalia > Diprotodontia > Pseudocheiridae > Pseudocheirus > Pseudocheirus occidentalis. Next base: position 170,775,207 of record CM053594.1, on the reverse strand, counting down.
CATTTCCAGTGGTCTTAGGAACCGAGACACTGCTCCTCTGTCTGTCTCCAAGTGGGTCCACCCACATACAGATATGCCCACCTACAAGTATTAAAGGGTCATGGCACTAGGAAGGTTGAGAGCCACTGCTCTAGAAGATGGGATTTTGGTTGAGACTTAAAGGAAGTCAGGGAGGTCAGTAGGAAGAGTTGAGGAGGAAGAGCATTCCAGGTATGTGAGACAGCAGCAGAAAATGCTTAGAGCCAAGAGATGGAGCATCTTGTCTGTGGAACAGCAAGAAAGTCAGTGTCACTGGATCAAAGAATACATGCAGGGAAGTAAAATGTAAAAAGATGGGAAAGGTATAAGAAGGGGGTAGGTTATGAAGGGCTTTGAATGCCAAACAGAGCATTTTGCATTTGGTCCTGGAGGTGAAGAAAAGCCACTGGTTTATGGAGTGGGGGATGTGTGTGACATGATCATACTTTCAGTTTAGGAAAATCCTTTTGGTGGCTGAATAGAGGATGGATAGGATTGGAGTGCAGTGAGGAGAGACCTGAGGTGCACTGATCCCTAGCAGCCTATTGCAGTAGTCTAGGTGTGAGGCAATGAATGCCTGCAAAATCTGTTTATTAAGAAAGTTTGGATTCAGTCAAAGGCCACTTTTGAGAACCTAGAGACTACATGTGTTCTCCTGGCCTCAGGTTCCCCACTCCTGGCCTAGAAGTTCAGAATTTTGTGCCTTTCTGCCTCCCCACCCCCTTCTATTCCCTTAATTTCAATAGCATTCATTTATGACACCATTTTCCAAGAAGAATTGCTTTATCTTCCTTCTTACTCCTTTCCCTTCTAGACTATTATGAAATACAGTTTCCCATTCATAGGCTTTAAATTTACATCTTTATTCTAGCTTTCATCTTGGGTAAAGCTACTAGAAGACAAATCCTTGATTCTTCCTCTGTCCAGCCTCATATGAGATACCACCCCCACATACATATGTATTATACATATATGTGCCCCCAAGAAATGTATGTTTATATGTGTGTGTATATATATACATATGTGTATATACATGTATGTATATATACCTCAATGAAAGAGGGAAAGATTCATATGCATAAAAATATAGTAGTTCTTTTCATAGCAATAAAAAAAAAATAAGAAGGGCTCACCCACTAGAGGCACAAATTAAGGTATATGGTTGTAGTAGAATATTATTGTGCCATCAGAAATAATAAAATGAACATTTGGGGAGAAAACTAGGAAGACTTATATGAATTGATGCAGAGTGAAATGAGCAGAAGTAGAAGAAAATTTTATTCAATGACGTTGTAAAGAAAAACACTTTGAAAGACTTGGGACCTCTGATCAAAGCTGTACCTTGCTACTCACTGCCTTTGCAGAATGAGATACATTTTTGGACATGAGCAGTGAGGAAATGTTTCATCTATGCATATTTGTTAGGGGGGCTTTGTTTCTTTTCATTTTGTTTGTTTAATTTGAGGAACAGAGTGAGGAAAGAGAAGAAATGCTTTTTAATAAAGGGTTGAAAAAATTGTCACCCTCACTCCTTTTGCCTTCTTGACTTACCTCTCATCTCACAGCCTTTTACTGCCATTTTTCTTGAAAGAGGAGGCAAGACCTGATTCCACTTTTCCCCTACCTCCTAACTCCTTTTCTATTTGGCTTCCATCATCCACTTTCTTCATTGTAAGATTGACAAGGGATCCTTCTCTGCTGTC
>CM053594.1:170747617-170772986 GCA_028646575.1 Pseudocheirus occidentalis | reverse complement strand
GGAGGGAATAACATACACACTCAATTGGGTATCTTACCCTACAGGAAAGTAAAGGGGAAAAGAAGAAAAAGAGGGGGGGATGATAGAAAGGAGGTAGCTTGGGGGAGGGGTTAGTCTGAAGCAAACACTTTTGAAAAGGGACAGGGTCAAAGGAGAAAACAGAATAAGTGGGGGGTGGGATAGGATGGAGGGAAATACAGTTAGTCACAAAACACATAAGTGTTTTGCATAACTACACATGTATAACCTATATTGAAGTGCTTGCCTACTCAATGAAGGTGGATGGGAAGAAAAGAAGGGAGAGAATTTGTAACTCAAAGTTTTAAAAACAAATGTCAAAAATTGTTTTTACATGCAACTGGGAAATAAGATATACAGACAATGGGGTAGAGAAATCTATCTTGCCCTACAAGAAAATAAGGGGAAAGGGGATGGGGGATGTGTGATAAAAATGAGGGCAGATTGGGGGGAAGGGGTAATCAGAACGCATGCCATCTTGGGGGGGGCAGGGGAGGAAGAGAGATGGGAAGAAAATCTGAAATTCAAAATTTTGTGGAAATGAATGTTAAAAACTAAAAATAGTTAAAAACTATTTTTAAAAATAACTGGAGAAAATGGGACCATAAAGAACTAAAATTCAAATAGGAGTGAGATCAAAGAAAAAGGAAAAAGTAAGAAACAGTTTGAAGTGTAATTTCTTATTTCTTAATAGTTTCACAAATTTTAATCATTTTATTTTAGTAGTTTAAGAGCTTACCACATATACACAGATCAAAGTTCTGGGAACTTGATAAACACAAAAAGAAGAAGATGATATTTCAATTGAATCGGAATGCATTAATAATCACCTTGCACATACCACTTTATTTCATGGTATGATTAAATGTCTAAAAAGTTAATACGGGAAATCCTTGGGCTTTTTTATTGTTGAATGGACAATTTACAGCCATACGTAACACAAGATAAAGCCAGTTAATGATGCCAATGAGCAGAAGAAGCAGAACCTGAACCTTTTAGATTTTTGCTTTTTTGTCACTTCTTCTGATTTGTTAACCAAAAATAATGTTTCCCATCATACCTATTCCTATCCAGATCTCTTCATCACCCTGGGAAGAGCAAGGTATCAGTGGGATCCAAACATCTGGAGTAAAGCTCTGACATATCATGGCTGACTGCAAAGAAAGGCAGTATATGCAGGAAGCCTGGGCCAGCAGTAGAGAACAGTAGAGGGTTCAGGGCTCAGAAAGGTCACCCCAAGACTTAGTACCATGTGGGGAATGCCAGGAAAAGCTCAATTTCTACATAAAAGTGTTGTGTTTTGTTTCTCGAAAATGGCTCACAAAAGCTGGAATTTGCAATTGGGCTTGGCATGAATTTGCTAACTTCAGAACAAAGGCAACTAAATGAGAAGCTTAATATAAAAAGATAGAAAGCTCTTGATTTGAGATGAGAAATACTTAATTAGCAATAATACTTGCCTGACTTTCTGTTATCAGTTAGAAACAAAATAATACCCCATCAACTGGGCTAATAATAGTGAGCTAATAAATTCAGCAATCTCAGTTTGAAAAAGCAAGGAAAACCCTACAAAATGGTGGAAAAGACTGATATGTAAAAGCTTCCTCAGGGACCACAAGTAACAGGATAGGAAAAATAGAAAGAAAGGAAAAAGGGCCACAAAACTTTTGAGCTATGTAAAAGTTCTTTACATTATAAAGATTCTTTACATTCTTTACCTCAATAAAGCTACTGAGGTTCTTTTTATAAAAAACAGGACTGGAACCTCGGAAGAAAAATCAACTTTTTGCACCGCAAGGCATGACAGAGATACAAAGGTGCAATCAAGCATAAAAGACTGTCTTAAATGTTACTTTACTGTTAACAAGGAAAAAAAACGGTTTTTGACAACATCAAGGATAAACTAAAATTGATGAACCATGGTTTATCCAGACATGCATACATAGGAGATATGCTATCTTCCTGAGACAGGTATCTGGGACAAAATGGAAGGGAAAACAAGACTTGTCAGATCTAATGTTACCTACTTCTGGTGATTGATATAGGAACAAATGATATTGCCAATGGGAACCTAGGAAACATTAGTTGGGATTATGGAGTCTTGAACAAATAATGAAGACTTTAGGATATGTGATGCTTCAATGACCTGATGTTCAGTTACCTGAAGATAGGTTTCAAAACAGAAAAGTCAATTTGAAAATAAAATAGATGTTATCTGAGGATAAGATTTGGACTTCTGGATCATGGCTTAAAATACAGTCAAGACAGGTTCTTGGTCAGAGACAGAGTGATCACTCTTGACAAGGAATAATAAAAGTATATTTAACAGAATTTTTGTATTATCAAATACATATAAAGAAGTATAAACTTCTTTCCCCATCAATTTGGGAAAGACTGCACAAACTGTGGTACGCCAAAGTGACAAAATATCGCTGTGCCATAAAAAACAACACGTGAAGAATTCAGAGTAACATACTTATACAAAGTGATGAAAATGCAACTGAACCAGAAAAGTAATAATATACAATATAAATGTAATGACTAATTTTTAAAAACTCAGTCATGTACATTAATAATGATTAAGAAAGGTCAAGAAAATGCACTCTCATCTATTAAGTTCAAAGGTGAAGTATTAAGGGTATAGAATTTTGTACTTCCAGACATGGTGATGTGCTGGTTACTTTTGTTGAATTGTATACAGTTTTCTTTGTATATATTTGTTTCCATGTTGTTTCCCCCATTAAATTTAAGCTCCTTAAGGGCAGGGTTTATCTTCTGCCTCCATTAGTTTCCCCAGGGCTTAGCAGAGTGGTTGGTACTTCGTGAACAATAAACGTTTATTGGTTAACTGATTTAGTAAACTAATGAAAAAAACACTCATTAAGACATTTACTATTGCCAAGCACTGTCATAAGCACTAGCAATACAGATACAAAAGTAAAGACAGCAGTCTTGGTCCTCAGGGAGCTTATGTTCTACTTGGAGTAAACACCCAAAATAAGAAATGTTGAGGGCGGCAGCTAGGTGGGCAGGGCAGTGCATAGAACACCAGCCCTGAAGTCAGGAGGATCTCAGTTTAAATCCGACCTCAGATACTTAACACAAAAACTAGCCATGTGACCTTGGGCAAGTCACTTAACCCCAATTGCCCTACCTTCCCCCCTCAAAAAAAAATATGTTGAGGGAGAATCAGTGTCATAGGGATGTGTAAGTGCAGCCATTAGTGCATAGCTGGCACTTAATAAACACTTGTTGATTAATTTCTTTTATCTATTTCCTAGTCTCTAGTGTCAAGACCTTTTTTGAATAAAATAAATTAGAGCTGCTGTAAGTGCCCTATTCTCTTATCTTTCTCCTCTTCCCAGTTTACTACTGATTCTAACCTTTGTTTTATTTAACAGTGTGACCAGACTCAGCTGATTCAAAAATGGCTCCTACTTCCAATTGTTAAAAATACCTTTTTTTGTGTGTGTGACAATGATCAGTGTATATGTCCAGCACCTGCTCTCTTCTTGAGGAAAGTGCTCATGATACACGGACATTGCATTTCTTTTTTTTTCTTTTTGTTATATTTATTTATTTACTTTTAGTTTACAACATTCAGTTCCAAAATCTGAATTTCTCCCCCTCACTTTCCCCAACCCCATGGCAGTATGCAATCAAATAAAGGTTCTACAAATACCTTTACATTAAACATTAATCAAGTTGTAAAGAAGGATTATAACCAATGGAACAAACAATGAGAAAGAAGGGACAAAACAAAACGAGAGAGAGAGAGAGAGAGAGAGAGAGAGAGCAACTAGTTGCTTCAATCTGCACTCAGACTCAATACTTCTTTCTCTGGATGTGGATATCCCTTTCCATCATGAGTCTTTTGTAGTTGTCTTCTAACCGTGCATTGCTGAGAGGAGCTCAGTCTATCAAAGTTAGTTATCATACATATGATGTGTCTGTAATTGTGTACAAAGTTCTTCTGGTTCTGCTCTCCTCATTCAATATCAGTTTATATAAGTCACTCCAGGTAAATATGAAGTCCATCTGCTCCTCATTTCTTACAGCACAATAGTATTCCATTACATTCATATACCATAACTTGTTTAGCCATTTCCCAATTGATAGGAATCCCTTTGATTTCAAATCCTCTGCCACCATAAAAAGAGTTGTTATAAGTATTTTTGTACATACAAATCCTTTTCCGACTTCTATGATTTCTTTGGGATACAGTCCTAGAAGAGGTATTGATGGGTCAAAGGATATGCACTTTTTTATAGCTCTTTGGGCATAGTTCCAAGATGGCTCTCCAGAACATGACGTTTCTAATTAGTCAATGAACCTTTGGTCCCTTTCATTTCTTATTCCTTAAGACCTTTACCTATTTAAAACCTTTACAACTTTACTTTCTATCTTGATACTCTGCCAGAGCTTACACTCCAGGCAGAACCTTTGAGAACTCAGGTTATCACAACTTTGATAAGTATAAGAGTAGGACTTCATGGAATTATACATATGTGTGTACACAACACATACCCATACGTTATATATTATGCATACATAAAGAAGTACAAGATTCTGACTAGACCAGACCAATTTGTTGTTCATATTTATACTGATATGACTACTACATAGAGTATTCCATATATTTATGAAGCATTCCATAATTTTCAGGAAGCATTTCCAAATCTCAACTTAAATATCTCCCCAAAATTCTTGCCCAACTTCTCTCCTCATTTCTTTACTTCTGTTAACAGCACTAACCTCCCAATTACCAAGGTTTTAAATCTTGAAGTCATCTTTAATACTTCCTTCCTCCTTAACTACTCTGCAACATTTCTTACCTCTGTTTTCTCCTTTTCACAGCCTTCTAATTCAAACCTTTCTTACATCTCAACTTGGCTACTATAATTACTTTCTAAATGAATCCCAGTTTTCAGTTACTTCAATTTCTAACTCATCATTCACACTGTTGCCAAGATAATCCTAATACACAGACCTAATCATGTTCCTTTTTCCTCTCAAAATTTCAGTGACTCCCCATTACATACAGGATAAAGTACGTGCATTTTAGCTTAGTATTCCAAAGACTGTACAATTTGACTCTAAACTACCTTTCCAGTTCTATTTCACACTAATCCCTAAATGCCCAATATACCCCCAATCAAATTTGACTATTATCTGTTTTCCTAATTTTCCTTTTCTTCTACCACATCTGTATTCTTGGAGACTACTCCCTTTGCACATCATTTATTTATTCTACATTTCTATCTCTTGAAAACTCTTCAAGGAACCAACTCAGATGTCATTTTTTTTGGAGGGGGGGGGAAGGTAAGGCAGTTGGGGTTAAGTGACTTGCCCAAGGTCACATGGCTAGTAAGCATGTTAAGTGCCTAAGGCCGCATTTGAACTCAGATCCTCCTGACTCCAGGGCTGGTGCTCTATTCACTGTACCACCTAGCTGCCCCCTTGATGTCTTTTTCTTTATGAAGCCTTCTCTAAGCACCAAATTCTGGTTGAAAGTGACCTCTCTCCCTTCTCAGATTTATTATACATATCGTTTGACCTGGATCAATCTTTCCTTTGTTACTTCCCATACTTTGCCTTAGAACTTACTTACTAACTGGTATACTTCTTTTGTCTCCTAAATGGGGAACATAAATTACATAAAGGCAGAAGCTGTGTCATTTAACATTATTATATCCCCAGGACCTATCGGAGTGTCATATATTTAATAAATGTTCATTATACTGAATACTGCTGCAGAGTCAGTAAAAGGTACTGAGTTGATTAAACAACGTCCATAGTAAGTTCTTTCCTTGGCTAGATGAGAAGGAAGGAGGGAAATGATACAAGTTGGAATTATGATATTTTATTCATCTAATAAATAATTAGAGAAAATATATGTAAGTTAGGAAACTCTAAATAAAAAAACAACGCCAGCTCTAGAGTTAAAGGACCTGGGTTCAAATCCTACCTCTGATACTTCCTACCTGTGTGATCTAGGGCAAGTCATTTAATGCCTTTGAGCCTCAGTTTTCTCATCTGTAAGAAGAGGCAATCAGACCAGACAGCCTAAGAAGCCTCTCCCAGTCCTAAATCTAAGAAAAGTTAATGATTTTAACAGATGACCCCAAGACCACAGGCAATTTTATATTACCTACTGTACATTCACACATACATATATTCTGTTTGAAGATTACAAGATGTAAATACATACAACTTTATTTAAGACTTTTTTTAATGGAGCCTTGAAATGTCAATCAAAACTAGCACAAGGAATAGTTGATACTATTTTTTGAATACTATTTTTTCGGCTCCATGGCTTTACTGAATACATTACTTTATTGAGTACATAAACCACCTTGTCAACCACATTTGAAAAAGCAATTAGGTTTTAAAGAAAATACTTCAGGTCAACTAAGTTCATTCCCATTCCTCTAAGAAGCTCTTATTTAGAAAATAATGAAGCTAAAGGTATTTCAGTTCACCATGAAGATAAATGGTAATTACTGTTTGAAGGATTAGATAGATTAGCAAACTATTAGATTGATAGATTAGCAAACTATTAGACACTACAATGTTATCCGGTCCAGTTCTGTTTTATCGATAGGACTTACCACTATAACCTTGTAACAGAAGTTCATCCTTGGTACAAAGGTCTCAGGTATACTTTAGGGACTTATTATTTCTGGTAGAACTCCCCAAAGGGCAACAACCAACCTTCCTTATATACACTCAGGCTCATAAGGTTCAAGATGTAAAAAGCTGATTTATGAATTAAAGGATATATGAAAGATTCACATTATAGCTCACAGAGAAGCAAGAGATCTGCCCACTCTCCCAACAGTGCATCATCCTCTTCCAGAGACCTATTGGTTTACATGACTTCTAGTAATAACCTTGGTAAGGCTCCCAAGCAAGGACAGGCAGCTAGGATATGCTCCTCCATATGAATGCTCCCTTTGGAGTCCACTTTGTGCACAATAAAATGATCCCCTCTACTTCCTACTCCTCAGTGGTTCTGCCACGGCACAGCAGCTCTCTATTCCCAACAGGTAGCACAGGTGGCTGTCTTCTCCTCCTGGAAGGTGACAGGGATCCATTCAGCTCGGCTTCATTGCTTCCCCAGTTCAGCTCTCATCTAACATCTGACATTTACCTCCTCTCTAGGGTCCTCTCCAGGCTGTTCTGGAGCAGCTTACCTACAGAAAGGCTCATGATGTCTCCAACTTTTTAAAATTGGTTTTGAACTATTTTTTAAATTGGGGCCTACAATCTCAACTTTCTTTGTAACTAGAGGAACATTATTCTTCTCCTCAACTATTCAAACAAATCTCTTCACTCCAGGTAGGCTCCTGGTGAATCCATACAATTAGTGCAAACATGTATACCCTAGAGTCTGAGTGGGACACCTCCCATTGGCATCAGGATTTCTGTGTCTTAGAATTTGGAGGGACATCTATTGTCTCTCTGTCTTTCCATCTCCCATATTCCTCTAGGGCCCCTAAATTAGTTATAAAAAGTAATCCAAGCTGCTTCTCCAAAGTTCTCTAAAAGGACAGAGAAGGGGTAGAGGTGCCAGGTCTTAGGATGTGTACCTATGACTCAAAAAAAGGATAAAGGAAATCCTTACTTGAGGGGGAAGATGTGTCCTCACTACTCTGCAATAAAACACTATGAGCCCAGAACTAAAATAAAGTAATAATCCATGGTTGGGTACTGGCAGGACAGGCTCAGTACAAGGGAAGAGTACAGTAAAGCTAAGAGTAAGGTAAGATAAGGAACAGAAAGGTTAGAGATACAGAAATTCATAGTACTGGATAGGACAACCCAGAAGAATATAGCCATGAATTCAAAGTAGCCAAAAGATTTAGAGTCTCAGTTAAGTTAGATGGGATTGAGTGATTAGATTTCTTATTAACTGTAGAGTATACGGTCAATGAGTATGGGAAATATGGTTATTAAAGATATTCCAGCCAGAGAAGAACAATGGGTTGGAAACTTTTATAGATTAAAAGTTTATATTATATGGGGGAGAAAAGAAGATGGTGCTGAAGTAGAGTAACAAGACTGATGAGATCTTACAGATGGATGAGGTTATCCCAAAAATGTGCTCTTTAGGGTACTGTAGGGAAGTCAGTCAGAAGTCCCGAAGTAGAGCAGCCAGATGAGAAATGAGAAGGGAATCCTCAAATTCATACCAAGGCACTTTGAGGAGTACAGGTGCCAACCAGAAGCTTTGCCCAGGTTATAGTTCAAGAATGGACAGAGGAAGGGACCTGTGTCAGAGGAAGATATTCCCAGGTAGGGATACCCTGAGTGGTGTACTAAGAAAGGAGCAAATTCAAAAGCAAACAGCAGTGGTGTGGCTTTGAAATGCATAGAGCTGTGGTTCTCAACCTGTGGGTTGTGCCCCCTTTGGGGGTCAAACAACCCTTTCACAGGGGTTGCCTAAGACCACTGGAAAACACATATTTCTAATGGTCTTAGGAACTGAGACACTGTTCCTCTATCAGTCTCTGGGCGGGTCCACCCACATGCAGATACGCCCACATATGAGTATTAAAGGGTTGCAGCATTAGGAAGGTTGAGAACCACTGGAGGGGAATAACTAGGGCAAGAATTCCAGAAAAAAAGGGGTGCATGCAGTTGTATCCCTCTCAATCAGCAGAGCTTGGCTGATAGAGGATGAGTTTAATGGTCAAAAATTTGAAGACTTCAGACCAAGGGGATAGCAGCCAGTAAGAAATGCTCCAAGAAAGTAGGAACAAGCCCAGTCTAGATATTCCCTTAAGAAATACAGTGCCTGGAACAGAATAAAATTAAAATTGTGAATAACTTCTTCTCAAAATTATTTCCTGTTTAATGTGGATGTGAAACAGAAATGAATTTGTTTGATTAGCTTTGATTACCTTGTATTAAAAATGGATCTGATCTTAGAGGCAATATAGAGCCACTAGAGTCAGGGCTGGTCATTCACCTTTGGTGCCCCACTTTCACCTGTGGATCAAAGAAGCCGTAGCATCCACAGCAGGTATACTCTGGTAAAACTCTCTCAGCAGACAAACTAAATCAGGTTAAGGGTAACCAAAAGGCTTCACATGTCAGAGAATTAGGAGATGTCTACCCTAAGGGTGAGAAGACTTCCCCCTGTGGAATGGTGGGGATGAGAATAATTTATTCTAACAATCATGAAGGCAGCTGAAGTAGGTTCTGCGGAGCACTTAGAGCTTAGTCAGACATCAAAGATGCCAAGGTCATCCACTGCATCCCAAGCCATTACAAATCATCTTGACTTTTGTCTTGTCACTGGACTTTGATGACTTTGGAAGAGAAAGTGAAGCTGACAACTTTGTGCAACTCAGCTTCACTTAAATCCAATTCATGAACAATTCATCAACCATGATGGCACTGGTCCTCTTAGAAAAATAAAGGATGAGCAACAATGAGGAATAAATAGTTCCTGGGCCTAACATCAAGTTTGAAGTTAGAAAGTAAGGTGGAAGAAGGAGCAAATAAAGAAAAAAAACTACTAAAATAACAAGGATGCTCAAGACATAAGTCTAATGACTACAAAATATCTAAAAGCAAAGCTTCAAAGAAAAATACTACATGAGTAAAAATTAAAGTAGAATTCGTGGGAGAGATAAAGCTAGAGTTTAAAAAAACGTTTTTGTCAAGGAAACGAGAGTACTAGAGGAAAAAACTGGAAAGGAAATTTAACAGTTTGGTAGAAAAGGTACAAAACCTTGCCCAAGCAACAAATTCCCTGAAAATTAGAATGGATTAAATAGAAACCAATGATTGCATGAGATAACAAGAAATATTAAAACAAAATCAAAAGGCTGAAAAAATAGAAGAAAATGTGAGGTATCTCATAACAAAAACAAAAGACTTGGTGTCATGGGAATTGAAGATCTTCCCTGCCCTTAATAGGCCTAAGAGGGAATCTGAAGACCTTCCCAGCTTCGAAAGTAAGCTCTGCATCCTAATAGGCTGAATGTAGTCACATGAAGCCTGTAGAGGGAGGAGTTTGCTGAAGGGTAAGGCCAAGCCACAGGAAGCTGGGAGCCAGAGCTAGCAGGATGGTGAGAAAGAAAGGAGCTCAGGCAAGGAGATAGAGAGGTTTGTTAGTAAATATTGATCTTGTATTGGTTTGTGGAAAGACTGAAGGATGGTATGGCTCTCGTGTTGTTATGGCTTATTAACTATGATGGAACCGGCTTACTGGTTTTGGGATTCAGTTTTCTGGTGTTCTGTCCTCTATATGGAAAGTTTGTTATATTTTACGACCAAACATCATGAAATATTTATAGTCACAATCTTTATCATGATCATGGGCACAGTAAATACTGCACTGGCACTACACCTGGAGATCAAGGAAAAAAATTTAAGAATCATTGGACTCCTTGAACACTCAAAAGAGAAATAGGAAAAGGGAGAAGAGAGAATTAGAAGGAAGTCTGTTTAAGGAATTTAAGGAGGAGATTCATTTTAAGCAAAACAAACCTTAAGCATATGTCAAAATATTTACAGCTGTTTTTGAGATGGTAAAGAATAGGAATCTGAGGGGGGTACACATAAATTAGGGAACATACAGGTAAGTTATGGCATATGAATATGATGGAATATTACTGTGCTATAAAAATTATGAAGGAAATTATTTCAGAGAAACCTGGGAAGATTTCTATGAATTTGTGTAGAATGAAGTAAACAGAAACAGGAGAACAGCTTATACAATGACAGCAATATGATAAGACAAACTTTGAAAGAATTAGGAACTCTGATCAGTGTAATCACCAACCACAATTCCAGAAACCAATAATGAAACAAGCTACCCCCTTCGGACAGAAACAAGGTACCCCCTTCTCATTATCCAGTTTACAAAGAAAGTTATTTTAAGTACAAGGAAGCCTAGAAAAAAGGGAGGAGAGTGGAGATAATTGGGAATCTGAGAAAAAGAGGTATCTTAAACATTTTGGGCAGATTTAAACTGATCAGAGAGGTGGCGGCAAAACTAAGAATTCAAGACCTATTTCTGAAAGTCTTAATACTCTTTCCAGGAATTAGGTTAATAATTTAAATCAGTGGTCTATAAAAAAAGGGGGCATGACATGACTTGAAGGGAACCATAATATACCCTCGAGAGACTTGTGGTCAATGAATTTACAGGAAGATGGATCAAATTCTATACTCCCTAATATAGCAAAGCCAAGGTCTCCTCTTCAACATCACAACACTCTTTACCCATTGTTCCCCCAGTGCTCCTTGATTCTTGCCTACCTGCTGCTGTATAAATTCTGGGCTTTTCCCTTCTGTACTTTCCATCATCTCCTGAGGATAACCCACAGCATTAGCTTAACAGTGCCTTTGGAAAAACTCCCTTTCCTAACTTGGAGATACTACCACCCTATCATGCCTCAGAGAATGGGCTCTGTACTCTTGAGTAGTGACCAAAGAATAAGAGCCACCACCAGCTGACACTTCCATTTTTGTTTTGGATTAATTTGTTAAGCAAATAAATGCATATATACTAGGGGTCTATACACATTTTTTTTTTACTAAGGGGCTATAGATGATCAAGAAAGTGTGGAGGCAACAGGTCTAGATAGAGCTATCCTGGGTCTAAAAGCAATACTACTACCATTTTCATCCTTAAGGTAAGAGAGTCCTGTCATTTCTTTTGTCAACTTAAAACAGGTATTTAAAATTTACCATATTCTCAAAAACTAAAATAGAAAAATTTTAATATATTTAAATGATTATAGATGATACTTATCAATATAAGTTGTCTGAAACTAAAATAATAACTCTCATGATCTGTCAAAAAAAATTCCCTAAAAAATGTAACTGAAAGTTTATAAATGAAAACCCATTAAATTGGCTGTCTATAAAATAATAAAAGCAAGAAAGTTTGTATTCATTTACACAACAAACATTTATTGAATATTCCACTAATTTTAAGATATGTGGCTAAAGTTTGGTGAAGTTAGCATCCCTGGACTATCAGAGAGCAACGAGGCATCTGTCCATTAGTGCTGAGAAACCGTCACTTCATGGACTTTTCTAAAAGCAAAGGAGGTGAGAAGTTTGATCAATAACTTACCACCCCTAGCAACTCAGCCCATAATCATAGGAATTCCCTTAGTGTGCTCTGTGACTTTAACAGTTAACTTTAAACCATAAGGAATTCCTAAGAAGGAGGGGCAGAAACCAAGAAAAGCCTCTTTCAAACCTCAAAAATTTCTACCACATAGATGCCTTAGAAAGTCTAAGATTGCTGCAATATTTTCATAATTAAGCTCATATACAGAAGGAAAAGAAGGAAAGTTCCACTTGAATTGTACTATATGACCAAGTAGAACCATCTAGCAGCTGGAATAGACTGTTTTCTACCTTGGCTAATTACAACACTGCTTTCCTCATTTCAAGGACTCCTTATACCACTCACAAACCATGGCCCTAGATTATCTTTCATCACTGTCATTCCCAGACTAAAACTATCAGAGTCTCTCACTGAGTCATCTTATTTTAGAAATGAGAAAACTGAGGCTCAGAATGATTAGATGACTTTCTATGGTAAGATGGGTAGTAAGAAGAACGCAGTGATTGAGATGCAGGTCATCTTCAGAATCCACTGTTGTTTCCTCCATACCGTGACTCCTGGTCTTTGTTACCAACTATTTGCATGCATCTCTAACTCTGATGTCTTACCCTCTCTTTCTAGTGACCTATTTCTAGTTGCCTTCAATAAATGACAATAATAGCTGAAATGTATATTTTGAAATGTATAAAGCACTTCACAAATATTATACTAACTCCACTATAAAATACCATCAATAACTGTTTCACTTGCTTTTATGGGTTACTCCTATATTGATGCAGTATCTTAATGGAGTTTGCAACCCTACTCCATGTTTCAACAAAGGCTCCCTTCATGAGTTGCTGTGGCCAAAAACAAAACTATCAGCTGTTAACTTTCTAATGATAAGTTCATCTAGGCTTGTCTTCAGATACTAGATATACAATCCATAACCAGACTCATATTTTAAACCCTTGTAGCCTAGTAGGGCAGGCTAGAGCTTAGAGTCAAGAGATGGGGAAAGAGATATATTTGGACATAGAAAACCTAGAATTGTACTCACCTGTACTCAAAGGACTTTGATGGAGGAATAACCATTTAAACTAAAAAAAATGTTCTCACATAATTTTCTCTTAGAAAAGTACACAAAGAGAAGGTTACTCAATACTGCATCATAAATGGCCTGACTGTCTCCTGTGGCAGTCCAGGTTGCTGATACCACAGAGTCTTAGCCTCATGCCTGAGCTGACCATCTCTCTCTTGTCTAAAATGTCAATGAGCTCCCAATTTTCCATGATTGATTGCTATCAATGACACTACAATATTCCTAATTCAAAACCTCTAAAACATATAAGCTACTACTACTACTACTACATTATTACGTAATAACAGCAAAGACTAACCACATTTATGGGCAGCTAGGTTGTATCGTGGATAGAGTGCCAGGATTGGTGTCAGGAAGACTCATCTTCCTGAGTTCAAATCTGGTCTCAAGTGTATGACCCTTGGTTAGTTACTTAATGCTATTTGCCTCAGTCTCCTCATAAAATAATCTGGAGAAGGAAATGAAAAACCTCTCCAGAATTTTTGCCAAGAAAACTCCAAATGGGGTCACAAGGAATTGGACATGACTAAACAACAAAAACAATAAAAACCTTTATTTATATGGCATATTAATGACTTACAAAGCACTTTCCAAATCACTACAAAACCCTGCCAATTCTTTTTCTCTGTTTTCTTTCATTTTTATGTCGATCTTGCCATTTTCATAGCTACCATCATAGCCAAGGTGTTTATGAGTTTATGCATGGTATGCATAACCTCCTGACCTCTAGCTTCTCAACTTCCTGATCCACTTCATATTTAATTGTTCAAATTATATTGCTCAATAACTCCTTCCAACATGCCTCTCTCCTGCTCAAAAACCTACTATAGCTCTCAACTGTCCATTTTATGAAAACCTAAACTTCCAGATTTAGCTCTTGCTCTAAATAAACTACCAACTTCCTTATCCCCAACATGTCACCAACCTCATTTGTCCTTAGTTTTCTAATGGAACCCTTCTTTCTAAGCAAACTGTATTTATAATGCCCCCCACAGCTCCCTAATTTCTACTTCCATGTTTCTATGCATGTTTCCATTATCTAGGAAGACTTATTTTACCCATACTATCATTTCATTTCCATCGCCTTCTTCATAGATGGACCCAAAGTTTACATCTTTCAAAAAAACTGATTAACCCCCATTGATCACTCCTTCACTCTTCTTATCATCAACATTTAGATACTTATGTCTTATTTAACTACTTACCTACCAAAAAAAATGATTCGTTGGTATGAATACTCCCACTCATTCCCACCTAACAAAGGCTGTGAATCCTTCACATTTTTTTCACATTTTTAAAATTAATTTTTTAAAATAACAAGCATCTGACCTCTCCCATTCTCGCCTCCTTCCCTTGTTTCCTACCCCCACAATAAAAGAAAAACAAAGTCCCTGAAACAAATACGTATCATAAAGCAAAACACATTGCCCATGTCCAAAAATGCAACTATCACTATATAAATCTCCCCACCAGAAGATGGGTAGCATTCTAAATCATAGATCAGTTGGAACTGTGTTGATCACTGTATTTGATCAGAGCTTTCTGAAGTCTTTCAAAACTGTGCATTTTTACAACATCATTGTTATAATATAAATTGTTCTGGTCGTGCTCACTATACCTATGTCATTTCAAAGTGAATTCACATGATATTCTCTTCTCTGGCCCCTTTTTTCTTTATAGACTCCTACTTGAACCCACCATTATGTGACCTAATAAGTAACCCCCCCTTTTCTTCTCTCATTTATTGCTCCCTCCCCACTCCAGTCTTTCCATTCTTCTTTTAAGATCATCAAAACAAAACAAAAACCTCTCCCAGGCCTCCTCTCTCATTTGACTCCCTCTATGACCCATGCTTACATTAGGGTTTTCATGTTATCATTTTTTCTTCTCATTAGAAGGCAAATATTTCATCCTTAGAAGTTTTCCCAATTACTCTTGTATTTACCTTTTTAATGTTTCTCTTTACTACTAGGTTTGTATTTCAAAATTTCTACCTATCTCCAGTCTTTTCATCAGAGATGCTTGGAAATCTATTTCATTAAAAAATACATTCCCTGGGTGGCTAGGTGGCACAGTGAATAGAGCACCGGCCCTGGAATCAGGAGGACCTGATTTCAAATCCAGCCTCAGACACTAACATAAAAACTAGCCGTGTGACCTTGGGCAAGTCACTTAACCCCAACTGTCCTCCAAAAAAAAAGAAAAAAAATACATTCCCCCCGCCCTTTAGGGTTATATTCAGTTTTGCTGGACAAGTACTTATTTGCTATAAGACCATATTGTTTGCCTTCTGAAATATGATATTCCAAGCTCTTCATTCCTTGATTGTAGTGGTTGTTAAATTGTGTGTGATCCTAACAATGGCTCCTTGGTACTTGAATTCTTTATTTCTGGTTGCCTGAAGTACTTTTGCTTTGACCTAGAAACTCTGGATTTTGGTTATTCTATTCCTGGAAATTTTAATCTTGGGGATTTCTTTCAGGAGACCACCTGTGGGATCTTTCTAATTTTAGTTTTCCCTCTGGTTCTAAAAGCCTGGACAGTTTTCTCTTAGAATTTCTTGAAACACAACGTCTAGGTTCTTGTTTTGGTAATAGAGTTCAGGGAGTCTGATGATTCTTAAAAAAAAAAATTTTTTTTTTGTCAACCTGTTTTCCAGGTCAACTGTTATTTGTTATGAGGGATCTTATATTTTCTTCTAATTTTTTCAATCTTTTGTGACAGTTCTCTAGCATAAAGTACTTCCCCCCACCCAGGAGGATACAAGACTTCCATATTGATCCATGCTTTCTACAACTGGTCGCACAATGCCATAATCCCAAGCATAGGAGCAGCCATCCATAAGATAAGTCCTTATTCAGGTGTCCAGTTTATGTCTTGGGCAGGGTTGGGGAACCTGAAGCCTCAAGGCCACATGTGATCCTCTAGGTCCTCAAGTGTAGCCCTTTGACTAAATCTAAATGTCATAAAACAAATTCCCTTAATAAAAGGATTCAAGGGGCAGCTAGGTGGCACAATGAATAGAGCACTGGCCCTGAAGTCAGAAGGATCTGAGTTCAAATCTGGCCTCAGACACTTGACACACTTACTAGCCGTGTGACTTATGGCAAATCACTTAACCCCAATTATCCTCCAGAAAGTAAAAAAAAATGTTTAAAAACTGGAGCGGCTAGGTGGCGCAGTGAATAGAGCACTGGCCCTGGAGTCAGGAGGACCTGAGTTCAAATCCAGCTTCAGACACTTACCACTTACTAGCCGTATGACCTTGGGCAAGTCACTTAACCCCAATTGCCCCCCAAAATGCAAATAAAATAAAATAAAATAAAAAGAGTCAGTCAAAAGGTCCTAGAAAGGCTGTACCCAAGGACCTAGAAGTACACATGTGGCCTTGAGGCCACAGGTTCCCTACCCCTGGTCTAGGGAAATACTTGGGGGTGGGGGTGGGGGTCGCCAAAGACATCAGGAAAAATAACTCTTAAACTAACTCAGATGCTGAGAATAATATGAAAAACAATGGAAATCAGTTCTATGCAAAGTTTTATTGCAAGCTTTGTTTGTCCTTTGTTTTCGAAGGGGACCATGGCATCAGGGAAATGATGACATGACTTGCAGTTGACTTTCATCTGAGTGAGAGAGGGCTGTGCAAGGTCACCAGCCACTTTCTCCTCCAGAGCCATCTATCTGGATTCAGTATCCAGATCTTCATCAGGATGACTGGAGAGATGACCCAGGATGCAATGGGAGATCCTGGCCCTTTTAGGCTAAGGCTTTTTCAATGCATACACAGAAATATCCAATAACTCACATGAGAGCAGCACTGCTCTGGGGAGCAGAGACACAGGTTCATTCAGTAAGAAGGGGAATGCTCCATGTGCTCCCACTGGAGGGGAGGGTGTGATCCAAAGTGCCCTTCTGCAGGCGCTTTTTCAGAGAGAGGAGTTTCTCATACTCTGATTTTGGGTGGCCCTTCCAGTAAATGGCCAATCTGCATGTTAGGAGTCAGGGTAAAATATTATTTGGAGGAGGCTGTTATTGGGGGTAAAACAAGCTAGTATTAGACAAAATATTATTTGGGGGGGGGTTGCATATGAGGAAGAAAAACAAAGTTGGTATTAGACAAAATCTTATTTGGGGGATATAGCTGTACCAACCTTTGAAAAATATTACTGTCAATACTTTTCCATGAGCATGTTCTATAAGCTTATACCTTCCCTTAAAGGGAAACTGTCATGATGGTTTCAAGATCACCAGGCCTAATCTTGTAATATGCTGTTTTTACAATAACTTCTTATCTTAAAACTTCTTTTTGGTTTATTCTAATTTCCAGGGAGTTTGTTTGATGAGTAAGATTTTGTACCTCTTGTTCTAAGCTGTTATTCTCTCCTTTACAGCTTTCATTTCCTTTCCAAATCTTCCCTCATTAAATTTTTTTTGTTTAGTCATTCCACCAGCAATTTGCTCTGGGCATTTGTTGGCCTAACTGCAAGCTCCTTCACAGATGAGTATCTGATTCTGGCCCTTCTGGGAAACCCTCCTGATCTGCTATTCTGGGTCACAATTCACCATCTGCTCAGGATCTGGATGATAACACCCTAGGGGAACTGAGCACTTAGCATACATTCCCTTCCTCTCTGGGAGTCCACTTTTGGACTGGGCCATTACTGGCTTTGGGTGTCCCTAGGCTGCTGACCTAACTTAAGAGCTCTGGGTACTGAATCTAAACTTCAGGCCCCTCTTAGAGAACTCTAACCTGTTAGCCTGGGTCTTGAGCTAAATCTGTGATTAGCTCTGCGCATCTCTCAAAATGTTGGCCTAGTTAAGAGCTCTGGGCACTGAGTCCATGATCCTGGCCTAAAACACAGTTCCTGTCTTGATCACTTACTTACAGATTTAATCTGTAATATCGGGCTGGAAAGATGACCCACTCAAGTTTCTTGTTTTATTTCCCAATCATTACCTGGCCCACATTCTTCTGAGAACATTGTTACGGTAGCTGTGGGAGGAGCTGAGTACTGCCTCCCCCTACTCAGTCATCTTAGCTAAAATCCTCCCACATTAAGTATATTAAATTCACAAATTGCTGTGCCCAAAGAAACTCATTATCAAGTACTGAGGACTCTCTCCCAGCCTTGCTGAGCTGTTTGAGTGAAGATTTTTCAGGTTAGTAGGATTTTCCAGAGCTTATATTCTGCTGGTAACATCCATAAAGAATTGTGAGTCATCTCCACACCACAAGGAGGCACTGATGTAAAACGCTGGTGGAAGTTAATATATGTAATGAATGCTATTTTGTTAACAAATTAAATACTATTGGAAAAAATGTAATTTGTTTAATCTGTCTAAATTCTGTTTTGCCAGTTACATTATAAGCTCCCCAATGGCAGGAATTCTATTGTCTGTTTCTTTGGAAACCAACAGTGCCCAAATTTTCTACATATGGTATACTGCATAAATACTGACTGCCTATGACATGGTTGGATAACCTGAGACTCCATCTCAAAAAGGAAGCTGTTCAGGGTGGCTAGGTGGCGCAGTAAATAGAGCACTGACCCTGGAGTCAGGAGGACCTGAGTTCAAATCTGGCACTTGACACACTTACTAGCCATGTGACTTTGGGCAAGTCACTTAACCCCAATTGCCCTCCAAAAAGAAAAAAAAAACTGTTCTACCCTCACAGTTCAAGGAAACCCCTTGAGTGCCCTGGCTTTGTCTCAGTTATGGAAGTTTTACTGTAACTTCTCAGAGAAATCACTTTACTCAATCTAAAGCTGAAATATTTTAATCTTTCCTGCAATCTCTTTATTAAAAAAGAAATAGGCTACCAGTACCACAATATCAAGTCCCACCAGCTCTTAGAATTATATAGAGACAGACGGATAAAGCCATGATACACATATATTCTAGTCAATAAGACCATGTAACTTATTAATTTAAAGAAGTTAAGCACTTAAATATGGTTCCAAAGAAAATTTGTTGTTAAATTTTAAATGATTTCTTTATATCTTTAATAAGTATAGTCCTAATTGTACACAAGTATCCTAACACTTAATAAAGTAGTTATTACTCGGACTTTTACATAACTTTTTTACCTGTTTTCTTTAATGAGTGACTGAGAAATTACAGTCAAAAAGTAGAAACTAGGTTGTATGTCTCAATACGAGACACAGCCAGCTCTTCAACTTCCCTCAACCCACACATGACGTGCTCTTTCACTCCTCCTCAGTTACTGTAGGGATGACCACACTCTGGACCTCACCATTACACATGTGCCCTAGTTCTTAACTGGAAATGTTAACGTTCCTCTAACTATAATCTGCATCTATAAAAGGAGAGGTTTGTATTAGATGCCCTCCAAGATCTCTTCCAGCTCCAGATCTATAGATGATCTATCCCTCTGTCTTGCCCCTCCTAAACCTATTCTTTGCCCTTATTGGGACCTCCAATATCTCTATTAATTTACCTTTACTGAGACCTCCAATCCCTCTCCCTCCCAGGACTTTTTCAGGCCATTAGCCCTAGTCTTACTCTACTTGCCACCTTTTCCAATCTTGATCTTATAGTTAGCCACTTCAATTTTACACTATCCTCTATCACTAAATGTTTATATGATGTCTCACTCTTTTAGAATGTGAGTTTCTTGAGAGCAGGAAGTGGTTTTTGGCTTTCTTTGAATCCCTAGCACTTAGCAGACACTTAACAGATGCTTGATGAATTTTTAAAGTCCCACTCTTAGTCCTGTCAACAATTCAACTCTTGCTAAACTTTAGTCCTGGATTACTCCCTACCATCTGCTTCTTTGTGGGTTGCTGAATGGAGCTAGATGATATCATACAACTGTACTGCAGATTATAAACCACATTATTCAATTTCAATAGGTCTCTCATTGTAGGAAGGTAGTACTTTTATTCCTTCCTAACTGATTACCTATCTCATTACACACAAAAACTATTCTAATCTTTTTTTTCTCTCCTCAAGCCTCCCATATCTCTTCCTTCCTCTCAGGTGAGGACTTTCCACCTTTATGAAAGAAACTGAAGCCATTCAATGTGACTTCAGTCTAGCTCATGTGTCTGACAATGAGGCGGTCCTTCTTGACAAGACAAAGACCTCTACAATATGTGCACTTGGTCCTATTCCTCCTCTGCTTTCTTTAATAGACTGTAACCTCAATCAACATGAATTCCCCCCCCCTCTCTCTTTTCTCCTCTCTCTCCCTCTCTCTGCCTCTCATCTTCAACCTTTCCCACTTTACTGCTTCATTCCGACATCCCCAAGTCTCCCTAAAGCCACTGTCCTACATTCCTCCTTCTCTTTCAGCCAAACTCCTTGAAAAAAATCATCTACACTCATTGTTTCTACTTCCTCTACTCTCACTCACTCTTCCATGTTTTGTAATTGGGCCTCCAGGAAACCTCATCATTCAACTAAAACTGCTCTCTCAAAAATATTTAACTGCCATATCTGAAGGTCTTTTCTCACTTTTTTTTTCATGCTATCTGCAGCATCATACAGTCCTCTTGCCCTTTCAAACTATCTGCTGACATACTCTTCCTGGTTATTCTCTCCTCTAGTGACACTACTGTCTCCTGGTTTTCTTCCTACCTGTCTTGACTGCTCTTTACTCTCCTTTGTCCAATCTTCATCCAGGATATGCCCACTGGGGGTACCCCAGAAAGTTCTGTCCTAGGCACTCTTCTACCTCTTTACTATTTCCCTTGGTCATCTCAGCTCCAATGATGCACTCGATTTTCATCTCTATGAAAAGGATTCTCTGATCAGTTCTTTCAAGACTTAACTTCTCTCTTCCCCTACAGTCTTGCATCTCTGATTGCACATTAAATATCTTAAGCTAGAAGTCCTATAACCAACTCAAACTAAAATGTCCAAAAATGACCCCACTCTCTTTCACACTGAACTCTTTTCCTAACTTCCCTATTACTGCTAAAAGCACCACCATCCTCCCAACCTATATTATCCTCCTAAGTTACCTTCCTAAAGCACAGGTTTGACCATATTACTTCTCTATTCAATAAATTCCAGTGGCTTCCAATTACTTCAAGGATCAGACATAAAATCCTCTGTTTAGCTTCTAAAATTTCCCATAAACTGGCCCCTGACTACCTTTCCAGTATTTTATACCTTATTTCCCCTTCCATACACTCTACCATCTGGTGATGTTGGCCTCTTTGCAGTAGAAAAGAGAAGAGGAGAGGCAAGAGGCACAGGGAGTAGGGAAGAAGAGGCAAAAAGTATAGGAATTTGGAACCTGTGAAGAAAACTGACCATTAGGTTAGTGCTGTATTGCAGAGAGAAAAACAGGCAGCCGAAAAAAGAATGGAGAGAAAGGAGAAGGGATCCAAATGCAAATACTTAGCAAAGTTTCCCTTTAGTCCTGCTGCCAAACCCTTTTGGAGATCCACCCAGAATTAGTTTAGGAATTGAAGAAAGTCAGACTCAGAGAGGAGGGTGAAACCTAGACTAGTGAAACTTGGAAAAGTGAGAATAAATACAACTAAAGTAGCATCTAGGAGTCTCCCCCATCAACCAATTAATCAATCAATAAGTAAGCATTTATTAAGCACCTACTATGTGCCAGATACTGTGCTAAGCACTGAGAATACAAATAGGGGCAAAAGACAGTCTTCATCATCAAGGAGCTCACATTCTAATGAGGACAATGTGGTTAGAGATGGTAGTTCTCCACTAACCAGAGTTCTGAGAGAACAAAAAACAAGAGCAAGGACTGGGGGGTGGAGTACAATTATGCTGGGACAACACAAGACTAAGAACTGAAGCAAAGAAGCATGGACTGCAGAAAAGAAACCACTGAACAATCAGCAAAGTAAATGATAAAGATGGATAAAAGTTGACCAAAGCAGGACAAAGAACATTTGAAGAAAAGAGCCACGCCATTGAACAACTAACGACTTGAAGAGAAGTTAGAGGTGAACTCATTTCAAGGGAGGAAAAAAAAATCTCATTTTCTCATTAATAAACCAAAAGTACAGATGTCAGAATAACAATGGAGAACTCCTCTCAGGTAGGGAGAGCAGAGGATGGAAGAGAAGCCCAAGAAAATAATGGTCAAGTCTCAAGAAAGTGCAAATTAAAAACACAAATACAAAAGAACAAATCTTAACAATAAGGATACAAATAGTCACTTGAAAGTAAAAAGTTTATCAAATCAACAAAACCATACCTAGAAAAGGTCATATCAGTCAACTATCCTATAGTTCCACTCACTATGTCTGACTCCTCAGTCCAAAACACTTTTCCTTTGTCTTCCTTTATAGGGGAAGACCAGCCCATCCTGAAGGGCTATAATTACATTACATAAAAATAAACAGACGGTGTTTAGGAGGAATACTGATTGACTTCTTTTAATCATTATGCATTCTCCTGCTGTGGCTATAGTAGAATTAAGTATTTAAAACTTGAGCAAACTCATTGTTTCCTGAGTATTCTCCATACTTTTCCCCAACTCCATTACTGCCCTCTTTTCTACTTCTCTGCCAATAAAAATCCTTTTCACTCTCTCTGACCTCACTCTAAATAGAACTTCTTCTACAAAGCTTCCATTGGTCCCCAATGGGATTTAAGTTTTCCTTCCTTTGATTCCTTTTCGTACTTTTAAACCATTCTTGTCCTACTTAATAGTCAGTCAAAAAGCATTTATCAAGGGCCTACTGTTCCTTCTTGTACCATATTTATTTGTATTCTTGTTTCATTCTCCCTAATAGATTATAAATTCCCTGAGCACAGGGATCATGAAGTATTCACTTTTGTACTCTATAAAAGACCTCAACCACTGCCTTGTACTAGCAGGTATTCAACAAGTATAGGTTGAATTAAACGAATATGAAACTGCACCTCTGGGATATCTCATCATAATATAAAAATTAAAATCAAGTTTTATATATGAATTCTATGTGATCCACTACAGGGCACTAGGAAGCAGAAAAGGAGTACCAATAAAGAAGTCAAAGAGAGTGAGGAAAGGGCTGGGATTCATAAACACGGCTATTGGGAGGAAAGAAGTCTCTCTCATTTTTGCCCACAGGTGACTACAGGTAGGAGAAAGTCCCCATTCATCCAATAGAAAATAGAAGGGAAAACTCTTTTGTTAAAGTTCTGTAGTCCTCTTTTACCATAAGAACACACAAACAAGAATAACCTCTAAATCAATAATTCTATATTAGTCATATCCAGTGAAAACTCTCAAAGTACTTATTTAAATGATTGCTAACACAGCACACTAAACTAAAATGACTTTCATCCAAATAGCTCAAAGCATTTAATAACTATTAATTAAAGATCAACATTGCTACAAAGTAAATACAATTTGCATTTTGGAGATAGGAAAGTTTGGAGGTTTAATAACATAAACTAGATGATTAAACTAGCAATGTAATGAAATATTTTTGCTACTGTATCCTAATTCTGCTCCAGAATATATATCTTCTGTCTTCTCCTCTCTTGCAGATGTACTGAGCCAATATCCATCGTCATCAAGAGGAAAAAAAATAATCTTCAAAATGTTTAGTTTGATAAATACAAGTAACACAGAACTTGATGAACTGCTTTTTCAATCATAGGTTTCATTAGCAACTATCTGGATAAATAAACGACAAATGATGTTGAGATTACCTTAATTGTATTTTTTAAAGTTCAACATGAGTTTTCTAAGTCAGGATATTAGTGGGTTAGAGGTCAAACAAGATCTATTTATCCAAAAGTT
Source organism: Pseudocheirus occidentalis (assembly GCA_028646575.1). NCBI lineage: Eukaryota > Metazoa > Chordata > Mammalia > Diprotodontia > Pseudocheiridae > Pseudocheirus > Pseudocheirus occidentalis. The sequence goes on along the minus strand of CM053594.1, from coordinate 170,749,049 downwards.
TTAAGCCTTAGTTTATCATTCTAAGGCCCAGATTGTAGCTCAGTCACGTCTGACTCTCTGTAACTCTATTTTGGGGTTTTCTTGGCAGAAATACTAGTTTGCCATTTCCTTCTACAGCTCATTTTACAGATGAGTAACTGAGACAAACGGGGGTTAAGTGAGTTGCCCACGCTTGCATAGCTAGTAAAGTGTCTGAAACTAGATTTGAACTCATGAAGATGAATCTTCCTGCTTCCAAGCCCAGTGCTCTATCCCCTGCACCACTTAGCTGCAATAAAGGCCAAGAAAAGCCAGTTTTGTATTTAGTTTGTAATACATACTATTAACATAGGCTGAAATGTGACTCCTCAGATCACAATTATTTAGTATTTTCATATTTTAAAAAAATAGCTATGTTTTCCTTGTCACTTATCTTCATTTATATACAATACATAAAGCACTTCGTGATATCACATCTATACCCAGGGATACCTCTATTGATTTGGAAGGTGAAACTAAGTGAAAACAATAAATTAGTAGAAGGATTCCTCAACCAGTGATTAGCAGACATGACCTGCTTCCAAATCCAACCATTTTTGCACTCTGGGTCCTCAGCTTTCTCTTCCATTTGCTGCACCAACAATTCATTTGCTAAAGGAATCCTATACCCTTGTAGTAAACTCAATGTAACCAGATCAACTCAATGCTCATCCCTAATTCTCTTCATCTTACTGGATCAGGATTTGCCTCAGTATTTGATTTCTTATATCACTTAAGGAAGTGCATTTTTTATTTTTTTATTTTAATATAAATTTTTTATTTGTTTTCTTGTTTACATCATTCATTTCCATGAGATTTTTGAGTTACAAATTTTCTCCCCATCTTTCCCCTTCCCCTACCCCCAAAGAGCGATCCCACTGTAAAGCCTGTCCCTTGATCTGCTCTCTTTTGTGCCCTCCTCCAACACCCTTCTAACTTTCTGGTAGGGCAGGGAGAGTTTTCCTACCACAGTCCCTGTATATCTTAATTCCTAGTTGCATGTATTGCAGAGCTTTAAATTCTAAATTCGTTCACTTCCTCCCTTGTCACCACCCTCACTGGAAGGACAAGCAATTCAATACAGGCTGTGCATGTGTAATTACACAGGACATCTTCACAGTGGACATACTGTGACAGTCTGATCATATGTCCCTCCTTCCTATCCCACCCTCCCCTTGTTCTGTTCTCTAAACTGTCCCTGTACCTTTACTGAAGTGTGTGCTTCCAGCATCCCTCCCCCAGACCCTGCCCTCCCCTCTGTCATCCCAACTCTCATCCCCATGCCCTCTACTCTCCTGTGTGGCATGATACACAGTTTAGAGTTTATGTCATTCCTTCCCTAAGCCAAATCAATGAGAGTAAATGAAAGTTGTATGAGTTATCCCTTGCCACTTCTATATGGGATGATTAACCC
>CM053594.1:170731698-170747117 GCA_028646575.1 Pseudocheirus occidentalis | reverse complement strand
CAAGGAATAACTGTTACAACTTTACTTTGATTTACTCTCATTGATTTTGGCTTAGGGAAGGAATGACATAAACTCTAAACTGGGTATCATGCCACACAGGAGAGTAGGGGGCATGGGGATGAGAGGCGGGATGACAGAGGGGAGGGTACAGTCTGGGGGAGGGTTGTTGGAAGCACACACTTTGGTAAACGGACAGGGTAGAGAATAGAACAAGGGGGGGTGGGATAGGAAGGAGGGACATATGATCAGATTGTCACAATATGTCCACTGTGAATATGTCCTGTGTAATTACACATCCACAGTCTGTACTGAATTGCTTGTCCTTCCAGTGGGGGTGGGTGACAAGGGAGGAACTGAAAGAATCTAGAATTTAAAGCTCTGCAATACATGCCACTAGGAATTAAAATATACAGGGACTGGGGTAGGGAGACCCTCCCTGCCCTACCAGAAAGTTAGAGGGGTGTTGGAGGAGGGCACAAAAGAGAGATTGGGGGAGGGGCTTTACAGTAGGATCGCTATTTTGGGGTTGGGGGTAGGAGAAAGACAGGAGAAAATTTGCAACTCAGAAATCTCATGGAAATGAATGATATAAACAAGAAAACAAATTTTAAAATTTATACTAAAAAAAGAGAAGTATTAAAAAGTAAACAGGAAAGGGAAATCATAAGGGACTTTACCTGTTTACAATCCTATATGGGAAGATGATATTTGTAACTCACAAGACCTTTCTCATTATTAGGGTAGTTAGAAGGAATACATATAGACAGAGGACACAGGTGTAAGTTTAATATGAAGGGATGATATCTAAAAAATAAAATTAAGGGGTGAGAGAGGAATGTACTGGGAGAAAGGGAGTGATAGAATGGGGTAAATTATCTCATATAAAAGAGAAAAGAAAAAACTTTTACAGTGGAAGGAAGGAGGAGGTGTAGGGGAGTGAATGAACCTTACTCTCATCAGAATTCACTCAAAGAAGGAACATACACACACATGCTCTCACGCTCTCTCTGTCTGTCTCTCTCTCTCTCTTTCTCTCACTCTCAATTGGGTACAGAAATCTACAGGAAAGGAGGAGAAGGGGATAAGACAAGGGGGTTGGCGGCTGTGATTGAAGGGAGGGCAGACAGGGAGAGGAGGTACTCAGACGCAAAATACTTTTGAGGAGAGATAGGGTGAAAGGAGAGAGAACAGAATAAACAGGAGGGGGGATACGATAGAAGGAAATATAGTCAGCAAGAGTAAGTGTAAAAAAAATTTGAAGCAAGTTTCTCTGATAAAGGCCTTATTTCTCAAACATATAAAGAACTGAGTCAAATTTATCAAAATAAGAGCCATTCCCCAATTGATAAATGATCAAAAGATATGAACAGTTTTCAGACATAGTGATCAAAGCTATCTACAGCCATATGAAAAAATACTCTAACTCACTACTGACTAGAGAAATACAAATCAGAGCAATTCTGAGGTACTTCTGCATACCTATTAGATTGGCTAATAGGACAGAAAAGGAAAATGACAAATGATGGAGAGGATATGGGAAAATGAGACATTAATGCAGTGTTGGCAGAGTTGTGAACTGATTCAATCATTCTGGAGAGCAATCTGTAACTAAGCCCAAAGGGCTATAAAACTCTGCATATCCTTTGACCTAGCAATATTCCTATTAGGTCTGTATCCCAAAAGAGATAATAAAACAAAAAGGAAAAGGACCTATACGTATAAAAACATTTATAGCAGCTCTTTTCTGGGGGCAAAGAATTGGAAATTGAGGGGATGTCCATCAACTGGGAAATGGTTGAACAAGTTGTGGTAGGTGATTATGATGTAATACCACTGTACTATAAGAAATGATGAGCAGGATGCTCTCAGAAAAACCTGAAAGATTTGCATGGGCTGATGCAAAGTGAAATGTACTATGTACAAAATAACAGCAATATTGTAAGATGATCAGTTGTGAATGACTTAGCTGTTTCAGCAACACAATGATCCAAGACATCTCTGAATGACTTATGATGAAAAGTGCTATCTATCCATTCCCAGAGAAAGATCTGATGGTGTCTGAATACAAATTGAAACAAACTTTTTTTAAACTTTATTTTCTTGAGTCTGTTTTGTATATGTTTTCTTTCATAACATGACTATTATGGCTCTGTCTTGCATGACTACATATGTATAACATATCAAACTGCTTGCCTTCTCAATTGAGGGGGGAAGGAGAATGAGAGAGAATTTGGAACTCAAAGTTTTAAAAATGAATGTTAAAAATTGTTTTTACACATAACTGGGGAAAAAGAAAATACTTAAAATTTTTTTAAAAACCTCTGATATTCCCATAGTCATAATCCGTGATCACATTCTATCATTCCATTTACCTCTATGCTTCATTCCCTTATGCATGTTCTTAAATGTCACTGAGACGACCATTCTTTCCACTTCTCATTACTTGTCCAGGCCTTCACACTTGCCCTGACATCATTTTCCTTCACTTACAAACTCAAACCAATAATTAGCCATTTAAATTCTAGGCTATCTTTTGCTTTGGGACCACTTATAGCAAAGTTGTATTGTCTCTCCTACCTTATTAAAACTTAGCCCTAAAGAAATCTAGAAGGTCTAACAACCCTGCTGACTGGGTACATAATTCACATTGTCTAGCCTCAAAGAGGTCCTCCGTGCAGGAGTGTAGTCATTGTAGTTGTCCCTGATTCCCCATCTCACTCCTCACAGAATTTATTTTGAACTTTCTCCCTACTTCCTCAAGCCCTCCACAGCTTCTTCCCCACCCTTTTTCAGCTAAGGATGTTGCATCTTTATAGAAAATGATGAATGAATACAGTCCATTCAGTGTGAGCTGCCTCTTCTCCAGTTCTCTTCATCTAAAATCCACTTGACATCATCTGCTCTCTTTTCTTTTCCTTTCTCCCAACCTTGGAAAATGGACATTTTCGTTTCTGTAATCATGACTGTGAATACTTCTCCTCTGATTTGTATGTGATTGCTATGAGGCAGAATAGGGCAGTACAGATTAAAATGTAACTGGGAAATGCTCAACAAATGAATTTTAAAAATTCAATACAACATTAAAAAAAAAGAAAAAGAGGAGGCTTGTTCTTTATGTTTACTTGATCCCATCCTCTTCCATATTCTCCAGTAGACTGCATCCTCAATTCATCTCTTTCTCTAGAATTTAACATATCCTTATCAACTGGTTCTTTCCCTACTGCTTTCCAAAGTTCATCCATCTGTTAAAAAAACTTCACTAGACCCCACAATACCACCCAACTATGATTTTGTATCATTTCTCCCTTTCTCAACTAAACTTATTGAAAAAACTGTCTATAATTATTGCCTTTAATTTCCTCCTCTCATTTCTTAAGTCCTTGCAATCTAGTTTCTAACTTCCGTCACTCAACTGAAACTGCTTTCTCCAAAGTTACTACAAAGGTTACTGTCTTCATTCCCAATTCTGACCATGTTTCCTCATTCACAATACTGTTGACCACCCTGTCTTCCTCAATACTTTCTACTCTGAGTTTTCATGACACTACTCTTTTCTCATTATTCTTTGGCGGCTCCTTCCCAGTCTTCTTTGTTGGCTCATTATTCACATCACACACCCACAATGTTTTGTCTTGGGTCTTCTATTCTCATTCTGTTGCTAAATTCATCAAACATAGCTCCCATGGAAGCCATGCAGATGACTCCCTCAGATCTGTATCCAGGATCTCTCCTTAGCTTTGCCAACTGTCTAACAACAAAATTAATTTTCTGGGGGTATAGTAAATTGAATAAACCTGAACTCATTATCTTTCCCAACTAAACTCTCTCTGTCAGACTTCTCTATGTCTGTAGAAGGTACCAACACCCTTCCAGTGTCTCAAGTTCAAAATCTTGGCATTATCCTAGACTTCTCACATTATGTAACCAAACAGTTGTCAAAACTTCTAGTTCCCACCTTCACATATTCTTTTGTATTTGTTCCTTTGTCTCCACTTATACAGCTACTACTTTATTTCAGGCTTTTACTACCCTGAAATCCTCATTGGTCTCTTGTCTCAAGTCTCTCATCATTCAAGTTCATCATACAATTGCTAGTGCCCTCCTTTCCCAAACTACCTTGTATTTAACTACTTTGTATACATTTATACTTATTAACTTTATATTTATGTTGTATATATTTTATATGTACTTCTTGACTTTCCCATTAGTGTATAAGTTCACTGCAAGATTGTTCCATTCTTTGCACCTGTAGTTACAGCACTTAGAACAGAGTCTGGCACATAGTAGGCACTTAAACCTTCTTGAGTGAAAAGAATTGATAAATACTGCTTTTCTCACAATTCATAAATTGTTCCTAGAAGCACTCATGTTATAGAGACTCCATCTATTCCCTTTTCTTAGTCCAAAAGGAATGTGCCCAGAGTAATAAGACGGGGAGGACAGAATGGCTTTTTATACAACAGAACCTCCAGGTAATCTATTTCACTACTTACTATCCCTTAAGTTTTATGAAACTCTACCTGCTGTTTAATATAAAACCTTGTAGTGGTGATGTAAACTATTTTTTCTTCTTCTGTCCAACATATAAGAGCTGGTCAATATCTTCTTTCTAAAAAATTCTTCAAATACTTTATAGTGATAAATGAGTCAACTTTCAGACTTCTGCATAATGCTATCATTTTTTTTCATTGGTCTTAATGTTATAATTCACCAGAAAGTTTTCAGAGCTTTCCTCTGGTGCCTGTTGTAATCTTAATGTGCACTACAAAAATTAAGTTCGAGATTAGATACAAAATACTCTTTAAAGAAAAAGGAAATGTTGAATCAAATTTGTCATGGAAGGATCATAATTAAGGATCTTCCTTATTATCATATAATAGTCACATTTATATAACATTTTAAGACTTGTAAAATGCTTTAAAAACGTCCTCCTCCCATCTGATCCCCACAACTATCCTGAGAGGTAGGTACTACAGCTATCCCATTATTCCTTTTTTATATGTTGTCATTTATCTTTTGTTCTCATAGAGGATCAATGCACATGAATTAGATCTGAGTGAAGCAGAACACGACCTGGGAAAGACCATCTTATACAGGAAGAAACTGAGGTTAACAGATGTCAAGGGTCAAACAACTACATAAGCGTGAGGTATGATAGTATTTCCATTTAAAATACCAAAACATTCTTTCAAGAATGTTGTTCTTCCCAAACTAACTATCCAGGGAATAGCACTGTGATAAAATGCCTGGCACAGAGTAAGTGCTTACTGATAAATGCTTGTGGATTGACTGATTATTACATATTATTTCTCTGCAGGTTCTCCCTAGTCACACTGTCCTGCTAGCTGATTAGTCTGTGCTTTGGCACAAGTGGTCTTCCATGTTTAGAATGCACCACTACCTCGCCGATTTGTCTCGAAATCCTTAGCTTACTTCAAAGCATTATATCATGAGGCCTTTCCTGAGAGATTAGAAGCATTCTCTCTGCATCTTGAAATTAATTAATTGAGTAATTAATGTTATTTAATGTTAGCTGCCATCAGAGGACCTGGGTTCTAATCTTACCTCTGTCCTCTGGGATCTCTGGGAAGTCACTCATCTTCTCTGAGTTTCAGGTTCCTCCTTGGTAAATTTAGGGAGCTGGACTAGATAAGTCTAACTGTCTAGTCTAGACAAAGTCCCTTCTATCTCTAAATGTACGATACTATTATCCTTCGGAGCAAGAAATGCTACTTCTTTTTTTTCTTTGTGTCTCCACCTCCCAGCATAACAGGTAATTAATATTTGTTTAACTGAATCATGGTAAACATAATTTAATTTTAACAAGTTTTATTCAATTTACACAAAGTACTCTTACTTTCATTTGTTCATTTTAATAGGTAAACATTTATTGTTTAATAATATTTTGTTTTTTTAAAAAATGGAGAGAGGTGTTTGTCTCCTAAAATAGATTTGCAACTGGTTTGAAAGTCCAAGAGAACACATAGGGCAATGGAAGGCTGGGTAGGTCCCTGGTCTAGAAGATCAGGGCAGAAAAGGTCCAGGACAAGTTGACTCTTTTTCTAGGCTATGCTGCCTCTCTCTTAACAACTCCTGACTTCAAGAACTTCCCTTTCCTCAGCTTTTTCTTGCTATCTTCAGTTGTAGAAAGCATGAAAGATGATTTACAAAGAAAACTTAAGACAGTTGTCTATAACCCTTCTATAAGAAAGTCCCCATGGATTTATGGAAAAGAAATAGAGACTGAAGGCTTAGAGAAGTAGGTGATTGTTCTTTCGTTCTGACTGCCCTTCTCACATGTGCAGGCAATACCTAAAGCATGAGAAAACGCCCAAACCCTACAATCAATCACCCAACAGCTACTAAACACCTGCCACATATCGGCCAATGTGCCAGGTCCCAAGAATACAAAGACAAAACTAAGCTAGTGTTTGTCTATGAGGGACTTTAAATTCACTAGGTAAACGTGGCATTTTTATAGGCAGCTAGTTGGTACAATGGATGGTTCAGCTGGACCTAGAAACAAGTACTAGAAGTAGTTCAAATCTGAGCAAGTCACTTAGGCTCTGTTTGCCTCAGTTTCTTCATCTGTAAAATGGTAGCAGTAAAAGCATCTACATCACAGGGTTGTGAGGATCAAATGAGATAATGCTTATAAAAAACACTTATCGCAGCAGATGTTATACAAACGCTTATTCTCTCCCTTCTCTATTTCTATATATTAATACTCAAACACTATTCCTCTTTGTTACACAGTTTCTCAAATAACAGTCATTATTAAATCAATTAGATGTATCTAGCCAGAAAGGTAAATTTAAACAGAAATTGGAAAAGGAGCTCAATAGAACAGAATAAATGTTAGAACTGGCTTGTATCCTACTCAGACGGAAAGAAAGGGAAAGAAAGGGGAGGGAAGGGGAGGGGAGGCGAGGGGAGGGGAATTATATTTCACAGTCTGGAACCTTTTTTGCCAAGTAAAAAGTCAGCAACCGCCATCCTATCTGCCTCTGAAAGCAGAGGGAGCTGCGGCTCTCCCAGCGTCACAGCAGCAGCCCCACAGGCTGAACACTAGGTTCCCAGTCTCTAGTGACTCACTTGTTCCAGATCCCCTTCCATCTCTTTGATCACTTGAAACTACTTGTGTCTACACGTCCAGGGTTTGAAGCAATCTCAATCCTTCCCAAGGCAGGAAAAACACTGTTTGGGACCATATCTTCCAGAAACACTAGACTCTGAACACTTCTACCTACCTGCAGGGGTCTGTCTTAAAAACATAGGGAAAGGAGGAAATTATCTCCCTTCCCTCCTACTCTTGGCTAACAAGCTGGGCAAAAGCTGTCTAGTTTAGTGCTTCATTAGGCTGAACAGTAATCTGCCACGCCATCATTCATGGCCGTCACTCCCCTGCCGTTCCCATATACCCTGCCATGTGACTCCATTACAGATTTCAAACTCTCCTGAGCCCTCGCTCCTGCAGGTGACTTCTTTTTTTGTACATCCCTCAGTTACTATATCACACTCTCTAAACTGTTCCAAACCTTTTCTTCTCAAGCTACCTATACTGTTTTCTTCTTCCCTCTCAGTGGAGCTTGCCTCAGACTCCAACAAAAACAAATCAATTTCCCTCTCCTTTTCAATTTCACACTAACAATTACCTCAGCATCACCCTCTGTCTTCTTCTTTGCTCCAATCTTGGAAAATGAGACAGCCCTCGCTTTTGCCAACATCAACCCTTCTATTTCTGCCTCTGATGTCATCTCTGGGAATTCTCCTCTGAGATTCTCTTTTTCCCAAAGCCTTGAGATTCTTGAGCTAATGTCTCACATCTCCAACTAACTTCTTGATATCTCAACTTGGATATCCCATGGATATCTCAAATTCACTGCGCCCACAGAACTCATCCTTTTCTTTAAACTTGGCCCTCCTTCCAAATTGCCTGTTTTTGCTGAGGACACTCACATTTTGCAATCTTAGTCACAACCTCAAAGTCATCCTTGTCTCCTCACTATTACACATATAGTCAATCAGGTGTGAAGTTTTATGAATTTTGCTACTTCAACATTTCTTATATCTAATCCCTTACTTTCTACTCAAACGAAAATGTCCCTGATTCAGGCCTTCCTCATTCTTTGTCTGAATTCCAGTAGCCTCCTAATTGGTCTTCCTATATCCAGTCTCTCTCATTTCTTATCCATCTCCCATACAGCTGACAAATGGATCATTCTTTTAAGTTTAAGCTATACCATGTCACTCCCCTTCCCAAAAAACTTCATGGTTCTATATCTCTTCTATGATAAAATACAAATTCCTCTGTTTGGCACTTAAAGGACCTCACAACTCAACTCCATCCTATCTTTCACATGCTGTAGTCCATCCAAACTGGCTTACTTACATTCCATATCATTCCTCCATAATTTTGTACAGTCTATCCCCCATGCCTAGAAAGGTTTCCTTCATTGATGTGACCTCTTGAAAATCCATCTACCTTCAAAACTCAGCTCGACTTCCACCTCCTTCATGAGACCTTCTCAGATGCCTCCAGTTATTAGTGCTCCCCATACCATCATTGTTTTTAAAATTTTTCTATATCCAGTATTTTGTCATAATAATAATAATAGCTAACATTTATATAACAGCTACTATATGCCAGGCATTCTCCTAAACAGTTTTTACAAGTATTTTCTCATCATCTGATTTCTACAACAACAACACAAGGTAGGTACTATTATTTAGATAATTTTACAGTTGAGGAAACTGAGGCAAACAGAGGTTAACTGACTTGCTGAGAATCACACAGTGAGTAGGAATCTTAGGTTATGGAATTTTTGGAATTTTTTGGAATTTTTAAAAAATGAACTCTCCAAAAGACAGAACTAAAAGTAGATATGAATTTTGTCCTCTGATCTTGGCTAAAAACAGAAAAAGTTCTACTGCTACTATGTAGGACAAGGTTGGGCTGTTGGACTACATGGCCTCATTCAACCTTTCCTCCCTTTCTCCACCATGAATTCACAGAAAGTTCTCGAAAGGGGTGGGGTAGAGGTCACTGACTAAATAGTAGGAATTGTCCATAGAAGAGAAAAAAAAAAAGTATGGCTGTGCCTAGCCAGAAATGGCCACATTCTAAAGTTGGGGGCCAAAGGAAGGATAAGCCCTTTTCTCCCTTTAAGATTACCTAATACCAGGGTGGCTGGCTAGATTGCACAGCGAATAGACCACCGGTCCTGGAGTCTGGAGGACCTGAATTCAAATCTGACCTCAGACACTTAATACTTACTAGCCATGTGACCTTGGGCAAGTCACTTAACCCCATTTCCCCTCCCCCCCTCCAAAAAAAGCAACAACAACAACAAAAAGATTACATCATACCTAAAGCATACACCCAAATAAGCATTAATGGCTATACTGAGGATATTTTGAAAATGGGCAGCTGGGCCTTTCCCTAAAGAGGCATTCTGGTGTGCCTAACAAAGAGCAAGTACAGAAGAATGGACAGGGAGGTTAAAATTTCATCCTTATTAGGAGTGGTAGGGTATTGCTGCTTGAGAGTATTAAAGTCAACATTGCTGGTTTTGTTTTCTCTGTAGAAAGAGTGCAAGGGAATTGAGATTTCATATTTTGCCCAGCAGTTACTCTGCTGATTCATACTTCTCACTATATAATCACCCTTCTTGGTTCAGGTCAAATATGTGAGAGCTTAAGGGCTGGTTTCTGGCCATGTATGACTCAGAGATAAAGGGTTCACACTCTGAGATAAGAGTCTCCCTACTGGCTGGCTGAGCTGGAAGAACTCATCAATCAATCAAAAAAACATTTATTAAGTGCCTATTATGTTCCAGGCACTGTGCTAAGTGCTGGGGATACAAAGGAGGTCAAAGACAGTTCCATGACTGGACTTTTTAAAAAAGAGGACCGCTAAAGCCCTTGACTCTGATTTTCCAGGTGGCATCCTGGAAGTCCAGTGAGGTAAGGACAGGTCCTTCTATACAAGGCATCAGGACAACTGTACTATTAGTCTCCATGTGGAACACAGGCACAAGTAGGTACAATTATGCCAGGGTTCCCTGGCCACTTTTGCTTCTTTGGGGCTGATCTTAAACAAAAGGGTACCTTGAAGAAAGTATGAGTTTAAAATTGACACCCAGGTTGTGGTTCTACTATTAAAAAGCTGGTAATGGAGGGATCTAGGCAGATTTCATACATACCTACGCGAAGAGACTCAGGAAATACAGTAAGTCAGGTCTTACTTGGGCCTTGAGAACTGTTTGATCAATTAGTTCATAATACAGAGAATCATCTGGTGGCCCACTCAACCCTAATTGTTATTTCTTGAAAGCCTATTAGTGCCAATGTTAAAAAAAAAACAAGTCCTCCTTTGGAGAGCAGCCCCTCACCATTATACCTATATAATTCCATTTCCTCTGATTTTAGTACCCTGTAAGGTATGGAGGAGAAAATCAAAAGTTGTTCAATTATTAAAAAGTCCTGGTGTTATGTGGAAAAGACCACTAGACTTGGAAGAACGGAATTCCACCACTGGGCTCCTGCCACTTACTAAAGGCGTGATGTTATCATTCATTTCACCTGAGCCTCATTTTCCTCATCCATAAAATGAAAAGGTCAGATTAAACTCCCTTTGAGCTCTATGCTATTTTCTGAAAAAAGGAACAAAGGCAAAGAATAACACATAGTACTGAAATGGTAACATGATGCGGATCCTAGTGGTCTGTGATTAAATAACCCTAAGAAGTTTCACTGGATGAAATCTTGGATTAACTGCTGCTTTAATGCAGTTTTCTAAATCCTTTTCCAGTGGTCCCAGAGCTGAGAGGATCCAAATGTCAATGTGTTGCTTTATTTTAGATTATGTACTTTAGTCAGAAAAGAAATGAAATTTGACGATTTACTTTCTCAAACAAACAATCATCTGTTTAGACTTTTATGCATATTTTAAATATTAAACATTCAGCTCAGGGTTAAATTACAAGGAACTAAGTAATTTATGTTAAAAAGGAGAGAGAAGTATCATGGGTAAATCAAATGACTAAAATGAGATTTGGGATTATATGCTTCTCAGTTTTAATCTCCTTTACCCATCAAAGTTTTTTTGAATCAACCTGCTAAAAATAAACTATTAAGATTTAAGTTTTACCTTCTTACATGAAGAATATTTTTTTAAAATAGGGAAATAAGAGAGACAAAATGAGGAACAAAGAACATAGAAAATCCATTAAGTAAATAAGTTCCAATTTGGTTGTATATTTATATTCATTAAAAAAATTTTCAATCTTCGAATTCAAACATGGAATTCCTATTATGACATTTAAAAAAAGGAGAAATTCCTGAAGAAAAAAAAAAAGAAAAAATGTTTAAGAAAAAAACAATGAACAAACGTTCAGTTAAATAAATGACACAGGACCACAGATATTTATAGCTTCAATAGCCTCAGGCTTGTCATCAATCCTTTAACATCTCAGCCTTGTTTCGTGATCTACAAAATAAGGACAATTTCTGTGCCATCTACTTTACACAGTTGCTAACCTTAAAGTACTTTGATCATAGTTGGATGAGACCTTAGTGGTCACCTATGTATGAATTCTTTCTTTCTACAAAGAATTTTTAGCATTCTGAATGAGAAGCATTTATGAATGGATTCAATGAATTTTTAAAAATTCTCATCATGTGGAAGTCTAGTATTTGCTCTCTCTCTCCTTTTTTTGTTTTGCTTTTTCTTTCCCATGGTTCCTCTCATTCGTTCTAATTATTTTTTACAACATGACTAATGTGAAAATATGTTTAATAAGAATGTATTTGTAGAGCCTATATCAGATTGCATACTGTCTTGGGGAGGGGCAAAGAGAAGAAGGTGGAAAAAAATTTGAAACTCAAGATTTGTGAATGTTGAAAACTAAAAATAAATTAATTTTTAAAAAATTCTCATTACAGTTAAAATATGCTTATCTTTAAAACTCAAGTAAAATATAAAACAGTACTTACCTCCTTTGCACTCTTAATTTTGCTAAGAAATGTATGCAACTCCATTGTTTCTGCAAATAACGCTCTACATACTGCCTGGTAGTGGTTTGGTGCCTCTGACTGAGTTGGGAGATGGGCAGCACACAACTATGAAATAAAACAGTAAGATAATAAAAATGTTTTTATGTGATTTTTTTTCCTATACAATAAATCACATTTACTACAAATCAATAAATTAACAAGCATGTATTTATTAAGCACCTGCAAAGTTTCAGAACTCCTGGCTAGTGCTGACTGGTGTTACAAAGAAAGAGGAAACAATCCATGCTCTCAAAGAGCTTACTCTACCAAAGAAAATGACAAGTATATACTTAAGTACATACAAAATAAATGCAAGGTAGTTAAATACAAGTTGTTTAGGGAAGGAGGACACTAGCATTTGTGGTGGGATGAGGAAAGGCCTCATGTCAAAGGTGAAGTCTGATTTTCACCATGAAGGAAATAATGGATTCTATGAAGCAGGAATGAGGAAGGAGTACTCTCTGGGGAAGGAGATATACAGGTGAGAACATAAAGTGTCATATTAGAGGAACAAAGGGAAGATTAGTTTGACTGAACTATGGGATTTGGGGGGAGGAACAGCATACAACTCAGGCTATAAAGGTTATTATTTTAGCCACTAGATAAGGAAAACTAACACCACAGAGGAAATATCCTGTCATTGACTAAATCAGTCATTCCCTTGGGCCTATATATATATATATATATATTTTTTTTAATTGCAAGCCATTCAGCTTCCAGAGGCAAAATCATTTCACCTGTACCAGAAGGGAGCCAAAGCCCTTTAACCCTACCCCACCCCTCGGTCCCCACCATGTCATAAGCCCTAATGGATCAGTAGAGGCTGATGCATCCAGCAGAGAAATACACCTGAGAACAAATGTGGATGCAAGGACACAGTCACCAGAGGCAGTTCCACAGGAAACAGATCCTTGAGGCAGAAAGGAGTGCTGTTTATAGAATTAAAAAGACACCAATCTTAAGGAGCCCAGATGAGCAGCCCATTCAAAAGACTTACACCTCAAGGAAAAAATATAAAGATTTTATTTTAAAAAAAAATTTGTACTCTCTGAAATACACAGATGAGTTATCCTTCTCTATGTGTGTATCCGACAAGAGTAATTCCCTACTGTTATACTTTAAGTTCACACTTTCCAGTCTGTGGATCCCTCCTAATAAATCCCTTTACTTTTAAAAAACTAAGTCTACCAACTCATGGGGAGGCAGAGCGATAAGGGCTAAGAAGCTGCCCTGTTAGAAGTAAATATCCAGGATCGCCCCTGCCATCTGAAGCAGCAGTCAGCAAACATCTGTTGAGCACATGCTCTGTGCTGAGAAGCTCTGATGGGAGTGGGCTCCAGCACTACCAGCCCTCCTCCTCCCCAGTCTGATTGCTCCCATGCTTCATTTGTATACTTACTCTTTCTACCTTTTCCTTCTTTTTAGGATCACATCATACTCAGCTCCATCCCAATCTTTCACAATACCCAACTATTAATGACAATCTTGGGCTTATGTTTTACATTTCCATGTATAAAAAGTAAACAGTTTGTCCTTATTGAGTCCCCTGTAAGTGGTCTTTGATGTTTTCTTTATATTTCTTACACGACTCCATGCTATTTGGATTGTTTTTTTTCTTGTTGCTCACAATATTTTCTCCTTAACCTAGAGGTTTTGGAATTTGGTTATGATGTTCCTGCAGATTTTCATCCTGGGATCTATTTCAGGTGATGATCAGTGGATTTTTTTTCTGTTTCTACTTTGCCCTCTTGTTCTAAAACTTAAGGGCAATTTTCTTTAGTTATTTCTTGTACTATTGTATTAAGATTCTTTTTTGATCACAGTTTTCATGTAGTACATTCTTGTTTTCTCTTCTTGATCTATTCTCCAGATCAATTGTTTTTATTATGAAATATTTCACATTCTCTTTTATTTTTTCATTTTTTTGGTTTTGTTTTATTATTTCTTGGTTTCTTGGCTTCCCCTTACCCAATTCTAGTTTTCAAGAAGTTGTTTTGTCCTTATGATTCTGGATCTCCTTTTTCCAGCTGGTTAAACTTTCTTTTTATAATCTTCTTGGTTTTCTTAGATTGTTCTTATTTTCAAAAAAAAAATTTTTTTCTTCAACCTCTCTTATTTGATTTTTAAAGTCTTTTCTGAGTTCTGAGAAATCTTTTGGGGGAGGTGATTATTTAATGTTACTCTTTGGGGTAGTAGAGGCCTTTTTGTTGTTGGTTTTTGGCTTCAGTACCCTCCTCTAAAGACAATCCCTAGTCTTCTCTATTCCCAAAATAGCTGTCTGTGGTTGGGTTCTTTCTCCTTAGTTTGCTCATTTTTGTTCGTTTTTTTTTTTTAGAAGCTTGTTATTATAATCACCTTTAGTCCTGGGGCGTGGGGGATGGTGCCTCTGACCTCAGATTCTTCTTATCATTATTTTTTAAACTTTGTCCTAGGCCAAATCTTTGCACTCCTTTCCCCTTCCAAGTAACAGCACACTATGCTGGAAATGCTCTTGTGCCCTGAGGACCCTCCCTCCAGTGTCTATAATCTTCAGTTCTCCCCTATGGTTTGGAACCAAAGCCAAGAACACAGTTCTCCTGTAAGTGCCCACAACCAGCAACATCCTGCCCTACTGCTTCTGCACTCATTGGTTATATGCTAGTTCCTTCTTACTGGACTGTGTCTTTACAGCATAGCTGAGCCTCACATCCCTTGGGTATCAGAGGCTCCTTCAAGCTTTCCTTGCTCAGTTGTCTGTGGGGTGAGAATTCCTGCAGCTGAAGCTAAGGCTACCTCTCAACCCAGCTGCCCCCAGGGCTTGTTTGTTGTTTCAATGGAGATGGCCTGGAAGTGTTTGCACTTAACTATTTCTTTGGATCTTCTCCAGTTGTCTAAAGAGGACCACTGGTCCACCCCAACTCTCATTTATTTTTGCCTCTCTATGTTCACCCTGAGGCACTGTTTTGTCTTGTTTGTGGAGGAAATCTTGAGAGCTTGGAATTTTCTGACCTACTCTGCCATCTTCCTGCCAAGTTCCCACTCCTAGGCCAGTCAATCAGATTTATTAAATACTTGCTAAATGTGAGGCACTAACAATTCTTTTTTTTTTTATAAATTTTAATTTATTTTCTTGGTTACATCATTCATTTCCACAAGGTTTTGAGTTACAAATTTTCTCCCCTTTTTGTCCCTACCCCCAGCCCAGAACATTGATCCCACTGTAAGAACCCTCCCACAATCTGTTCCCTTTTATGCCCTCCTCCAACACCTCTCTAGCTTTCTAGCAGGGCAGGGAGCTCCTCCCTGCCCCCGTCCCTGTATGTGTTATTTCCCAGTTGCATTTAATTGTATAGCTTTAAATACTAGATTCTTGCAATTCCTCC
>CM053594.1:170711331-170722429 GCA_028646575.1 Pseudocheirus occidentalis | reverse complement strand
AAGTTTGCTGGGTAGGTGATTCTTGGTTTTAATCCTAGCTGCCTTGATCTCCAGAATATCATATTCCAGGCCCTTCGGTCCCTTAATGTAGAAGCTGCTAGATCCTGTTATTCTGATTGTGTTTCCACAGTATTCAAATTATTTCTCTTGGCAGCCTGTAATATTTTCTCCTTTAACTGGGGATTCTGGAACCTGGCCATAACATTTCTAGGAGTTTTCTTTTGGGGATCTTTTTCAAGAGGTGATTGGTGAATTCTTTCAAGTTCTATTTTGCCCTCTGGTTCTAAAATATCAGGGCAATTTTACTTGAGAATTTCTTCAAGGATAATTTCTAGGTTCTTTTTTTGATCATGGCTTTCAGATACCCAACAATTTTTAAATTGTCTCTCCTGGATCTATTTTCCAGGTCAGTGGTTTTTGCAAGGAGATATTTCACATGGCCGTCTTATTTTTTCATTTGTTTGGATCTGTTTAATAGTATCTTGAGTTCTCAAAAAGTCATTTGCTTCTATTTGCTCCACTCTAATTCCAAAGGAATTATTCTCTTCAGTGACCTTTTGAGATTCTTTTTACATCTGGCAAATTCAACTTTTTAAGGCATTCTTCTCCTCATTGGCTTTTCAGGCCTCTTTTGCCATTTGAGTTAATCTGTTTTTCAAGGTGTTATTTTCTTCAGTCAGGTTGTTGACTCTCTTTTCATTATTTTCTTGTATAATTCTCATTTCTCTCCCCAATTTTTCCTCCTCTTCTCTTATTTGGTTTTCAAAATCCTTCTTAAGTTCCTCTATGGCTTGTAACCAGTCTACATTTTTCTTGGAAGATTTTGGTGCAGGAGTTCTGACTGTCTTGTCTTCCTCCCATTCCATTTTGTTTGTCCTTTTTGTCCTCAAAAAAGGAATCTAAAGTTGGACTGCTGAGCTTTCTTTGCTTCCTTTGACTTTTGAGCCACAGCAGAACTCTGCTTTCATAGGGGAGAGCTCTGTCCCAAATCACTGGAGTTTTTGCAGCTACTGGAGCTATTAAGAGGCTGCCGTGTCTACAGCCCCCACCAGCTTTGGCTCAATGAAAACGCATCTCAGGACCACCACCATTCCTCCCTAGGACTCCACCCAAGTCTGGTAGTCTGAGTCTACTCTAGCATTAAAGTCACCCAGAATTATAAGCTTGTCCTTTTTTGGCACATTGATGATAAGAGTCTCTAGACCTTCATAAATTTTTTTCTTTGGCCTCATCAGGATTCATCATGGTAGAAGAAAAGGCACTGATGATGGTGGCAATCACATTGTCATGTACCTGTCATTTACTCCTTTGGGTACGCATAGAAACTTGTTGACTAGATTAGTTTTGATTGCAAAACTTATACCAGCTCTACAGCACTTCCCTTCACTGTGACCACTCCAGAAAAATATATATGCAGCTCCAATTTCAGTAAGCTCGCCTTCATTTGCCAATCTTGTTTCACTTAGGGCTGCTATTTGGGTGTGATGCCTGCTTACTTCTCTTGCAATAAGAGCTGTTTATCTTTCAGGTCTACTGGATTTTATGGTGTCTATAAATGTGCACACATTCCATGTGCCGATGATGAGTGGAATAGTCTTTGCAGATGTTTTTATGCTTTTTTGTGTGTATTTTGACCACAAAGTGGGATTCTCCATCTGCCACAGTAATCAGGCCAGGGTTGGGTAAGCAGACTATTGTGAACACACCTTTTCTGGTCTCTTCCTCACACTAGGAGGTGAGCAGTGTGATCTTTAAAAAGCTGCTCAGACACTCAGGGAGCCGCCAAATCTCATTGCTGCTTCCAGTGAGAAAATAACTCAATGACCTGTGCCACATGTGTGCAGGATTCTGCCTACAACTCCCAATGTATCCACACCTGTGCTTGTCACTTGCCTGTCACCAGGCAAGTGAGATAGGTAAAATGGCAAAATGGCATGGGTTATATCTTTTGATGCATAAATTGGACTTAAGTGAGGCAGAGTTGCACAATATTTTCTGTTTCATTCTCTCCTCCTGAGTCATCACAGTCCATTGGCAAGACAGAAACAAAATGACTGGTGGTGGCTCAAGATGCAATGGATAACCTTGGCATTTCAATGTCCACAGCACCCCCCTCTGCTGCCTTCATGGTCACTGGAACAGATTGTTCTTATCCACCCATTCCATCAGCAGAAGTCTTCACATGCTTGGGGCAGATACCCCCCTAACTCAACAATGGCTTTGAGACCCCTTGGTTACCCTCAATCTGGTTTAGCCTGTCTGCCAAAAACAGAGAGCATTATGAAATTCAAAGTGGATAATTTTGATTACATTAAATTGAAAAGTTTCAGTACAAATAAAGTCAATGTAACCAAGATTAAGAGGGAAGTAGAAAACTGGGAAAGAATTTTTACAGCCAGTGTCTCTGATAAAGGCCACATTTCTAAGATATACAAAGAACTGAGTCATATCTATAAGAATACATGTCATTTCCTAGTTGATAAATTGTCAAAAGATATACACAGGCAGTTCTCAGATGAAATTAAAGATATCTATAAGCATATGTAAAAATGGTCTCAATCACTATTGATTAGAGAAATGCAAATCAAAACAACTCTGAGATACCACATCTCACTGGCCAAACTGCGAAGATGACAAACAGGAGAATGATAAATCCTGGAGAGGATGTGGAAAAATTGGAACACTGATGCATTTTTGGTGGAGTTGTGAACTGATCCACCCATTCTGGAGAGCAATTTGGAACTATGCCCAAAGGGTTATAAAAAAGTGCATATACCCTTTGACCCAACAATACCACTTCTAGGGTTGTATCCCAAAGAGATAAGAGTAGGGGGAAGAGGACCCATATGTTCAAAAATATTCATAGCAGCTCCTTTTGTGGTGGCAAAGAATTGGAAATCGAGGGGATGCCCATCCATTGGGAAATGGCTGAACAAGTTGTGGTATATGAATGTAATGGAATGCTATTGTGCTATAAGAAATGAGGAGCAGACGGACTTCATAATAGCCTGGAGAGACTTATATAAACTGATGCTGAGCGAGGGGAGCAGAACCAGGAGAACACTGTACACAGTAAGAACCGTAGTGTGTGATAACTTATTTTGATAGCCTTAGCCCTTGTCAGACATGCAAGGGCCTAAAACAATTCCAAAGGACTCATAATGAAAAATGCCATCCATGTGCAGAGAAAGGACTATGGAGTCTGAGTTCAGATGGAAGCAGATTATTTTCTTTTTTCATTTGTTTTGTTTTTTGTTTCTCATGGTTTCTTCCATTCATTATAATTCTTCTATACAACATGACCAATGTGAAAATAGGAATGTATATAGAGAGCCTATATCAGATTACATGTTGTCATGTGGAGAGAGGAGAGGAAGGGGGAGAAAATTTAAAACTTATGGAAGTGAGTGTTGAAAACTAAAAATAAATAAATAAACTGAAAAAGTGTTCTAAATTACTACTGATTAGAGAAATACAAATTAAACAACTCTGAGGTACCACCTTACACCTATCAGAAATGACAAATTCTAGAATGGATGAGCAAAATAGATACACAAATGAATTATCGGTGGAGTTGTGAACAAGTCCAAACTTTTGGGAAAACAATTTAGAGCTATGCCTAAAGAGCTATAAAAATGTGCATACCTTTTGATCCAGTAACACCACTACTAGGTCTTAGCCTGGAGAGATGAAAGAAAAAGGAAAAGTATCTATATATACGAAAATATTTATAGCAACTTTTTTGTAATGTCAAAGAATAGAAAACTGAGAGAATGCCAATCAACTGGGAAATGGCTGAACAAGCTGTAGCATATGACTGTGGTGGAGTACTATTCTGCTATAAGAAATAAGAGGGTGGTTTCAGAAAAATGTAGCAAGATTAATATGAAATTATGCAAAATGAAGAGAAAAGAACTGAGAGATCATTGTGTACAGTAACAGAAATGTTGTAATGTCATCAACTGTTAAAGACTTGGAAACTCTGATCAAGACACTTCCAAAGGGCTCATGATGAAAAATGCTATGCACTTCCAGAGAGAGAACTGATGAACTCTGAATGCAAACTGAAGCATCATTTTCTCACTTCATTTTTTGGGGAGTGGGGTTTAGGGGGATGTGGTAGAGGAGTGACTAATATGGAAATGTGTTTTGTGTGATTTCACATAAATAACTGATATTTTATTGCCTTCTTATTTAGTGGGAGAGGGGCTGGGAGGAAGCAAGAGGATCTGGAATTCAAAATTTAAAAAGAAAAAAATGTTAAGAGTAAATGCTGGGGCCAAAGAATTACTTATGGTCTATAGAACAATCTTAGACGTTTTAGCTTTTCCTTGATCAGTCCCCACCCAAAATTTTGCTTAATCAGGGCTACACTGAATGTTTTTATGTGTTCTTTGGTTTGGGCTGAGCTTTGAATCTCAGTCAATCCTACTATCCCTAAAACAGGAGTTCTTAATTTTTTTATGACATGGACACCACCTCCCTTCCACCCCTACCCTCTACACACATTTGGCAATCTGGTGAAACCAATGGATCCTTTCAGAGAATAAAGTTTTTAAATACACAAAATAAAATACATAGAATTACCAAAAAATCAAATACGTTGAAACACAGTCATAAAATTTTTTAAAATATGATCACGGACTCTAAGTTAAAATCCTCTGATAACACACAACTTAAAATGTGCCCTGCAATCTCAAATGTTTTTAGTGATGGAAAAAAGCATAAGACCTAAATAGTGAGACTATGCTAATACTAAAGAAGTCCTGTATTCAACTTCTATCTCTGCTATTTATCCATCTGTGTGACCTATATTAATTTCCCTGGACCCAGTTTCTTCATTTATAAGATGAATACAGTTATTTAAGTGACTTCTAAGAGCCTATAAAGCTCTGAATTTTTGAAAATTCATTATTGTCAGTATCATAAAGCAGATCTCTAAATAAAATTAAATACTGTAAAATTTTATGCCACTCATAACCCACATAATGTTTTTGTTGATCATGAACTAATTTTTGAATTAATTATTTCCAATGCTACTTCACCTTGGAATCCCGTGGAGGGGGGAAAAATTCCTTTAGTCTCTCAAAAAAGAATCCACTTTCCCAATCCTATTAAACACAAATGGAAGTGGAAATAAGATTTCTTTTGCATTTGTATCCAAAATGGACTAGTTTGTTGCA
The DNA here is from genome assembly GCA_028646575.1 of Pseudocheirus occidentalis. Lineage (NCBI taxonomy): Eukaryota > Metazoa > Chordata > Mammalia > Diprotodontia > Pseudocheiridae > Pseudocheirus > Pseudocheirus occidentalis. Next base: position 170,717,246 of record CM053594.1, on the reverse strand, counting down.
GTACTTATTTTTTAGTTTTTATTTTCAAAAAGCGAATTCATCAGTGCAGATAGCTGCAAATTGGTTCAGTCAGTTGTGATTACTTATGTATGAATTTGGTTTAACTTCTGAAGGAGCACATTCAAGGAGAGCCAAAATATTTGTTTGATCTTGTCTGACTGTTGAGATGTGATCCCTGTTAACACCAGGTTGGCTTAGTGAACACTGCTGCCCAGTCAATTAAGAATGAATCCAAGGACAGAAACTGCCAAGTCTTTGGTATTTACAGAATTCTTGTGTTCTCTGACCTTTAAATGTGAATAAAACCACACTAATCTTCTTAGTGATGAGAACAAAAATTGAATACGCAGGTTGCTTTGAGAAATCATAATGTTTATGTCCAAAAAATATTACAAAACACTTATTTTTTTGGTTCAAATATTTGATTGTCTTATATACTCCACTTAGAACATAAAGAGATTTTTCTGTGTTTATACTTTGAATTCCCAGCTTAATGGGTCTCAAACAAAATGCCAGATCTTGTTTAAAATCTTGTATGAATATTAATATAATAAATTTTGGCACTGAGAATGACAGGGCCAGGAAATAATAGAATTTCTATTATCAGAGTGTGATTCTTTGCTTAGATCAAATGAAGCCTCTCTATGATAACATAGTGCTTCACAGACTAACTCTTCGCTTTCAAAAGAGGGAGAAAATCTGTCAAAGTGTTGAACGTTTTAAAACTCTTTCTATCACACATATATGTATATAATATATGTATATAATAAATCAAAGTTTGTTGAAAATGTTTAACAGGAAGCTCTACAATGCTATAAAAATTCCTCAGAGAATTTGTGTACTATCAGAGAACTTACTTTCCTTTGAGCCAAAAATACATCTCTAACTGTCAACAGTCAACTTTCATACTAAAGTGTGAGGACAGCGAGTATTCTAAATTTCTGTTAGGGTCCCTCAAACACACATCCATATAGACTCCCATTTTAAATCCTTTATAAAACAGGAATATTTCATCTAGAGCTAAATCTCCTAGGGAAAAAAAGAGTCATCCTAAAAAAGGACAGAAACAGAAGTTTACAACAGAGAAACACATTTCAATCAAGATATGGACTACAGATAAACTAACTGGTGCTCTCTTTTTATCATAATAACTTTCCTTTTCAGATGTAGTTTCACTGTCAAGTCTCCAGACTGAAAAAAGAGGGAGAGAATATAAATGTGGATGAATATTAATTAATTCTGCTTTTAAAACATTCTTTGCCTAATCTGCCTTTCTATGCTTCAATATTTCAATGGTTCTGGGGACAGCAAAGTGACTTCTCCAACAATTCAGACGACAACGAATTCATTCTCATACATCCTATGCACTCTTTTCTATGTCCTTCTTTAAATCCTCTACAAAAGCATCCACCCAACATACTAAAGGTCTTCCTTTATGTTTCTTGACATCCAGAATAATCTGACTTTCTGGTTGTAAATTCAAATGTAATAAAGATGTGTAGGACATATAAGAATATAATATTTTTTATCTCCCATATTCCTGAAAACAGTTACTGAGTTGGCAAAGAAGGGAAGAGAACTATTAAAAATCTAGAGAAGAACAGTTTTTTAAAAAAATCACAGCTATCTGGACCCACTGAGTGAGTAAAGGGGAAGGCAGATCTATATACCTAAAAAGACTATGAGAAAATCATGTATTTTACAAAGTGATGCTCAAAAAAATTTGTATAAAGTGATGCCCAAAAAACAACAACCCTGAGTTATCAATGAAATGTTCATTTATTTGCATATTATATTTAAGGAAGGAAGGAAACTGTAGATTTGGAGATGTTACCATTAAAACATTTTTTAGTTGGTGTTTAAAGAGGGAAACTGATTTTCCAGAAAATATAATGGTATGAAATAGTTTATTTTCTACTTCCTCTTAAAGATTAAATAACAATACAGTGGTACCTTGACTTACGAGTTTAATTTGTTCCATTACTGAGCTCATAACTCAACTTGCTCGTATACCAAATCAATTTTCCCCACTGAAATGAACTGACATGCCATTAATCCATTCCAAACCCCAAAATGCCACCCCAGTATTTTTTGTTACATGTTTTTAAATAAGAAAAATTGTAAATAACAAATATTGTATAAAAACATAATAAAAGATAATGTAAAGAAATAGACTGGTTTTATAAAGCGTTTATTTACCTTGGATATCAGATGACTTGTGCTAACAGAAGATACTGGCAGAGGTGGAGGGTGGAGGAAATTAGAGGAGTTTTGTTTCTGGCTCTTCCAGTCACTTTCATTCTCTTACTTGCTATGCTCTTAATGCTACACTTCTTTCCTGAACTTAACTGCTACAATATCTTTTTTTTTTACTTTCGCTTAACTTAATTTTCTTCACTAGCAAGGTAAACACATGGACTGAACGAGTGAGGTGTGGGATGCTGGGTGGGCGTTGGGTTGTGGCATTTGCTGAGCCAACTAGCAGCGGCTCATACCTTAAATTTTGGCTCGCAATTCAAAGCAAAAAATCGAAGGAATGACAATTCATATCTTGGAAGTCTTGTAAGTTGGTGCACTTGTATGTCAAGGTACCACTGTACCTTGCTCATAGCATATTTAATTCAATAAATGTCAACTGAATTAAGTTTACCCAAGGTCATAGGACTAGTAAATGGTAGTAGGAGTACCAGAATTTAGATTTTTAGAATTTCTAATCCAGGATTCTTTCTACTAAACAATACTACTAATAGCAGAAATATATAGCTGACGTATGTTATTTAAACTAAATCCACCATAAATGTAAGTCAATACAGAAAGCTGATAAGTACTCAATAAATTTGGTCAGCCAAACCACAAAGGATGAGTTCAGAGACATCTGAAGTATAAGCAGGGTCATAGGATTACAGATCTAGAACCAGAAAGGATTAGAATCTGTAGAGAGTCTAAGAGTCAGTAGTTGGAGATGATAACAAGGTTGTGAGCCTGCATGCCTGAAAGAATTGTGGTACTTTCAAAAGTGATAAAGAAATTGGGAAGATAAAAGAGTTTGGAGGGAAAGGTAATTAATTAATAGACTCTGTTTTGAATATCTGAGATGGCTCTGATGGGGATGGGATTCTTGCTGGGCCCCTAAAAAGACCCCAAAGCCCCAGAACCAAGTATGGAGTCTGCCTGAGGCATTCAGCCCATCCCAGTAAATAATCCTTTCAACTGTACTTTGTACATTGTGGCTTTCACCCTGGCCCAGTCTCCAGTTCTCTGTTACCACTAATGTAGTCCAGCCCTTGGTTGTCTGTCACCTCTGGATCTACCCAAGCCACTTACCACCCTTAATTCCATCTAGATCCCTTCTCTGTTACCTCCCAGTCACTCCAGACTACTTGGCCATTCCTTGATCACACCCTGACCTTCCCACAGTCTTTCTGTATAAAAGGTCCATCTTGTCTCCATTCAGTTTCTTTAAAAATTTGGACAATAGAGTAGATTCTTAAAGTCTCGCCCACCTCAACCAGTGTTTTAATAAACCTTGTCTCTAACTGAAAGAAGACTTGAGTGGAACTCTTTCAAGGCAGGACATGGTCTTTTGCCCTTGAATTTTGGGTTTTCAATTACCCTAGGCTCAACAGCTCCAGGACATATACCTTGAGGTATCCAAAAAGTGGTTGGAGATACATTAATATAGCTCACTACGGAATGTAGGGCTGGATATATAAAGCTAGGAATCATCTACACAGAGATAATAATTGAACCCATAGGAACCAATAAGATCACTAAATGCACTATGAGAGAGCAAAAAGAGAAGGTGGTGGACCAGGACAGAAACTGGTTCATACAATGACAAAAGATGGAAATAGTCAATACTGGAGGTTTTGGAAAGAAAGATACACTAATGCATTGCTGTTAGAACTGCAAATTAACTGAACAACCCTGAAAGAAAAGTTGGAATTATGCAAAGAAAATGAAGAAAATGTCCACATCCTTTGACCCAGAAATTCCAATGATCAGCATATATTCCAAGGAGGTTTATAACAAAACAAATCTCTATACAACAAAATATTTGTAGCAATGCTTTCTGTAGATCAAAATACTGGAAACAAAATAATCCCCATTGATTGGGGAACTGCTAAACAAACAGTGGTACAAGAACATAATGGAATATTGCTGCACAATGAAAATGGTGAGTACAGAGAACCATGAACTGATACAAACAGAAGCAGAGTCAAGAAAACAAAGTACACAATGAATGACCACAATAATGAAATGGTCTAAACAACCACAGAAAAACTTAAAAATAAATATAAAATTGTAAAGAGCATATAGGACCCAAAATAAGACATAAGAAAAAAGACTGCTATACATGCCTTTGAAGAGTAGGGCATGGGGAAACAAGTCCCCATGAATGTGAAACAGTGCAAACAAAGTCAAGTCTTTTTATCTATTGATCAGTTTTGCAGAATTTTTTTTTCCTATTCTTCCTCACTCTTAAAAAAAATTACTCTTTGTTATAAGGGTACTACTCTTTGGGAGAAAGGGATACATCTAGACAACATAAAAATTAAAAATCAATTTTAAAAATCTGTTTATACAAGAAGAGCTGAAAAAAAAGAGCCGAATCTTTCTTACTGAGAGCAAGAAACAAATGGTGCCCAAGAATCTGAATAGACTATTGTTACAATGTGACTCTAAATTATTTTTATGTAACTATTTCCAGAAGAAAAAATGCAGCCATTTTCCTTCTCAATTCACTGTTTAGCTTCTCTACTGACAAAGTAAACAATACGTCAATGGTAATATGATCTTTCAATTCAAAACCCTAATCCACAAAATATGAATGTACATGTCACTACTATCATGAGTCATGAATTCTTTAATATCCTGTAGTTTCAATTCAATTTACAGATCTTGAGTTTTCAAATGTTAGTAACACTGCTCCTTGTTTAGCTGAAGTGGACATTTAGAACATATTTTACAGATGACATTGTTGTAAACACTTTTATGGTCCATTTTAACTTCTGTAAAAACTCCAAGGGACTCGACATTCTACTAGGAAAAGTTAAAGGAACAGGATTTGTGAAAAAATTTTCTTCCTAAATTTCTGAAGCCTGTCTTCTGACTCCCTTTAAAATTACCTGTCATGCACTTAGTTCACAAAAATGAACTATGAAGAGAAACAGTTTCATAAATTAAAAACTTTTTTGGCAGAACTGAATTTTTTAAGCAGCATTAATTGGGGACTCAAGTGTCCAGCTCTTGAGATACAGAAGACTCTATGGAAAGGGCTTACATGTTACAAAAGAAAACAATACATACACATCTAAGAAAAAAAGAACTTTTCACACAAATAAAGTCATATCTAAATAAATGGAAAATCATCAATTACTTGTGGTAAGGTTGAGTTAATATAATAAAGACAATTTTACCTGAATTAATTTACCTATTGAGTGCCATGTCAATCAAACTACCAAAAGATTATTTTATAGAGCTAGACAAAAATAATAAAATGCATCTGGAAGAACAAAAGTTTCAGAATATCGCGGGAGTTAATTAAAAGAAATGCTAGGGAAGGTAGTCTAGCCATACTAGATTTTAATCTGTATTATAAAGCAGCAATCATCAAAACTACTTTGTACTGGCTGAGAAGTAGAGTGGTAGATCAGTGGAACAGATTAGGTGCATGAGACACATCAGCCAATGACTATAGTAACCTATTGTTTGATAACTCCAAAGACTCCAGCTTCTGGGATAAGCACTCACCATTTAACAAAAACTTCTGGGAAAACTGAAAAGCAGTACAGCAGAAAATGGGCACACACCAATATCTTACTCCATATACCAAAATAAAGTCAAAATGGGTTCATGATTTAGACATAAAGGCTGATACTGTAAGCAATCTGGGAAAACAAGGAATACTTCAC
>CM053594.1:170620564-170710831 GCA_028646575.1 Pseudocheirus occidentalis | reverse complement strand
CTTTCACAATATGTCTGTTGTGGAGATGTTCTGCGTAACTACACATGTACAGCCTGTATTGAATTGCTTGTCTTTACAGTAGGGGTAGGTGATGAGGGAGGAGGGGAAAGAATCTAGAATTTAAAGTTCTGTAATCAAATGTTAATATGTATGTGTGTATGTATGTATGTATGTATGTATATATAGGATAGAGCAGATTGGGGGAGGGGGTATATAGTGGGATCTCTGTTTTGGGGTGGTGGGATGGGGTGGGTAGGAAAGATGGGGAGAAAATTTGTAACTCAAAATCTTGTGGAAATGAATGATATAAACTAAAAATAAACAAAAGTTAATTACAAAGAAATAAAATAAAAAGAACTTAAAATTCTAATGGAGTATGACTACAGATCAAAGCATACTTTTTTCACTTTTTTTGTCTGTGTTTCTTTTTCACAACATGACTAATATGAAAGTATGTTTTGCATGACTGCACATGTATAAACTATGTCAAATTATCTACCTTCTTAATGAGGGGGAGGGGAAAGTAGAGAGAATTTGGAATGCAGAATTTTAAAAAACAAATGTTAAAAAATGTGTTCCCATGTAATTGGGGAAAAAATAAAATACTAAATATATTTTTTAAAAAGGAAAGTAATTTTGAGTGAATGGATTGGAGTAGAGAGAAACATTAGGTAGTGAGACCAATTAGGAGGTTTTTGCAATGGTTTAAGCCAGATGTAATGAAGACCTGAGCTAAGGTGCTGGCAGAGTGTATAGTTAAGGAGTTGAATTTAAGAAATAATGTGCGGGGCAACGAAGTGGTGCAGTGAATAGAGCATTGGCCTTGGAGTCAGGAGGGCCTGAGTTCAAATGTGGCCTCAGACACTTACCACTTACTAGCCATGTGACCTTGGGCAAGTTACTTAACAAACCCAGTTGCCCTCCAAATAGCAAAAAATAAAAAAAGAGATAATGTGGAAGTAGAAACAAGATTTGACAATTGATTGGGTGTATATGGTAAGGAAGTGTGAGTAGTACAGGATGACACTGAGCTTTTGAACTGAGGTGATTGGAAGAATGGCTACATTTGTCTTTTTAAAATTCAACTTTGGCAGCAATATTTATTGTTCTGTATAATTAATTGCATTTATCTACTAAACTTTTCCTTCAATGCCTCCTCATGATGTGGAGATAAACCTGTATTGTCAAAGTTTTTAATAATGAAGTGTAAACTTTGGCAAGTCCTACTAAATGCAAAGGCTTCTACTAAAAGCCTAGTTACAAACTGTATCTGAGGGTGGGAAACCTGCTTCCTCAAAGCCACATGTGGCACTCTAGGTCCTCAGGTGTGACCCTTTTACTGAATCCAAACATCACAGAACAAATTCTTTAGTCAAGGGTTAAAGGTTTTAAAAATATGCTATTTTTCCCGAGAGCAGTTTAACTTAGTTTTGGAAAGGCTCAACACCAGGTTAGTTGCAGAATGATGAAATTTTTGGCCATACAAATTCTTAAGTCTTATCTACTAATTTGTAAAAGAGTTGTAGTCTGTGTTATTAGAGGGAGTCTCCGTACATATCCATCATACATTCTTGAGGAGATATCTAAGTGTGTAAACCAAGAGTTAGGGTGCTATACAAAGTCTCTGGACTTGCACAGACTAGATCTGATCCTAGGGGCTGACCCCAAGAGGGTAATTTTTTTCCCCTTAGTCTTATTGGCCTCATTTGGAATTGCAAGGAAATTTCCTAATATACCTGTGGCATATATCTCTTGTCTAGGTATCACAAAGTATGAGCCAAAGGTCTGTACCCCTTGCCCAGGTGTGTGTGTGTGTGTGTACATCTATTTGTCTGTCCATAGAAAAAAATATGAGAAGAAATCCAGGTGATTTTTCTCATGATATTGTCTACTATTTTCTTGGTCTGGGAAGACTGCTGATCTCAGGATCCATCAATGACTACCTAGCCTGTAAGGCATCCAGTCCTCATAAGACCTGTGTGAATAACTAATTATATATTATATTTTGTGCCTATATACATGTTGTTTCCCTGTTTGGAACATAAGTGTTTATATTTCCACCTTCCAGCATAGTACCTAGCACATAATAGCTGCTTAAGAAGCCTTTAAGTCTGTCTTGGTTGAGAAGAGCCTTTGGAAGCACCAAGAAAAATATTCTGAGGAATGGTTCATTCTTCTCAGAATTAGAGAGCTAAATTAAAGCAGTCTATCCTTGTTAGTGGCAGCAATATGTTTGCAGAATTCAGGGGATCATAGAACTTAGAGTTTAAAGGGACATTAATCATTTAGGATAAGCCTTTCATTTTACAAATGAGAAACTGAGGCCCACATTTATTAAGTGATTTGTTCATTTACACAGAGTAGTTAAGTGGCAAAGATGGGATTTGAAATGATCATTTCTGACCCTAAATCTAGTGTCCTTTCCAGGATAGCATACTCTTTTGAAAGTTTTAATAAAAGTCTTATAGTTTTTTCAAGTGTCCTAGTTTGGCTGCTTGCCCTTTGTGTGTGTGTGTGTGTGTGTGTGTGTGTGTGTGTGTCCTTTGGGGTTAATAAGAATTTTTTTGTGACTTGTCTCTTGAATTGAGAGTCTTGCTATATTGTGATTTATTGCAGCCACAAGGTAATTTCAGCCTTTCCACAGACAGACTTGTTTTTTCCTTCTGTTAAAGATGGATAATTCTCCTCAATTTATGATTCATGGAAATGAAGCTCCTTTATAATGATTTTGGTTTGTTTTAAACACTAGATGCTTAGTGGTTGTACTTGTACTTGGCATTACGCAAGACCCGGCTTTGGTTCATAGATCTTTGAATCACTGGCTATGTGATCTTTGGCCAGTCACTTGATGAGCCTTGTGAATTAACATGTAAAACATTAATGATGATAATTAGAATAATTTAGAGCTGGAAGGAATATTAGAGGACATTGAGTCCAGCTTCTTCATTTTAAAGATGATGATACTAGGACCCAGAAAAATAAGAAATAACTTGCCCAAGGTCATACAGTTAGTAAGTGGCAAAACCATGATTTAAATTCAGGGCAACTAGCTGTGTGACCCTGGTTGAGTCACCTGTTAGCTATTAATTTTCTCAAAAGGTACCATGCTGCGTCTCACAGGGTTATTGTGAGGAAAGTGCTTTTTAAGCCAACTTAAAGTGCTATATAAATGTGAACTATTATTATTAGTTGTGAAGACTGAATGACCTGGATATAGAAGGATTTAGAATGGTGAAAATTAGTCTCCATCTTTGGAATTAATTCATGCCTACTGCCTGCTACATAGGTGATGAAAGGCCTTAGTTAACTGAACTAAGGTCATCCTTGAGACATAGGAGTATCCCTTCGTTGGTAGAGTCAGTAGGGCTCTCTCCTCTCTTCCTCATGGTTCTCTCATTTTTCTTTCTATGTCCCATTCTTTGCATCTGTATTTTTCTCTTTTTTTCTTTTCTCTCTTCCATGATGAACTCATCTATTTCCTTAGATTCAAGAATTACTCTTCTGAAAATGATGTTTAAATCTGCATCTCCAGCTCTTCTGAACTCTGGACCCTGCTTTGAAGTAATGTCTGTTTATTCTAAAAGTATTTTGGAGGTTTTTACCTGTTTATGTGTGCTTTGGGCCCTGCCTTTCCAGCCCTGGTTGCACTTTAACTCATAACCCTGAATCAGGGTGAGGAAGTTGCAGTATTCCTTAGTCTTCATTGCTAAATTCAAACTCTTTTCTAAACCTCACACAATAATCTCACCTCTTTGGAGGCTCATATCATCTGTATTTATCACCCAGTGAAGATTCTGATAGCTTTTTTCCTGTCACCCTCTAGGACGTTTTTCTCCTTTCCCCAGTGATTTAATGCCTGGTTCACAGTCTTTCTCTTTTCTGCGGTTCTTGCTCTTGTGCTAGGGAATTTTAGCATACATATAGAGAATCTCTTAAACACCCTGACTTCCCTATTGCTCGGTTTATTTGTTTCTATTCCCTCATTGCATTTTACCAACTGCAGAGATGGCCATACCCTTGATCCTGCTGTTGCCCACAAGTATTCCACTTTTATGTTATGATTTCTGAATTTCTTTACTTGATCATACTCTGTTGTTATTCTCCCTCCCCCTCTGCCATGTACTCTCAAACTGTATTTTTCATTCTCAACATGGTCTCCAATTCCCCAGACCTTGAATGCTATCCGGGCCATCATCCCTGCATTAGCTACCGTCTTTTCCCATTCCTTTCTTGATCTCTTAGTGAACCAATCCAACTTCATACTATATTGTTCTCTTGAATCTTACGCTCATTTTCCTATTACTAGTCTTGGTCATCTCTTTATTTCCCAAGGATACAATTATCATCTCTAAGTAGATGATTCTCAGATCTGTTTATCCAACCCAAACCTCTCTTCTGACCTCTAGTTTAACTATAGATGTCCTCCACGGTTCTCTCCTGGACTCTCTTCTCTTCTCTCCTTTATACTACTTCATTTGGTGATCATATCAGTTTCCATGGATTTAATTACCATTCCCATGCTGATGATTTTAAAATCCATCTGTCCGGTCCCGACGTCTCTCTTGACCTCCAATTTCATATCTCCAGCAGCCTTTTAGACATTTCCAATTGGATGTCTAGTAGACAGTTTAAATTCGGTATGTCCAAAACTCATTATCTTTCCACCTAAACACTCTTCATCACTTCTAGCCTTCCTTATTACTGTAGAGGGTGACACCATCTTTCCAGTCCCTCAGACTTGCAACCTGGATGCCATCCTTGACGCCTCATTATGTTAACACACACACACACACACACACACACACACACACACACACACCCTCTTATGTCTAATCTATTGCTGCAACCTGTCATTTTCATCTTTGAAATATTTCTCCAGGGGTGGCTAGGTGGTGCAGTGAAGAGAGCACTGGCCCTGGAGTCAGGAGGACCTGAACTCAAATCCAGCCTCAGACATTTAACACTTACTAGTCATGTGACCTTGGGCAAGTCACTTTAACCCCAACTATCCTACCCTCCCTCCTCCAAAAAAAAGAAAAAGAAATATTTTTCCAATATACACCCTTCTCTCTTCTGACATTGCCACCACTCTGCTACACGTGCTCATTAACTTTTGCAGTAGCTTGCCGATGAGTCTACCAGCTTCAAGTCTCTCTTCCCTCCAGTCCATCTTTCATTTAACTACCAAAGTGATTTTCCTAACGTATGGGTCTAACCATCTCATCCTGCTACTCAATAAATTACAATGACTCCCTGTTGCTCCCAAGATAAAATACAAAATATTCCGTTTGGTATTCAGAGCCCTTCACAACTTGTCCCTCTCTTGCAGCTCCCCTCCTCAGAATATATTCCTTGATCCATTGATACTGGTCACCATACTTACTGTTCCGGGAACAGGATTCTTTATTTCTTTTGGGCATTTTCTCTGACTGTCCCCCATGCCTGGAATGCTCTAGTGTCCCTGATTTTCTTTAAGCCCCAGCTAAAATCCCATTTTCTACAGGAAGCCTTTCCCAACCCCTCTTAATTATTGTGTCATCTCTCTCTTAATTATTTTCTATTTATCCTGTATATAGCTTCTTTTGACATATTTTTGTTGTCTCCCCATTAAATTGTGAGCTTCTTGAGGACAAGGACTGTCTTTTGCCTCTTTTTGTATCCCCAGGTCTTAGCACAATGTCTGGCACATAGTAAGTTCTTAATAAATGTTTATTTATTGATTGATTGATCTTTAATAGCTTCACCTTTCATATGGTTCTTGCGATGGCAATGGCCCACTGCATCTGCTGCTTTGTGCGGGTCCTGAAATGTTTTTGTGTTTTTTGTCAAATACTATGGGAGAATATGTTCATTCATGATGGATACAGCTTATACCAGCTTTCAAAAATTACTTTGTATTAGTACAATTAGTTTGCTAGTCAGCTTCTGGATTTCAAGCTTAAAAAGGACCTTTTGGAATTCCAGTCTAAGTATATACATATTTTTTTTCTATTTCATTATTAAGCATAATTTCTGAAGTTTGTATTATATTTTTAGTGTCCTGAAGTGCTTCAATTTTCTCTTCTTCAGATTTTAGGACTTTGATTTCATAGACTATTTCATTTAATTTGGCCTTATAGATGTTGTTATTTATTAAGATTTCCTTGCACTGAGTAGTGTTGACAACAAGCACTATAAAACCCTTTCCTAACATTAGTAAGATGCTTCCATTATTGTTACAGATCCTCTCTGTTAGTCTAATAATTATATTACCATGTTTAAGTAGACCATCAGTTTCCGAATTACACAATTTCTTTATTCTAGCTAGAAGGCCAAAAGGATGAAAAAAATGCCAGTTATTTGACTCTGGTGTTCAGCATGTAGTAAGTTCTTGAAGGGAATTTTACTTTAGGTCAGCATAAAAAAGTGGTGGTTTTATCATGTAAATATTCCCTTAAGGGCAGAATTGAACTTATGCTTAAAATGTAAATATTATTTAACTATAAAATTATATCTGATTAGTTGATTATTATTAATAAAGAACCATATTCCTACTCTCCTTCTGAATTTAGTACATTTAGCTGTTCAGTTTTTAAGTGACAACTCAGGAATTTTCTAGATTATTGGCTCTGGAGTTAGAAGACATTGATTCACATTCTGATTGAGATGCCTGTTGCCTGTGTGACTGTGGAAAAGTCATAATCTCCCTAAGCTTTTGTTTTCACATCTCTAAAATGAGTAGTTGGACTAAATGGCCTGTAAGGTCCTTTTTGGTTCTAGATCAGTAATCCTGTAATTCTGCTTTATACTTCAAATATCTTTGATCTCATCCTTTGTGATTTGGCTGATCAAGTTTATTAAGTACCTTTACTTATCAGCTATCTATATTGACTTACATTTAAGGTAGATTTGATTTAAATTTCCTATCAAGAAGGGGGCAGTTTAACCCATGATCTTATTGATACTATTATTTTCTCTGTAGATGCAGATTGTAATTCATTTGTGTTTTCTTTTCCTGTGTGACTTTTTTCCTTATCCTTGTGATTCTTGTCCATTTTTCTGGTAGATCTGCCATGAAGTATCCGCCCACTGTTCTGGAAGCCTTTATGTGGGCCTTTTTACATTTTACTGGTACCAGTGCAGCTCTTTTTTATTTTCCTTAGCATGCTTGTGTCTAACATACATTTCTCCATTGACCTTTGAGTCACCCACAACATTCATTCTTTTGAGATTTTGGTTTTTCTTTATGTGCAGCTATAGTTTCATTGGATAACACTTGTGTGAATAAGACAGGGTTTTGAGACAAGGAGTTATTAAGAATATTGCCCAATTTCCCAGACATAGTCAGTGCTTGACCAGATTTCATTTAGTTCTGCCCATGTTTATCTGAGGACCTTTGCTCGTTGACTATCTAGATTGCTTTACAATTAGGATATCCTAACTCTAATTAGGAAAGTTCAGTTTAATCATTTTGTTTCTATAAGTATCTGCTATAAATTTAACATGTAAGACCTTCATAACTGAGAGGCAAGTGGTACATTCCATTTTTAGTATAATCTGGCACTTTACATTTCACAATACTCTTGGTAGACATTATCACATTTTATCATTCTACAATGACATGATGTGTTATAATTTTTCAGACTAATTTTATAGCTATCAGCAAAAAGATGATTTGATTATTTTATTTATGGAAGGATTAACTTCACAAAATGTACTATAAACTAAGTTACAGAAAAGTAATGGCTAAATTTTAGGAATCAAAGAAAAACACTTCATTAGGATAATTATCACCAAAAAACCTCAAACATTTCAGTGATCTTTTTAAGCTGAACAATGTATATATTGTATTTTCCAGTAATCTTGTTATTATTATCCTCAAGGCAATATATATTCAGCTGTTTCTGCTAATGCTAAAGTTGCTTTTCTTTTAAACAGAGTTCTCAAAGCTTACAAGTTTTAGGTATTTACTAAAGGTTTATCTTTTTTGTATATTTGTAGCCTATAAAAGAACATTGACCTTTCCTGCTTTTTTCTGTCCTCACATTATTTTTAAATTTAGATAGAATTAGTCCAAATAAGGAAAGCAATTTCCCCTTCTGGCTGTGAGGAAAAGAGGCAGTAGTTATTAAAAGATGTACTCTTACTTGTGTAGGGTTTAAATAACTTTAGGTGGTTTGACCTTATTTAAAACTTTAGAATCAGCATATTTAGATTTCCTGAATGATTCACTTTCATCCCTACAATTTATTAAAGTAGATAATTATGGAGGAATGGTTTTTACATGCCTAGATTCTTAACATAACTTATTTTAGCATTGAGCATAACCTAAGTGTTAGGTATAAGTTCCTTGGGAGTATAGGTTCCTTCTTTGTCTCTGTCTCTGTCTCTCTCTGCAGAGACAATTTCATTTTTTCTTTGTATTCCCGGTGCCTGGCACATGGCAGGCACTAAATGAATGTTTATTGCTTTGTTAAGGCAGTAGACTGCCTTTTGTAGTCTGAAGACTCATATATTAAAATGCATTATCTGAAATATTACATAATTAGAAGTAATGAGATTTCTTTCATGATTAACACGGTCCTTATATAATATACCCATAATTTAAAAAAATTTCCTCTTCCTGTGTCCTTTTTTGGATGCCTTATCCTGTTTGTTAGAGAGAATCTAGCTAGGAGATCAAAATGTAGACTAGCTTTATTCTTTCAAGTTGGAAAGATTTAAAGTAGATTTAAAGGTTTGGATACATATCTTCCCAGGACCAGTCTGGCTAAGTTTGAAGAGACTTATCACCAAAAGTTTGGAAGCCAGGTGATTTTTAAATTTTTATTTTTTTGCTATAGTAACCCATGAAGATCAAGAGAGTTTGTAATTATACATGATTTTATGCCACCATGGCGGGGATGGAGGGTGGGGAGAAAGGGGAGAAAAATCTGAAACTCATACCATTCTGGAACTGAATATTGTAAACTAAAAGTAAACAAACAAGTCAATAAAAAATTTTTAAAAAAGAGGTTGTGATTAGCTCTGCACTGGTAAAATCACAGGTACTTGAAGTATTGAAGCACATACCAATGTTATCATGACTGTTATGTAGGGTTTCACATAAAACTTTTTTATTTTAAGCAAGGGTTCTGATACTTGGAAAGTTTTTAACTGATGAAGGCTTTGTAGTACAGCATAGTTTATGTGTAGTCAATAATATGTTATCTGCTGTAGAAATTATTTTATGATCATTATTTTTGTTTTACCCACTCTTTCTTTGCCCAACATTATTATGGATAATTTAAATTCTAAAGAGATGGTTTATTTGGTTGTTAAGTATTTCTTTGTTGACTAAAACTGGAAGCCTTTGGCAACCGATTCTCTTACTGACCACTTGCCAAAACTAGCAGCATGTCATAATTTTATTGTTGTTACAGGGGTTTCAAATCAAATTGAGTCACTGATATCTGTTCTGAATATAGGCTATCTGTTATTAAAATCATTGAATAGCTTCAAGTGGATAAAACCTTCAAAGAGTTCTTTCATTTAAATATTTAAAATCTTTTACTAGACTATTCCCCCCATGAATTGTCAAGCTATATTATCAAAGTCAGATAGAAATCTTTTCTTGTTGCCAGACTGGATTTAGATTCTGCCAATCTTGCAAATTCATCACTTGTAAAAAGAAAGTGTTTACCACCAGATGTCTGTAAGAATGCCATTTGTTGAATTTTAATTAGATCATCTGTTATACTGAATATTCTAGGGCCCCTTTCAATCCTCATTTAGTCTCTTGTTTGAATTACTGGTCTTGTTGTAAATGTTGGTGCCTTTAAAGGAATGCTTTGATTTTTTTTTTAGTTCATTAAAAACAACTGATTCTAGGCTCTTACTCCTTTTTGCTTTTAGCCGGGTCTGCTATAGTGATACTGAATGGGTTTAAGACATAATCTGTAAACATTTTCAGTTCTAAAATTATGCGATTATTTGATGATTGTTTTATTGTGGTGTAGATTGCTGACTAGGAAGGGGAAAGAAGTGAGGATGAGAAGGAAAAGATATTTTATTTCAGATAGATACAAGGGAGATCTTGCCCAGTCTGCCAAAGGAAAGCAGAAGTCTTCCCGTAACTCCTGTCATACTATGCCCTTTTCTTAACAAATAATATTGTTGATTGATTGAGAGAAACCAGGAAAATGTCTGTTTTCCAGAACAAGTAGGAGGCTGTTGAGTGAGTGAGTAGAGTGAGATTTTGAACTAAGTTTGATAGCTGTGAGTGAAAAGGAGGTAGAAATAAGAGATGCTATTGAATTAGAACAGTATGGACACACAATACAGGGGAACATAATTACTGTCTATTTTTCTGGTAGAATATTTAAATTAATATCAAATTTAGCTACGTAGTAACTTTATGTTTTGTAATTTTAATTATTTTTGAATCCCTTAATATAGACATAATTTTCTTATTTACATTTTATTTTATATTTAAAATTTTTACTCTATCCAAGAAACAATAATAGTGTTAGATTTTTAGAAATGCTCATTATAAAGAATTTTTGGCCAAATGCAAATTGTACCCTTGAATCAGATACTTCAATAGCCAATAAAAAGATCTATGAATATTCATTTATTTACCTAGCATTTGTGAGGCAGCATGACATAGAAGATAAGAGAGACAGCTTCAGAATCATGAAGATCTTGGTTTAAGTCCCATTTATGACGTGTACTGGCTCTGTGACCCTGGGCAAGTCATGCACTCATTGCTCCAGGCAACCCTTCAAGAATAAGTTGTAGAGGGGGGCGGCTAGGTGGCGCAGTGAATAGAGCACCGGCCCTGGAGTCAGGAGTACCTGAGTTCAAATCCGGCCTCAGACACTTAACACATAAACTAGCCGTGTGACCTTGGGCAAGTCACTTAACCCCAACTGCCCTCCAAAAAGCAAAAAAAAAAAAAAAAAAAGAATAAGTTGTAGAGAAGGTGCAAACCTGTATTAGTAGAGGAGGTTTGGGGATTTTGTTGACTATGTGATTTATATGAGCTAGCCAAGTGATATGGCAGCCAAATCATTATCTCTCACCTAGAATATTATAATAGCCTCCTGCTTGGTCTGGAAACAGATATTTTCCTGGTCTATGCCTTGAGCTAGGACCATACTAGGTACAAAGGATGTAGAAGGGTACAGGTCAGACTCTGTGATCTCTGTGGTCCCTTCTAACCAACTCAAAATTTCTATGGTTCTCAGAGTTTTTCTTCTTTTTGTTTTGTTCAAAAGGGTCAACTGACATACCATTTTCACCAATATAAATGAATTCAAATTGCTCTGAACAATTTATTTGTGGAAGTAATTTTTTAAAGAACATGCAAAAACTTTGGCGCACAAAGAAATCATAATTACTAGTTGGAGAATGTTTCTGAAAAATAGTGAATTGCCACGTGGTTTCTTCTAGATAGAACTTCTCACCATATTCCAAGTATTGAAGCAGCTGTCATTTGCTCAGGCAAAAATCAACAACATTGTGTTAGAAAGGCAAAGATATAATTGCTAGGATGTAGCAGTGTCAGGCCAATAAGTCTGTAACTACTTTCCAAGACTGATTTAATTTTATTGCTGAACAGAAGTCTGAGACTTCTAATCATATGTGTGAAGATCTTTGTTTTGATTCACTCACTGTTAATTTTTTTAAAATATTTTCTGTTCATTCACTGGTGAGCTGAAATGAATCAGAATTTTAATTACATAAAGGCCTAGTGGGACAGGGATTTCCTAGATATTTTCTTATTTAATAATTTTTTGTGTGTTTTGTGAAGGAGTAAAAAAGGTATTTATATTTGAAATTTCACAAACTGTTTTTATGGCAAAGAAAACTCGGCTTAGATCAATAAAATTTATTTCCTTAATTTCTTTTTTACTCAAATGAATTCTAGGAGCTGGGAAGAAAATCTCTCTTACAGTGGTAGAGGAGTAGGTTATTTTTTTTTTTCATTTTAGTTGTTTATGTTGTCTGTGGTCCAGGAGGTCTCGATGTGCACGGATCAAAAGCATTCATAAGTCATTTACTTTTTCGCCTGTGCCCCAACACTGAATTTCCTAGATCTCTCCAGAAAATCTTTACCTTCACCTTCAGTCCAAGCACTCAAGTTAATGCGTTGAATCTGAGAAAGGCTTTATTTAATACAACAAAAACTGTCAAAACATAAAAAGAATGTAACTGATTTGATGAATAATCAAAATGACCCATTTCCATTCTGGTAATATTCCACTTTCCTAGGAACCTGTGCAATCACCTCCAGACTTATATTTCTCCTCTGGTTGAGTGATTGTCTTCCGGAGTAGGGAAAGTGCTTGGGATTGCTTGGAGTAAATTAATCCGACTCCAGTTGTCTCTAATTCTCACAGTCTCTGCCAGTGCCAAAATTCTATGATTCGGGGCAAGGAGAATGCACATCCCCATCAAAATGATATCAGTGGTGCCAGATTAAAGAGGATATTCTATACTCACAAATACCTCCATTCCTCTGTTTCCGCCAGCAAAACCGTTTCTGTAAACTCCAACCCTTTATGCTTGTTGTTATCCTGTTGTGAACCTAAAAGACTCTGAAGATCATTAGGTTTGATGTTTGGTACAATATAGGGTTCTAAGAAATTTATTTCTTCATGATATTTTTAGGCACTAACAATGTTTTGGGGACATTAATGCAAGTTATGCATCACTTGCAGCATTTTGGGGTTTGTTAACAATGATAATGATAATAAAAATGTTTTAAAAAATCACATTTATATCACACTTTAGGGTTTCCAAAGTGACTTACAAATATTAACCCATTTTATCCTCACAAAACCCTGGAAGAGAAGTGTTACTGTTATCCCAATTTTACAGATTAAGAAACTGAGGCAGACATAGATTGGGTGACTTGGCTAGGATCACATAGTTTATTAAGTGTCTGAGGCTACATTTGAGCTCAGGTCTTTTCAGAGTAGTCATCAATATTTCCATCCAGTTTTCATCAATTTAGAGCTCAGTTTGTGAGTATAGAAAGACAATATGGTTATTGATTCATTTTTACCTAATTGATTTTTTTTTCAAAGCATGTATATTTCAGGGGGCAGCTAGGTAGTGCAGTCAGGAGGACCTGAGTTCAAATTCAACCTCAGACACTTAATGCAAAAAACTAGCTATGTGACTTTGGGCAAGTCACTTAATCCATTTACCCTACCTTCCCCCTCCAATAAAGAAAAAAAAACCACTATATATATATATATATATATATATATATATATATATATATATATATTTCACCCTTTTCATTTTTATTGGTGGAATTTTGTTCATCTAGGTCAGCAGATCTCAAAGTGTGGTTCATGGACATTGAAATCCTTGAGGCCCTTTCAGGCGCTCACAAGATCAAAACTATTTTCACAGTAATAGTAATATGTTATTTGCCCATTAACATACTCCTCACATATCTATGTGAGATTATATTTTCTTCATATACTTCAACAAAAACAACATATTGCAGCAGATTGAATACAGGAGCAGATAGGAGAATCCAGCTGTCTTCTGCTAAGCAGAATTTTAAAGAATTTTTTAAAAAAATATGTAAAACAGTACATCTCTTGTCACTAATTTTTTTGAAAATGTATTTTGTAAAATGTCTGTTTTAATAGTTAATGGGTTTATTAGTTATTTTTAAATTGACACACAAATATTTTTAAATTCCTAATATGGTCAGTAGTGATAGATATAACCCACATAAACAAGCTCTTTTCGGTTCTCTGTAATTTTTAAGGGTATAAATTTGTCCTGAACCCAAAAAATTTGCAAACCACTGATATAAGGGATAGACTTTTCCCATATAAAGCTGAAATCTGTTTTTCACCTTATATAGTTTTTCCTTTCCCCCTCAACACCCACAAAAAATTCTTTAATGAAGAGGAATCACAAAAAGCTCTTTATTAGAAATTAAAAGTTCTGACGTTATAGAGCTGGTAAGAATGTTTTTCTCCAGAGTCTTGCAAATTGAATTGAAAGGGCAAACTGCAAAGCAAAATGGTGGGGAAAAACTATTCAAAATATATTAAACAAACTAACTATATACCATAAAGAATAGGCACAGTGTTGAAAGAATAGCAATAAAGATGTCCATAAATCCATAGAAGATAAAAATCCAAGAAAGGAACCAGCAATCAAAACCCAGGGCCTCAGATGCCTCAGAATAAATGCACAAAGCAAGAGTAACAAGGAGAGTAAAATAAAGATTAATTAATGTAAGGAGACAAATTTGACTTCAATTTCAGTTTCATTGGCAGTGGTGGACTGAGATTGATGACTACGATAAAAGATGGGCGGCCCCTGTACAAATAGAACAGCTTAGGCACAAGGGAGTCAGAATGGTGGCATGTGTGCCATTGTATATCAAGAAAGTGTACTCATGAAGAAATTAAGGAATCAAAGGGTGGAAACATTTTGGTACAGCTCTACTGAAGCAATATTGTGTTGTATGACAATAATGTTGCATTATACAAAGTATACTACAGATTATAAAATTGATATCATAATACAGTAGTGATGACGAACTTCTCATGTCTAGACAGTCCTTACGTCTCTCCTGTCTCTATCTCTCCATATGTCTCTTTGTATCTGCCAAAATTGCAAGGCAGAGTAATAAATTCTTGCTTTGCCTTAATGATAATTTCATTCTTCTAAAGGAACAGCCCTAATCTGGATTATTCTTTTAACAATAAGGAAGAACTTGATGATAAGAACTTGAGGGGGAAGAGGCTACTCTTTCTTAAAACTGATGATGATAAAGGAAAACTAAGACTTCTGACCAAGATGGCTACCTGAGTAGGAAGCAGATACCCCACAGTGCCTACTCACTGAAGTTCACATTAAACTGAATAATGATCAAGGAATCCATTCTGGTGATTCTTGACAGTTCAGTAGGTCAGTCTTTTTTGACTCATCCTTTTCCCTGTAAGTGGGAACCAAGGAATTGCTGCACCATTGCAAATCTCTTTTCGCACCAAGCACATATATCTAACAAGGTGTCCCAGGGGACACAGGAAGACAAGTTCAAATTCAGCCTCCTCCTAGCTTGCTTATGGACACTTACTAGTTGTAGAACTTGGGGAAAGTTACTTAACAGCTGCTTGTCTCAATTTCCTTATCTGCAAAAATGGGAATAATATTAATAGTGTCTACCTCCTAGGCTTGTTAAGGATCAGATGAGATAATAATTTTAAATTGCTTTGCATAGTGCCTGGCACTTAGTGTTATAGAAATGTTTTTTTAAAAAAATGTATACTTGAAGTGTCCTTGAGAGCTCAGGTAGTTTCACTTGTTAGTAGTGATGAAAGTTCAGGTATCATCACATGATACTATTTTACTGATAAAAATTGCTTGAAAGCCATGAGTCAAGATGACTTCCTGATGTGTTGACATTGAAACTTACATCGTCATTCAGTTGTTTCAATCATGTCTGATTCTTCATTACTGCATTTGGAGTTTTCTTGGCAAAGATACTGGAGTGGTTTGCCATTTCCTTCTCCAGCTCATTTCACAGGGGAGGAAATAGAGGCAAACAAGATTAAGTGACTTGCCCAGGGTCACACAGCTAGTAAGTGTCAGAGGTGAGATTTGAATTCAGGTCTTCCTGACTTCAGGGCCAGTATTTTATTCACTGCACCACCTAGCTGCTACATAGTTATGATTTCTTTGAAGAAATCAGTAGATATATTAATTTTTTACAAAGTAGCTTAATTAAATTTTCTTCAGTAGTTTTGCTTAACTGTGTCTTTTTTTTCCTTAACTGACAGAATCTTAAGAAAATTCAAGAAATGGAAAAGAGTGATGAATCCAGTACAGATTTAGATGAGCTGAAAAATGCTGACTGGGTAAGATTCCCTTTAAAATGATTATTTTATTTTATTTTATTTTATTTTTTAGGAAAGACTTGCTATTATTTAATTTCATGCTTTAAAGACTTTCTATGGTGTTACTATGGTCTGACAATACTAGATACACTCAGAATACTTAGTTTGATACTCAGAATATAACCATTAAATTTTTTTAAATTTAGTTTCCAGTTTTATAAAAGGATCTCAGTGTTTGGCCTTAAAAAAAAAACACCACATGTAGTCATCAAGTAGCACAGTAGTGCTACACTGAAAGTTTGAGTTTAAGTTCTGTTTTTAGCATAACAAAAATTAAAAGTAGAATTTAAGGTAATATTCCATAAGTATTAAAGAATTTGTTATTCGGGTCACCGAAGTAAAGTTTTTCTTTTCTTTTTTTTTTTTATTAAGGAATCCAAAATGTGGATGTATTGGTACTTTTTACTAATGTTAATGAATTGGGCACTTTCCCCCACCAATGTCAGTATTTTATTTTTATTGTTATGTATTTTTTATTTTATAAGTTAGGTAGATGATGATGATGATGATGAACATTTATATAGAGCTTACTGTGAACTATGAATACGGTAAGCCCTTTACAATTATTATTGAATTTGACCCTCACAACAACCCTGAGCATTAGGTGTTGCTATTACTCCTTTTTTACATATGAGGAAACCGAGACAAACAATGGCTAAGTGACTTGCCTCAAGTCATGCAGTTAGCTCTCCTCTCAGGTCAGATTTGAACTCGAGTCTTCCTGACTTCAGGCCTCATTCTCTATCCACAACATCACTTAGCTGCCTCAAAAGAATGGGGATTAAGGGTTTGCCTCTTATTTCCTTTATGACCCTGGGAAATTTGCTTAACCTTTCTGGTCCTTAATTTCCTCATCTGTAAAATGAGAGAGTTAGATTGGATGATGTCTAAGATTCCCTCTGTCTCTGAATCCTGTGATCATGTGATCTTTGTTTTAATTATATAAACAGTAACTCCAGGGGCTCAGAATTATGTGAATATGTAAAGTCATGGGTTCCTAGGGCTCCAAGAGATAGATCTGGAGGGATCTTAGAGATACCCTAGGACAACTGAGTCATCTTACAAATGAAGAAACTGATGCTCAGAAGGGTTGAACGTCTTTCCCAACGTCACATAACCAGAAAGTAGGAGAGCCAGGGTAGAATATAGTTTTTAC
Organism: Pseudocheirus occidentalis; assembly: GCA_028646575.1. Taxonomy (NCBI): domain Eukaryota; kingdom Metazoa; phylum Chordata; class Mammalia; order Diprotodontia; family Pseudocheiridae; genus Pseudocheirus; species Pseudocheirus occidentalis. Next base: position 170,693,776 of record CM053594.1, on the reverse strand, counting down.
TATTCTAAACCCAGTGCTCTTGCCCAGTGGATGAATGAATGAATGGAAAAGCATTTATTAATTAGTAAAAAATAAAATTAAAGAGTGTGTTTAAATAACTATTGCTGTTAATTTCAAATGTGTTACAAAAGAAATCACCTAGTCTCCTCTCACAGAAACCCTTGTGCTGATAAAAGAATAATTTGTAATAATGATAGGTAGCTAAGTGGTTCAATAGATAGAGCCTGGAGTCAGGAAAACCTGAGTTCAAATGTGGCTTCAGACACTTAGTAGCCGTGTTGACCCTGGGCAAATCACTTAACTTCTATTTGCCTCGGTTTCCTCATCTATAAAATAAGGATAATAATAGCACCTACTTTGCAAGGTTGTTGTGAGGATCGAATGAGATGTAATTGTGAAGTGCTTAGCACAACGCCTGGTTCATAGTAAGTGCTGTATGTTAGCTAATATCAATACTGTTGTGGTCATCATATCATTACCACCAAGTAATTAATGAAGGAATGGGATTATTAATTATTATTTAATTGTTTAATGTATTTATTTTAATATAAATTTGTGTAATTTAAATATAAAATCATAATATATAACTATTATATAAGACATAAATTTAAATAAATTTATTTAATTAGCATAAATTCATTTACTATAAATAACTTGATTATTTAATTGATTATGAATCACTTATCATGTGTTAATACCTATGCTAAACTCCTTAGAATGCAAATACGAAAGCTAAATGGAACTTGGGAGGCAACACACATAGGAGAATCACTTTGATAAGGAAAGTTATGATCATGGTTCATGATCTAGAATTGGAAGAGGTTTAAGGAATAGGGAGCTGTAGGAAGAGTATTAAGCAATTAGAGACCATGGAGGAGAGAGCCTGAAAGGAGAGAGTGAAGTATGATGACTGAGACTTTCTTGAAATAGTGGTCCATAAGAGGCAATCAAGCAATCAAGATAGTGGGGCCACAGAGTAGAAGTTCCACCATTACAAATGTTAACTCTGGTAGATCTGAGAAGTGCCTAAAACAATAAAATTTAAGAACTGGTCTGACCACTAATAAGAGAAGCATTCGTTTGTTCCAAAGGAAACTGCATTTTACTTCTTTTTTTCCCCGTGTAAATTTTTTAAATATTTAATTACTAGAGGGGATAGAATAATAAAATGATATGGAATAGAAGAACAGGAAATAAGAATGAAAAAGACATTAGAATATCTTGAATGGGAAAGCAATTTTAAAATATTTGTCCAAGAAACTCCCTAGAATCAAAGACCAATACAGTATCACAGATTGAAGTGTTGAAAGTGAACTCAGAGGCCATCTGGTCCCCAAAGTACCTGGATAAGAAATTATTTCCACAACGTATCTGACAAATGGTCATCTGTCTTTTGACTCTAGAGTCCCCAGCCATAGGGAATACACTTGTCCTGAGGTAGTCCATTCACTTTTGTGTAGTTCTAACTCTTAAGAGTCTTTTCTTACATTAAGGAGCACATACCTCATCATTTTGTTCCTTGTTCTGCCTTTTAGGGCTAAGTGGAAGAAGTCTATTTCTTCTTTTTTTTTTGCTTTTTTTTTTTTGGAGAGGGAAGGCAAGGCAATTGGGGTTATGTGACTCACCCAACGTCACATGGCTAATAAGTGTTAAGTGAGGACAGATTTGAACTCAGGTCCTCCTGACTCCAGGGCCCGTACTCTATTCACTGCACCACCTAACTGCCCCACAAGTCTATTTCTTTTTCCCAAGAAAGTACAATAATACTTATACCTCACTTTTCATAATTAATCCATTCTTAAATCGAATGGACTTGTAAAAGAGTTGAATTTAAATTTTTGTAAATTGTATTATGCTGTGTGACCTTACTACTTACAAGAATATTGTGTGTATAAATTCTTATTAAAAGCAAAGATGTCTTATAAATTAAATTTTAATTTATCTCATTTTCTTAAAGCAATTTTCACTTATACTGTTATAATAGCTATTAAAATCTGTGACATTTCAGCACACTATTAAGAATAAAATTACTGATATATCACAGTGTTACTATTTAGAATTTCTTTGAAAAAAGTATTCAGAGGATAATTCCATGTATACTAAAGATTTGAAAATATATCTGAATTTATATTCAAATCAATTTAAATGACTGATCTATTTGGTCATTTCAATGAGCTTTATAGTTTTTTCAGTTAAATATTGCATCAATTTTAATTTTATTTGAATGTAAACTATCACACCTTAGGTTATAATAGGCATAGTAACTATAGGTATAATAACTATATTAGGTGTGTATATATATATTAGGTATAATAACTATAATCCTTTCAATTATTGTGCTTTTTATGACTTAATATGGAATTTCACAGACAGACATCTCATTTAATCTTTACAATCTTGAGAGGAACGCAGAATGCAGGTATTACGTCTTTGTCCTTTCTGTTGTCCCATGTCTTTTTTTGAGTACAAGTTGTCAGTATTATTTAACTTGGAAAGTAGATTGCAATTAGCAACCACTAATGATGGCAAGATGAAGGAATTAAAAATTACTATTAGCCTGTGAAAATGAGTTAAACTCAGGTTTTTAAGAGAGAGATCAGTCTCAGCACGTCACACATACGTAGCTTTTCTCACCTTAAATTCTCATCATTTCCTCTTGTGGGCATCTGGGAGTCCCAGACTCTTTCTAATTTATATTGCTTGGACATTTCAGAAGAAAACGCTCACATCTATTCACACTGGTGTTGTTTTTCTCCCTTTGCTCTTTAGGCTCGATTCTGGGTACAGGTGATGAGGGATTTGCGGAATGGTGTGAAACTGAAGAAAGTTCAAGAGCGACAATATAACCCTTTGCCAATTGAATACCAGCTCACACCCTACGAGATGTTAATGGATGACATTCGTTGCAAACGCTACACTTTGAGGAAGGTAATGGTAAGTAACAAAAAGGTTTATAATAAAATCTAATAGCTATTCTTTTTCTATCCGTATTTGTTATTTGAAAATGACTGTATCAGTCATTTCTTTTTTATTTAGTTTGCTACCTTTTACTAAGAACTGCATCCATCCAGTGTTTGGTAAAATCTGTGGTCCAAAATGTGAATTTAGTTTCTTTTTTTTTATCTAGTTGTTTTAACATTCCTCGTATTCTACTGCTTTCTGACTGTGGAGTCTGCTTTACTTCTATTTTTTTTTATCCATCAGTCTGTCAACAAGAATTTATAGGGTGTCTGTTGGATGCTAGGCACTGTGCTAATCACTGGGAACACAGAGACAAAAGCAGGTTAGTCCCAGTGCTCAGGAATCTTGCATTCAGCATGTTCACATATAAGTAAAATACAGTATATACTCAAATAGTTCTGTGAGCCCATCAATTTGGGTGTTTCCTAAAGTGATGCAGAATATCTTGTCAGTGCTTTACCATATGTGTATGGGTTGTAATCCCTGTCAAATAACTTCAAAATTATTCTACATTTTTGTTTCCTGAGTGAACTAACAATTGTGGAAATCTGGAAAGACTTCTTGAAGGAGGAGGCATGTGAGGTAAGCCTTAGTGTTTCTAAGAGTTGGAAAGAAAAGGGGAAGCGTTAGAAGAACGATCAGCAGCTTGTTCAAATTCTCTGTGGCAAGAGATGGAAGATTGTGCACAAGGAACAGCAAATAAGTGTGAAGAAGAGTAATCTGTATTCTGCCTGGAAGATAAATTTTATCTCAGGCACCAGGAAAACATTGTAGTTTTTTTAGTCTGGAGTGAGACATGAATGAATGCTTGGAGAGAGACACAATGCAAAAGAGACAGGGATGTATGCTTTACAAATCAAATCTCCCTTTGATAACCAGGTAGAAGATGAATAAAAAAGGAAGGAAATTAGATTCAGGAAGACTAAGTAGGAGGCTGTTGCATCCTTGTCCTGGTGCAAGCAAAGTGCTCAGGGCCCTAACCCCAGGTTGATGACTGTGTGAGAGGAGAAAAGGAGAAAAGGGGATGGATAGGAAAGATGTTATAGAGGTAAAGTTAAGAGGACTTCACTGCTAACTGGATACAGATATAAGAGAGAATGAAGCGTTGAGGATGACTGAAGTTTCTAAGCTGGATCACTAGAAGAGTAGTGGGGTACTTCTTAGAAGAAAACTAGGAAAGAGGGATGGAATTAGGTTTGTTTATGCATGCATGCATACATACATACATACATACATACATACATACATACATACGTAGATAGATATTTTGAATTTGCGATTCCTGTGGGATGTCTAGGTTGATATCCAGCAAGTAGTTGGACATAAGGGACTGTAGTTAGGAGAGAGGACTGGCTATGTTGCTTTGGAATTTATCTGCATAGAGATGAAATTTGAATCCATAAGAATTGATAAGATCACCCAAAAAAGAATGTGGAGAAAGAAGAGGAGAAGGCCCCAAATAGAGCAAAGGAGTCAGGAAGTGGAAGATAATCCTGCGAAAGATTGGTTTGACAGACAAGAGAACCATGACAAAGCACTGAGTGTCACGAAAACTCAGGGAGAAAAAACTATCCAGAAGAGGGGGGTCAACAGTGCCAAATGCTGCATAGAACTAAGGCCAGAGAAAAGGCCTTTGAATTCAGTAGAGAAGAGGTCATTGTTGATATTGAAGAGAGTGGTTTCAGTTTGATGGTGTGGACTCAAGGCTGGTTTTCAGAGTGCTTAGAAAGTAAAGTGAGTGGGAGGTGAGAAAGTGGAGGCACTTGGTAATGGGAGAGGTTTTTTGTTTTGTTTTTCTAGGAGTTTGGTAATTTAAAGAGAGACTAGTTATAGGGTTGTGACTTTAGGAGATAAGAAGAGTCTGGTGGAGATGTTCTTAAGGATGGGGGCATAGGAGGAACCAACGGATAAGGATTGGTTGAAAATTTTATTTAACATTCATTATGTCTTCCTCTTAAAAAAGATATGAAAAATGCTAGAAAATTCAATTTATATTTGGTCAGATTTAAATCAATACCTTATTTCTTTGATGTAATAGGGTTCCTAAGAAATAGTCATCTACTCTGTATTACACAATAACTAAGATCTTCTCTGTGCTATGCAATAACTAGGATGTTTGAAAGATCTTATTGTATCCAAAGCTTTGGTTGTCTTTTGTTGATTCCTACCTTTCGATGTTCTCTGTTACAGTAGAGAATGGGCAGCTAGGTGGTGCAGTGGATAGAGCGCTGGGCCTGGAGTCATGAGGACCTAAATTCAGATCCGGCCTCAGATACTTACTAGCTGTTTGACCCTGAGCAAGTCACTTAACCATTTTGCCTCAGTTTCCTCATCTGTAAAATGAGCTGGAGAAGGAAATGGCAAACCACTACAGTATCTTTGCCAAGAAAGCCCCAAAAGGGATAACGAAGAGTTGGACATGACTGGAACGAGTGAACAGCAGCAACAGAACAGGAGGGAATGCTTTATGTTCCCTTCTGATGGACATGAACAGCTACTTAAGACAGATTTGCTTGCTCTGTTGAAAAAAATTATGTTGTCTCAAAAGAAGGAAGAATGTAGGAATATTTGTGAGCTAGCTGACAAGTAGCAGCAGTGCTTTCCCTGCCTTCTGGATCTCTCCTGTAAATTACCACAACCAAGGAAAAGGTGCATCTAGTACATACCAAATTGTTCACAATTAGAGAAAGGAAGATGTGCATTCAGGTGCTGCTTCCAGTGTTTTCTAACTATATAACACTGGACAATCTACTTAACCTTTCTATGCCTGTTTCCTTTCACTAAAATGAGATAGTTTGGTTGAATGGCTTCTAAAATCCCTTTATCTCTAAAATCTAAATCTAAAATCTAAAAATCTCTAAATCTGTAATCCTATCATCTCTTTTCAGGCCTTCTAGTAAAGTGAAGAGGAAACTTAGTCCCAGCACATATATTCTTAGTGTTGTATGGCTTGTATAAAACATAGGAGACCTTGCAGTGTTTGAGATAATTAAAATCAATAAATCAAATATTTCAATACTATCCAAAAATAACCAGCTAAGTCTGAGAAAAGTAGTTCAGCGTCATCACCATACCACAGAGTTAGTACTCTAAAGTGTGGGAAGACACAAGAAACATCCTTTTGTGACTATTTCTGACCAAGAAATAACATAATTGGAGATAATAATGTTCTAGAATATCATCAAACTCCAGACTTGAGACCTGCTCCGTGGGAAGTCTAAGGTAAATTTAACCGACCAATTGCCAAGCATTTATTAAGTCCTCTCTGTGCCTAGGCACAATGCTCAATTCTGTGAATACAAAGGCCAAAGTAAAAGTGCCGGCCCTCAAGGAGTTTTCTTTTGGTGTAGGCAAAAAGACACTTAGGTCTCTATAGCAAAATGGTTACAGAGTAAATACAGTGTAATCTCTAGGAAGGTTAAGTCCCTGAGGGGATCAGAAAGGCTACAAGCATTTTATAAAGCACTTACTATGTGCAAAACACTAGGGATACGAAGACAAAACCAGTCCCTGCTCTCCAGGAGCTCATAGTCCAATGGAGGAGGTAACATGTAAACCATTATGTATAGACAAGACGTGTACATGTGCACACACTCAGCAAATTGGAGGTGATTTGAAAAGGGAAGCACTAGCAGAGATAGGGAGTAGGAAAGGTCTCTTACAGAAGAAAACCCTTAAGTGGAATCTTGAAGGAAAGCAGAAAACAGAGATGAGGAGGGAAAGAATTCCAAGAGCCCTAAGGAAAGTGTATGTGGAGCCATGAGATGGAATGTCTTGAGAGAATTATATCTAGAAGGTCAGTGTCACTTGATCATAGGGTATTTGATTGGGGGAAAGAGAGGGAGGGAGTAAGGAAAAGCAGGAAGGGGCCAGGTTATGGAGGGCTTGAAAAGCAAACAGAAAAATTTATATTTGCTCCTGGAGATAATAGGGAGGCACTAGAGTTTATTGAATGGGGATTGGGGGCAGGTAGAGAAGGTAGAGAGGGACACTCAATCAGATCAGCACATTAGGAAGATTACTTTGGTAGCTGAACTTGGGTGGACGGCAGTGGGGAGGGACTTAAGGAAGGAACCAAACAGCCGTAGTCTGACTACTGCAGTAGTCCAGGCTGGAGATAATGAAGGCTTGTACTAGATGTCAGTATGAGTAGAGGAGGGGAAGTATACCAGAAATGACGGGAAGGTAGAATCTACAGGGATTGGCAATTGATTGAATAGGGAGGGGGGAGGGAGAAAGGGGTGGGCTGGGATGAGAGAGAGTGAAAAAGCAGGGGTGACGCTAAGTCTGAGAGCCTAGATGACTTGAGAGAAAGCTGTGGAGTTTGATAAGACATCCAGTCTGAGATGTGTAATAGGTGTTCGGTGAAACAAGATCAGAAGTCAAGAAAGAGGTTAAGGCTAGATAAATAGATCTGAGAAGCACATGGTTCTCAGTCATTTATTTCATCAGTAAACATTCAATTAGTCAATAAATGTTTGTTAATCAATGTCTTTTATGTGGGGGTACAACAGGGCAGAAAGGAGATCTTTTCCTCGATTTGTAGAAATGTATAGTATTACAAACTGAAAAAAGACTAAGTCTCTAATTGAAGTGTAATCTTTTGATGTGCAGTTCCTAATTATGATGAAAGTGTTTCTATTTACATGTTTTATATATGCTGAAATATCCTAGTAGGCTTTTTGGAGGGTGCAGCTCCCTAGGATTATTGAAAAACTTTAAAAAAGTCAACATACAAACCACATCCAGACCTTTCTATCCCTGGAGAGTAAAAGACTTTTATTGCTTTAATGTAGGGAAAGAATGAGATTTTACTGATCAGAGAACTCCTGGTGCTTTTAACCCTAACACTGAAACTATAGTCAATTGTCAGCTTCCTGTTTCTTTCTCCTTTCTTTCTGCATCTCTGCTCTTAAGAACCTCGGGTAACTAGTTATGCTTCCTTAACTTTGCCTAAATAATATAACTGCATCTAATGGATGAGGTAACATGTAAATAATTATGTACAAACAGTAGGAAAGGCCTCTTGCAGTAGAAAACACTTAAGTGGAATCTTGAAGGAAAGCAGGAAACAGAGATGAGGAGGGAAAGAATTCCAAGAGCCCTAAGGAAAGTGTATGTGGAGCCATGAGATGGAATGTCTTGTGTGAATTATTTCAAGGTCAGTGTCACTCAATCGTAGGCTGTTTGATTATATTGAATATACAGGTCACAGACTCATATCCCAAATTTTAGTTATTAGAAACAAAAAAATACGAAAAGCTCTTAAGGCCTTGGCCAGGATTAAGTGATTTCGGACTCCAATGTTAAAATCAGTGTCAGAAATCAAGAATGTTTTTGACTTGCTCAAAAATGGAATGACTTCAGGTATGGGATAAAAATCTCCATTATTTCTTTGTTTTATTGACTTTTCATGACCATGAATGATTAGACAGACAATATAAAAAGCTTTCACATTTCTGTTTATACATACACGGTAAAAGGAGCATAAACATCAATCTATGTATTTAAGCAGTACTAATTTAATGATCATATAATCTTGGTAATTTTTAAAATGTTCTCATAACTGAGATATTTTCTCTGAGGCTTTGGATTTGACATTGCACTTAAACCTAATAAAGTATGGCATGTGCTGAAGCAAGGATATATTCATTTCTTTCCCAAGTATAGCCAAAATTAGTAAATGTGGCCTAAAACAGAATCAAGTCAAAGAACAAGAGATGCATTCCAGTTAGATCCCCCAAATGTCATGTGTCATATACCCTACTTTTCTTAATTTCAAAGAATTTTAAATATATAATCTCTTGAATAACTGTCAGACACTGAATTTATTTCTGTAAATATTGATTAACTTTCAGTTGATAATACATTTTAAAGGTTTTGCAAAAGGCGTAAAACTTAAGAGGCAAAACAAAAAGATGGCCAAAATGTTTACAAAAATTGAATATTTGTAATGTGAGGACTGGGGATTTAATCATATCACTTGAAATTCATAAATCCTATTTTATGTTATTTCTTTAAATACTTTTAAAATTCATTGTAAATTTTTTAAAAACAACATTTGACACTATCATTCACTATTTTTTTAATAAAACCTGATATTTAGACTAAAGCAAACTTTATCCAGAAAAGTAAATATTTTACAAATGCCACAATTTTTAATTATTGGTTCACATATACTGCTGCTTAGGGTTTCTAACATCCAATAAGACTATAGTATTCTTCCTTCATAGAAAAGCAAAGAATATTTAGTCTCTGTAGCAGCCAGCCCTGAAACATTCTGATGCAAAATGTTTCAAGCTTTTGTGTGGGGGATGGACATTCTTTTTACATTCTGCTCTATGAGATTATTGTACATTGTGCTTGTATCTTTATACTTTGAGTCACATAACTACCCTCATGTTATGAAATTGATTTACATTGAACACAAATTATAAATATGAAATAATAAAAGGGAGAATTTAAATAAAAGAAATGGTGGATTCAGTATCTTTTTCGTTGTGGTTTTTTTTTGGAGTTGATAGTTTGCTTAAATAAGTCAGGTTGGAATTGTATTTCTTCTCACCTTTTTCCTTTCTTCTAACTTGTTATTAATTTTGACCTTTGTTCTCACAGTCCATTGTTTGTTTCCACAGAGAGAGCTAATTCTGAAATAACTATTAACCATCAGTAATATGTTCTATTAAAATATAATTAGTTTTCTGAGGGTTGTTTGTGTGTGTCTGTCTGTACCTGTGGTGATGTTAGATACTTGTTAATCTGAGTTAAGTTTGGGGCACCGCATTTTAGAAAAATTATTGCTCAGCTAGAGAGCTTTAATGGAAGCAACCAGGATGGTAAAGGGCTTAGAAATCTTACCCTATGAACATCAATTGAAACAATTGAGGAAGTTTAGCCTGGACAAGAAAAGTCTTAAGGGGACTGTGTAGCTGCTTTCAGATTTTGTAACAGATTCATAGAGCTAGAAAGGAACTTAGAAAGATCATCTAGTTTAGGCCTGTTTTATGACTAAGGAAAAAGTAACAGAGAGATTAGCACAAGAGTCATATCTTTCATGTAAAAAGCAAATAGAAAAACCAAAGAAATTATATTTGTACAATTTCACATTTAAAAAAAAATCTGTAATTTGAATTTTTCACTAACTATAGGCCTTTTCTCATATATCTTTGAATTACAAAGGATTTTGTTTTCAAAATATAGCCTGGGGTGTCTAGGTGGTGCGGTGGATAGAGCACTTGCCCTGGGTCAGGAGAACCTGAGTTCAAATGTGATCTCAGACATGTAACACAAAGTCATGTGACCTTGGACAAGTCACTTAACCCCAGTTACCCCTCCAAAAAAAACAAAATATATATATACTGGGAGAAATTTTAGTGATGTAAGAAAAACCAACAGTATTAATAAAATGTACTTTAAAATAACAAAACATATTAAATTACAGTTTTCTTTGAAAGCAAAAAAATTTTTGTACTACTAAGGAATTAAATAAAATTTATTAAAATATTCATTTCATCATTTTCCCTTAATTTATATTTTGTGGATTTTTAAAAATCTTGGCAATGTATTATTATAATAGTATATGTATATTAAAATATGTGTATATTAGGGTTGTATGCTTAAAAAATTTTATTGGTGGAGGTGTAGGATTTAAAAAGTTAGGGACCACTGGTTTCTTCAAGAAGTGATAAAGAACTGAACTAAGATGTGGAAAGTAGAGAGAAGGACATGATTACAAGAGATATTCTGAAGGTAGAATTCATAAGACTTGGCAACTGTTAGGATGCAGGGGTTGAAGGAGAATGAAGAGTCAGGATGATTTCAAGGTTGCGAACTTGGGTAAATAGAAAGTTAGCAGTACTCTTAACTCATGGAAAAATTGGGAGGAGAGATAAGTGAAAGGGAGGAAGGATGAGTTTTGTTTTAGATACGTTAAGTTTGAAATGCCAATGATGTGCATTTCTTTGAACTTGAAGGTGGTGAGTGCTTAAGTAAATAAAAGTGAATAAAAATATCCTTGTTTTTCTTCTACTCTAAATAGGCTTACAGTTTTCTTCTTGCACATTGGTTATAGCAACTCATGAACAGTTTTTGAGTAGTATTACCTCTTCATTTTGTGACATACAGAAATTTTTTTCATTTGCTGTATAATTGTAGTTGGAATTCTCTTGTTAAATTATAAATAATGAAAAAAAATTCTGTTTGACTTTCAAAGTAAGGACTGTTTTTATTGTCTTCCATCAATGTTAATATGTGTTTAATTTGAAACTAAATATTTTCATAAGCAGTAGGCATGAATCCTATTTTTTGAACATGCCCCAATACCTTGTGCTGTACTTTTCTATTTGAATTTATTTCATCCCAAATTATAAGGGTAGTATTATGGTATATGTAGTATAAAGAAAAAATACTATATTTGCTGTCAGAAGATCTGTGTTGAAATTTCAGCTATTAATGTATGACCTTCAGCATTCATTCTTTAAAAATATATTTAACGGCACTATGTACTAGGCTTTGTGTTAGGTCCTGGGTATGCAAAGACAAAAACAAAACATGCCTGCTTTTAAGGAACTGACATTCTATGGGGAAGGGGAATGGATTGAAGACAGAGAAGTACAATATATATAAAGTAAATATAAGTTAATTTTTATAGGGTAAGGGAGTCTCAGTTGGAGAGAGGAGGAAATACAATAGGTGATTCTTGACCTGGGCCTGAGGAAAAAGGTATTCTTTGAGACAGAGATGAGTAAAGATTCTGGGCATGAAGAGTTACTTTTGCAAAGATGGGAGATAGAATGTTGTGTTCAGAGAATATCAAATAGGGAAATTTGGCTGAAATGTTGAGTGTGTGGAGGAGGGCAATGTAAAATAAGCCTGGGATGGAGTCATGCTGTGAAAAGCTTCAAATGTCAAGCAGAGAAATGTGCTTTTATCCTAGAGACAATTGGGAACCACTGAAGCTTGAGCTGCAAAGTCATATATGATCAGTTAATAAACATTTATTAAATACTTACTATGTACCAAGCAACATGTTAAGCACCAGGGATGAAAAAAGGCAAAAGATAGTCCCTGCCCTCAAGGAGCTCACAGTCTAGTGGAGGAGACACCAAATGAACAAACAAGTTATATAAAGGATTAAAAAAAAAAATAAGGAAGGCACTAGAATTAAGAGGGACTGAGGAAAATCTTGCTTGTAGAAGATTGAAGTTTAGTTGGGACTTAAAGGAAGCCAGAGAAGGCAGGAGACAGATGAGGTGTAGAGTATTCCAGGCATGGGGTAAGTGTCAGATAAAATGCCCAAAGCCAAAAAATGGAGTGGACCAGACCTCGTGTTATCTGAAGAAGTAAGAAATTTAATGACTTGCTCTGAAAGCTCTATATCTTGTGATTCTGTGGTGATGCCTGGTTTTCTGTAAGTTTGCTGTTGTACAACTAGGTCCTGAACATAGCCAGGTCCTGTTTATACAGATAAATAATGAATCCCCTGAAGTAGTTGCATTGTTCAAATTCCTATGCAGATTTCTATTAGGCTGCATATTTCCTACTCTAACTTCCATCCACTTCATAGGATTCCTAATTTGCAGTAATGGGGGCATACCTGTAGTAAGAATCATTGAAAGTGGTTACATTATTCAAATTCATGCTATGTATTTCAGTTGGGCTAGAATTAATTACCATACTTTTTGTAGTTTTATCTTCAAAATGACTACTTCAGGTAATCCATTATTCTTGCCTAGCTATAATTCTAATGCTCTGGGAAATTCATTCTTCTAACTCTTATTTGCATTGACCAGCAGGTAGAGTCCTCAGAGTATGGCTAGGTATACCGCCCCCACCCCCAATTAGCTTTTATAAAGGAATATTTAATGAAAAAGTGTACAATGTACATTAATATCTCCCTGAATTCTCCTCTCTACACACTTACTCAATCCCTGGGGGGGTAAACTCAAACTTGCCTGCCCCCTCCATGGAATAAGTCTCTTTAAAGAGTTCTCTTTCTGTTCACTCCTGGATTTTGTGTAGCCAGTGGACAAAAGGCTCCCAATCTTATGGAACGTGGTATCTTGGCTATTGGACCAGTTGTCTGGCAGTTTATTGTTCTGGGCCGCCCCTACCCATCCCCTGGACTTGAATTTTGCTAGTACTGGCCCCACTTGAGAAGGAATTTTTTATTCTCCTTTCACTTTTCAGTGTTCATAAGGTCATAATCTCATCCGTTCCTTCTTGGATAGTCACTCACCTATATTCAGAAAAAAGATAAACATGAGTTAGAAGAAACAAAATACGTGGTAGCCTGGTGGGGAAATAAAGTGGGCAGTAGTTGGCCACTCCTGTGGACAGGCCTCTGTCTTTCCTTGCCCTACCCTGAAGCCAGCTTTTCTTCCCCCTCACTGACTTCCTTTTTTGAGCCTTCTGTACATGCCCCCACTGCTGGCAATGGCAGCCAGTTAAAAGACTTCTCATTCCCTCACAGTAATGTAACAGGAAGCAACAGGAGGAAACTTGCTCAGCTCTGAAGTGGAATGAGAAACTGACCAAGCCTCCCTGTTCCAGCACTGATGGCAGAGAAGGCAAGTCAGCTAATCAAAGATTTAGTGAGCACTTACTAAGTGCTAGGATTTACACTAAGTACAGGAGATACAAAGAAAAGCAAAAATAGCCCCTGCCCTCAAGGAGTCTAATGGGTGAGTTAATATGCAAACAACTATATACAAACAAGGTATGTGAAGGAGATGACCACACAGGGAAGGCTTTAGCATTAGGAGACATTGGGAAAGAAAGATATCTTACTTTCATTGAGAAACCCAGGGAAGCCAAGAAGCAGAGAAGAAGGGGGACCCCCAGTGAAAGTGCCTGTGAAGCCAAGGAATGAGTATCTTTTGTGAGTTATGTGAAGACCAGTGTTGCTGAATCATAGACTATATAGAGGGAAGTAATATGTAAGAGGACTGGAACAGCAGGAAGGGGGCCAGGTTATAAAGGTCTTTAAAAACCACACAGAAGATTTTATTTGATCCAAGAGGTAATAGGAAGGCACTGGAGTTCATGGAATGGTGGGGCAAGGGTGGGGGAAAATGATGTGGTTAGACCTGTACGTTAGGTAGATTACTTTTGGTAGCTGAGCAGATGACTGGAGCAAGGAGAGGCTAGTGGCAGGGAGGCTAACCAGTAGGCTTTTGCAATAGTCCAGCTCATGGCAGTGTGAGTAGAGAAGGGAGAATATGTAGTAGTTGTTAGGTAGATAAACTCAGCAGGACTTAGCATGGTGTTGGGAAAGAGGATGAGAATGAGGAGTTGAGGATGATACTTAGATTGTGAACCTGGTAACTTGGGAGAATAGGATGCTTTCAAAAGTAATAGGGAAGGTGGAAAGAAGTGAAGCTCTAGGTGGGAAAGATAATGAATTACTTTTTGGACATATTTAGATGTATATGGGACACCTAATTTGAGGTATCCAGTGGACACTTCATGCAACTGGGTTCATGTGGCTAGATGATACAGAGGATAGAGTGCCGGGTCTAGAGTCAGGAAGACTCATCTGCCTAAGTTCAAAACTGTTCTCGAATATTTACTAGCTCTGTGAGTCATTTAATCCTGTTTGCCTCAGTTTCCTTATCCATAAAATGAGCTGGAGAAGGAAATAGCAACTACTCCAGTATCTCTGCCAGGAAAACCCCAAATGGGGTCACATAGAGTTGGACAGACTGAAAAATGACTGGACAACAACATGTGAGATTGGAGGTCAGAAAGTAGGTTAGGGCTGGACAAAGAGAAATGAGAATCTTATGCATCGAGAGAATAGAATCTTTTGGGTGCTGTTGAGGTCAGCAAGTGTAAAATAGGGAGGGAGAAGGACCAAAGACCGAAACCTTGGGAGATTCTCGTGTGTGAGTGTAACTTGAAGGATGATCCAGCAAAGGATATGGAGAAGGAATAGTCAGAGAAGTAAGAAGAGAACCAGGAGAAAGTAATGTCAGAAAAATCAAGAGAGAAGATTAAGAACAAAATTATTAAGTAAATAGTATAAACCATGTCAAAGACTGCAGAAAGGTAAAGGAGAATTTTGTGTTCTCTAAGGACTCATTGGCAAATACCTCATTATGTTAATATCAATACCAGCATGTGTTCTCTTCTGTATAGAATATTAAATTATATGCAAGAGTAGTATATTAATGTTTTCCACCATATTTTATGGTGAGACTTTTTTTTTTTAGCAAAGTTGAAATAAATGACCTGAAATGATTTTAAAGCCTTAATACCCTTTGAAAAGAAAAAAAATAGTTTCCCAATGACTGGAGATTTTTCCCCCCCCAATTAGCAAGCATTTTCTGTATTTCCTGTTTTTCCTCCCCCCCCAAATAAAACAAAATCCTTGTTAATAATTATACATAGTCAAGTAAAACAAATTCCCACACTGAACCATTAATATCACAATTTAGTCAGTACTCCAAAGAGATCAAAGAAAGGTAAAGAAATGCTATAGTCACAGAAATATTTACAGCAACTTTGTGTAATGACAAAGAACTGAAAACACTGAAAATTTTCACCTGTAGAATAGATGAAAACTTGTCTGGGACTATATAGAGAGAATTCATTCTAGTTTCATTACAAATCCCAGTAATTATAATATTGGATTTTAGATCTCTCAGATCATTTCAAACTGAGATCCTGGGAAGGTAATAACGTATATATAGCATTAGCTTTTATATAAGCTAATATACACACATATATATGTACTGATTATAATTTACAAATTAATCATTTCATATAACACATTAACTCTTTGTATTTTTTTCAAATTTGGGAGTAATTTTTTTCTAACATATTGTTAATCTTTTTCTTTTCCTAATTTTTCTGAGCTATCATTTATTTGGGATTGCTGTGCCTAAAACATATACATACAATCTTTCATTTGAGTATACATTTTTTTTCTTGCATGTTTGCAGTTGATCTATGCTGGCTTTAATTCTGTTTTCTACTGTAGTAAATTAATTATTAATTTATTCTATTCATACTTTTTATTATCTTCATATTGGTCATTTTCTTTTTTATTCCATCTTCACCATTTTTAGTGCCTCTTAATTCTTCCTTTAATTCCACTTAAAACTTTTACTTTCTTTAAACTCTTCATTTGCCTCAAAAAAATTTTTTTTGCCAAGGTTAATTTTTCTTTAATTTCTTTAAATCTGTCATCTATTAGTTTTATGACTTCTTTCAGTGTATTTGACATTGCTTCCAATTTTTCTGCCAATTCTTTTGCTTTGTAGGACTTGTGTTGTCTTGGCTTTGTTTATTTTCTTTTTGGTTATTTTTTTTTAGTGTGTGCATGTGTGTGCCCTTTGTGTGCACATGTATGTGCCATTTTCCTTTTTTTTTGATATTTTTATGTTTTTTTAAACTGGAAAGCCCAAATTCTCTTTTTTCCTTTAGAAATCAGATCAAATTTTATTAAAGTCTTGCTATCTTCTCATGAATCTATATTTGCAGAGACAGTGTTATACAGTGGAAAGAGTACCAGAGCCATAGTCAGGAGATTTGACTTGTGCTTTATTTCTGATTCTCCCTCACTAGGGTAACCATAGGCAAATCACTTTTACATGTCATCTATAAAATAAGGATGATTCTGTTGCTTCCCTTAGAGTGCTGTTATCAGGAAACACTACATAAATGTAAATTATTATTCCTGTTGCTTCAACCAGGAATTCCTGGCTTTTCATTGCTTTTCTTTATAGTTCAAATCTTTTTTTTTTAGCATGATTTATTCTTCATGTATGAAAATAATGCTACTGAGCATTAAGTAGAGCGTTGACTTTTCCCCACTAGTTATAATAGATTTCTTTAAACAATACACATAATTCCATTTGCTTTTGTGACCAATGGTATATATTTGAGAGATAGTTGGGGTCAAGGATTTGACATAGGCACATTGAACAAAGTAAAGCTAATTATTTATTTTTGGCTTTGCTCCCACAACTTTGTCAGTGAAGTTGCTGTGAATAAACTTCTAACTATAAGATAATGTTATTTTTGTCCTACATTTATCCTGCATCTCTTTTTTTGTGGAATTGATATGATAATTCAATACTGTGTTAAAATGTATGTGTAAAAACAAAATTTTCCAAAATTATAGGACTAGGATTAATGCCAAAGCTTTCAAGAGTCTCCACTGTAATCAAACATTAGTGAAACCAACATTTTTAGTTATCAACATAAAATGAGTACCTATAATTTGTTCATTTGTGAAGAAAGATTGTACATGACTATGGTGTTTTTCTTCTGTATCCTATACATAGATTTCAGTTAGACTCAGAACTCTCTAATGATTGACCTGTAGTCATATGCTTCTCTTAGAATGTATTAACTCCTAAACATAGCTAAAACAGAATTTTCTTTTTTCTTTTCTCTTAGGTGAATGGTGATATTCCTCCTCGGTTAAAAAAAAGTGCTCATGAAATCATCCTGGACTTCATTCGATCACGACCCCCCTTGAATCCAGTATGTATTTTGACATGATTTTTACTAGTAGTAGTTGAATGGAGGTAGTCTGATGAAGTTTCTTCTAGAGTCTCATCTCTGGAATTCATTTGGTCTGTATGCTTAATTAAACATTAAGCTTTGTTGGCCAAAATCACTAACAGAAATTGACTCCATAAACAAAATGTATGTTTTACTTGTATGATTAGGATTTACAGGCTAATAACCTAAAGTGTACTAGAATTATACTTGTTAATAGGATTTTACAGAGCCAGTCTCTAACTTGAGAATGACGAAACAGCAGGCCAGTGACAAAGTGCTAATGATCAGGTAGCCATTTAATTAATTAGTTTCATTATGAGAAACAGATTTGCAAATCGGGAATTCTCCTGATCAGAATTCAACCTGGCTGAAGTGAAGGCAGAGAAGTTATATGTAAATCACAATGGGAATGAGGATGTAAGGGTAGGTGGATCGCAATCGGTTTCCCACCACAAACCCACAAATAGAAGACAATATAACAAATGTGGAGTCCAGTCTTTGGGGATTGTGACTTGATGGGTCACAGAACCAGAGTTCTGCAATGGGAACAGATTCTACAATCTTTGATTCACTTCACTTAAGATGTACTGACACAGGGATGCCAGGGATTGTGAGTGTTGATCATGTCAAGCTGCATTGTAGATTCTGATGACTCACAAACTAGAAAAGGCAATTCTTGAGAATTACACATATCATAACAATTAATATAAAAATCATAATTCCTTCCACATCCTCTAAAATGCCCCTTCCAAGGTTTTATCCAGCTTTAGCATGGAAACCATCAGAGGGACAGAATCCATTATCTCCAGCGGCTACCTATTCTACTTTTGGACATCTGGGGTTTTTAGGAAATCTTTCCTTATATTAGGTTGAAATCTACCACAACTTTGGCCTTTTGTTACTAATGCTGTGAAGTTGATTTTTTTGAACCCAAGTATAGATGGAACATATGTATTTTTTTACATGTTAAGTGTTATTTTATTAGATTTGACCCAATGTTCTAGCCTTTCAAGATGTTTTTATAACCTGACTCCAAAATATTACCTATTTCTCCTAAGCTCTGTCATATCTGTATGCATGTATGTATGCATATGTGTATGTTTGTACATATATGCATGTGTGTGTACGCATATATGTATGTATGTTTGACAAGTAGCCTGTCCTCTCTGGCAGATCGCCTCCTCAGCCATTCCCCTCCTCCCTGATTTCCAACTTCTGTTGTCTGAGTCTCCCTCATCCTTTGAAAAAAAACCCTCACTAAGATTCTGCCATCTCTACCAGTTATTATCCTGTATCTCCCCTGTCCTTTTCAGCTAAAATCCCTAAATAAGCTATCTATACTCACTTGTGCCTTCACTTCCTTTCTTTCACTCTTTTCTAAGTCCTCTGCAGTCTTACTTTCTACCTCACCATTTAGCTGTTCTCTCCAGAGTTACCAGTCAACTCTTTTTTGCTTAATCTAGTGGCTTCTTCATGATCCTCAAGTCCTTCTTGAACCAGGCAGTATTTTACACTGTTGACCATCTATTCCAGTATGTTCTCTCCTCTTCTTTAACAACTCCTCAGTCTTTTTTAATGCATCTTTTACCAGGTCTCATACACTAATTATAGTTCTCCTCTAAACCTCTGTCCTGGTCCCTCTACTTTTCATTCTGTATACTCTTTTTTTTCCCTTCAAGTTATGATTCCCTGCCATATCCCCCCTAGAAACACAAAAGTATATCTCTTCAGTTACTTTATTTAGGTTAATTTTTTTAAGGTAACCCTATTCCTACCGGCTTACTACCCTGCCACCCCTGACCTCTCCCCTCTCTCCAATGTTTGCCATCCCTTTCCTTTTGAAGTTTTATGTTACTAGTTCCCTTTTCTTTCCTGCTTTTATCTGGCCATTTAATTCTTCCCTTTCCCCACCCCTCAGTCAAGTAAAACCTTCCTCTCTTTCCTTTCTACTTGTCCTCTTTATTTTTAGTTTTAAAAACTTGACTTTTGTGCCCTTTTCCAGAGAGGATTTCTCTCCCTCACTCTTTACTATCCACTCCCCCTTGCTGTCTTCTCTAGACCCTCATTTGCTGGTTCATGGACCCTTTACTTCTCTGGTATTTTTCTATTCTCTGTATTCCTCATAGAGTTGAGTTTCTGATGTATTCCTTCTGAGCCTTCCATTTTAATCAGTTTCTTCTGTTGTCTTGTTGAGCTTGCCATCTAACCCCATTTTCCATCGTGCCTCCCTCCCATAAAAATTCACACAATTCATACAGATGATAAAGAGGACACTGCCCAGTGCTCTTCTTTGCCAGCCTCGGAGTCAGAATCCTTGGTTTCTGTTAAGAATCAGCTCAAGTGGCACATCTTCTGGGAAGCCTTTCCTGGACCTCCCAGTTACTAGTGCTGTCCCCTCTAAGGCTACTTTCCATCTCCTCTCTACTTATCACACATATTTTTGTATGATCTGATTTCTCCCTCATCCAAATGGTAGTTCCTTGAAGACAGGAACTGCTTTTTTCCTTTTGTATATTGTTTCCACAGTCTTAATACGATGTCCGCACATAGTAAGTGCTTACTAAATGCTTATAGCCTGATTGACATGCGGAACGCATGCTTTAGGAAAGCAGCAAAATGTTCTGTCATTTGTGGAAGCTCAACAAAAGAAAACTTTTAGCATGCCCAAGAGGGGGTGTCCTGGCCCCCCAGGATACTGCTTTGACTCTTTCTAAACAATCTCTCTCTCCTGATAGCACCTTTGGGTCCACATCATCATAGAATCCTCATTGCCCTTCCTTCTTGCTTATAAAGCAAGATCATAATAATAACTCACATTTATTATATAGCACCTTAAGGGTTTGTAATCCAGAAATGCTTACAAACAGTATCTCATTTGTTCCCCACAACCACACCACCGTTAGCGAGATGCTGTTACTACTGTTGTTATTCCCATTTAGTAGATGAGGAAACCTACTTTTAGCTCTCACAGAGTTTAATGCCTTGCTGAGGGTTATGTAGTAACTTTTGAGGTAAGGTTTGACCCAGATCTTTCTGCCTTAAATTTAGTGCTGTGGTGCTTAGTCCTTCTGTGTAATTAGATCCCTTGACAAACTGTTGGATTGTCTTAAACTTCGCAGTGCTGGAGTGGTTTGCCATTTCCTTTTCCAGCTCATTTTACAGATGAGGAAATGTAGGCAAACAAGGTGAAGTGACTTGTCCATGGTCACACAGCTAATAAATGTCTGAGGCTAGATTTGATTTCAGGTCTTCTTGATTCCATGTCTGGTACTCTATCCACTGAGCCACCAGCTGCCCAAATAATGAATTAGAAAAGCCCAGATTGGGGCAGCTAGGTGGTGCAGTGAATAGAGCACCAACCCTGAAATCAGGAGGTCCTGATTTCAAATCTGGCTTCCGACACACGACACTTAACTAGTTGTGTGACCTTGGACAAGTCACTTAACCCCAGTTGCCTTGACTTCCCCCTCCAAAAAAAAAAGCCTAGATTATAATTTCAAATATTAGAGACCCTTTCACTACAGGAAGTAAAACGGAACAGCATCCTTCAAGGTGTGAGACACCTTTCCACACATACTTTTTGCTAACTTCTCATTGAGAGCCTCCGTGGATTCCAGTAAGTTGGATCAGTTTTTTAACCACCCTAACTGTTGATGCTTTAATTTCTATTCACTTTTGGTAAATTTTCCCAGAAAATGTTCTTTTAACATATTGCCCGTTCTAGTGACTATGGAGTTTATCTTTAACAAAACTAGTAACCAAAAATTAATTTTTGTGAATAGATCAGTAAAAGAAAATTGTCAATTCACTATTACTTTAGGGAACTTAATATTTTATCATAGTATCCCATCTCATTGGCAATTGCTAACGCCCTCCCTATTCTGTATTCATTTTGTATTTTTATATATATATATATATATATATATATATATATATAAAATTTGGATGTATATGTTGTTTTTCCTGGTAGAATGTGAGCTTCTTAAGTAGAAAGATTTTTTCACTTTTCTCTGTGTATCCTCAGTGCTCAGCATAGTCTAAGGTACATAGTAGGAAATTAATAAATGTTTTTTATTGAACATGTAGATTTCTATCAATTTCTGTCAATTATCATCATTTAACTTTACAGTACCGTGTTGTGTGCATAGAGCCTCATATGAAATTACTTTCAAAGCAAATTACTTACATGTAAAACTATTAAATTCTCTTTGTTTCTCAAGGCCTCAGCTAGAAAACTGAAACCAACTCCACCACGACCACGGAGTCTTCATGAAAGAATATTGGAGGAAATCAAAGCAGAAAGAAAATTACGCCCAGTTTCACCAGAGGAGATTAGACATAGTCGGCTCGGTAAGTCTACTTACTGTTCATGATGCTCTTCTTTTTTTAAAACCTCAGATTGCATAAAAGTCTATCGTGTAGACACCGAGATTGTCCAAGACATCCAGATTGGACAAAAATGCACCCTGAAATTGTTACTTCTTCCCACTTCCCCTTTCCCCCAGAGAGTTCATATCTGGAACAATCAAGTTATCAAATTAATAAATAGAAAACTTTACTTTCCTTTGGTCCACATGAGAGGAAATACAGCCTTGTGGAAATCTTGGCTCTCCTACTGACATGTTGTGTCACCTTGGACAAGTCACTAAACCTCTTCAGGCTTTTTTGTTCCTTATCCATAAAGTTAAATATATATATATATATATATATATATATATATATATATATATATATATATATACAGATAGAGATCTAGATGTTTCCTGTCTGTTTCACAGGGTCACATGAAACCCAGATGAGTTATTATTTTATGTAAAAGTGCTTTGAAGGCTGTAAAATAGTTTATAAAGGTGACATTTTTATGTTGTTTTTACCCAGCCTGTCATTTCATCAGTATAGTGAGCTCCCTATACTTCTGGCAGTGTAGATCAGCACTTCTTCTGTCTTACTGCCTTACAGAGTTAGCCAGGGACCTGAGAGGTGCAGCCGCTTGTTGGACATCACACAGTCAGGATGTATGAGAGACAGGACTTGACCATCATTTTAAATCCAAAGCCAGCTCCTTATCCTTTATGCCAGGATGCCTCTCACCATTATTAGTATTATGTTTTGAAAATAGGAGTTATATAAAGTTCATGCTTCTGTTACCTCAGATCCTAGTTCAAGCATGTTATAATGTTAGATGAAGCGAGGTTTAAGTTGTTTCTTATCATTCAAGATCATTTAACTGATATGAAGCTTGAGATATATACTG
The DNA here is from genome assembly GCA_028646575.1 of Pseudocheirus occidentalis. Lineage (NCBI taxonomy): Eukaryota > Metazoa > Chordata > Mammalia > Diprotodontia > Pseudocheiridae > Pseudocheirus > Pseudocheirus occidentalis. The sequence continues at coordinate 170,671,047 of CM053594.1, read as the reverse complement.
GTATTCTTTTTCAATTTATGGAATTTATTAATACATATGTATTTTAAAGATACTAAGGTACATCATTCTTTCATTTGTATTTTAATAGCTTAGTTAACCTGCATGGTAAGAATTTAGGAAATAAGAGATAAAGTGCTTAATTCTTGGAATCGAACCAACAAAAGAATGAGTAGAAAGAGAATACTTTCATGTACTGGAGCTTAAGACTATTCTGGAACCTGCCTTTTTGGAGCAGAGGGATGTCTTCATTCATAGCAGCTAGAAAATGGGCACAATAGATCTAATACTTGACAGATTCTCTTTTATTAGACAAAAATACATTTTTTTAAAAAGGAAAATAGTATTTAGAAGTGCCATTAATGACACAGAATACAAATGAATGTAAGAATTTCTTCCCTAGGAGCCACAAATAATGCCCTCACTCTGTTTTTCCCTCTTGTAGTGAACCCGTGAGGGGGAAAGGGAAGCCAGTATGTTACAGTGGAAAAGTTAGTCAGTGGAAAGTCTGGAGACCTTGACTCTTAACTCAGCCTTTCCATTGATGCACTTCATTATCTTCTACAAATAACTTAGATTTCCCAGGTCTCAGGTTCCTTCACAGTCAACTGGGAAAACGTGGTACTAACCATGGCAGCTACCATCCCTATACTTTTCCTGTACTTGTGGAATTGATGTTTTTTCCCAAGGAAAAAGACTTTACATTAATGCTTCTTAAATTTCATCATATTAGAGTCATCCCATTGTTGTAACCTGTCAGGATCTCTTTGGAGCTTCACTCTGCCATCCAGTAAGTTAGCTCCAAGCTTCATGTCATCCATAAATTTTGTGAGCATGCTATTTGTGCCTTTATCCAAATCGCTGTTAAAAATGTTAAATAACAAAACACGTATTGTTAGGACACATTGCTGAATTCCTTGTTACAAGTTCACATTTACATGACTGCTCTTTGTTTCCAGCCATTCCTTTTAGCTTTCTTACATATTACCCTCCTTTATGTATTCTATTATCTGACCATGCTGGCGTCCTTGCCATTCCTCACACATAATGGTCCATCTCCTGATCTCCCTGTACTTTCTTTTTCTCATTCGTGGAATATTCTTCCTCCTCAGATACCATTTTCTTAGCCAGCTATTCAATTCTGAAATTTTTCATTCTCTTGTGAATCCCTTAAGTGGACAGCAATAATAAAAATACCACTTTTGCCTCCTTACTTCATCAGTTTTGTGAATTAAAAAGACAAATTATCCAAATAATAGTTCATACTTACACAAATAGCTCTATCAAAAAAGTTCTTCTTTGTGTATATCTTGAACACTTTTCTGAAAATATGTGATCAGCTGGACCTAAAATTCCATTAGTAGATTAAGCTTGCTTGTATTTCAGAAATTATTTGCTGCTCTCAGTCATTCCAGATTTATAGACACCCTTTTTTAGCAGGTCATTAATAAACTGTAATATGGTCATGAAAGGGCATTTAGGATTCTGGAGGGACTGGAGACTTTGCCATATGAGGATCCACTGAAGCAGCTAGGTCTTTGTAGCCTTGAAAGATAGGCTTTGAGGAATGGTACATAATAGCTGGGGATGTCATCTAGAAGAGGAATAAGGCTCAGTACATAGTGCTTTGGGTTGATGCTTTTGAAGATTTATGGGAAAACATGGACAACAGTGGCACAGAATAAAAAAACAGAGAGTAGTAATCAGTATTGGGGAGAAGTAGGGGAGTGCCAAGACTGATGGAAGGAAGACTTTTTTTTGCAGAGCAAACATTACCTTCTGTTGAAACACACCCAGGACTGTGATATTAACCTTGAGCTGCAATGGCTATACATTCTTTTATTGTAAAGAGTTTCTTTTGAAAATCTCTTCATTTTATTTCTGTCTGTTTGTTTTCCTTGCATTTTCATCTTTAAATACCCTTGAGGTGATTTTGCTGAGTTTGATCTTTCACTAAGCTTTCTTACAACTTCTTTTTTCCTTCTTCTGCTACTTCCTACTTTGTTGGTAAATACTATTAAGGATCTTTGTAAGATTTTGCAAACAAGTTTATATTCTAAACTTATTTTGCCTTTGACTCTCAAATCTCTCTACTTGACAAGAAAGTCAGATGTTCACTAAGGCACCTTTTAGACTCTTTTGGCCTCCCCATATAACAGTTCATTTACATTTGTTGAATTTCTGTATGAAATTACTACAGTCATTGTCTATGTTCTTCAATTAATATTCCAATTTTTTTGTCATCAGTAATTTGTTTTAATAGGTCAAGATAGAATTCTTTTAATTGTATGCCATATTTTTCTTTCCTTTTTAGCTTTGTACTAGACAGCCAAAGAAGGAAAAACTCATGTTATTAAAAAGTAATTTTCTTTCTACTAAAGTATAATGAATTTCATATTTTGCAGTATAATTAGGTACCTGTCATTTCTCATGGCAAAACCTTCAGATTTTTTTTCTCAAAGAAAGTATTTATGATTATAGGTATGAGACTTTTGTGTAGTCTAGAAGGCTTGAGCCTCTATTATTCCTTATTACTCATATGTCACAGCATGATGCCTTTTAATAAACAAAGTTTCTTCTCTTTTTATGTTGCATTCTGATATCTAATCTTATTGGAATTTATAGGAAAAGAATATAATGTGTTCCATAAGGTTAAGAATTGCTTTGAAAATAACAAATTTGCTGTCCGTAATTCAGCCAGGCATTTTGGAAGCAATGGAATTTTAAGATGAGTTTTGAGTTGGGGAGTAAGGGGTAATTAGGTTTTTCTTGCTAGCCAATTGAAAAAAGTTCATTTAGCAGCATTAAAAAGGATAGGGGTGGGCAGAGCTGTGATGATGGAGAAAAGCCAGGAAGTTGCCTGCACTGTACCCAGTTTCCCTTGGAAACAATGTTAAATCAAGCCTTTAAATGGATTCTGGAGCCACAGAACCTACAAAAAGATGGAGTGAAACAACTTTCCAGCTTGAGATAACTTAGAAGGACTTCAGGAAAGATCTTTCTCCCTTGGATAAAAGGGGAGCACAGTCTAGCATAGATGGGATCCAGGCAAGCCAGTGGGAAACTCTTAGCCACAGCACAGATCAGCAACCAAGGCCCTTTGGTCCTGGCTCAGCAGGCTAGCTGTAAAGCCTCTACCCCTGGAACTCTGGCACAACAGGCACATCTAGGTTGGGTCACCCTAGTGCAGTGGGCCAAGCCACAAGCACCAGAGGCCCCAGTGCTGAAAGCCAGTGACCAGGCTCCTAGCCCCTAGCCCAAGAAGTTTGGGACATTGCCTTCTGTGCCCCAGGAGCAGAGCTCAACTTTAAAAGTTATGAAATATACTGTAAGCCCTGACCATAGGAAGCTGCTAAGACTCAGTTAAAGCACAAACTAACAGTAATCGTATGATTATCTCAGTAGAGGCAGAAACAGCTTTTGACAAAATGCAGCACCCATCCTATTACAAACACTGGTATGCATAGTAGTTTTCCTTAAAAATGATAATTAGTATCTATCTAAAATCATCAGCAAGCATTATTTGTAATAGGGATAAGCTAAAAGCTTTCCAGTAAGATCAGGGGTGAAACAAGGATGCCCATTATCACCACTATCCTTCAGTATTGTACTAGAAGAAAAAGAAATTGAAGGAATTAGAATAGGCAATGAGGAAACAAAACTATGACTCTTTGCAGATGATATGATGATATACTTAAAAGAATATATTAAAAAACTACTTGAAATAATTAACAACTTTAGAAAAGTTGTAGGATATAGAATACATCCATGTAAATCATTGACATTTCTATAAATTGCCAACAAAATTCATCAAGAAGAAATAGAAAGAAAAATTCTATTTAAAATAACTGTAGACGGTATAAAATATTTGGGAGTCTTGTTTGCCAAGACAAACTCAGAAACTCTGTGAACACAGTTACCAAACACTTTTCACACAAAGAAATTCAGATCTAAATAATTGGAAAAATATCAATTGCTCATGGGTAGGCCAAGCTGATATAATAAAACTGACAATTCTACCTAAATTAATTTACCTATTTAGTGCCATACCAATCAAACTACCAAAAATTATTTCATAGAGCTAGAAAAATGGTAAAATTCATCTGGGAGAACAAAATATCAAGAATATCAAGGGAACTGATCAAAAAGGATTGGGAAAAGAACAGATGAGGCAGTGAGAGTCATAGAGTAGCAGTGAAAGCATTGAACTTTAAATAAGACTTCTATCACAGGCTTGAATTCTCGTTACTACAGCAATTTATTTCACCCCTCTAAGATAATACATGTAAAAATCTTTAGTAAATTATATATTTTAATTGTCCTTGTTATGAAAGAGGTTGTATTATATAGAAAGACTTTGAAATTTAATGGGGTTAATTTGCATGTGCTGCAGAAAGTGACAAGATAGAAGCAAGGCTAGGAGAATTCCAAAAATTTTGAAGGAAATCTTGGAAAGCATAAAGACATCTAGTCTTCTAGCCAAGGATTTATTTCTTTGTTAGTATAAAGAAAAGGGAATGTATCTAGTAAGTATGCAAGAAGAATTACATATGTATTAAATATGGGTATAATTGAAAGAGCGTTACATGTATTATGGAAAAGGAAAAATTGAAGCATATGGAGATCCAGGTTAAGATAGCTGCTTGACCTGCTTAGCACATGCTACCTCCTACTTCTCTTCCAGGATACCTTGTTGCTTCAGCTACACTGGCTTGCTGACTCTGTGAGTGGCAGTAGGTTGGCAGCTGGTAGGAATGGTGTCCCTCTGGGAGGGCTGGGCTGGAAACAGGACCTACAGTGGTCTGGTCAGTGTTACTTCTCTGCTTATTGGTGGCAGTTTGTCAGCAATTCTTGCTGCTGGTGATGAGAAAGGTAGGCCCCTTTGCCACAGTGATTTCTCCCCACAATAATGGCTGCTGGGGCTGGGGTCTGGTGTTTGTAGAACATGACTACCTCCAAGGCTCTTGGGATCTGAGTCCTTGGCTATCTCTGTCAGGATCTGAGGAGAGAAATGGTGGGTCAGGTGATGGTGGTTGTTTGACTTACCTGCATATGCTGCCTACTTGTCCTGTTTCGAGTGATAATAAAGCTGACCTTTCATATAGAAATAAAAAGAGTGGTCAAGGAAAAGTAATTAAAAAGACCAGTTATATCTTCACCATATTTATCTTGAGACAGTGGCCAAAATATTTTGCAGAGAAAAGGTTGGTTAATTATGTTTTTTAGATCAGGGATCATCAATAGTTTTATTTGTAAGGTGCTTAGCGCTATGCCTGGCTAAGAAAGCACTATAAATGATTATTTCCACCCCACCCCTTACAAAAGAAAGAAACTAGAACATATGCTATATAATCAAATAATTTATTACACACAAGAAACAAGATTTTGACCTCTCAGTATTAGCTGAATTTGTTCTTCAGAATAGTTATTCACAACCCCAAAGCCAGATTTTTAATATCCAGATTCTTTTAAGGTAGCTGTAAATCAGAAGAGAAAAAATGCTCTCCAGAAAATTCAATTGTTGGTCACTAAGTTTGTGTGAAACATTACTGTGTACATATTTATTTTGGTCTTATGTAAGTTTTTCTTTTTTGTCAGATAAATTTTGTGATTTTCCCCAATCAAAAGTCTACCTTTATCATACATTTATTTTAGAATGTTAAAAATATAGCATGTTTTTCTTATTGTTACTGTACTTCGATTTTTATTGATGTTATTTGTAACTCTAACACTACATACCTAGCATAGTTTAAAATTTCAGTTTTATGCCAGCTAGTGCCCTGCATTATTAGTATCTGAAATGTACTAAGGATATTCTTTAATTCCCCTTCCCACCCCTTTGTCTTCCCTGTGCTTTTCTAATGCCTGAATTACTTTCTTTATGCTGTTTTTCTTTTTTCAGCAATGCGGCCACTTAGCATGTCTCACAGTTTTGACTTGTCAGGTAAAAAAAAAAAAAGAAAGCACTTCAACACCTGACATGGGTTTTGTGAATTTTGTGAAACACATTTCACTCATCTGCTTGTTTAAACATCTATAAAAAAGAAAATTGAAGGGCTTCTTCCAAGCCACAGTCAATGAAATCAAAGATTCAACCTATTTGAGGCAGAAAAAAAATCTGTTTCCTACTCTATAGGCATTGTGTATATATGGAATATCTATTACTTTTGTTACATGGAAAACAAAGTAAACAACTGCCAAGATTTGGTCTTATGTTTGTTACAAAGTTAAACTCTTTGACATCATTGCTTCCAGGAAAAAAAATATCTAAGGGACTTCTATATTGAATAAACAATAAATTTTCTAAAGAACAAATCTAAAAATCTAAATAGTTTAACTTAGTAACCATTATTTTACTTTTAAGATTTGGTCATAGTACTTCTCTTTTCTTGAAAGCAAACTCGAAGTGATTATAGTATTACAGAATTTTGAGGAAGCTTTCTTTTATGACTTCACCTTGATAGGCTAAATTCTGACTAAATGTTATTACTAGATTTCCTTTCTCCTAATTCCATTAAAACAATAAGTTCATAAGAGCACCATAGTAATTTTTATTATCATATGCTCCAGATGTGAATTATAAAACTAGACATAATTAAATTAGACAAAATTCAGTGAAACTACTAGCTGTTTGCAAAGTTACTGCTCCTTTTGTAGTTTCTTTTTGAATTATGCATATAAATTAATTATAAGTTATTATTTACATAAATTCTGAAATTATAACGCATCAATTAACCAAGAGTCAAATCAAATGTTGAGTGCTCAGCATAATTTTCAAAATAAAATCTTAAAATTAAGACATTTTTCAGATGAGAGTATTTTCTAATCTATTTAAAACTGAAAAGTTACTGTTAAACATAAGGTATGAGATGAACTATTGGCTCCAGCAGGAGACTTCTGACTCTAGGAGTTTATTCTAGAAGTTCCTTTTCCTCCTTAGTATAAATTGTCTGTCAGTATTCAAAGTATTGTTGGCATGTCTTGCATACAAAAATCACATATTAACAAAAGCAACAGAATATTAATGTAGTATTATGTTTTTGAGGAGACTTAAATAGAGTCCTAAAATTCTAATATATTCTAGAGGGCTACCACTGTAAAACTTCTTAAAATTTGTATTCTTGTAGCATTCTCAGCCATGATTTTTATGCTAGTTTATTTTCATAGTAAATTGGAGAAGTAGAACAAATTCATTTGATAAAATATAGTTAAAATATTTATCACATGGAACTTAAATGTGAACATTTGACTGACTACCGAAGAGCTCTTCCTGTTTTCTTTGTTCATTTGATAAGTATTACTTTAGCAACCATTTTCCTGATGCAGTATCATTCTAGAAAATTTGGTTTGAAAAGGAGATTTCAGACATTGAGTGTTTGTTGAATGTGTCTGTGTTGCTGCTAATGTCCAGAACTGGCTATTCTCTGAACTAATTTGGCTGAAATCCAACATAATAAAAGGAAAAATCTGCAAAACATCAAATAACATTAATAATTATTACTTGATGTCCTTAGTCACATGTATACAGTAAATTGTTGACTGCAGAAATTAACATTGGATACAATCCAATAAATTTTAGACATGATTGGCTCATCTGAGCATCATATATATGTTTATATGTACGTGTACATATAAACATATATATGTTCATTCATACCTACATTTGATGTAGATAGCTTAAAGAAAGATGATCCAACTGAAACAAAAACCTATATTTTTTGATGCAGAAGAGTAGCCAAGATTTTTTTTATGTCATTGCTTGACATTTATTGTGTGTTTATGGCTTCTAATGACTGTTTTGTTCATATTTCTCTAACTATTTTCAAAATGTATTTTCCATTAATGCTTTCTCTTTGAACAAATCAGTGTCCTAAGAATATAAACTGAAAAGCTTGGCCCATTCTATTAACCTAAATAAAAAAGTGAAAATCCATTTCCTTTCTACTAATTTTTTAAAAGTTCATGTTGAATTTCATTCCTAGTGAATTTCATTCCTAGTGATAAATCTTTACAATATATTTAACAAAACATAACTTGGATGTATAAAAATATATTTTCCCATGTATGTATCAGAGTTTCAAGTTATATATTCATCTTTTAGAAAGGACAAAATTTTGGAGTTGAAAGGGACATCAGCTTTCATGCAGTTCCCACCTGTAGCTTAAAAAAAAATTCCTGCTACATTTCTCACAAATTGACGTCCAGTGTCTCCTTGAAGACGTCTGACAGGGAACATTATGCCTTCTAAGGCAGCCTATTCCCCTTTTTGGTAATTAATTAATAGAAAATATTTCTATTTATTAACCTAAATTTTCATCTTTACAACTGTTAAACATTGTTACTGGTTCTGCTCTTTGGGTCAGAACAAGTCTTTTGCTTTGTTCTCATGACCATTCTGCTTATACTTGAAGACAAACTCCTGTGGCTCCCCAAAGCCTTGTCTTCTGACTTGCCTTCCCGGTTCCTTCAGCCAATTCACATATAGCGTTGATCAGAATCTTTTGCCTTCCTGATCGCCATCCTCTGGAGCAGTGGTATCAAACTCAAATAGAAAAGGCTATGGACCACATGTTGACATAGTTTTAAAATGTAATATTATCTTTGTTGTATTGTACTTGTATTTATTTTGTTAGATATTTCCCACTTATATTTTAATCTGGTTCCTGCCACACTTGGGAGTGAGGGCTACATGCAGGATCATATGTTAGCTACCTGTCCTTTGGATAGTCCATAAGTTAACAATGTCTTTTCTAAACTAACCCAAACACAATATTCTACATGTGGTTGAACCAGGACAGCTTTTTATTATTCAGTACTACTGGGTTTATGATATCAGTTTAAAAAATTGGTAATTAAATGAATGAGATAATTTACAAATTTTACAAAAATTTTTACAAAAAGCATAAGAGCACATTTCTGTTATATCAGTCACATACATTATAACTAGGAGATTTTTTTTTCCCAAACAGAAATCAATTCTGTCATTTCATGAGTGTAGGAAGCTCCTTATAAAAACTCTCTACCACTACAGAGCTAGCTATACATTCTCTCAAATGTATGAACTTTCAGAGTTATCTGGGCCCACAGGGGTTAAGTGATTTACCCAAGGTCATAATCCACTCTGTGAATATGTGTCAGAAGTGGGACTTGAGCCCAGGTCTTTCTGACTCCAGTGCTAGCTCCATCCACTGCATGTCACACTGCCTCTCCTAGGAGATCTATTGATACTACAAATAGCGTATGATTAAAGTGCTGTGATATAGATGTATTTGTACATATGCACATATATTGTTATAGATAGCTATACACTTAACCGTCATATCTATTTCTTTCACAAATAATCCATGACTGAGTATTAAACATTTGGAATTGTTTATTCTTTCTTACTAAACCCAGTATTTTGGTACTATACAAAATCTCTGTTCCAGGAATTTCAATGAACGGACAATAAGTTTACTGACAAGTTTCTCTTATTAATGTAGTTTACAGTATTGTAGAGGGGTAAAGTAAAGGGCTTTAAAAATTTTATTTAGAATTGAGATATTTTTGTTTGAAGTTCTGATATTTGCTGTCATTTAGTAGATTTAGGAGTATTAATTCAGGAATTTAACTCTGCTGTTAATCATCATCATCAATAAGACTTTTTAAAGAATTTATTATGTGTCAGTCACTAACCTAAGCATATGGGGTGACACAAAGAAAGACAAAAAATGTGATCCCTGCCTGTAAATCCAATAATTGCTACCAGTTAAAATGGTGGTACTTTGATTGTCTGTGGAATTCTCATATAATAAAACCACTCTACCTAATGAAGGAGTTGTGATGAAATAGCTTTATAAACCTCAAAGTGCCACATAAATAGGAGTTTATACTATTTGAGTTTCCTTTACCAAATATGCACTAAATCATTTAAACCTTGAAATTGTTTTTATCTTTTTCTCAGATTTACAAATTTTCCAAGGCTGTTCAAAATTGAAATCTAATTTGTTAGCCTAGAAAATATTTCATGAAATTTGTGGCTGAGTAATATTTTTCCGTGTTTGGTTCATCATTTAATTTACTGAAAGAAGAAAATTAGTTGGACTATTTACAGTGACATTTCAACATTAATCTAAGTTTGTGTTTTATTTATTCAGTGCTTTTTCGATTGCGAATCTTACATGGAAAACTATTACCTTATCTCTTTAATGAATTTTCAGTCAGTCTGACCTCGATGAATGTATCCCATCTTCTTGTCTCACTAATTTATTTACATATATATGCATATAATCATATGTGTATAATTTCATATAGTGGATAGAGAAGGGGGTATTGAAGTCAGGAAGATATTGGTTCGTCTCTGACACACTGACAGGGTGACCTAGAGAAAGTCACTTAGGTTCTCAATGCCCCAGGCTGTTCTCTAAGGACTTACATTAACTGATAGTAATCCTGGGAAAAACCTTAATTTAGAAAGAAAAGTCAGGGTCACCCACTGTATCTGTTGTATCTGCCAGTATAGCTGGAATTTAAATCCAGTTTTCTTTTCAGCACTCCATGCTCTTTTAGGCAGTAAGATGCAGACCCTCTGTACTGGTAGAGAAGGTTTCTCCCTGGGAGCTCCTGATACTTAATGACATCACAGGTTGAGTCAAACAGAATTCTGTGCGTGTATGTTAAGTATGTATGCAGGTGAATATATGAATACACAGAGAGTCATGAATTTAGAGCTGGAAAAGATAGGAGAGGTCATCTAGTCCAACCCTTTTATTTTGTTGTTGAGGAAACAGACCCAGAAATACCAAGTGACTTTCCAAGTTTACGTAGGTATTAAATAACAAAGCTAAGATTCTAAAACAGAACTGTTACCAGCTGCACCATGCCATTTGGTTACTTTAGTTCCCTCAGTTGTAAAATGGGGACAATAGTAGCACTCACCTCATACCAAATAAGGTAATATTTATTAAAAATACTTAGCATAGTGGTACAGAGTAGGTGCTATATAAATAATTGTTCCTTTCTCTTCAGGGCTTCTTAAATGTTTTAAACCAAACCTCTTTCTCACTTGTCATAGTATACTGTTATACTTTCTTTTAAAGGCATTTCTTTAAAGATAGAGTAAATTTAGTGTTTCTGGGTCCCAATGTCTACTTCTGTAAAAAAAAAAAAAAAAAAAAAGGTTAAATATCTAAAGTCTCTTCTACCTCTGTGTTCTAACTTAAATATATGAATTAGGTGACCCAACCACGGTGCCTTTTAAATGGGATTTACCAGTTATTCTTAAATATGATTATCTCATATAATCTGTGCTCCCATAAACAAATTTTTTGTAATTAATTGAGATTAAAATCTGAAATATTGTATGGAGAATTATTTCTTTGTATGTGCTTCTACACGTATGTATTGGGTTATTCTGATTGCCTTTCTTAGATCACAACATGAACTTTTTTTGTTTCTTTTACTAGATGTAACCACTCCTGAATCTCCGAAGAAAGGAACAGAAGCCTCAGTGTTGAATGGCAGTGTAACATCACAAACAAAAGCCGATGGTGTAAGTGGCCCACCAACAACAGTGCAACGGAAGAAACTTCTTAAAGCCCCGACTTTGGCTGAACTGGACAGCTCTGAATCAGAGGTAAAGTAATCCAGCTTTTTCCAGCTTCAATGTGGAAACTTCTTTCTTCAATTTAGGATGCCTGGACACCACTAAAAATATAGTAGTACTTCAACTGATACTTAACCTTTTCTTAGTTTTCTATTCTCTTACATAAGAAGTAAAAATTGGGGCATTTATTGAGAAATGGAACAGTGGCTCAGTCAGGTACCACTTAGCAATGATCATTTCAGAATGACCGTGGCATCTAGAATTTAAATCAGCTCGGACATATCAGGTCCCTATTATGTGCAAAGTACTATGCTGGGCAGGATACAAGGATAAAAATGAATTAGCCCCTTGATGATGATGATTAACAGCAGAGTTAAATTCCTGAATTAATACTCCTAAATCTACTAAATGACAACAAATATCAGAACTTCAAACAAAAATATCTCAATTCTAAATAAAATTTTTAAAGCCCTTTACTTTACCCCTCTACAATACTGTAAACTACATTAATAAGAGAAACTTGTCAGTAAACTTATTGTCCGTTCATTGATTCAATGAACTTATTTTCTGTTGGTAGTTAGTAGAGCTGGTATTTGAATCAAGATATCTTTTCAGTACTAGATGTTCTTTTTTTTTTTTTTGGAGGGCAGTTGGGGTTAAGTGACTTGCCGAAGGTCACACGGCTAGATTTTTGTGTTAAGTGTCTGAGGCCGGATTTGAACTCAGGTCCTCCTGACTCCAGGGCCGGTGCTCTATTCACTGCGCCACCTAGCCGCCCCACTAGATGTTCTTTTAACCAATAAGATCCAGACCTTCATCACAAACCAGTTTTTTAATGTTTTTGGTGACGTAATTCCAGCTATTAAGAAAAAATGACCGCCACGGAGAGAAACAGTCTGTTATATGAGGTCGGGAAAGTTCTTTCATTATGTGCAGAGAATGATGCCTGTCACTGGCCTATACCCTGGAAAGTGTATTAGATGTGCCACCATTAAAAGCCAGCCCAGTAAATATGCGGAAATGCAGGGGCTTTAGGTGCTGCTTGCACCAAGGACTTTACACTAGTATCTCATTTGACCTTCACAACAGTCCTGGGAGGTAGGTGCTTATGTCATCCCCATTTTACAGCTAGTAAGTGTCAGAGTTTTAGATTTGAACTCGGGTCTTCCTCTCTCCAGGCCTGGTACCCTATCCACTGTACTACCTAGCTGCCCCTAGGGTTGAAATAAAAAGCAACTTAATAATAATACAGCATGTTTGAGTATATATTTTCTTTATTTATTTAGCATATTCTCTTATTCATAAAAAAGTCAAGAAATACTTTTCACATTTTCATAAATGAAACCCTGTTCACACAAACTCATGTGTGCTGTTTTTCTACTTTAAAATAGTAATGATAATGCCAACAAGCTTCTCTTTAAAAAAAAAAAAGTATAAAGTTAAAGGAGCAGCTGGAGAAAACTAGTTAGCACTCATTCTTCTATTCCCAGACAGTTGTTTTTTTCCTTACTTGTTCCTATTTGTTTTTTATATCTGTTGGCTCTTAACTCTAGTTATATGGATTGATACAAGTAGAAATGGTGACTCTGTGGGGATGGGGTGGTGGGGGAAGTGCCTGGAAGAAAGGGGAGATGTCAGGAAGTATGAGGTGTTGTTTGGTTGACCTTTTCCTGGAGTAAAGGCACTTAATCTCAAAACCTGAAACTTGAAAGAAAAAATTAAATGTAAACAGGTTTCAGTCACTTGCAAAATCACTTCTCTCTCCCAAAAACTTAAACCTAAGCTTAATAAAAACATTTATTTATTTTGCATTGAGGAAGAAAAGTTAATCCATTTAACTTTTTAAACTCCATCCTGGAGTAGAATGCTATCCAACCTATATAACCTTTTCTTAAAGATGGTTGTCTTCTAAGGTGCACATTTGCATCAGAAAACTATTATAAGGACATCTCTTCTCCTATAGAAATGTTCTTTAGTGATACTCTTGACTTTCTGTTTTGAAGCAAAAGTATCTCCACACACATATACCATCTAACCCACTGACCTAGCTTTTTACCCAGTGATTTTATTTTTAAATTTTATTTTATTTTCAAATGGTTAAAATTTTCTCTCCCTACACTCCCTACTCCACCATTGGAAAAAAATTTTAAACTATATTATAACAAATATGCTTAGTCAAACAAAACAAAATGCCACATTGATCATATCCACAAGTAAATATTTCATTTTGCACTTTGGTAAGTATCTCATCATTCTTCCTTTGTAATTGTGGTTGGTAATTGCATTGATCAAAGTCTTTCATAATTATTTTATTTTATAATGTTATTGTTATTGCATAATTTATTCTCCTGGTTTTTATCACTTCACTCTGCATCAGCCATATAAATCTTTCCAAGTTTCTCTGAAACAATTCCTTTCATTGCTTTTATCTAGTTCTCTTACTCCTTCTGCCCCTTCCCATCAGGCTTCTTTTTGAGAGAATGTAGCCATTAGTGTGTTCTCATGTGTTTCTTTCACTAGACTCTCCATCTCTCAACTCCAGGCTTGTCCACCTCAGCCCTCTTCTCCTGCTGTCACTTAGTTTCTTTCAAGTTCCAACCAAAATCTTACCTTCTACAAGAAGCTTTTCCAAGTCTCCCTTAATGCCATTGCTTTCCTTCTGAAATTATCTGCAGTATATTCATTGTATCTCTTGTTTGTACATAGTTGTTTCCATGTTGTCTTCTGTTAGACTGTGAGCTCCTTGAGAACAAGGACTGCTTTTAGTCTTTTTTTCTTGGAATGTTTCTCTTTCCTCACTTCAACCTTTCAGAATCTCTAGCTTCCTTTAAGACCTTCATCACAAACCAATTTTTGAAATGGTTTTGGTCACATAATTCCAGCTATTAAGAAAAAATTATCTCTAGCTTCCTTTAAGATTGATTTCAAGCTCAGACTTCTACCTGAGGTTTTTCCTGGTTCCTCCGAGTGTTAATGCGTTCCCCTGACAACACTTACTTTGTATTTGCTTTATATGGGCCTTAAAACATATATGTGCATGTTGGCACCCCCCCATCCCCTTAGAATTTAATCTTCTTGAGGGCAGAGACTTTCTTGTTTTGTCTTTGTGTCCTCTGTCAGTTAGGAAGCATTTACTAAGTGTGTCCTATGTGCCAGGCACTGTGCTAAGCTCTAAAGATACAAAGAAAGGCAAAGCACCATATCTGCTCTCAAGGAATTCACAGTAATGGGGAAGATCATATGCAAATTATTGCATGTCCCCCCTGGTTGCACTGCTTTGGACTTCTTCAACATTCATTGTGTACTTTCCCTTACCCCCTTACTCCTAGTTTTCAGTTTCCTTTGGTACGTCATCTTCCTCCATGGTAAGTTCCATGAGCGCAAGGGCTTTCTTTCTTTTTTGTATTTGTATCCTCAGCCCTTAGCACAGCGCCTGACATATAAATAGACGCTTAATAATTGCTTATTGACTGACTGAGATTCATACAGGAGAAACTGAAGAGTACTTAGAACCTGGTGGGGTGTGTTGTGTGAGGAATAGCAGAAAGGCCAGTGTCACTGGATAAAGAGTGGGGGTAAGGAGATATGTGAAAAGACTAGAAAGTGAGGCGCAGGAGAACCACTTGTGAAGAACTTTGAAACCGTTTGCAAAACAGAAGAAGTGACAGTGTCAGAGTAGAGAAGATGGCACGTATGAGACATGTTATGAAGGTTGAAACAATATGACTTGACTGACTGGATTGGGCAGGCGTTGGTAAGAGAGTGAAAAATTGAGGAGGACACTTAGACAGCCATCCTGGGAGGAAGACAGTGCCCTCAACAGTAATAGGAAAGTTGGAAAGAGGGGAAAAGTTTTTGGGTTTTGGGAGGGTCAGGGAGTGGTGGTGGAATAAATCAATTTCGGATATGTTGAGTACAATATGTCCCCAATACATCCAGTTTGAGATGTCTTATAAGCAGTTGGAGATGTGATTCTGGAGTCAGAAGAGAGTTTAAAGTTGGACAAATAAATCTGAGAATCATCTGAGACAGAATTTGAACCCTGGTTCTCTGAATCCAAATACAGTGCTCCGAATCTACTGATGATTACAAATATGAGTACTTCCTAATAGCGATGATAACTGAATCCATGGGAGCTGACGAGATCACCAAATGAAATAGTATAAAGTGAAAAGAGAATAAGGCCCAAGAGAGAGCCCTGTGGGATATCAGTGATTAGTGGGCATGATGTGAATGAAGATCCAGCAAAGGTGCCTGATAAGGAACAACCAGATAGGAGGAAAAACAGACTATGGAGCACCTGGGTCAATGCAAGGCACAGTTGTCAGCTGAGAAAGTGGGAGGAGGGGACCCATGGGAGCTTTGAAGAAAGCTGAAACGCTTTGGAAAAGGTCTGTAGTTAGGTGCGGCTAGGTGGCGCAGTGAATAGAGCACCGGCCCTGGAGTCAGGAGTACCTGAGTTCAAATCTGGCGTCAGACACTTAACACAAAAAAAACTAGCCGTGTGACCTTGGGCAAGTCACTTAACCCCAACTGCCCTCTTAAAAAAAAATTTAAAAAAAGCAAAAAAATGGAAAAGGTCTGTAGTGAGTGGGATAGTAAGTTGATTAGTAGGCTTAAAAGGATTGGCTTGTCATATTGAGGGCCCAGTTAAGATCATGCAACACAAATGTGTAGTGGATCTATTCCACATGGGTTTATGCTTTTTTTTTTTTCCAGTTTCATGCTGCAGCATGTGTAGGAACAAAGACAGCAGATGGTAGGAATATTCCAAAGCTGAGCAAGATCACCAGTATAATAAGCGAGCAGAGAGCCCGAGGAGAGGACAATGTAGAGCTGAATTGGTTCAGAATGGGGAAAGGGGAGAGTAGTGTAGCTAGTGCAGGGGTGATGATCTGTGAAATAACTGAGGGGTAGAGGCATTAAACGTCATGGTGAGCAGGAAGAACAGGATTTGGAGTTGCCAAGTAGAGCAAGTGGTAGAATGATAACACAGTTATCTGATAAGGGAATTTCAGAGTTTATGAACGTGGAAGTGGCACATTTGTGGATAATGACAAGATGAAAGGTATAACATCTTAACATCTTTCTGTGGGGCTGAGGTTTTATGCTAGAGTGTTTATGAGGACTTGTGAAGTTAGAGTATTCACAGGAGTATCAGTATTTATGTTGGACTCCCCTGGTATGAGGACAGGAAGTGGAGAGGAGAGAAAGACTGTGAGTCAAGTACTGAACTCCTTGAGGAAAGAAGGGAAGTGTCCTGGAGCTGGGTATCAGCTATCAGAATTTTGATTCAGTGGTAGGGCACAAAGCTAGCAAGTAGCAGAGACAGGATTTGAACCCTGGTTCTCTGAATCCAAATACAGTGCTCCGAATCTACTGATGATTACAAATATGAGTACTTCCTAATTCATAGTTGTAAACATGCCTTAGACTTTCTGCTGTTTGCAGTGCCTTTACCAATGACCAAGATGATTTCATTCATCTCCTCCCTATCTCCTGCTGCTATAAACTTAACATATATGAACAGCTCATATTTTGCAACTATTGATCTCACTCTTTACAAACTCAGACTATTTCAGTGTACCATTCAAGTGCTTTTATCTGCCAGCCTTTCTGTTTGCCTCATCCTACTTTTAAAAACTTTGATGTTCTGGCATCCTACCTTCTATTACTAACTTGTAACCTGCTCAGTTGAACTAAATTAAAAGCGTGGCTTTGATGTCTGCAGGTTGACTATACTAAAACCTCATCATTAACTGCTGTACCACATTATTAACTATGTCCTGTGAAGTTTATGGTATTAGGATATGTGGACTGAGAAGTTTAAATTTTAAATATCAGCTCTTAATTTTTTCATTGAATTTTAGACACTATGGCCACATATAGTTATTCTTTTATGTTAGTGGTCATTAATTTTCAAGTGATAAAGTAAAATCTCTGAAAATAGTTTTAACTAATAACAGAAATAGCTATCTTGGTAAAATAATAACTTTTCCCATCTTTTATTAAGAGTCATTAGTTCATTTATAGACCTTTTGTCTGACTTTCCAATTTTCTATATCTTAAAATGTAGAAATGATGAAATGTATTATTTCATATGACACATTGATACAAAAAAAACGGGTTATCTTCTTAGGAATTTCTGGATAAGACTTTTTTTTAAGTAAATACTAAAGATATTACATAGGCTGAATTGGGACACATAGGCCCAAGAGAAATTGATTAATTTATTCACTGCCAGATCCTATAGCTCCCTAACATGGGCTAAATGATGCAAATTGTAACCTATCCTTGCCTACTCACTCTTTGAAACTTTTGTCCATTTCTCATAAATCTTTCACAGGGATTCCATCCATTGTCTTAGTGCCATTCTTGAGATCACTTGGCATTGTTTGAATGCCAGTGGAACATAATATGTCATTTAGCAGAGTCTTAGCCCAGCCTCATTGGATATCAACAGGAGAAGGCTCATTCCTTCACATATTCTGTATACCAGCTTTTTTGCTGTTGCCTGCATGTGCTTTTACAAAATAGACTGTCTTCTCCTGCCTAAAATGTGTTCCTTCTCACCTCTGCATTATAGAAACCTAAGATTTCTTCAGAGCTCAGCTCAAGTGCTACCTTCCACCAGAAATCTATTCTGATCCCTTTAGTGTCTAGTGCTTTCATGTGTGCATACGTGTTTTCCTCCAGTAGAATGTAAATTACTTAAGGTCAGGCACTACTTGCTTCTTGTCTTTGTGTCCTCAACATCCAGCATCATTGTAGTAGGACCTCAATAAATAAGTGCTTGTCACATTAAAGGAATTACTGAATCAAATGCTTTTTAAAAAATAACCAACAAATAATTTGAAGGGTGGGATTTCATAGTTCCTATACCTTTCAGTCATTGTGTGAGTATAAATATGTGGGCTTTCGTAGAATATCATTTATACCTTTCTCAAGGCTTCAGTGAGGATGCCCGCTGTGCATATGTAGATTATTCTCATAACAATTTTATAGAGTTTTTAGAAAGTAAGGGGTATGAACCAGTAATTATTAGTAACTTTCTTAATTTACTTTTTCTTTTAGTAATAATAGATCTGATTTATTTTCAATCCTTTGGTAATCTCCCCACTTGCCATTATTTGAGAATAGACCCTCTCAAAGAAAGTCATATATGAAAAATATTTATAACAATGCTTTTGTGGCAGCAAAAACTAAAATCGTGATAGATTGTCCATTGTCAACCAGATGAAACTGGCCTCTAACCTGGTCTCCCAGGGAGACCAGGTTAGAGGAACTGGGACTGAACAAAGCATGCTAGAGACAGGAAAGTCAGGAATCAAATAAGTTTAATTTCAATGTGAGGGAAACAACTTGAAAGCAAAGACATGTGTGATGGAACCCTTCCCCTAGTCAGGGGTGGGGGTGGGGGAGGGAATGACCTGCTTTAGTATGGGGAGATTGAAATATTTATACCAGTGGCTGCACAGTGAGCTGTAGTCCTGAAAATGAGGGGTAACAGCAACAATGTGACAGGTTAGAGTCATAGCAGGGGATTTTACTATGGCTGAGATCATCCAGAGGGTGAGCGCAAAGGATAGTTGTTATGTTAAGCCAAAGGCGTGGCTTGCTTGCTGGGTCTTAACTCTAGAAAATAGGGTTTCTCCTAATATTCTGACATTATCACATGGGGAGATGGTGAGGGGAAGGTACCTGAGTGATATGAGATAAAGAAGAAAAGAGAACTCTTGACTAATGCTCTAATTTTTTTCTTTGAAATATGAAGCATGGTTGACAGGGTAGGGAAGCAGGGAGCTATGGGAAGTTTGAGTAGGAATGGCACCTTTTCCATTGTGAGTGGGATTGATTGAGTTGTGAGCTGATTAGAGAAGTGTGAAAGAATTGATTTGCTATCACTAAGGTCTAATGGAGATTATGTAACACAATTACAGATTGTAGTGAGTAGGGCTTCATGATTTTCCCCAGCTTCATTCAACATCACATAAGTGCAAATAGTCTTAAGGCTGAAACTTGACTAGACAGGACCAGTGATAGGATAAGAAGGCAGGGGATTCAAGAGAAAAGACTGCAGAGCTGGATTCATCAGTGGATCAAAACATCAAAAGAAGAGTGTTGCCAGTTCAGAGAGGATGACCTGAGAAAGCATTGGAGTGTATGATAAGGAGGAAGACTAGATTAGGGGTTACAAGGCAGAGTGCAAAGTGGAACAACCACAGAGACTGATGAGATAAAGGAATCTCAGAGTTCCATGAGCATAAAAGTGGATCATCCTGTTTCGTAGTCCTACTTGCTTCATGTTTCAATTTATAGAAGTCTTTCTGAGTTTCTTTGAATTCTTCAGATTTGTTGTTTCTCACAGAACAGTAATATTCCCTTACATTTACATACTAAAATGTGATCAGCCTTACCTCAATAGATAAAAACCTACTTTACCTCCAATTTTTTTGCTGGTACAGAAAGTACCATTACACATATTTTCTCTCACTCTCTTTGACCTTGCTGGGAGAGATACATAATACACATGCATATATACATATGTGCATATATATATATATGTATATATATGTATATATACACACACATATGTGACTGGGGATGTATATACACAAACACATATTTGTACACAGATGTGTGTATACATATATATGTATGTATGTATGTGTGTGTGTATGTGTGTGTATATATATATATATATATATATATATATGCGTAGTAGTAGTATTTCTAGATTAAATAATATGTACAGTTTGGTTTCTTTCCAGTTTAATTCCAAATTATTTTTGGAGCAGTTGAACTAATTTAGTTTTACCAACAGTGTATTATATTATCCTACCCACCACTTCCTCCACTAGTTTCTCAGAATAGGAGCTATCCCAGAGATTATACAGAAAAGCAGACAATAACAAGTCTTGACTCTGCAAAGTCTACAGTGGATTCAACATGAAGTATGACTCTGAGGGCTTGATCTGGCTTCTCTCTGTCTTTGTGAACAATCTCAGATGATTCTTAGTTCCATGACTTCAGGCTGGGGTAATCCTGGGAAAGTATCTCATCTGCATGGTTATCCTGAGGCAGGGCTGGATTCCAATGCAGGGTTTCATGTGCATAATTAAACCCTTGGGAACTGATGAAGTCACTAAGTGAGAGTATGAAGAGAGAAAAAAAGAGCAACCAGATTCAAGCCTTGGGATACACCCACTCTTAGAAGCCTTGAGATGGATGATAACCCAGCACAGACTGAAATGGAATGATCACATAGGTAGGAGGATGTGGATGGAGTAGATGGCTTCTGCTGTTCTCTCTGGAGGCAGTACAAGCTGGACAGGTAAACTGCATCTAGTGCTGAGGTCTCACCTTGAGAGCTGTAGTTCTTGTTCCTCCATATCCAGCTCTGTTGTAGTCCACTGATTTAATTGGCATTTCTGACTTTTTCATACTGACAAATTGGGGGGTTGGAGTATTATGTTCTGGGTCTCCCGTTACTGTACAAATGATAGTTGAAGAAAAGTACACCAAATTACGTAGCAGAGATCAATTTCTCCCAGTCTCCTTCCTCATGTTTAGTTCAGTCCCTTAAATAGAGGCTTCAGCAAAGAGGCATCTTCAACATCTCCGGTCATTATTGTCAGTGGGAAGTACTATATAAGTCAATAAACATTTGGAATTTTTGTGATGATATAATTTATACAAAATTAATCTTAATTTTTATATACTATTTTTACATTCACTTTGATAGAATTTGAAAATCCCTTTCAAATTGTTTCTAGCTGCTCAACCAAGAAGGAAGGTATGCTGCCAGTCCAACTTTTTAGAACTCCCACTTTGCCTTTTTCAAAGGGGCCTGAAGGAGGGCTGTATAATTTTAGACCTAGAAGGGACCTTTTAAAAGATTATCTCATTCAATCCCTTATTTTAGAGATACAGAAGCTGAGACTTGTAGAGGGAAAGTGATTTCCCAAAGGTTACAAAGGTAGTTAAGGGCAGGTCTAATACCAGAACACATGTTTGCTAACTCTAGGGAAATGACTTCTCATCCCTTCTACTCCCATGCTTCCTTTCTTCTTTAAAGGTTTTTCAGAACAACAGACATTTATGTAATCTAATTTATAGATAAGAATAGTTACTAAACTCTGAAGGTTTGGGTATTTTGGGTTTTTTTGTTTTTGGTAGGGTTGTACTAGTGGAAAGAGCTTTTCTTCAGAATTCAAAAGAACAAATCATCTGTCTATCCCCATCCCATTCTACCCCTTCTGCCTCTGCCCTCTTTTTTTTTTTTTTACCAGTAATAGCTAGGAAGATAACCATTAAATATTCATGATAAGGATAAAGGCAAACTGAAAAAAGCATTTACTTTAAATATAAAATTGTGTGTGTGTGTGTTAGGCATTTTGAAGTTGGTAAAAAAAATGGAACCAAAAGTGAAAAAAAAAACATTTAGGAAATGTTAACATATTCACCCTATTACCATTTCACTAATAATCTATCTAAGTTATTTTCAGCTTTATTCAATTAAGGGCACATTTCAGTCTGGCCCACAATCTTGGAGCTGCCCTAGAAGCTTGATTAAAACTTTGCCTAAATCCTGAATCTATAATGAAATTTTCTAACCAAGCCTAAGGATAAAACCAACCTTAAGTTAATCGTGCCTATACCTGAAACTTGCATATTTGAACTGTGTGGCCATAAACAAAACCCCATTGCCTACCTGGTGGCAACACACCTTCATTGCAGACTAAGGATCTGAGAGGAAATAATACATTTTTAAATGTAGAACTTCCAAAAAACTGTTCCAAAACAATGTTCAACAGAAAAAGAGTGTGTTTCATATCCATTTATAAACAAAGAGGGAAAAAAGAGATAATTTGCCCTTAGCATCAATAAATTTAACAATTTTTAACATCACCATTGAATATCTTTGGGATTATTTTGTTGGGGGAGTGAGGAAGAAAGAAAAAGATAGCATAGCTGGCAGAAAAAATACTGAATCTGCAGCCAGAGAAGGTAATTTATGTCCTGGCTCCTCTACACTATGATATTGGGCAAATCATGTAATCTCTATGGGCTTTGCTTTTCCTTATTTGTAAGATATAACTGTTGGATTAGTTGACTGAAGTTGTAGAAATAACATCTACTCCCATACAGTCTAGGTTAGCTTAGTAGGTTATCTTTTCCTCATTTATTGAGACTTAATTGGTCCATGGGAATAGGGCTAAAACCATAAATGTAGCTTTCTGGTGATCTAAGGACAAAAGCTAGCCTGGGAAGAGTCAGCTCCATCTTAGGTCTGACACACACGCTTCTGGTGTGTGCTGACCAGCTTGCCAACATGGCTAACAAGAAGCAGGGAAGCTGTTCCCAACTGAATCAGTGTTGTATCTTTGATAAATATCTTTTTTCACGCAATACCCAGATAAGCTTCCTTTGGCTACTAATTGGATGGACTACGAATATTTTCAGTATGTTCAGCTCCCAAACCTGCACCACCAGACCAGCCCAAGTCTGGCCTGACCTACAACAATTTATAAGGTACCTTGCAGTGTGATATCTGTTACCCTATGACTCTGTGAGGTGAGACTTGGCAGATTATGTAACAGTCATTCGTTGAAAATAATTTCAATTGTACCCCCACTCAGCATGTTCTTAATCTCTGTTCCTACCCAAAAGGGGCGTTATCCTAGTGCTACTGGCTAGCTCTTCCTCCTTGAAATTCATGTGACCTACACTATATCTGGGATAAAGATTTCACTTGTGTTGCTTGATTTGTTAAACATAGACTAAAGAGTGTGGAAGGTCACTGCTCAAACCTTCTTTGTTTGAATGTCATGGTTTACACAGCCTCTTCCCCCTTCTCCCCCTCCCCCCACCGTGTTTTTTGACTAGATTCTTTGTGCTAGAGCTTGTTTGAATCTAATGATTTCAGATTCCAGTAGGTTTTAGGTAAGTCTAGTTTATAGTAAACAGCTAATTCCTAAGAACACATTAGAAATTAGTCATTAAGACCTATCTAACTACCATTTATCTCACTTTTCAAGTAAAGATATATGCAAAAACCTTTTTTTAAAATTAAGTTAAGGAAGCTACTGATATCTTACTAGTATAAAAAATATAACAATTGACAATTTCCACTGGTCTTGTGGGGGCAGTGTTTCAAGCTTCATAGTACAATTAATGCTGCTTTCAATTTTTACAACTAAGTTGGGAATTTGCCTCTTGGTTTATGATGTGTTGAAGCAGCTAACTTTTAGTTTTTTGCACTGGATTCATAAGACAGCCTGACTTAATGGATAGAAGAAAATGGATTTGTGATGAGGAAGACCTAGGTTCCAGTCTGATGTTTTGACAATAGTTGTGTGACCATGAGCAATCGTGTAAGGTCTCTAAGCTTCACATCACCCTCTTAGACGCAGGCTTATAAACAGTTTGTGATCCTTATCAGTGGAGGGAATTCCCACTAATCACTAATCCTTGGCATTTTGATGCACTAAAGTTTTTAATTCTTTGCTGATTTTACTTTTTTTGGTCATGATTGCTAAGGTAATAAAGATATTTTAAACCAAAATTTGTCATGATTTAATATTAGGGGAAAATGGCCCAGTTATAATCCTTACTTTTCCCTCCATACCTCATCCTAGGAGGAGACAGTACACAAGTCAGCAAGCAGCAGCAGCATATCTCCCTCCTTTCTGGAAGACCCCATGCTAGAGGCTGTGCCAAGCAAAAAGAGTGAGTATTAGTGTTCAGACAGAGCATTCTGCATCACCATCATCACTGCCATTGTCATCGTCATCATCGTCGCTGGGACTTAG
The DNA here is from genome assembly GCA_028646575.1 of Pseudocheirus occidentalis. Taxonomy (NCBI): domain Eukaryota; kingdom Metazoa; phylum Chordata; class Mammalia; order Diprotodontia; family Pseudocheiridae; genus Pseudocheirus; species Pseudocheirus occidentalis. The sequence continues at coordinate 170,646,651 of CM053594.1, read as the reverse complement.
GTCATGCTTTAAGGCTTGCACAGTGCTCTGCACGTCATGGATTATCTGTTTTGATTCTTATAACAACCCTGTGAGGTAGGTACTGTCGTTATTCTGATGTTCAGATGAGGAAACTGAAGCAGGCGGTGGTTAAATGAGTTGCCCAGGGTCACGCCACTAGTAAGTGTCTGAAGACAGATTTAACTTTAGGTCTTCTTCACTCAGAGTCCGAGGCCCTCTATACTATGATGCTGGTTTGTCTTGACTACATCAGAACAGTTATGTAATAAATGATGATGTTTCATCAGGATATCTCAATACATCCTTTGGCAGTTTGGAGGTGTCGAGAAGGCACACTGGAATTTTACCAGTCAGGATTACACGATTTTTCTTTTTCTAATGCTGCTAAGAAAGTTATCAGGTGGAGCTGATAGTCTCTTAATTACTAATCTCATGTCCTCTTGGTCTTACTGCTTGACAGCTAAGTGGTACGGTGGGTGGGGCACCAGGCCTGGAGTCAGAGAGATTCATTTTTCCAGATCCAAATTACTATTGTTGTGACCCTGGACAAATCACTTGAACTCTGTTAGCTTTAGTTTTCTCAACGGTAAAATGGGGATAATAATAGTACCTACCTCCCAGGGTTGTTGTAAGGATCAAATGAGGTAATAATTAAGTGTTTAACACGGTGCCTGGCAAATAATAGGCACTGTATAAATGTTAGTTAGTATTTATTATTGTTGTTGTGTTGTTGTGCTGCCGGGGTTCACTTAAAGTAAATTATTTATCTTCCCAACCTGTTACATATTTTCATTTCTGAAAAATCAAGCTGATTTGTATTAGCAGATAAATCTTTATAATTAGTTATCAGGAAGACTCTTACTCATAGATTGGAGTTGCATATTTATCTGTGTCTGATCTGAAGCCCAACAACATTACACACCCTCAGAGATACCAGAAATATTCTCTTAATTATCCTAGCTTACAAGAAGATATGAAAGAACTAGATTTCCTAAAGTGATTTTCAATTCAAGGTGACCTGCATGTATCTCTATAATTATTTTTTATGTAGTACTCACATTTCCTGGACCATATCTTGATCATGAGAATTCAGTTTTTGTATTTCCTGATTGTTTCAGTGTTTGCTGTTTTACTGGATCTCTGGTCTCATTTATATGAATAATCTCCAGATTCACAGACCATAATTTGTCTACACTTTGTTATGCAGAATGACAATTGTTCGTGCCCTACCATGAATCCTTTACCAAGGTTCCACCCGATGGTCTGGGGCTAGCTTCTGTATCTCTTGATTTTGCCAGGATACTACTGGATCATGAAGACTTGTGCATCAGTTAACGATTCACTCTCACTATACAGGGTGTACAGATAATATTAGTGTAATTTTAAATGGCTAAAGTGAAAAAGAAAAAAAAAGAAGAAGCAGCTTTCACAAACTTAGAACTCTCCTAAAACTTTTGTACTTTTTGTAACTGACAACCTCTTTCTCCACTCATGTATGTCTTTGTCAGCAACCCCTTTTCCTTCCCAGATCTTTCCTGGAGATAGGTTGTAGCCTATTCATACCTACCATTTCCCTCTGGATTGCCCTAGTCTATAGTAGAAAGTACATACCTTTTTTTAAAAAAATCCTTTCAATATTGTCTTTTTTTAAAATCATTTTTCTCCAAGGGGAAGTGGAAGGAAATTATAAAGGAAAAGAAAATCTTGAAGGTATTTACAAATACATGTAACATTTCATTTGATTTTCATTACAACCCCATTGGGAGGGCAGGGCAAAAGACGGAGTTATTTTTTATTAGTTTTATTATTATATATCAAAAAGGTAACTTGAATTTCATCATTAACATTTGCTAAGTGTGTGTGTATGAGAGAGATTTTCCATTTAACTTAAATAGGCTATTAACAGTAATAGCATTTGAACACTTTAAGGTTTGTAAAACTTCATACACCTCATTTGGTCCTCAAGGAACTCTGGGCCATAAAAGCTATTATTTTCCCCATTTTACAGAAGAGAAAATTGAGGCTAGGAGAGGTTTAAGTGATTTAAACTCCGTTCTTGATTTAATCCATCATACCCTTCACTGCACTACCTAGCTGCCTCTCATAGGAAATGGAAGTATGTTTTGTTGTCTTTAGTTGGTTTTTCACAATTAAATTCTAAAGGGAAAGAGTCAAATCAGATAATAAACACTCTAATTGAAAAACCTTTAAAGCTATGCTCTTTTTAATTTTCTTTTTGTGGTTCTTTCAGTGGAATAATCCAATCCATGAATCAACATATTTGGCTTTGTTTTTATTTTTACTTTCTTCATCAAATCAGTCCTGCAAGGTTTACTTTGCAGAGAGTGGAAAGAAGTAATAAATAAAAATTAAATATTATTTTTAGATACTTTTGTTTTCAAAAATTAATGCACAATTATATTGACCCTGAAACACTTTTAAAAAATTATCTTTTTCCTTTAAATTAAATTTTAATGGAGGTCCAGACTTGTAATCATGAGACCATTATTCATATACAAGCCCAGATAATTACTCTGGCTGAGTCATTTCACCACTCTGAGTGTGCTTTCTCCGGTTCCTATAAAATATTCCTATAAAATGTGTGTGAAGTTCACAAATTGTCTATAAAATTTACTTTGTAGTTTCTCTTTCCCAGTCTGGTTTTGGGTGGGTGGGAATGAACTTCATAAATCCTAAATGACTGTATGAACATGAATTGACATCGAAACTCTTGTCAAGGAGAACTATGGTTCAGTAATCAAAATGTAAGGATAAAAGCCTAGAATTCCAAATCCATTATTCTGTACCTCAATTTCTCCACTTCATAGGTAAAGGCACTAATTTCCAATGCCTGTTTAGTAATAATTAGGTATTTTTAATGAAGTAGCAATATCATTTTTACAATTTACTTTGATATTTAAACTTAGAGAAAATGGTTTTTCTATCATTAACTTATTATATACCTTTCTTGAAAGTTTTCCTTTCCTCTTGTAATATCTATGCCAAGTTCATCTATGCAAGATTTTATTTATGTTCTCATATTCTCCAAAAAACCATGAATAAGGAGTACTACCTATGTTCCTATCAGACACCCTGATTGGTGGTATTAGAATACCATAATGGTATGGTATTAGAATACCGTACTAATCGTTGGCAGTATAAGGAGCATTTCTCTTAGAAAACAGTAAAAACAAAATGTTTTTAGGGGTCAGAGAGTTGGTGGTGGTGAGAAAGCTAACTTATTTTGGTTAAATCTTTAGTGCCTCCAAAATTCTTGCCCATATCATCAACACCCCAACCAGAGAGACGACAGCCACCCCAAAGGCGACATTCCATTGAAAAGGAAACCCCCACCAACGTTAGGCAGTTCCTGCCACCGTCCAGACAGAGCTCCAGATCGCTTGTAAGTAATTAAAAAGCTGTGTTGTAGCTTCTTTTCAGGGGGAAGAAACAAATCCAATGGTTTACATTTAAATTTTTTTATGTAAAAGAAATAAAAGTAACATCTAAGTAAAGGATCAGTATTCTCTATATACTAAACTAAAAGTTTTCAGTGACTTTTTTTCACTAGGAAACAGTCACGTTAAAGAAATGTTTTAAAAACTTCAAAGATTCTGTAGCAAAGTCCAATTTGTATAGTATTGAGTTCACTGATGCAGCACATTTTAACATTGAGTTTATTGGAAGAGAAAAATGTTTGACCCATTAATTCCCATTATACTTTGTTTCCCTGTTCACTAAATGAAATAGATAATTGGAAGGGGGAAAAAAACTGGTGCTGTCTGGAAGAATTTACCAGATTTCCCCAAGAGACTGGCAGGCCCAGTGTATGGTTTCTTATTTCCTGGGTCAGCAGGACATAGAGTCCACTAGCCCCCTGCCAACAAGAATTCAACAGTTTTCTGAAAAGCTTCTTGTTTAGTCTCTCCTGGCATAAGAAAGGTTTCCAGTATGTCACAAGGCTTAAATCAATAATTCTGCCTCAGGATCTCAAATTTAATGTTTTGTTGTAATGCTTCCAAATGAGACTAGAAAAGTCATACTTAATTCAAAAATGAAGGAGATCTGGAGCTTCTCATTTTGGTTCATTAAAATTTGATGATTTTTTTTTTCTCAAAGGTTTTGTACAAATGAGACAAAGATAGATTCTCCAAGACTGTGATCCCCTTCATACAGGAAGAAAAAAGTAGAAGGGAAAGGACACTTACTGACCCAAAGTACACACATAAATCCTGAAATTTGTTCAGTGTGTCTCTGTTCCCCAGGAATTCAATTGAGGAAAGCACTAGTATGAAAATCAAAGTTGGGGACTTTTAAAATCTCATTCTTTTGAGATTATAATTTGTGTGAAAACTGATACAGCTCTTATTTCCTTTAAATAGCTTTTTTGGGTTCCTGGCAAGATTTCATTTCCATATGATGAAGAAAATATCCGTGGATATCATATACAGGAAGAATCATTTTAACCTGTGTCTATGGAAACCCTCCCTCTTTAGCAAAAGTTAGTTTACATAGTTAATAGTTACATAGTAAATAGTCATTTTCACAGCAAAATTCAGTAGGTTTGCCACCGATTAAAGGATAACATAATTTTTGGACTTTTTCTTTAATGTTAGTGTAAGTTTTCACCTTTCTATTCAGAAATATCATTCAGTGTTGTTAGCTGCCTTTTGTCCTTATCTTTACAAACCTACATACCTACATAGGCCACTGGGTGGTGCAGGGGTTAGAGGAGACCTGAGTTTGAATTCTGCCTCTGTCTTTTACTAACTGATTCTGGGCAAGTTACTCAACCTCTTGCAGTCTGTTTCCTCATCTGAAAATAGGGATAATAGTACTTAGGGGATTTTTGTAAGAATCAAATAAGATTTTAGAAAGATATGTATATATATATATATATATATATATATATATATGTATATATGTATATATAAATGTTGATGTATATCAAATGAGATTTTATATATGGTATATACATATCTAATTTTTCAGTCAACCAGCAATGAATCAATAAACATTTATTAAGTACGTGCATTGTGCTAAGTGGACTTCACAAACTTTAAAGCAATATATACTATATTATTATTATTATTATAATTATTATATCACCCTGCATGTAGAACATTGTGCTAGGTACCTGGGAGAAATAAAAAGTTTAAATAAGATAAAAGCCTTTGACCTTAAGGAATTTATTCTAGCATATCTATTTATATAAAAACTCTTGCAGACTAGGCTAAAACCATACATATAATATTAAATTTCTTTTGTTTTTTTTTTTCTTTTTGGAGGTGGGAGTACAGGGCAGTTGAGGTTAAATGACTTGCCCAAGGTCACAAGGCTAGTAAGTGTTAAGTGTTTGAGGTCAGATTTAAACTCAGGTCTGCCTGACTCTGGGGCCAGTGCTCTATTCCCTGCACTATCCAGCTGCTCCCATGTAATATTAAATTAAATGTTTTAGATTGATTGCTAACAAATTTAGGCTCATCTGGGAATGCAAATTACTAGTCAAAAGAATATGCCAAAAAAGTCTCCACAACTTTAGGTTAATATATGTAAAAAAAAATAAAAGTAAAAATAAAAGCACTTTGCAGTACTTTTGGTATTAGGTAAATATTAGCTATCCTACTTCCTCATGAAGCTGAATTATTGGTAAGCATACATAGTCTTATGCTGATTTCTTTTATGCGGTAAGAAAGTAAGATGAAACCTATTTAGAAAAACGGTTGTGTAGCAGGTAGAGTGTGAACCTCGGATTGAGGAAGATTTGAGTCCAGATTCTGTCTCCAGCACTAGCAGTATGATCATGGGCAAGTCCCCTTTCCTTAACCTCATTTTCCTCATTGTAAATTGAACATAATCATAGCACCTACCTCACAGGGCTGTTGTGGGGAACAAATGAGATAATATGTGTAAAGCACTTTGTAAATCTGAAAGTGCAAAAAAAAAGTTCACTATCTTTATTATTGCTGTTGTTATTAATAATTTTTAAAGGTATCCTGTGAAATCTCTTGGACTCTTACATTTCTCTAGAATTTTTTAGAACAACATGCGTACACTATATGTATTTCATATAAAATTTTTACTCTTTCAAAAGCCCTCTTAAAATAGCATAAAGCAAAAAAATATATAAAGCATATAGAGGTTAATATTGAAGCACAAGTCTTACTTTCACAATAAGGTCCTCTAGTTTATTAAGAAATTACATTTTTTTAAGTTAAGAAGAGTGATGATAATTCAAATAAATACCCCAGTTTTATAAAAGAGTCTATTCTTTTGTGTTCGAAATCCTTCTACTGAGACATATAACAAGTTTTTACTAATAATCTTAATTTTTATCACACCTTTCTTCCTCCCCTTTTACAGGATGTCTGAAGTTTCTTTATTCAACTTTGGCCAAATGATTGTAATTTTCCAGCAGAGTGAATGAAGGCTAGTCTTTAAATTCCTTCTCTGATTTATGAAACCAAACAGCTGGTTATTAGAATTTCTTAGCCATATGTTCCATCACTCATATAAAGCAGTTAGTTGTCCTATATACTCTTAATTTCCATTTATTCTACCCCACCTTTAAAGACATTAAGCAATTTGGAAAAAAAAAATCCAAATGTAGGTCTTTGCTGTGAGAGAGAAATCAGTCTCCAGCAATTAAAAATTCAGATTTTTCTAGGTTTATACTAATAGATACAAATAGTGACACAAGAATATACGTACATTATACATATATGTATACATATATATACATATATATAAGCACTTGACTTTTTCAGGTTTTCTTTTTATTTTCATGACTTGGAATCCCTATGATGACATCATTCATGATCTGCATTCATTTGTTTTTTTGTTCCATCTTTTCTTTTCCTTTGCAATTGTCTTTTTTTCCCTGTCTATTGTTCAGGTTCCTAGGATAACCAGTTTATGGCCAAGGACACCTTTCCGACCACTTTTTTCTACCATACAAACAGCTTCTCTGCTCAGCTCTCATCCTTTTGAAGCAGCCATGTTTGGGGTAGCAGGGGCTATGTATTATCTCTGTGAGAGAGCTTTTACCAGCAGGTGGAAATCCGCAAAGGTTGGCCTCTTTCTGCCGGTTCTGGGAATTATTTTACATTTCTGCACCCTCTTTGAGAGCAAATACTGCTGACAGTCTTTAACAGCTTAGACTGGCACTGTGCTTCTGATCGTTGATTTCAGTCTTTTGTGGGATTTATAGATCACTCAGTTATCTCATTTGAGAGGAAAATCAACTTCGAAAGGACAACAAACTAAAAATGCAGCATCAGATTAGGGAGATGCCCCAGATATTTTTCTCTTCACATAATCTCATTCTACAGCATGGAGAAGCCTTTCATTCTGCTTTCTCAGATTAGAAGTATGTTGCTAATGCACTAACTGCTCCCCACCTGGATTGTTCCTGGTCAAAAAAATGGCATTAACACAGTCACTTGGATCATTGTAGCTAAGCTCCTGGTGAAGAGTATATTCGTAGCCATATAAGCCATAACCAGATTACTTGAGCAGTAAGTCTGCCTTCTTCACCTGGGGTGCTTTAAAGTCTTCCTCTGTTTGGGGGATGTTCATGAATGTACTGTCACTAAAGAGCAGCAGCACTATGTCTGTGCTTGCTGGGAGAGTGATCCTTTTTCCTTACTGGCCTATCCTCAAAAAGATATGTAATGATAATCAGGGTGTCATGTGGCTTTATAAAAATCCACTTCCTTCTTGCACAGAGAGAAATGGTGGTTTCTTCTGTTTTTTCAATTATTTGAAATATTTTAATTACTAATGTTTTGTTATTACTTTTAAGATTCTACTTTATTATCCTGGAATCTTCAAGCTTTTAAAGCAAGGGGAAAGGTTCAAAAGCTCTCATATAAAATAAATTAAAATTATCGTGGAACATACTGAAACTGATTTTGACTGTAAATTTACCATGCAAAACAGATCATCATTTGTAAGCAGAGTTAATTGTTTACTCTAGCAAAGGGCTTCCATCCTGCACACTGTGCTTTTTTTTCTCCTAAGTATTATGTTTTATTAGCTGACCCAGAAACTGCTTTCTGCATCAACTCTTTATTGGCTGTTGTGATATAGAAAAAAAATTCCCACATGTAAGTGAGTCCCAACCAGTTCTGTTCTCTGGTAACAAGTCATTGCCTACAGGGTGAATCTCAATTCCTTTCCCTGTTTTAATATTGGCAGCATTACTTGAATGACCTAATTTCTAACTACTATTGTTCCTACATCTGTCATTGATGATCTGCCAGCATTTTCATAAATGATCCTTGGTTTTCTGATTCTCTGCTTATATTTAGCTCACTAAATCTAAACATAACAATGGTAAAAAGAAATGATTTATTTGTTTCTGATTATGATAAAAGAGAGACTAGTCATATTTACAACTGTTCATTTTGGTCTTTAACTCCTTTTAACTGGTTTTTAACTCAGAATATGATGGGTTCTTTGGGCCAAATTTTCTCAATTCTTCTACCTGTAAAACACCAACTATAAGAGCACAACTATCTTTCTCTTTATACTGTGGCTCAGTAACATAAACTACATAATGTGCTTCTGTTATCCCTATATTTTTTATTAGTGGATCTGATTCCTTGTGAATGCTGAAAACAAAATGAGAGTATTGAACTAGTTGCTAATGCCATCACTTAGTATGAAAAAATGAGCTCAAAAGGAGCATTAGACCATATAGCATATTGATAATATGCATTCTCCTCTTAAACTTTTCTACCCTCAGACTTCTCCCTGCTGACTTTGGGAGTTAGATCCAAAATCAGAGGATAAAGAAATTGTTGTAGTTTTGCAGAGTCTAGGTCCTTACCTGTTTTACTAGTGTCAACTGATTAAAGCAAAGGTAGCATGTGCTATAAAATATTTTAATGAGCCATAATTAAATAATTGGGAGCCTGGTTATATAGTTTGTGAGTAAAACTCTAAGTGCTTTAGATGCTGTGGAGTTTTAGCTAGTTCATTCTCAACAATCCATTGAAATTTTATTTTAGCACAGTAGTATTGAATTTATCTTTCTCTTTATTAAAAAAAAGCATATAGAAAGTTTTAATTTTAACTTAGCATATTTGTTTTTCATTTCATGTTGCATTGAAGTTTTGTTGTCCTTGTGAAAGCTCCAGAATTAAAACATTAGCATTGAACCTGACAAGGATTATATTACTAGTGGGTAGTTTTGGAAGCTTTTCTTTTGTTTTTAAAGGCATGCAAAATATTCTCTTATTTCCTGCATAGTCCGTAAAGTGGTACATTTTCAAATATGGTTAAAGGTGATTAGTTTAAAATATGCTTGAATAAGCATTTTGTTAACTTAAGACTAAAAGAACATGATAAATACATATCCTTACCTATATTAATATGACCTTGCAAAACAAACAGATACCACTTAGCCTTTAACTAAGAAGGTAGTAAAAAAAAAATCATCATAGTTATGTGAATTAATTTGATGAGTGATTATTTACAGGCTGACAATATATGTAGTTTAAAAAATTATGACAAAATTAATGTCATATACTTGGGGATAAATGAGGTGGGAAAAGCTCTTATTCATATGAATTTTTTTCTTTTTTTATGCATATGAAATATTTAAACAGTGGCTGCATCAAATATGTTCAGCCAGCTCTGTTATTTAATATAATACTCTTGAAAGCCTATACCTTTGAAAAGAAGTTTTATTTCTTCCCGCTTGATTCTACCCCATTTCTCAAGGCAAATCAAAATCCAGTAGACCCAGAATCTAAATGTAAAACCATTTGTGCTATATCTGAAAATTTCTCCCATTGGAAGGTGAAGTTGTGCGATGGGTGATTGTTTTTGCACCTTTCAGAGCAAATCATGTATTTCTAAACCTGCAGTTCTTTCCCCAAGTGACTAGGTAAGACACATGCAGCTATTGGTTTTTATAAAAGAAAATTAAAAATTAAACAAATTTTAGCAGCTTTTTGTGTGTGTGTGTGTGTGTGTGTTCAGAGGAACAGAGGGAAGTATACATTTGATTCCAGTAAGCAAAGCAATAGTACTTTAGAATGTGGTGGTTCTTAAATGCTAATGTTTGTGGAGTTTGTCCCATAGATTTCAATTTTTATTTTTCTCTGATTGAAAGACAGAACTGATTGTTAAAACTCCATCAACTGACTACATCCATAGTCATCCGATTCTTCATCTGGCTTATTTGTTAGATTTCAAAAATGTCAGTATGTTGCTGTGAGCAATGCTATTGTGTGTGTGTATGTGTGTGGGAGTGAATTAATGTGTTTATACTGAGAACATTAAGTTTCAGTGTCACTTCACCACAATAGTGCCTGTGAAGCATAGAATGGTGGGAATGCATAATTGTTCTGTCTTTCTATTAGATTTATCCAATCAAAAGCAGAGCTGGATGACAAACAGATGGAAATGAGGTTTTTTTTTATTCAGTGGAATCAATTACATCAGCATCTAACCTATTTTAACTCATTTTTAGAGGATAAAAACCTGAGCCATTAGCACTTAGAAGAAGTTTATAATAATATTTAAATACAGCCTTCCTCCCCCCCTCAAATCTTTTATATGTTTAACGGTTCTTTGGGAAGGAAGAACAAAAATGCGTATTAACAGATTCAGTCTGTGAAATTACCTTATCAGTTTCATGTTCAAATTCCATTCATAAAATTGGAGTTTTTCTGTGATTGCTGATGTGACGTACCACTAAAAAAAGCCTTTGGGGATAAATTACTAACCACTTTCTTTGGCTTTTCTGGGCACCACAAACCAACCTACATTTGAAAACAGTACTGGTGCTGCTGCTGGTCTGTATCTCACATGCTGTTTGGAACCCAAGCACTAAGTTTACAGCTTACTTACCAGTCCAGTGGACCGAACAATCAAAAAAAGATTGAAAACTTTCTCTATAAAAATATACATGTCTACCCACTAAAACAGCTTTATGAGACAAAATACTTGAACCTGAAAACTTTGATGTTGTTGTTGTAAGTGGCACAAAGACATAGAGCTGAATCAGGCGGACTGTTAGCACTTATTATGCTGTCTTATCTCAGGATATTTGAAAGTTATGTGATGCCCATGGATCAGCCAGCTCTTTTCTAGTTTTCATGAAAAATTCCTCTTCTTTGAAGCTTCTACTAATCAGGTAAATGGTTCTCTGAGAGAAAAATTTGAAGTGCGTATGAGAGTTTCTTATTCCTGTGGAATTTTGAATTTCAGGAAGAATTCTGTTATCCAGTGGAATGCTTGGCTCTCACCGTGGAGGAAGTGATGCATATTCGCCAGGTGCTGGTAAAGGCAGAGCTGGAAAAGTACCAACAGTATAAAGATGTCTACACTGCACTGAAAAAAGGAAAGGTATATCAGTGGATGTTGAAGCATGACTCTTGGAATGTCTCCGAAGCCTAAAATCTTCTTTCTTCATTAGCAGCATAGTGGTATTTCTTTCTGTCTTTCCCTTAACAGGGGGAATCACCAAGATTTCTCTCTTGAAATACCAGACTAACAAATAGGACAATTTTGTTGAGGGCTTAAAAATAAACCAAGTAATTAATGTGTGTGTATAAAACTATATGTATCTTAAGGTGTTTTTTTGGTGGATTTTGTAAATAAGAGATATCTAAGAGTAGGAGAGTACAATTCTTTGAGTCCTTCAGATTGTTTCCAGGGCTTTAAACCTACAACCTTATTATTCATGTGAAACTGCAACATATAATTGTGTTTTTTTATGAGGTGAGGGAGAGCCAATTTAAAAACCAGTGTCTCAGTTGTCTTCTTCGTGGCATCCACTGACCTTATGTAAGATGTACATCTTAACCTATTCCAGTATTAGAAAATTGACTGTTGATAAAGTTCTTCCTTTTTCAAATTTTATTTCCTAGCTCTGCTTCTGTTGCCGAACTAGGAGATTTTCCTTCTTCACTTGGTCTTACACTTGTCAGTTCTGTAAGAGGTAAGGCAATACAGACATGATGAAAGATACTTATTTACTAGTAAGAATCTCGCTGATGGGGCAGCTAGGTGGTGCAGTGAACAGAGCACTGGTCCTGGAGTCAGGAGGACCTGAGTTCAAATCTGGCCTCAGACACTTAATACTTACCAGCCCTGTGACCTTGGGCAAGTCACTTAACCCCAATTGCCCTCCAAAAAACAAAAAATTAAAAAGAATCTCACTGACACTGGTTTTACTTAAAGTTTCTCTACACAGGGAAACTATTGTCCTACTTATCTGTCTTGTATTTTCATATCTTTGGAGGAAGTGAGAGAGAGTATTGGTTTCTTTATAATAATTTACCAAACAATTATTATAAACCAGGATAAAGAGTTCCTGGATATCATTGTTTAATTTAAGCAAGGATGATTCTGATAGTATTTTATGTTTAATGAAATTTAGAAGCAGTTAATGTGATTACCTTATATTTTTTTAAAAAAAAAGGAAAATTTTATATAATTATAGATGATCTGTTTATCTAGGTCTTTTTCTGAGATAAGTTGTGTTTGTCCTATCTACTGTTTCATGAAGTGAACCTTTTGATGGGAGAAAATAGAGAGTTTTCACAAGTATAAAAATGTAATCTACCCAGGTAGATTAGATTTATGCCTACACTTATTGTCAGAATGCTTCAGATGCCCTATACTGACTAGTATTTTTTATTTCATACACAGGCCAGTATGCTCACAGTGTTGCAAAAAGGTAAGCTAAGATAAATAGCTCCTGCTTCTTTTAGGACATGAATTTAGAGCACAAGTTATATATCTGTGACATTTTTCATTCTTGGTCTCATTTTGGGGGTAACAGATGCGATTGCCATCCAAGCCATATTCCACTCTTCCTATCTTTTCTCTGGGACCTTCTGCCTTGCAAAGAGGAGAAAGTTTTATGAGACCTGAAAAACCCTCTACTAGCCACCATCGGCCACTCCGGAGCATTGCCAGGTGAGGATTCCTGGAACTTTATTAGTAACAGAGAGATGATCTTTTCGGTGTCTGTGAAGAGGGATGGCTTTGGATTTTGCCAGTAAACTGCAAAAACAGACCAGTCTACACTGCCTGCAACTACATTTCCTTAGTGAATGGGCAAGCAGCTATTTAAAAGCCACCTCACTTTATAGTTTAATTAGGTTTTCTAACCTTTTTTTGAAACTTAGAAATAAGGCAGCACAGTGTAATGGATAGGCTACAAAGTTTGAATCTCAGTTCTGTAACTTTTACACTGAGGTTTGGGCTAAGTCACTTTGGACTGTCTCTGGATCTCAGTTTCTTTTATGTAAACTGTTCTTTTCCAGCTCTAAACTAGCTACTACAGAAGTGAAACCCATTTACTATGCACTTTTTACAAATGAATTTACTATTTTAAAATAAATATTAATGACATCTGTAGAGCCATTCTGGTGACTTTTTCCTCCTTTCTTATTTATAGGAGGAAATCAAGTTTGATCCTTTGGTAGTTTGGCCTTCCGTGTTTGGGGCTGGTTATTATAGAAGAAATAGTTAAGTCCAACAAATATTAAGTGAGTGCTATGTGCAAAGCATTGTGCTATTTGTGCTGTTTATTCAAAGACAAAGAAGTCTGTACCAGCAAGATGTTTACATTCTACTTATAAAAATAAGGCTTCATGCCAGAGATTTTAAATGTTTTTAAAAGGTGCCAGAGGACTAAACTTTTTCCACAGCTAAGTGGGAGCCACATCTTGAATAGGGTGGGTAGGGACTGAGTGAATTTTGGTTCTTGAGAAGGTAGATAAGACAATATTGGCCACAGACTTTCATAGAAAAGAGGATGATTTGAGTATTGACCATCAGCTCACAAGCCAGAAAACAGGTACCAGCTATTAACTCTTGCAACTCCTTGCAGTTCTGTTGCAGGGAGGGAGGAGAGTAAGAAAGAAGTTAATCTGCAAAACATTTTTGGACCATGTGCTAGAGTCTGAAAATCCCCACTTTAGGCTCTCTCCCTTCGGATGATACTTGAGTGATAAGTTTTTATTTTTTAATTATTAGTTAATTTAGGATATAGAATTTCACAAATACTTAAAATTCCTGGGGTAGACCATGGTAGTAATGAGAGAGCTTGCATTGAGACCAAACAAACTGAAGTCATTTTACTGCTGCTATGTTAATAGTTATATTCATTTTCAGCTTAAGTGAAATAGTAAATGCTTTTTTTAAAAAATTCCAGCTCTAAATCTTTGAAAATTATGGAACCATAAAATAAGTAACTTAAAAAATAAAAATTACTTCCATTTTGAAGATGGTATAATAAACTACTAGATTCCAGTATAATCTAGATTCCAAATAACCAGGATACTAGATTCCACATAACCATCCCAGAATTTATTAGGGGTGGCATTCTACTTTTCTGAGAAAGAAATAAATGTTGTGTGAGCCAGAATATTAATGGATTTACTCATATTAATAAACAATTTCCAGGTTATATTGTCATAAGGACAATAATGTTATACCTACCTTCTGTTATACAATAACTAACATTCATAATGATGAGACTGGGCCACTGCAAGATTCTGAAGTTACATCTGAAAAATTAGAGATTTTAAATTATGTGCAGTATGATTTTAGCATAGCGTATTTTTTTTCATCTTTGTTCATTAATTCTTTGAAAAACAGTAAGCCACGTATACCCATGTGGTAATTCTCAGTTAAACAGAATATTCGATTAAGCAAAATATTCTATTTATTTAGCATTCTGGTTTGAGGATACATTACATTCTAAATATTATAATTTTTGAGATTCGCAGTTATTTTACATAGCAGATTTCCCAAGTTTCTTTTGAAAAAAAGAACATTGTTTTCTGGTCTTTGTCTCTGATACCTGATGCCTTGAAAGCACTTCAAAATTTGGAGGGTCCATGCTTTCAAGTCCATTGAAGCAGATGGAAATGCATTGTATTTTACTAGGGGACTGATGAGTTTCTCTAGCTGAAAAATCTTACAACCTGGTGGACAACCAACCTTTACATGATGACTTTCAGATGACTTCAAGGTATCCTTGAAGCTTTCTTAGTTTGGTAAGACCTACCAGAGATTGCCCTCTCCTGGCAGGATCTTGCACTATCCTGACATTACCTCCTTGCTGCAGTGAGAGTGGAGTAGGATATGTGTGAAGAGTCTTATTTATAATAGGCCCTAATAATACGTGAATGTGATATTCCCTCTTGGCTAAGTATCATGAGATTCTCCTTATAGTTCAGCAATGATGTACATTTGTTGCCATCAGGATTTATATTTGATTCCCTTGATGCTCTTAATTGAGAAAATATGGTATTGATTTAGGTGGGTTTTTTGGTTTGGTTTGGTTTTGTTTTTAGGTTCTCCTCAAAATCAAAGTCTGTAGATAAATCAGATGAAGAACTACAATTTCCCAAAGAATTGATGGAGGACTGGAGTACTATGGAGGTGTGTGTAGACTGCAAAAAGTTTATTTCAGAAATCATCAGCTCCAGCCGGAGAAGCCTGGTGCTGGCCAACAAGCGAGCTCGTTTGAAAAGGAAAACACAGTCATTCTACATGTCCTCAGCAGGTCCCTCGGAGTACTGCCCTTCAGAGAGAACTATCAATGAAATCTGAGCCTCGTGCCTTTCCAGTTGCTCTTGTTCACAAAGTCAGCATTGGTGGGAGAACACTAAGAACTGCATTGTCTTTCCTTTCCTTTCTGTGGTTTTATTTCACAGGCTTGAATTTGCATTAGATCGGATATTCGTTGCACCACATTGTTCTATTGACTGAATGCTGTGTTCATATCTGTTACTGATATGCAACAGGTCAGCCAATCAATCATTTGCACTGAAAGAAAACAGTGGTTTGAAACTTGCCTTTTTTTTTTATTTGTACGTTTGAAGGACAAAACAGTTTTCCCTGAGTTCAGTTCTTTACCATTTTTTGAATCGTTTTCCAACCAAGGCTGAAAGGTTCTTTAAGGAGAAACCAATCTAACAAAGGAATCAGTGTTAGCACAGTTCTAAGCAGTAAGTCATATTGGCATTTCCACCTAATAGTGTTCACATGTAGTGTATACAGTAATCCAGAGCCCTCCTGGAGGACACTAATCTCCTGGCGTGGGCTGTCATAATTATTGTCTCACAGCATAAACTCTAGGATTTGCTAATGCTAACAAATTGATTTTTAAATTTATTGTTAATCTAAGATTTTGGTTACATAAGGGACTTTATGATGTCTGTGTTCTAGTGTGAAACACCAGCATAAGCTGTACACCCAAATGGGTGACTATTTCCCCGAAGCTGCTGGATTTGTCAGCCCTAGTGTAACTGACCAGTGTCTCTCATGGAGGTGACACTTTATTCCTTTAAATGTATTATGATTATTGGTAGTATTAGTAATAATAGACTGGGTGATAGAGGTTTGGCAGAAGTTTGGGAACTAAAGTGTATGGCAACAGCTTGAGTGTATTCCTATGGTGTCAAAAGAGCCCATGATTATACTGAAAGGTGGGTGGTCTGTTTTGAGACTAGATAGGTTGGCAGCCTCTGACCACACTGGTATGGCTCTGGTAGCAGATACATTATCAACTATGTTTTTCATATCTTAGGAACTTGGCCATCAAGTCTAAACTCGGCTGTAATTTGGTACCTAAGGTCTTAGACTGGAAACAAATTTATTTATTTTTGTAAATGAACTTTTTAAAAACAAAAAATGGTTGTTTAGCTGTTTTAAAGTTACAAGAACATTAACCTGCTGACTGGCTTCAGATGCTTTTTTGCATTTCTTTTTCTCACAAATGGCTTCATGTGTGTAGTAATGGGGGTGGGGAAGAGAAAGAAAGGGCAAGCCATTGTGCACCTGAAATTTATCAGCTTGTTTAAAGTCATAAAATGGGGTAGATTATTTTGGTATGCTTACAAACAATCAACCAAATAACCATTGATGTCTATCAGATTAATTAATGCACACGCACTGTAATTTTCACAAAGCAGTAGTACATACATCCATATTCAACCTGGTAACCGCACCATAGATGGCATGATAAGTATTTGTTATTGTATCAAAATATAGTTAACATTTCTATATGAAATTAACATGCCTCAAAACTGTCCCAATACTACTTTAAAATGGACTAAAATTTTATGATTTCATAGCTTAAAATTTCCAAAATAAATTTTAATGATTGATTAAATAATGCACGTTAACAGTTCCTCCATATTTGCATGTGAAACTATAATGTCTCCAGGGATTTCTGATTATGTAGATGTTTAAATTGTTTTAAGAGCTTTGAAAAATCTATTCAGTGAAACTTATTTGTAATATTTTCTAAGAGACCAAGTTGTTTGAAATTTATATTCAGGATAAAATTTTATGTGAGCCACAATATTTTGGGACCCCATACTTGAACTTACAAAATAATTCCTAGCTAGAAAAGGGGATATGAAGGTAAGAGGAAAAGACAGCTCAGTTAACTTACTTCTACACGTATGTGTATAAACAAACACACAGCTATGCTTAACTGGTTTTTTTGGTTTGCTTGTTTTTTGGTCTGGACCCATAATTTAATCTGTATAGGGAAATCCTAGTCTAGAAATTCCTTACAAAACTTAATTTAGAATCTTAGAGAGTTGGTAGGGGTACTGGAGGTTTAGTGGCCTGCCCACGATCAGACAGCCAGTATGTGTCTAAGGAAGGACTTGAGGCCTGTAGCAAGGACACGCTGCTTCCTCCCATAACAAGCTATGGAGAAACAGAAGAAAGTAACATCTTAAAACTGAGAGATGTCCTTACATTCACAAAAATAAATAAAAGTAAATAATTAGAGGTGACCTTTCCAGCCTATCTTCCTCCTTTAGGCTCATGATAGTACAGAAGTTTATGAAACTTTGGTCGCCAGTCATTCTTGTTCTCTTGATCATTAGAATATAAATGGGTAAATTCTACATAATAGGATGCATGGTAAAGACAAATGAAACAATTTTTTAAATGGTTACTGTAAGAAGAGGAGGAAAGTACCAGTCAACTTGTAATTTGTATTAGTCCTATTGGTGTGCTTTTTGGGGTGCCAAAAACCAGTCCTTGTGTTTTAACCTTTTGTTCTCCCATGGTAAATTCTAGAGTGATCACTTAATTCCCACAAGAAGCAATCCTCAGTTTAAAGGGCTGGACTTTAAGATCCTTTGCCTTGTCTGTCTTTAGGAACATGTGCCCATTTCCGCATTTTAAAATTGTTCAGTATCCCTCTTTATGCTATTCAGCATTTACCTAAGACCCAATTGTTCAGTTGTTTGTACTTTTTTTTTTTTTAAGGTATCTATGCTGCCACTTTCATTTGGAATTTGAGGGGTCTGGGGGCAGTGTGGGCTCAAATGAAATAAAATGACCTGCCGTGTGCGATGCCCTGTCCAAACCGGAAAGCACTGTCTTAGCACTGGGTGTTCTTCCTTTTGGCTGGCAGCTCCATTGGATCTCCCCTTCCCACCTCCCTTTCTCTCCTCCCAGGCTCATTCAAGGCACTGCGTGCCACTTCTTTTTGTTCTCATACCTCATGAAGTTACCCTGTGGAGAGGCCCATGTTTCTCTCCCTGTAGTTTAACCTCATATCAGTGTCCGAATATATGAGAAAGTTTGTAAATACATGTAATATATTTATTAATATTTGAAAGGCTGCCATCCAGCAGACACTGGGAACAGATTTTCCCAAGATGATTGAAAATGAAAGCAAGTCTTATTGATATGCACATTTATTAAAAATTATCTTACTAGATTTCAAAATTTTGAGCCTTTTAAGTCAAACCTTGGAGACTTTATGGCACGTAGCATTTTAAGAATTACGTTGCAAGAGGATATGTGACTAGCAACATGAACTTACCACCATGAATTTTTCTTAAAGCTTTTATTTTTCTAACTGTATTAATAAATGTAGGACTTGGTTTTAAAGGTCACATAGGAGACAGGAAAGTTCCTAAAATATGCCACCATTATTTGCTGATGGTGAAAATACGGAGAATTTTGTACGAAGAACTATTAAATTAGGGCCACGGGGAATGTATTCTCAGCTTTCTATGTGTATCAGATCCAAGGTCTTACTGGTATTCATGGTGATAGTACTAAGCATTTTTCATTAAGGCCTCTTATTTGAAAATTATCTGGGGAAAAATAAAAAAAAGCCTTTCCATCATAGCCTCTGTCTGTGTTGATTTTTCCTGTTCTAAATGACTGGTTAATTAGATGACTTTGCCTGTTCATGACTAGTGCGAATCATCTAGACTAGAAAGGGAAAAGAATTTTTATCATTGACACCTTAAGAACACTTTGCCAATTACTACCTGATATCTAACACGCAAAAGAAGTTTTGAGTAGCAATTCTTGTTTTATTGACTAGATGTCTGTATGAACCCAGACCATCAAAAAATTTATTAAATGCCACCTTTCCTCTGAAATGGGAGCTCAAATTTTGTACATAAATATGTGTGTGTGTGTGTCAATAGATAGAATTAATGATATAACTAAAATTTCTTGGTCTTTATTTTCCCATGACAAATGAAATCACATTCTCCAAGCTTTTCTCCTTAAATTTACCCAATGAAACACTGAGCCCCTGCCTGATTTAAAACTCCACTTACACCAGTGTTCAATAACTGACAATTTCTTGATAAATTACATTAAGTATATATTGAATGTTGCAAAAATTTCTCTTTTCCAAAGTGATTAAGCTGCTCTGTATTTTAACATTCATCTAAAATTTTTTTAAACTTTTTTACATATTGAAATCAAACTAATTTAAAGAACCAGACTAGTTTAAACTAATTTTAAGACCTAGATCAGATTAAAATAATTTAAAGACCATTTCAGAAGAAAACACACTGTGATACCTCTAGTTGTAAGAAAAGCAGTAGGAACTTGTGTCCTGTTAAGTGAAATGTGGTATGCCATAATATACTTCGACCTTTTTGTTCTTAAATACCAAGGAGGGGGTTCCATCAACTATAGCTATTAGTATCAGGCAATGCAAATCAAAGCACATTTTGTTTTAAAGACCTTTGTTAAACTAATATTTCAAGGTGTTTTCACTGTTTAAAATGTTTACTCTCAATATGATTTTCATCTTAACCTACCCTAGAAAATATTTTATTATAATTTTTAGCTTTTTGTCAACACTATAATTAAGTTAAAAATGCCATTTTTAAAGATGAATTTACCATCATTTTCTCTTTATGGAAAAATATATCCTCAACACATATGCAATCTATTTCTGGGCCTCACTTTCTTAACATGGAAAAGGGGGACTGTTCTAGAGCATCTCTAATGATGTCTCTTTCAGCTCCAAATACTACAATCCTATATTGTATGTGTTGTTTCCAAACACTGAAACTTGATTTCTAATATATGCAGTTATACTTAATATAATTTCTTTAAGAGCCTTCATAAGGTCTTTGGACTTGTCTTCCTATAAAGCTTTGGGAGAGTAAGTATAGTCAACTCTTGATTATCCCAGGAACTGAGTGGGATAGAAAACAAGAGTCTAAAAGTAATTTATAGTTGTTCCATAAATATTCTCAATATCTCTGTAGTCACCACAACTCTCCTGTTCAGCCTAAAGGTCAGTTATATATGATCCAGCCAAACTATCAGGATGAGGAGGCTGCAAATAATACAAAAGCAGGTTGACTGTTAGTATCTTTCTTTTATTATAAAGTGCAGAGGGGCTCCGAGTTAGTCTTAATGGAACAAGTCAAAGCAATGTTGACTTGTTGACTAATCCTAAAATTTCACTATCTCCCCCCGAATGTGCGGAATTTTTAAAAACAAATTCTAGAAGACTTCAGGACTCCTAGACAAAGTTGGTTATTTAAGACCACTTTAATATGTATATGTATATATATGTATATATCTATGTGTATGTATACTATATATGTATATATATTATATATGTATATTTATTACTCTATGTGTATATATCTCAAGCTTTTGCAAGATATAGATATAGGTATTTTCATATAGTATATATGCTTAGTAAAGGGGTGTGTGTGTGTGTGTGTGTGTGTGTGTGTGTGTGTGTGTGTGTGTGTGTGTGTCTGTATAGGAAAAAAAAACCCAGCCCATTGCCACATCTAGGGAGATGGATGGGAGCTTAAACCCAGTTGAATCAAATGACCAAGTTAATGAATCTTTTAGTTCTGTCTACCACTTTAAAAATAAAATAGATAAGGAAAAGGGCCTGCAGGGCAGTGGTTATCAACCTTCCTAATGCCGCCTCCCTTTAATACTCATATGTGGGTGGACCTTGGTTCCTATGACCATCAGAAATATGTGTTTTCTGATGGGTTTAGGTGGCCCCTGTGAAAGAGTCGTTTGACCCCAAAGGGATCACGACCTACAGGTTGAGGACTGCTGCTGTAGGGAGTCTTTCTCCTACTAAACTGACAATTGCTGGCAAATGGGTACAAAAGAGAGAGGGAGCTTCACATGGCAGAAAGAACAACTGCTAAGAGGAGAGGCTGGTGACTTTGTAGCTTTTGCTGAGGTTTTCACAGAGCTACAAGGAATATCTTTGTGTGTGGAGGATGTCTCAGTCTGAGCTTCAGGCCTGAGGCATGAATCTGCAATACCTACCTCTAGTATGGCAGCTATTAATTATGTCAACATGACAAACAGTAATTTAAAACAAGTATAGCAAATATATAATTTTTCATTAAGTGACAAACATTATTAATCAAGTCATTAGCTAGGTAATTCCCAGTCACTTTGAAAAATCTCAGTACTTAGGGAGAGTATTTAGAATGCAATTTTTTAAAATGAACATTTAAAAATTTGTTACATGTAACTGGGTAATATTTAACAAAATGATTTTTTTTCAAAAAAGAAAAAAAACTATACTAGTCAGGAGATTGGGGCAGCAGGTGGTGCAGTGGATAGAGCACCAGGTTCAGAGTCAGGAAGATCCGACTTCAAATATGACTTCAGACAGTACCAGTGTACCCTTGGGCAAGTCACTTGACCACTATTTGCCTCAGTTTCTCATCTGTAAAATGGAAACACAGCAGAAGGAAATGGCAAATCATGCCAGTATCTTTGCCAAGAAAATAGACATAGAGTCAGATGCAACTGAGTCCAGACTTTGGATTTGATGATCTCTGAGGTCTCTTCTAACCCTAATGATGAATTTCTGATCCATCCCAGGTCAAAGATTCAAAAGAATGTTGCCAGATATTTATACATCACAATCCTTCCGCTCTTTCTCTAGTCCAGAAGCTTCACCCTTCCTGGCTTCCAGAGGTGTCATGATTCTTCCCACCGGCTGACCCAGGGAGTCCACTCTTTTATCACGTTTTGCCCACCTTGAAGTTTCAATCCCTGCTCTGAAAAGCCATACCCGAGGACAAGAAATAAGTATTTTCTCCATAGCAGTGACATTGGAAAAGGACCACCATTCTGGGCAGCTCCACGAAAACCTCAACAAAAACTTCACCTCTTGCCTACAATTCTCAGTTTACTGGAAGAAGAAAGACTCCTCCGAGGCTTTTTCCTTGTCTCTTTCATTTTAAAAGCCATAGACAGGATTATAAAATTCATCAACTAACTTGTTAACTGAGGGCATTAGGGTAAGGGGCTGAAAATTGATGGATGTATATTTCAAATCCAAGAGCTAAAATAAAAGATACTGTATCCCTTTATGGATACATTTCCAGCCCCCTTGTGCTTGGGAAACACTATTACCCCAACTGCTAAAGCAAACGTGGAATTTACATTCTTTGTACTATCACTGTATATCTGTCTTATTCCTCATCCTCCCTCTCTGCTCTGCTCCCCAATGGTTGTAAACACCTTAAGAGCAGGGATTACTTCAACCTTCATTGTATCCCGTGAGGTACCTAGCGTAGGACCTTGAACGTAGTAAATACTCAAATACTGCTTATTGAATCAAATTGAAAAGTTTTGGAGTAGATCATTGTTCAACTATTTACCTAAGAGTTCTAGAAAAAATGGACCATTTGGAGCTTCAGGCTATTCCAGGCTAAATTCTGAGGCACTTTCCTGGATGTTTGTGGGCTTTAAAATATATATTGTGCAGCTAGCAATTAAAGATTCCTTTATCCGGTGATGGATCAGGAGCTCCTGGCATGTCATTAGAAATACTTTCCCAGCCTGTTGCAGTAAGTTTGGGCTGGTATAGATGAAAGCTACCAATTACACTTGGAATTAGATTTCAGGCCCATCTATCAATTTAATGGAAGGAAGAAAGCATCTCTAAGAGTTGACCAGTTGGCTCTCTCACCAGTTCTCTGCTCATGGCAATGGTAGTTTTGCTGCTGGCTTCAAGAACTCTCAAATTCCCTCTGTTTTTACATTTCGGGTGTATATTAGAAGAAACTTTTTTAGCTTTTTATTGAAGGACATTTCCTTTTTTATCCATGGAAGAAAGACACTGTGGAGAACATCACATTTGGGGTGGCTAGGTGGTACAGTGAATAGAGCACCGGCCCTGGAGTTGGGAGGACCTGAGTTCAAATCCGGTCTCAGACATGTAACACTAGCTGTGTGACCTTGGGCAAGTCACTTAACTCCAATTGCCCTGAAAAAAAAAGTGGGGGGAACCTATAATATACTATCACTATCTTGAGATAATTTCTTGAATGGCAGAATAAGTTTCCTACATTCTTCTGACTGTAGCCAATGATAAAGACAAACTATGCCAGCAATAAGAACTAGACACCACACCCCAAAATGGGCAACAGTGCCTTCCCTCTGGTGCTAACAAATTATTGAAGATTCTTTTGAAATCATGAGATATCTGTAGTCCTCACCCCACCGAAACAATTCTGTCATTAGATTAAAAAAAAAAAAACCTTTTCTCAGCAAAATCTTCCTCTGGTTTTTAGGTGTCTGCAAAGGTGTTTTGGCTCTGCCACTAATTAGCTGTAGGACTTTCAGCAATTCATTTAACCTCTTTGGGGCTTCACTTTGTAAAGGGAGAAATTGGACCATATAACCTTTCTCTCTTTAGTTCTAAAATTATTTAATTCTACAACATGTCAATAAGAGATCACTGTCACTTAATTGGTAATACATATAGTTTGGGCTCACGTATTCTATAATTCTGTGACAACTACAGGAAAGAATGTTTTGGTGAATTTAGTGGTGAATAAAAAACTGGTGAATTTGCTAGTTAATAGCAAAAAGCTGATTGTGATATTTACACCATAGAAAACTCATGACCTAATTTCTAAAAAAGACTTTCAGCTGAGGAATGTCAAGTGAGAAGAAAGTTGATAAAGGCCACATTCTGCTTTAGTGACAAGTTTTTTTTTTTAAATCTTAAACCTTAAAAAAAGAAATGTAGGGGCAGCTAAGAGGTACAATGAATAGAGCACCAGCCCTGGAGTCAGGAGGATGAGTTCAAATTTGGCCTCAGACACTTAATACAAAACTAGCCATGTGACCTTGGGCAAGTCACTTAAATCCAATTGCCCTACCTTCCCCCCTCCAAAAAGCAAAAAAAAAAGTTAATTTTATTAAATTTTGAAATGCATTTAATAACTAGATTTAGAGCAACCCACTGCTGTCAAAACGAGTTCAAATAAAAACTGATTTCTTATGAACAGACATCCCACGAACTGCCATTTCAACTGTGTATGTGGATACTTCAAAGGCAATTGAGACTCCTTGAATATAAGTATGTTCTCTTAAGTAGTTTAAGTATTTTCCCTGCAATAATTTTCTTGCTTAACAAGATCTTTCTTCATTGATGGCACAAACTTCAGCCCAAGCCTATGGAAATGATCACAAATTCCAAATTAATGAAATTCTTTTACTGAATTTCCCTTTTTATACAATTTACCATCTCTGTTGTTGTTCAGTTGAGTTAATTGTGTTTGACTCTTTGTGACCCTATTTGGGGTTTTCTTGATAAAGATTTTGGAGTGGTTTGCCATTTCCTTTTCCATATCACTTTACAGATGAGGAAATGCAGGCAAACAGGGTTAAGTGATTTGCCCAGAGTAACACAGCTAGTCAGTGTCTGATGTTAGAGTTGAACTCAGGCCTTCCCAACTCCAGGCTTGTTGCCCTATCCACTGTGCCACCTAGCTGCAATTTACCCCCTACCTGCACAAATTATGCCTCAAGTTATTTTACATAAACAAAGTCAGGGTTCTGTGTTCCAATCCTATCTGTAAAAAGGCTTCCTAGAAATTATTTTTTTCTGATTTCTATTGTGTTTGTCTTTGAAATGACAAAAAAGTTTGGGGCTTAGGTTAACTAATCTCTAGAGTCTAAGAAATTAACTGTCATTAGAAATTAAGGAAGTTTTAGCTCAACAAAAACTATCCCTTTACATGAAGAAAATGTAAAAAAAAAAAAAAAGCCAATCTATCTTTCTTGGTAAGACAGCCTTCTGCTTTGACCACAAACTTTGTTCTGCATTTAAATCTGGAAAAAACGGGCTGCTTTATTTGTCACTTGGGAGAGGCATGTATACTAAAAATTTCTTTAGTTTTATACCAACTATAGAGCCATACTATTCAGTATTCTACAAAGTTTAGAAGGAGAGGAACTAGGTTAAATTAAAAGCAAACAAAACCCCCTTTTGGAAACTGGATGATAAGTTTTAGCAGCTGCTGCTGAGAAAACAGACAGCTGGTTTCACTCCCTACTTGATTTTATTAAATAGACATTCTCTGCCTTGGCAACAGTAAGCAATAGCCATTTCTTGGGGGATCTCAGAACTTTTCATTGTTTATTTCCACATCACAATATGTATTTGTAAGTCCCATGTCTTATTTTTAACACTGGTGAGCTACTCCTGCTTTATGAGAGGCTAAATACCCTCTTTCCAATGAGATGTCAAGTCTTCTTTGGAGGTAGAATCCACATTTCTCAAATATGGCTGGTCTCTCCAGTCACATAATGTAAAGCCAATCAGCAGTAGATTTCTGAGAGAATGCTACTGTGAGGAGCTTTTAAGATTCGGATTACATAGTATTAGTGAACACTCTGTTTATTCCATTACAAATCTTTGTTCAGTACAATGTTCACAGTTTCAACAGTTCACAATATTATATACAATCTTCAGAACAAGGAAAGTCTCTATATTATATCTTATTTCAGAAAGACACAATATTTAG
>CM053594.1:170581232-170620064 GCA_028646575.1 Pseudocheirus occidentalis | reverse complement strand
GATGTTCGGATCTTCTTCTTTTTGTGGCTATGGACACCCTTCAACACCGCCTTCTTGGCCTTCAAGGCTTTGGATTTGGCTTCTGTCTTGGGGGGGACAACGGCTTCCTTTTTCGCCTTCGGCGCCATCTTGGGGGAAAGGCTCATGCATAACTCTTAAAAAAATCACAATCATCAATCTTCTGATATTGTGCTCCATTTCTAGCATTTCATTACTGAGTTATCAGATATATCTTTTTCTCTTTGAATCATTGATCTCAATCTGAAAATCAACAATTAGATATCTAACAACTCTCTGGAGGGGCAGCTCGGTGGTACAGCAAATAGAGCACCAGCCCTGGAGTCAGGAGGACCTGAGTTCAAATCCAGCCTCAGGCACTTACCACTTACTAGCTGTGTGGCCTTGGGCAAATCACTTAACCCCAATTGCCCTGCCTCTCCCCCCTACCCCCACTCCAAAAAGACAAAAAAACCTCTCTGGAAACTATAATTGAATCTGCTATGTAAAGGCACACAATATTCTTAGATTACTGAACTAATATATTTTTGGTTGTCTATAAAGGCAGTACTTTAATATGGCCACAAAATTTAGATTAGGGTACATATACCAAATAAAGTGGAATATTTAAAATGCAATTAAACTAGCATTTGACATTATATTTACTTCACTTTGAGAACAATCTGGTCAATAAAAACATAGATGAATACATTTTCTGATGATAATCAGAGATTCTATGTAGTTATTAATGGTTAAATTAAAACATCCTTTCCAGTGAGTGGATGTTATATACATATATATATATGTATATGTTTTGATTATTGATTTATGTATCAAAATGCCCACTATGTGCTCAATGTTAGATGCAAAAAAAGCTGGAAATCTAATCCATGCCCTTGAATAGCTAACGATTTAACTGCTTACCACAGTCCCTCTCCTCACAGAATTTACAGCCAACAGAGGAACAGAATACAAAAAAGAAAACTACCTAAACACAAACTAGAGATGCTATTTACATTTCCTAAACTATTCCACCTAGCTATAATTCCCCAGGCTTTACTTGACTTACGACTTTATCTAAGGCAGAGCAATTGACTCCCTCTTGGCCCCAAAAGGATCATGGATTCTGCCCCAGAACCTCCCAAACCAATTTGGATTTCATTCTCATGGGCCCTTGGAGTTTAAAAGTCCATTCCAAAATGCCACTCTTTCCTTTTTGCTCACTAGGGTTCACTGATTGAATAATCAGGGTTTTTAGTGTAGTCATACCCATTCTTTCCACGGAGCAGCTACTGCCACCATTACCACCACTACCAAGAAAACAAAACAAAAATCCCCAACTACTATCAGTAATGTTTTCATTGCTTCAAAATCAGAATAATTGAAGCAATCTCCCCAAAGGACTTCCAAATGTCCCAATTCAAAATTCTGTAGTAGCTTTCCCAACACTGGTATCTCTTCTATTATATAGTGAGTTGTCCTCCAATAAATTTTTGACACAAAGTCTAAAGTTTCAACATGGCCAAAGGATTCTAAATACAGTTAAATTCACTCCTCCTAATTGAAATTCAAAACTGTTTGCCATAAAAATAAATGATATGGAAGATTTCATCAGTTATAATACATTCCGAAGCCAGAGCACAGTAGTAGCTTAACCATCTCAAGTACAGCTCTAGGTTATACCTCATCAACTGCTCTTTGGTTTTCAATAACTTCAAATTGTAGGGTATACAGTTATTCCTTATGGATACTGCATTAAAAAAACACCATTCTACTACCAGCAGAAAAAAATTTTAATTAGGAATTCAAGAACAATTTACTAGAATGAAGGGGTATTTTTACATTAGATTATGAATGCCATCCCTTCTGCTAGTCCGTATCTGAACCACTTTCTCAATATCTGACAGTTCATCTATTTAGTATTTCTCCTCCTTGGGAGCTCCTTCGCATTGATGTATTTAGTTTAAACTCCAATTTGTGACCATTCGTATGTTGCTCTTGAAAATGCTAATCGATTGTTCCGCCTTTTTGTAGCCCCACTTAATCCAAGTTTTTAGACAGCAAAATTAATGTCCAATTTCTCATATACTTTTTGTGATATCTAGAAACAGTGCTGCGTATAGACGTTCCCAAAGAGTCGCCACAGATACAGACGAGGAGGAGCAGCTCTCTACTGAAGTGGAAGGCACTGAGATCTCTCTGTGGACGCACTTTTCTTTTTATTGTGAGAGATGACATTTTTATCACTGACTTAGATACCAACATAGATGGAAAACGTATCAAATTTTAAGGTAAGGGGGTGGCTAGGTGGCACAGTGAATAGAGCATGCGCCCTGGAGTCAGGAGGACCCGAGTTCAAATCCAGCCTCCGACACTTAACACTTACTAGCCGTGTGACCTTGGCAAGTCACTTAACCCCAAATGCCCTGCCTTCTGACCTCCCACAGAAAAAGGGCAAATTTTAAGGTAAGAAAAAATTGAGAAGGATAAGTAACACACTGGATGAGAGTCAACATCCTCAAAGATCTTGGCAGTCTAAAACTTTGGACTGAATCTCTGAATCTAAAAAGATAAAAATTGAATAAGGACAAAGGTACAGACTTATACTTTGGCTAAAAAAAACCAAATTCATAAGTATAAGATGGGGAAGGTGTGACTAAGAAAAAATTCATAAAAAAAAAAAAAGATCTGGAATTTTAGCAGACTGCAAAGTCAAAATCTGTAAACAGTGTGATGTGGCAGCCAAGAAAGTGAATGTAATTATATACCCCAAAAGGAAAGAAAGGCACAAGCTCCAAGCCTAGGAACATAATGGACCTGTCCAGAACACACCTGGACTACTATGTTCCATTTAGGGCTCCACATTTTAGGAAGGATGTTGATAAACTGGAGATCACGTGGAAGAAGTAAATATGTGTACACACACACACACACACACACACACACACACACACCATACGAGGGTGCGATTGACAGATTTGGGGCTGTTAGCCCAGAGACAGGAAGACTTAAATGAAGGCATGATAGTTGTCTTTAAGTGTTTCAAGGACTATCATGTGGAAAAAGAATTTGATTTGTTCTACTTGGTCCCACAGGGGGGAAAAAAGGGTAGAATAACAATAAAAATATAGTATTAGTATTTTACATATGTAATGCTTTCAGGTTTATAAAACAACATATGAATATACATATTATATACATAATACATGCATATATACACATAAATCTAAAATATCTCATGTAATCTTTGCAACAGGCTATGAGGTAGATGCTATTATTATTCCCATGTTACAGATAAGGCAACTGAACCTCAGAGAGAAGCTGACTAACTTTCCCAGGGTCAAAGAGCCAGTAAGTGTCTATGACAGGATTCAAATGCATATCTACCTGACACCACATCCATCAAAATCATTTCTATGCTTTTGAAACATGTTTCTATGTTCTATATAGCCGGGGAGGGAGGTGGAAGAAGGATCCCACACATCTCAGACAGAAATATGTGTCTATAGTCTATGTTTTGAAAGAAATATGACACCAAAAATGGTGACACATGCCCATAATCTCAGCCACCAGGGAGGCTGAGGCTGGCATATCTCTTGAGCCTGGGAGTTCTGAACTACAGTAGGCTATACCTACTGGGTATCAGAACTAAATTTGTTACTGATACAGAGACAAGGACAGCTAGGCGGCATGATGGATAGAGCACTGGGCCTGGAGTCAGGAAGACCTGAGTTCAAATGTGGCCTCAGACACTTACTAGTTGTGTGACCCTGTGCAATTCACTTAACTAAGTTTACCTCAGTTTCCTCATCTATACTGATCTGGAGAAGAAAATGGCAAACCAGTCCAGCATCTTTGCCAAGAAAATCCTAAATGGGGTCCTGAAGGGTCAGACATGACAAACAACTGAACAATAAAAAAAGAGAGGCAAAGTGGCCCAGCCTGAAAAAAGAGCAAGTCAAAACTCCTTTGCCAATCTGTAGTGGGATCAGGCCCATGAGAAGCCCCTGAACTTCCAGCCTGAGAGAGATGGGGAAATCTATTCTTTTTTAAAAATAAAATGAAAGTGAGCGAGAGAAAGACAGATAGAGAAATAAAGAGACAGACAGAGAAATAGAGAGACAAAGACACAGACAGAAAGAGACAAAGAGATAGACACACACAGAGAGAAAACAGCATTCAACTAAAGCAAAGAATATGTTAGCAAAATAGTCTATTTCTCCTTAAAGGAGCTCAAACAACTTAGTTGGTCATATTAGTCACAATAAACATAAATCAGGAAAATATATTCCCATCTCTATTTCCAAATACTAGTTTAAAATACGAATTTGTTATTCAAGTTATGAATTATGTAATTATATCCAAGAGTAGACCTACCTCTTAAATTCCCTCTAGATCCTGCTTTTATGGAGAGGCAATGAAATCAACTAATAGGGGTTGTTGTTTGTGCATCATGGATGCAGGTCTATAGAAGAATACTAAGTACTAAGAGGTGGATGGGTGCCATCCAAGGAGTGCATGGACCTTATAATACTACAACCCATCCACAGCAATGTTCAGTTGTGCTTTATCAATGCTCCCTTAGTCCAAGGATTCTTAACCTGGAGGCTATGAACTTAAAAAAAAAAATTTTTTTTTTTTGATAAACGTATTTCAAAATAATTGGCTTCTTTTGTAATCCTAAATATTTTATTTGATGCATTAAAAACATTCTTCTGAGAAGGGCTCCACTGGCTTCATCAGTTGCCAAAACAGCCCGTGACACAGCAAAGTAAAAAAAACCCTGTTCTCACCCATGACAATAACTTTTTTCCTCCCTCAGTTAGTCAAGAAAAGCATTTCTGTCTAGTGAATTAAAGATCTAAAGGATACGTTAATGAACTATTGTGTTACAATGTGAAGAAATAATACTTTTTCTCACTTTCTGACTTTGGGAATCACAGAGACTGTCTTTTTTGGCCAGTTTTTGAAATCTGAATTTCACCTTCATAGCTCCTCACTAATATTTATTTCGACCCTCAGAGAAATAAATAAAAGGTCAAAAATTTACATTTACTCACTTTGTGAAAAAGGTTAATTTTTCTCAGAAAACAAAATGATCCTCCCTGCAACCCCCACCAGAAGCCATCATAAGGTTAATTGACAGCCTCCTTTCTCATTAATTTCCTAATTCAACCCACAATCATTTTTTAGGTGTGTATTAATAGTGGATGGTCTGATGAGCCAAGTAGAGCCCAAACTGCCTATCAGTCCAAGATAGCACTAGGGAGGGGAAACCCACCCTTGCCCTATCTAGACTTCGGTGCGTTCCATTGCCTTGGCATCTTGAGGCTGCTGCTGTTGCTGCTGCTTGTGTTGCATGCTCTGTCAGGGTGGTGCTGCCAGTTCCTCAAGTTCTGCATTAAGTCTGCTGATCACCCATTCCAAGGCGTCTCGACCCTGTCAAATACAAGAATAGCATTGAATGACTTGCCCATGGATGAAATCCCAAAAGTTAAACAAATGGCATAACGAATCAATGTTTTCTCTTTGGAGTCCATTAGGCCTCTATTCTAATACCCCTGCCAAAAAGTTTTTCAATAAATGAAGTCATTCTCTAGGATCAGTTCATAAATCTCTTCTTCATATTGCTAAGGAAACTTAGGCAATGGCAGCATAAAGCACAATTATTCCAAAACGTCACTGCTAATGTTTTTTAGATCGATCGGTGGGATGGAGTCAGAAAGTGAGGCCTTGGAATCAGGAAGCCTCATATTTGAATCCTAGCTCAGAGAATGTGTGACTCTGGACAAGTCACTTAACCTTTCTCAGTCTCAGTTTGCTCTCTGTAAAATGGGTACTATTACAGAATCTATCGCACAGGGTTGGTGGAAGGATCGAATGGGATAACAGGTGGACAGGGCTTTGCTATATAAATGCTAGCTACAATCAGGAAGACCTGAGTTCAAATTAGGCCATAGGCACTTACTAGCTTTGTGACCCTAGGGAAGCCACTTAACCTCTGCTTCCCTCAGTTTCCCCATCTGTAAAATAGGGGAGATAATAGCACTTACCTTACAGGGTTGTTATGAGGATCAAATGAGGCAATAATTATGAAGCTCCAAGCATAATGCCTGACAGTGAGTGCTCTATTAACGGTAGCGATTATTAGCATATTATTGTTATTATCATTAGTCTGAATATATTCCCAAATCCAGAAATCCAGAGTCTATACTGGAATCTTCACTCTTCCTCCATAATTTCACCAATTTGCTGTACAAAATCTGCATTTCTATTTATAATGGCCATATAATGAAAATGATAACATACTTATATAGGACTTCAAAGTTTTCAAAGTGCTAATAGCATTTCACCCCCCAAAAGTGAAATAACATGCCCAAGGTCACACAACTGGTAAATGGCAAAACCAGTTTTTTAACCAGATCTCATAACTCAAAGTTGAAGGTTCTTTCCAATGTCATGACACCTCCCTCTCTAATTAAATCATAGTAACTAGCTTGACCTCTGGTTCTAAATTTCTTCCTGTGGAGTTTTTAGACCACTAATAACAGTATTTTGAACAGAGCTACATTAAAAGTATTTAATAACTTAAAAAGAGTTACTGTTGTAGGGAAGAGATACTAGAAACAATGTTTCCATAGATACATCCAAATGTTTTCTTTAAATTGGCTTATAAGTTTGTAGCATATGAGTTCAGACCCTGCGATAGGCCCACTGCCCTGCCAAAAATACAAATCAAGGGCAGAACTAACTGAATGAATATTTGGCAAGTTGCTTCAGTATCAAAAGAAAAGCAACATATTGATTCCTTCAGTTAGCAATTTTTTTAAGTGAACGTGTTTTAGAAATAGCCAGGATGTCCTAACCACTTAGGCGGGAAGCACATTTAGAGTATAAAATCAATACCTGAAAAAAATTTACAATAGAAAGCCACCTTAACTTTCAGACCCCCCACAACATTGCTGATTACTAAAGATGTTTTTATTTTCAAAAAGGGTAACCCTCTTTAATTAATATGAAATAAGAGAGGTACTGTAAGTTCTAAAAATCAAACCATATAATAATGTAAGCTCCTTGAGGGCAGGGACTGTTTGGTTTTTGTCCTTGTTTCTCCAGTATTGGTGTAATTCCTCAAATACAGTAGGCACTTAATAAAAACTTGTTTGATTGACTGCTAACTTCTCAATTACCAGCATTTGCTGCCATAATGCTTCCTGGGAATCATAAGTTTGATGCTTATAGGAAGAAACTGGCTTACTAGCTTCAAATGGGAATGTGGGAGGGGAGGAATTTTAGGGTTATTCTGAAACATCATAATTGTTATATAAGCAGTTAGGTGGCTCAGTGGAGAGAGTGCTAGGCCTGGGGTCAGGAAGACCTAAATTCAATCCAGCCTCAGATACCTGCTAGCAGTCTCTTGAGCTGTCTGCCTCAGTTTCCTCAACAGTAAAATGGTACTGTAATAGCACCTACCTTGCATAGTTATTGTGACAATCAAATGACATAATATTTGTAAAATGCTTGGCATAATGTTTAGCACATAGAACACTTAATAAATGCTTATTCACTCTTCACAGGATGGTTGTACATACCAAATGAGATATTTATAAAGCATTTAGTACAGTGTAGGCACTTAATAAATATGTGTTCTTTCCCCATCCCACCTCCTTGTCAGCCTTCTTCAAGAATGGCGACATTAACAAACTCCAGCCAAAGGGGGAACAAGTCAGTTTTGGATTTGTGAGTCTGAATGTCTCACAAATCCCTAAAGGTAATCATTATTTTTATTTATTGTAGCTAACTACTCCCTTCACATTTGCATCAGTAATCTAGTCCTTTAAAAACACAGACTTTCTAGTTGGTTTTGAATAATATCCAGTTGTTATTTTCTCTAAAACAGAGTAGGACTGAACATAAAAAGAAACAAAGAATAATGTGTCTAAAAGGATCACAAGTGAAAAGAGCCAGTGTAAAAATCCAGTCACACCCTGGAGCTCAGTGAAGATGAAGAAGCCCCAGATTTAAATTGTGCAGGGTGGGGCAAGGGTGGGGATGGGGAATAAATCACTGGGTGAATTTGGTTGTACTTTTGAAAAGGGCTCAGTACTTCAGTAAGACACCAAAAGAGGTCAAGGAAAAAACAAGGGTGAAATACTCAGATAGAGACAGTATTGTAATGAATTAAAGGTAGGAAGTAGTGAAGAATGACTCCAAAATAATTAACCTGGGTGACTACAAGAGTGGTAATGCTCTCAACAAAAATAGGGAAGAGGGTTAACTTTGTGATGAAAAAAAAAGTTGTTTTAGACATGTTGAGAATTTTAGATGCTTACAGAGTATCCAGTTAGAAATGTCCAAAAGGCTTTGTGGGATACTTGAGTTCCTGTGAGAAACTAGGACCCTAAGTCTATCCATCTGGGATTCATTTGTACAGAGAATATAATTAAACTCATGGGAGCTAATGAAGTCACCAAAAGAGAGAATATAAATGTAGAAGAGAATACCTAGGACACAGTTTTGGGGTATTCCTATAGTTACAGGGCAGGACAGAAAGAATGATCCTTTCTGAATAGAGCACGGCCCTGGAGTCAGGAGGACTTGAGTTCAATTCTGGTCTCAGACACTTAACACTTACTAGCTGTGTGACCTTGGGCAAGTTGCTTAACTCCAATTGCCCTCCAAAAAGTAAAAAAAAAAAAAAAAGTAAAAAAAAGAATGATCCTGCAGGTTAATTAAACTGGGGTCTGGTTACATTAATTATCCAAAGTCACATTGAAAGTTATTGGTAAGGCAGAGATTAGAATACAGTTCATCTGATTTTTATTCTAGTGCTCTTTTCATTTTATCACAATAAAATCCGTTTTCAACTATATGGCTTACTAGAATAGGTAGGACAGATGGTAGGTGCTGTACAAGACAAAGTTCTAAGTGCTGATTTTGATCTTCTGGACTAATGTTCCTTTTGGATGTTCTTTTTCTATAGTCTTTTGATGT
Source organism: Pseudocheirus occidentalis (assembly GCA_028646575.1). Lineage (NCBI taxonomy): Eukaryota > Metazoa > Chordata > Mammalia > Diprotodontia > Pseudocheiridae > Pseudocheirus > Pseudocheirus occidentalis. Next base: position 170,611,073 of record CM053594.1, on the reverse strand, counting down.
ATTCTGCCCATTTTCCCCCAGTAATTAGGTTACTAGATCTGTTCTTTCAATTTCCCATTAATTATATATGAAAACAACTTTCTAATAGGTCTGAAACCTTCCAGGACAGCAGGCTTCAGAACAACCCCAAAATGTGTGTACTATATGCAAAGAAATTGAACAGAACCTATAAACTAGAAGTCAATGAGCTTGACTTTGATTCCTGTCCAAATTCTCTTGTCTATTAAAAGAATAGTTAGTGAATGAAACATTTAGAAAAGGAGGTGATCAAAAAACGCTAGTATTGTTTCAGCAAAATGGTAATTCCAGAATAACCTCATTTCCTTTTTAAAAATTTTTTTAAAGATGAAATGACTAGCCTGGGAGATCAGAGCACTGCTTTTTGCAAAACATTTGACAAAAATTCTCCCACTATTCTTGTGGGTGAGACAGTAAGATGTGAGCTAGTTGGATTTGGAGTTGGTTGAATGGCTAGATGCATTATTTAATATATGCTTAGAAGGAAGTCTCCACTAGAGTGTCCCATAGATCAGGCCTTAACTTTTTTTCCCCCCAGTAATCTGGACACAGCTATAAACGGTATGCTGATCAAAATTTGTAGATGGCAAAATATGAGGAAGGACTGCTAAGACAGGACCCTCAGACCACATGGTAACATTGATTTAGAGTTGTAAGGAAGCTCCAAGGCTATCTAGTCTAACCTACTCATTTGAAAGATGTGGACACTGAGGCCCAGGGAGTACAAGTGACTTGTAGTAACTGATAGACATGGAATTTGAACCCAGGGATCTTGACTGCTGAAACAGTGTTCTTTACTCTGTACCATGATGCCTCCTTCAGGCCAGGGCTTTGGACCAAATCTTTAAAAACAAAATTTAAAAAAATAATTGTAAACCTTTATATTTGGGTTCAAAATAACAACTTCTCAAGTACAAGATGAGGGAGACTTAGTTAAACAGTAATTTATCTGAAAAAGATCCAGAATTCCGGCCCAACAGTGTGCTGTGGCAGCTCAAAAAGCTTATATGATGCTAGGCTTCATTAAGAAAAGTATTGATTTTTATACTAGGGAAGTGATTCTCTCCACTCCAGTCAGAACCCATCCATAACAAGTTATATACTGTAACATATTATACTATATTCAATTTCAGGAAGAACATTCATAAGCTGGAGGGCATCCAGTGGAAGATGATTACTCTGGCCAAAGACCTTGAGAAAATGTGAGACGTGGAGCAGTTGAAGGAATTGGGGCTATCAGACTGGAGAAAAGAGCACCTAGTGGTGGGCAAGCAATAGTTACCTTCAAATGTTTGAACTGATTTTATATAGAAGAGAGAACCGATTGTTCTGCTTGGCCCCAAAGGACAGAATTAGGAGAAATGGGTAGAAATGATAAAGAAGCAGATTTGGACTTTTTTGTAAAATAAGAAAAAAAAAACCCAGAACAATGGCCCAATAATTAAAGCTTTCCCAAAGTGGAATGGGCTGCTTGAGGAAATAGTTGGGTTCCTTATCCAGAACTCAAGGTTGTCAAGCAAAACCTAGAATACTGCTAGTTGGGTATGCTAGAGACAGAGTTCTTATTAAAGTTCAGGAGAAACAGATTAGCTTCTGAGATCCTTATGACTTTGTAATTCTGAGATTATACTCACTTTTTGGAAAGTCTCCTTAAAGTAAAATTTAGCCACTTAACTCTATTTAAAGAGCAAATTTAATGATTGAGTTTATGCACTATCATTAACATAGGAAATCTGCTCACACTGAGCAAACATTCATAAGCAAGCATTTTAACACAATGGGTTTAACATATTATTTTTCTGCAGATATCAAAGAGAAAAGCTCACGAATCAAAGTTGGCTTCAAGGTGAAGGTGTTTGGCAAACACAAGCAAGAAGTTAATAAAATAAGTCTTAGAAACTGCATAGCTTCTGTTTGTTAACTGATGGGACGACATGCTGAACAAACAAGTCCTAGAAAGCTTGGCAATCACAGAGAATGTGGCTCTGAAGGTTATTACAAGTGTGAAGCTGCAGGGCAGGAATGTGAGTATATCAATTCATCTAAAGAAGCAGGAAAGGAATCTGTTCCCAAGTCACTATGCTAAAGTAGCCCAAGCTGCTTACTAAGACAGTCTAGAAAACAAATCCATTAACAAACCAACCGCTATTTCAGTTACCATTTGCTGTTATTCAGTTGTTTTCAGTGGTGCCTACCCCTTCTAGACCCCCACTTGGGGTTTTTTTCCTTTTTGTTTTAGAGGGGGTGAGGCAGGGCAGTTGGGGTTAAGTGACTTGCCCAAGGTCACATGGTTGTTTTTTTTTGCAAAGATACTGGAGTAGTTTGCCACTTCCTTCTCCAGCTTATTTTACAGATGAGGAAACTGAGGCAAACAGGGTTAAGTGACTTGCTCAAGGTCACAGAGTTTGTACATGTCTCCAAGTCTAGTATTCTATCCACTGTGCCACCTAGATGCCCCTCACAGTTTTCATTTGTCTGTGACTAAAAAAAGCAGCTGGCAGCAAATTTAATTAAGAAATATGTGAAAATCAAGAAAATTGTAAATGACTATTGATTATCAAATGGGAACTTGGTGACTACCACAGAGCTAAAGCAAAGGAAGTATTGGTCACATCAGTTCATGTTAGGAGACCAGCCAGGTTTCTTCATTGCTGAAATCTTACTCTAATAACCTAAAATGAACTTTATAAGCTAAAGTATGTAAACGTTTAAATTTCAATTAAAAGTAAAAATTTTCCCTCATTAGTTTGTAACTCTGCCTAGAATTATTATGGAAATTTTTAAAAAGAACAGTTATTGAAAGTAAGAATCAAAGGTAACTTTCAGAGAAAAGAATTGCTTTTACTAGAAGCTGCAGAAAATGAACTATCATGGTTTTCATCTAGAAATAAAATCTTGTCATGAAATAATAACTCACATTTGCATAACATTTTAATCTTTTCAAATGTTTTACCTAAGTGATCTCCCTTTTGTCAATCAATAAACATTTATGAAGTGCCTAGTAGGTGCCAAGGGCTATGCTAATGAGCACTGGATCCTCACAACAACCCTGTGAAAGAAATACTATGGGTATTATTAGCCTCACATTACAGTTGAGGAAACAGAGACTGGAAACAGTAAATCATTGCTCATGGTGACACAGGCAGGATTATTGAATTCACACTCTGATCTCTCCCCATGTCTTCTTCCATTGGACCTTTCTGTCTTTTAAGTAGAAAAGGCTCCATGTAAACCTGATTTCCTACTTCCTACTGCTTGGCAAATTCAAATTCACTCTCAATGCAGGAATGATCTTCAACATTAAAGAACCCAATTACTGTTTCAGCTTTCAAGAAATAAAAATAGCAGCATGTTACTCCAGGGTACTTGCTTTGATCCATAGGTCAAGACCCAAAGTAAATTCACAATGGGCTATAGCAGGGTTTAAAGGATCCAAAAGACAGCTCACCTAATCTAAACAAGGCACTTCTTGGGCCACATTCTAGTGAATGGAAATGCTTGGATACAATGGCAATCTGGAACCTCAGATTTTCAACCCATCTTATGGTATGGGGTAAAGGAATGGTATTACATAGCTCATGCAAAGGAATTTTTAAACTTCTCCCTCCCACTTCCCCTTTCCCCAAACAACATACCATGCACACATTCAATAAAATGGTAAGATGCTATACCAGGGTCAATGAATGCTGTAGTTACCACTATTTATCCCAAATGGTAGGTGTGGATGCAGTTAGCTTACAGCACTTTCAGAATTTTGAATTATCCACTCAATAGCAGCCCACCCCTGGAGCAACACAGAAAAGATTTACGAAATGGGGTGAGAAACTCTTCATCTATCACTCTAGAGCACTGGCAATAAAACTGCAAAAAACAAAAACAAACTGAATGAGAAAAAAAAGCCTACAACAGCTGAACGAACAGTAAAGGCCCTATTTTCCCCAGCAGGCTTTTAACACTTGTAGGTTACTCCTTGGGTTCAGAAATAAGATGCTGTTCATTCAGTATTCACAAATTCTTCCTTACGTGAGCAGACCATCTGTTAGTTTCAAGATCTCAGATACCAGGGGTCTTAATTAGCAAGCTGAACTTTCATTCACTTCCTTGAGATTGGGGGAGATAAAGGAGACACCTTACTTATGACATGCATAGCCAATCCAGTGAAAGTCGATGGCACAGGAACCATTGGCAATACTCTGATCTGGAAACAATCTTCCCTAACCTTTCTTAGGAGTATAATAATAAAACCCAGGGTACCTAGGTGGGAAGGGATGGGTAGGAGGAGTGTCACTCTGGAGAAGTTCTCTACCTCCAAAGCATATGCCTACTCCTCTCCATCACCCTGATTAGAATCCTACTAAAATCATATCATAATACAAGCTTTCAGCCCCTGTCAAATGTCAACAATCTTTCAGACCAGGGGTTTTTAATCTTTTTCTATGTTATGTACCCCTCTAGCAGTATACAAAGTCTATGGAACCCTTCTCAGAAGATTTAAAATACATAAAATAAAATGCACAGCATCACAAGGAAAAGCAATTGTATTAAAATACAATTATCAAAATATTTTTTTTTCTTTTTGGAGGGAGGAAGGCAGGACAATTGGGGTTAAGTGACTTGCCCAAGGTCACATGGTTATTGTGTCTGAGGTCGGATTTGAACTTGGGTCCTCCTGACTCCAGGGCCAGTGCGCTATTCACTGCACCACCTAGCCGCCCCCCAAATAATTTTTAAAAAATAAGTTTGCCGACCCCAAGTTGAGAATCTCTCACTGTCCTACCTTAAAGGAAAATAAAACACAACCATTACTACTATTATGTCAAATAGCTAAAATAAACAACATAACAAGCATTGAGTTTAATTGTCAATTGAAAGAAATAGTTTCTGTACCAAGGCTTCAATACAGCAAACCCTTAAATAAAACTGAATGGAATTAGAGACAACTTAGCATCTCTCAGTTTTCTGAGGTTCAAAGGACAGTGCTAAACCAAATGCCTGATTGTAATTTCCCAAAGTCTCTGGACAGAGCTCGCCTAAAATTGCCTGAATTTCTCAAATTCTAATCTCTCTGAAAATAGAGTAAACTCATCAGTCTGTGTGGTGAGGTGGAAAGAACCCTGCACTTAGAGTCAGGAGACCTGAATTCAAAGTCTAGCTTTCCCATGTACTGCCTGTGTAACTCTAGATAGCCTCACTGCATCCTGGGCCATCTTCAGTCATCCTGATCTATATCTGGCTACTGAACCCACATGACTCCAGAGGAGAAATGAGGCTGGCGACTTTGCACAGCCCTGTTTCACTTAAATCCAATTCACTTGCATGTCATGGCATCAACTCCCTGATACTGTGGTCTTCTTCAAGAACAAAAGACAAACAACAAACTCTGTGAGTAGCAGGAGCTGCCCCACTTGGGACCCAACTTCAACTGGCCAGTTGGGTAACACATTAACACATTCTCTCTCTCTCTCTCTCTCTCTCTCTCTCTCTCTCTCTCTCTCTCTCTCTCTATCTATCTCTCTCTCTCTCTGTCTCTCTCTCTGTCTCTCTCTCTTTCTCTCTTCCTTCCTTCTTTTCTTCCTACCTTCCCTGCATGTACTCAGTCCAAAGGAATGTAAATTTTTGGTCACCGAAACCTCACAAGATATCTTGGGATTTACTGGCTAGATTTCTTTCTTAAGGACCATGCCTTAAACACAAATCACTCTGACTCTCATTGACTGGTCAACAATAGGTCACAGGCCAAGCCCCGCTTGGTCACTGTTCTGGCCCTAACTGGCTCAGAGTGAATGTAAATAGCAATGGTTTCTGTCTGAACTCTAAGGGGCTTCTTCTCCCAGATTATTTTTTTTAAACTAGGTGAAAGAGGTCTTCATTTATTACCTAGCTTTAATCACCAGATGGGCATTGCTTTAATCAAACTGAAACCTGGGAAAGATCTCATCTTAAAAATGCCAAGGTCTCTCACTGCCTCCAGGACCATCTCCAGTCAACCTTATCTATATCTTTCCACTGGACCCAGATGGCTCTGGAGGAGAAGGAGAGTCTGGTGACTCTGCACAGCCCACCTTTACTTAAATCCAATTCAATTGCATGTCATGACATCACTTCCCTGATATCATGGTCTTTTTCATACAACAACCCTAGATAAATCCTCTAGCATCTCTGAGCCTCAGGGTTCAACTAGATGACCTCTAAGGTTCCTTCTGGCTCTAAACCTATGTTCTATCATCCTAGTATTAATAGGAACAATGGTCTTCAACTAATTTGTGACTTCAGGGTTAGGTGAATACAAAATATAATGACTGACATTCCATTAACCTTTGAAAGAAGAAAATAATGATTTTTATATGGAAAGAATTAAATAAGTTTGAGAAGTGACCAGAAGGCAAGACTAAAAGCATGGGACCTGGGCTACTAAGTAATATACCTTGGGTTTCTAAATCTGATCTCTTCTAATGAGCTCAAAGCGCCTCGTATATAGTAGAAGTATGAGGAGATTCTATCACTTTCAGCCCTCACAGCCACTCCTAGTTATCTTTCCAGTTGTGGTCCTATATGCCTTTGCTTCTAGATTGCAGAAAAAGAGGGAACCATGAAGGGCATACTAGGATCCCCTCCACTGTCCTTTCCAACACTGGTGCTACAATGTACACCTTCTGCCCCCACAGCTCTGCTCTAATGTGGTTCCTGCCCAGTGTTACTCTCATTCCATAAGAATCAAGATGCAATGGGGTCAGGAGTCCTTAGGGAAATCATATAACTACAGGTAAAAACTCAGCAGAATGTACTCGATGGCATTAAATATGAAACTACTGTAAATCCATACTGTCCTTCTTGACTTTGTTAATGAAATATTCATTGACTCTGTAACATTTCAGTAGAAACTGATTTGATATGATTTATCTGTTAACTTTATTTGACACAAGCTGAGGGCACTAAACTTACTGGGCCTCTGTACTGGTAACACACCTTGACCTAAGTCTAGTTCTATAGGCACCCAACCAGTTTTTTAAAGAAACTCAGGCATTCATAGTATTGTCAATTACTTTGCTTGGTGGGAATTGGGCCTCTTAGAACTTAGTACAAGAGGAAGACAATGATGAAAACATTTCATACCTTGAATTTTAGCAACATATGTACCAGTGGTACAACAACTGGCAATACATACCTTCCGTGCATTGGATGATATGGTGTTTGCCATTAGGCTTTCCAAATAACTGCCTAAGCTAAATCCCTTCACAGTAATGACTGCTTCATGTGTCAGTACCGTCCTAGGAGGGGAACAAACCAAGAAGAATTCACTGGCATTCAAAGAGACAAGGTTTCTTCCCTTGTCTTTACCTTTCAAATTTGATTTGCAAAAGTAAAGTTATAATTACTTACATTTCAGGGTTGTCAGGATGAGGTGTGTACACCAACCTCTCATTCACCAACACCAAATTTGTGAGTGTGATCTTTAAAAAACAAACAGCAAACTTCCATTTTTAGAATTCTACTTTTCAGCTCTTCCCAAGTCATAGTTCATCAACTGCCTATGTTCTGTCACTTTAAATAACAGTACTTACTGACACCAGAGCAGAGGCAGCACCTGGTCATTGGTACCAATAGGCCCTAAAACCTGGGGAAGTTATTTCCTAGGTGTTCCTTATTGTTGACTCCCACTGTCTTATCTTCCTGTCTGAGAATGGTATTGGCCTTCAGAATATTTCCAAACTATAACCAATCAGTGCCAGCAGTTGTGGAAAAGGACAGAATATTCTTCAGTTCTCAAGGGAATGGGTTAGCTTTCTCATCATACATATCCAAAACATCCATTCTGTAACACAGCTGCTCCCCAGGAACTCAAGAGACTATTTCAGGTCTAAAGTATGTGACATTTGAGATGATATCTGTATTTTTAAAGTAACTTAAACTTTCTATTAACAAAGTCAAGATTTATCACCTACCTATGCAAAACTTTCCATTAATGATAGCCTGAAAAACGAAAGCTTTGGAACTTGATAGCTTTATAAACTTTTCAACTCCCTTACTGCCAAATCCAGATCTCATTTTCAAAAGAGATCAAAAGTAGCACAAGCTCCTGGCAGGGTGGAGGTCATATACAACCTGTAATTAAGGGATTCTCACAGCCCTACCAAAATCAAAACCAGCCTCTCGAGGAAAAGCACCAGGTCTGAAATCTCTTTCTAGGGAGCTCAGAATTTTCACATGGACAGGAAGTACTCAAAAATGAAATTCTGAAGATAAAAATATAAACTTCCAATGAAGAGGAAAAGGGACAGTTGTCTAAAGAGACTAATGTATGTGCCCAGGGAACTCACTGGTCAACTCAGAGTTTGTAAAGACATAAAATAGACATAAACTAGAGAATGGAATGAGGGATGAATACAAAGGAAACAGTATGATGAGAGTTAAAGTTCAGCTAGGACTGAGAAAAATCTGAGAACCACAGAATTTGGTTTTTATTTTCTATACTGGGGAAAAATAGGAAAATCAAAGAAGAGATAGCAAGAATGCTCAGTGTTGATAACAAAAGGGAGAAGGCAGAACTACGAAATTCTTTTGTTTCTGTTTCCTCTGCCAAGAACAACTTTTGGACTGGAAAGCACAGATAAAAATGAGTACAAGAAACCTGAAACCACAACAACTGAGAAGATAGTGAGAGAACAGTGAGCTGCCCCTGAGGACTTCAGATCACTAGGTCTAACTGTGCTGTGACTATCCCCCTACTTTCAGTGATATCGGAAGGTTCATAGAGAGCCAAAGAGGTGCCACAGGACAAAAGAGCAAATGTCCTGGTTTTCAAAAAATGGAAAAGTACAGTGTCTGTACAAAGTCCATTGACTTTGATAGCTGGCAAAACTCTGTAATGTATTATAAAGGGGAAAATTGCTAAACATCTAGAAAAGAGACAGTTATAAGAAGGCAGCATGGATTTACCATATATAAATTATGCCAGACTAATCTCATTTCCTTTTTTTTCTGACAAGTTTACCAGATTGGGAGATCAAGGACATGCTATAGATAAAATGTACCTAGAACTTTAGTAAAGTGTTGACAAAGTTGTTCGTGCTTTTTTTTGTGGACAAGACACAGCAATGTGGGCTAGACCAGATCGAACAGGTGGTTGAATATAAATTTGGAAGAAGCTCTCAAGTAGAATTTGTCCTTGAATCTATTAAATTTAACATTTTTTAAGTGGGGATTTTTTTTGCGGGGGGAATTGAGGGAGAAAAAGGGAACCATCAGTATTAATGACCAAAAAGGGGGGAAACAAAAGAAAAGAAAGTCAGTGAAATATTTTTTAATGCACAGAAAAAAACAGAAGGAACTTCAGAGGGCGATACTAACAAGCAGAATGGCTATGAAATCAATATGTTGAATTTATTATACATACTTTAAAAAAAAACAAAATGCTCATAAAAGAGATTTACGATTTCACATATAATCCTCATTCTGGTCTTCTTTATATATGGAAATGTTCACATTTGTTGGTGTCTATTAAGTTCAAAGTAATAAAAAATAAAAAGTATTTTATAAAAAACATTTTTATCAGGGACTCGAATAAAAGCATAGATAGCACAATTATCAAACCACTAGATGAAACAAAGCTAAGAGGAATAACTAACATGCTAGATGACAGAGTTGGGGACCAAAAAGACTTTGAAAGACTAGAACTCTGGATCAAATATAATAAGAAAAATTTTAATAGAGCTCAGTATTTATAGTTTCACACAGCTACTTGGTGGGGGGAACCCAGCTTCAAAAGGACAAGATCGGGGAAAGAGAGCTTTGTAGCACTTTAGCTGGAAAAGATCTGGGGATTTAATGTACTACAAGATCAGTTGTTGTGATAGACAAAGAAGCAAATTTGACCTTAAAACACATTAAGAAAGATACAGTTTCCAGGACTAAGGAGATGAAAGTTCTATCATACTCTGCCATATTCGTTCCACATCTGGAAGATTCTATTAAAGTCTTGGTACCACATTTTTGGAAGGACACTGATGAAGCTGAGCATGATAACTGATGATGACTGTAAAATTTATACACGAATTTAAGGCTATAAAGTGCTTTGTATACATTAGCTCTTATGAGCCACACAACAAATCCTCCGAGGTAAATGCTGTAGGTATTAAGAATAGGGATAGACCTGGATTTGCTACTTCACTGGTATAAGGACTTCCCAAATGAGGAAACTCCCTCTACTAATGAAGTTGGCATCCTTTTTGTAACTTAAGAGAGCTGCCTGAAAGTACTGAAAAGTTAAGTGATTTGCCTAAGGTCACATAGCCATAGCCGGTACATGTCAGAGGGGGAAGTTGAACCCAAGACCCTTTGGCTTTGAGACTGACTTTCTATTTGCTACAACCCCCATTGCCTCTCACCTGATGGGTATTATCATCGTAATTTTACAGATGAGGAAAATAAATCTCAAAAAAGGTTAAGTGGCTAGTTCATGGTCACACAGCCAATCAGTGTCAGAATCAAGATTTCAATCCAATTTTTACTAAGTCCAAATCAACTAAAGATCATCTGGAGGAGAGTAACCAGGATGGTAAAGGTCCTTAAGGCAATACTACATAAGGAGCTGGTAAAAGAACTGGTGATTTGGGATATTTAATATTTAATTGGGGGGGGAGGAAATTTAGGTGGGAGACATGAGGGTTATCTTCGAGTATTTAAAGAATTGTCTTTGAATGAGAAATTAGGCTTGGTCTCTTGGACCCCAGAGGGAAGAAAAAGGAGCAAAGACTAGAAGCGGTTGAGAAGCAAATTTAGTTTGATAGATGGGGAGACTTCTTAACAATTAATGCCATCCTAAAGTGAAATAGACTTCCTTGAAAATTAGTGTACTCCTGCTCACTAGAAACTTTCAAGCAAAAGACTTGTTAGGTATATGAAGGAGATTCTTGTTCACGTATGGGTTTGACAAGATGGCTTTGGAGGTCCCTTCCAACTCTGAGATTCAGAAATTCTGTAATCTACAATTAACTATACTTGGAGCTATCAGACTATTATAGTTAATAAAATCCTCTAAAATTTTTAATTTTATCTGTAGTATTCTTAAGTTCAAGATTCCCATAAAGATGTGCACTTTTCATGGTTAGCCCAAAAGTAGGAATCCAGTCATTTTTTTCTGCTTTTTCAGAAAAAAATCAACAGCTGCAAGCTGAGCTCACGCACCTTCCTCAGGCTTTTGGTGAGACGACACAGAAGGCCACTGTTTATAAAAAGTCAAACAACAAAAAGCAGCTCTAAAAATATGAATGAAAACCTCTGGTCTGTTCACTGAGAAGAAAAAAGCCTCTTAGGTGAGAACTTTGAGTGTTTCATAAACGTTATTCTACAAAAAATATTAATATCCTTTGCAAACTCAGTTTATTAACTTACATTGGTAGAACACAGCTCCATTTTCTTTCCCACTGGATCTACAACGGAATGCTCTTTAATATATGTTAAAGTCCTATTGGTTCCCAGGACCTGAAAGACAAAAAAACCCCTGAGTGTTGGAAAAATGCATGATAGAAACAGAGCCAGAAGGCTAATGCGTCAGCATCCAAAAGCCAGCAAGTACTCAAGAGCATGATTTACATCGAGATAATGATCACCTTCTTAACTGTTTAACAGACAACTTGACTGACAGCTCCAGAAAAACAAGGACGAAGACACAGAGAGCTATTAAAACAGAATAATTCCGTATGAGAACTCACTGCTTTCACGAGAGCTGGGAGCCCCCACTCAGTGCTGAGAAGACGATGGCTATGTAACCTGCCTCGGTTATCAAGGCTCCTGTCTAATACATCCACTCCTACCACACAAGGGTTCATGGGATTCGGGTACTTTCTCATAGCAGCTTTGATGACAGTGTCCCATGGGTGGCTGTGGGAAAAAAAATGCAATTAACCCATAGAAATTGGCACACCAGCATTTTTGAAAACATACTTACATCTAAGTTTGCTTGGACTATAAATATCCCCAAGTCCCAAATCAAACCTATGGATAAGAGTAGAAATAATAGCTTAAAAGTTTGCCAAGTGCTTTACAAACACTTCATTTGAGCTTCATACCAGTGGATGGTAGGTGCTATTATTGTCCCTACTTTATAAATGATGACATACTGTTTATGTGACTTCCCCAGAGTCACACAACTAGTAAAGATAAATTTAAATGAGGCTGGATTTGAACTCAGGTCTCCTTGACTCCAGGTCCAGCATTTTCTCCTCTTTGCCTTTTAGCTGACAAATCCCATGAATAATAAGATGTTCCCTCTGTCTGTCATTTCTTCAATAAAGTCTGGGAATTAGCATTTGTTTTATTTACTTTTCATTTTTATTGATATCTTTATTAATACTGATATCTTGCACTTTCATATCTGCTGCATTTCTAAATATCCCTTTCATCCACACCAATTAAGCCATTCTTATAAAAAAGAATAAAAAACAAAGATTTAAAAAGGCATTTCAACAAAACAAACCAACATTATCAACCAAATTTGACTATATATGCACTATTCCACATCCACAGTCCCCATCTGTCCAATGAAAGGAGGGAAGTACATTTTCCCAACTCCCCTCTGGGACCAAGTAGCGCTAGCATAATGACACAGCGCACAGTTTCAGGGTTTTGTTTTTGTTTCTCTCCATCTATTCTGTTATAGCCGCTGTCTGTGTTGTTTCTTAGAGAGTCTCCTTTTTTCATACTATATTAGTTCATATTTTTTTCATGCTTCTCTGGTTTCTTCATAGTCATCATTTTTACAGGGCAGTAAGAGTCTATTACATCTATGAAGCAAAATCTGTTTAGTTGTTCCCCTAGTTGACAGGCATTTACTTTTTTACATTTCTTTGCTTCTGACAGAGTGCTAAAAAGAACATTTTAGCAGGAGCATTTTAATCTCCCCTTTTTGCATAATTTCCCACTGTTTTTAGTATAGTCATTATATAGAAATACCATTAATTTTACATAATTATTTTTATATCCTACTGTAACCATTAATTATCTTAATCAGTTTCTTCACTGGTTATCTAGGCTTTCCTAAATAAACCACTACACTATCAGTAGATAGGAATATTTTTATCTCTGCTTTGCCTATTTTTAGGATTTTAAATTTTTTTCTTTCTCTTCTCTTATTGTTTATTATTTCTAACATTCTATCAGCCAGGGAAAGGGGCCTCCTTACTTTATCTGTCCTTTTATTTGGGAGTCTTCTTGTATTTCCTCAGCCTAATACAATGGAAAGAGTGCTGGATTGGGCATCAGAAGGCCTGAGTTCAAATTCTATCTCTGTCACTTATTACTTAAGTGATCCTGAGGAAGTCATAACTTTTATGGGCTGCCTCATTTCCCGCAAAAATAAGGGAGGTAGATTAGAGAAACTCTAAATTTTATTCTAAATCTAAATCTGTTTTCCTGTGTATGATTCTGTGATCCCAATGTAAATAATGCTAGATCTTGATTTTAAATATAAACTTTATCACATTAAAAATGGCCCCTTAGGGGCAGCTAGGTGGCAAAGTGAACAGAGCACCAGCCCTGGAGTCAGGAGGATCCGAGTTTAAATCAGGGGTCAGATACTTGACACACCTTCAGCATGTCACTTAACCCCAATTGCCTTGCCTTCCCCCCTCAAAAAAAATGGCCCTTTTAGGGGCAGTTAGATTGTACAGTGGATAGAGCACTGACCCTGGAATCAGGAGGACCTGAATTCATATCTGGCATCAGATACTTACTAGTTATGTGACCCTGGGCAAGTCACTTAACCTCAACTGCCTTTAAAACTAAAATAAAAATGGCCCTTCTATGGTTTTTGTTCATACGTTGTTTTTTTTCTAAACGTAAATAAGTATTGCACTTTGTTAAAAAGTTTTGGGGTTTTTTCCCCCCTAAGAAAACAGTGTGATGAGAGCTAAAGTTCAGCGAAGACTGAGAAAATCTAAGAACCACAGAATTTGATTCTTATTTTCTATCCTGGGAAAAATAGGAAAACCAAAGAAGAGATAGCGAGAATGCTCATTGTTAATGGAAGGATAACAAAAGGGAGAAGGCAGAAGTACGAAATTCTTTTGTTTCTGTTTCCTCTGCTTTCTCTACCTACGGATTCGCAGGAAGCTTCTCAAAGCACACAATCTCTGCTGGTCAGATTCTTCAGTTAAGCTCTCAAGGTCTGCTCCTCTCCAAAAGTCAGCTCCCATCTACTAGGGATAACTCTTCCTTGAAGTCATGGTTGGTTCTCTTTTTTACTAACATGAATCACAATCCCCAAATCTTCTCCCTCTGATAACTGCTTCTCTATGGTGTGTATCTATCTGGAGGACGTGTGTCTCTGTTCCCTCCTAGAAGCAATGTCTCCTGCTAGGGAGTAATTCTACTGCTGCAAAAAAAAAAAAAAATCCCCTCTCCCCAGCCCCACAGCCCTCTGATGGAGACATATTGTCCATAAAACTCCTTAAATTGGAGGAATTTGACTTGTAGTCTACTTCAGGCTTAACTATTTAAAGCCCTCCAAGTTCAGGCCACTTTTTGGCTGCTTGGCCTAACCCATCCTGATTCAATTTTTTTAAAAGGTGTTTACATTTAATAAAAGGATAATAGTGTGTGAACACCTCATTAATATATTATCCTTTAGCCACCAGATCACATACTAGGAGGAAGGAGAAATCAGCTGTGCAGTGTCCAGCTCCCCCTCTTAACAAAACATTTCATTAATGGAATGAGATAAAGTAACAGGCAAACAAGGCCTTAAGCTCCCTGCAAGTAGAGATTGTTTTCTTTAGTATATCTGATCCCCAGAGTACAGTACCCACAGTGTCAGGCACAGGTTAGGGGCTTAATAAACACTGAGTGATGGATTCATTAAAACACAGCACACAGAACCCAAACAGATGATAACAGTGTAATGGCATATAGAGCAAATGAGAAATGATGTACCTACGTCTACACTAAATACAACAGAAGCAGTACGAAATGCTAAAAGTTTAAAATTCAATGGGCTGTGGGTCTATATTTCTTAATTAAAGAAAACGATATTGGAAGAATAATAGTTGATGAGGATGTGTACTAGTCGAAGCAGAGGACTGAAAATCTATAAGATTAAATGATCTATTAGGAGGCAGTATGGTACTGTGGAAAAGCATTGGATTTGAAGTCAGAGGACCTACAGTCAAATACCTTTATCACTTGCTACCATGGGCAATTCACTCAATCTCCTTGGGCCGAGGTTTCATCCTCCATATGTTGAAGGGACCACCAAAGGTCTCTTCCAGGTTAAAACTATGATCCCATGATCTCACTACCATTCAAGTTCTTAGGATGGTTGGACCCTGAATGTCTTTGGGAACAGTTTCTGTTTATCTGAAAATATTTAGAAACAAGCCTAGGCAAAATTGTGAAGTGAGAAAAAATGTTTAAGGGTATCACAAGACTCCTTCATTGTATTGGCAACCACACTGGCATACCCAGGATGGCTGCTAGCGCAGGTTCTTAGATCTGCTTTACTAGATAAGACAGCTGTTTAAGGCGTCAACAATCTTTTAAATTACATTCACTAGTTCAAGGGAAAAAGTCAGCTTCACCCTCAACTTCAGAGAAAATACAAGCAGAGAAATAAAAACCAAAAGACAGGGCTCTGACTGCCTGAATCAACTATACACTTTACATACATCCCTGGATTAAGAGAGCCTTTACATCTGAGCAGTCAGGGAACTCTGAATATATGGCCATTCAGAATCTTGACCAGGGAATCACAAGATCCTTCTCATAAGCAAGTCCCTAAAGCAAAATAACAACTCAGAATATATACACACTCCTCAGAGCCAGAAGGCATCACAACCCTTATGACCCAGTGCCTAATTAGAAATTAGCAAAAGGTGTGAAAACCTTCCTACAAGCAAGCCTTCCCTAAGTAAGCTTCCCTTACTGGGTTCCATGTGAGGCCTATTAATGGGCAGGGAAGATCTTAAATCCCATGAACATTACATTCACTTATACCCTTCTGTTGTTTTTATCAGTTCCCCTTACTATCTTCCCTTCTAAGAACCCCTCTCCCAATCAAAACAGGAAAGAATCTGATTTTTATCTGTGATACTATGAAACTGTGTTCTTTGTACAAACTTTGTGCTTTGTATTTGCTTCAATCTATCCCTCTACTGGGGCAAGTAAGTGCCACAGCAAATAGAGCACTGGGTCTGGAGTAGAAAGACTCATCTTCATAAGTTCAAATCTGGCCTCAGACACTTACTAGCTGTGTGACCCTGGGAAAGTCATTTACTGCTATTTGCCTCAGTTACCTCATCTGTAAAATAATCTGGAGAAGGAAATGGCAAACCACTTCACTATCTGCCAAGAAAACCCCAAGAAAACTTTTTCCCCCCAATATTGTTTTCTTTAACTATGAAATACAGACCAACCATGGCGTTGGGGTTACAAAGAGTCAGACGTAACTGAAATGATTGAATAACCCCTCTAGCCTTATACAAGGAATATTTACTAAAGTAAGGTGAAATAGGAGGCACAATTATTTTGCAATATTTTGATGGATTAATCCCCTAACTACTTGTTGTCTTAATAATAGAAAAACCCCAATTCCTATTGAAGGAAAAAGAAAACCATGCAAAGACACTGTAAAGCAGATAGTCTCATCAACTGTTATAAAAACTACTTGTCCTTGGATAAGAGTTTGGGCTAAAAGGACTTCCTTCAAAGTTGTAAAGGTATTTGGTCATTCCCCTTTGTCTCCTGTCTTTCAATAGTGAATGTTTTCTTATAATAAATCCTGCCAACTGTATTTCAAATAATCCCTTTTACTCTCTTAGGTGGTCTCTCTCCTCCTTCTCCTGTAAAATATTTTACTTATTTAACCTAAGTTGACTCCGAATGCTGGTTGTCTGTGTACTCTAAGTTGGCATGAAAAGTTACAAAAACCGAATCTGTACCCTGAAGCTAAAACTGCTATTGAGCAAGAGCAGCCTTCCTTAGCATGTTAATAAATCTCTTTGCTTTCAATTTGGACTTCTGTCTTTGCCTCACAATCATCTGATCCCTACTAATGAATATACCTCTTCCAAGATTTTTCATTCCTTGATTGAAAGAATTCCTTGATGCTAAGCAGATAACTATGTTGAAGGCACTATGCTAGTCCTAAAATACAAATACAAAAAGAAAAAGATGCAATTCAAGATTTTTCTTCCAAATTCATGAAACAATGAAAGTCTTTGTTTCTTGCTGGAGAATTCTTAGACATTCAGAGAAAAGGAAGGTTTTAGAGATTTGGGGGCAGAGCAAGGGAATTATTCTCATTGCCTCAGGAATCACACTATGCTTAAAGCAACCCCTAAAGAAAAGCCTGTTATAGGTTGGCTACTGAGTGGCCCAGATAGTCTGAAATCTCTATGCCAAGGTTGAGATTCTTTTGCTTCCTTTGCTTCTTTGAGGGAAATGCCAGAGGTCTTTTCCCTAGGGCAAGAGATCAAGTGTCCTAGTATAATTCAGTTCTTCTTTCTACATAGCTAGGAAGCCTGGAATAAACCGTGCCCACAGACAGCTATCCCTTGACCTTTCTCCTTACAGAACTTTCCTGGATTCCCAAATAGTTTTCACCTGTCCCACTGCCTCAGATTTGGGTATGGGTGTCTACTATTCAGTCCCATAGAATAGTAACCAGGTTTTCACGTTTATATTCAATAAGCTACCAATAGCCTCCTTGCCCCTGATTCCTCTAGCCCAGTGGTTCTCAACCTTTCTAATGCTGCGACCCTTTAATACTCATATGTGGGCATATCTGCATGTGGGCAGACCCGCCTGGAGACAGATAGAGAAGCGGTGTCTCGGTTCCTAAGACCATCAGAAATATGTGTTCCTAAGACCATCAGATATATGCTCTAGCCCTTTGAACAGCAAGGATAATTGACAATTTGCTGTGCTCCTCAAGCATCCTTCAGAAGGGAGGGCAGGATAGGATAACAGCATGAGGGATACCATAGGGAAATTTAGACCTGGTCCATGGTGTGATAGGTTGCTGAAACACAGAGGTGATACATTTATTGGAATATATATCTCATATCCATTCCTTTTCTCTCCACTCACATAGCCACCACCCTAAGCAGGCCTTTATCACCTCTGTCCCAGACTCTTGAGACTGCTTCTTATTTTTTCTCCTTAATTCAAAACTTTCCCACCTCCACACTCCCATCTTCTATATAGTTGCAAAATTCATACTGCTAACTTGTAGGTCTGATCATGTCAATCAATCAAGAAGCATTTATTAGACACCTATAAGTGCCATGCCCTGGGACAAGCACCTGGAATATAAAAATAAAAATGAACCAGTCCCTTCCTTCCGGGAACTGAGTTCAAATCTGACCTTATATACTTATTAGCTGTGTGACCCTGGGCAAGTCACATAACCTCTCAGTTTCCTCAACTGTCAAATAATAATAATAATAAAAAAAATCATCTACCTCTCAAGGTGGTTGTGAGGATAAAATGAATTAATATTTGCAAAGCATTCTGCAAACCTTAAAGTGCTATATAAAAGCTAGATAATACCTTATTGACAATCTAGTCCAACTCCCTCATTCTATTTTTATAGACAAAGAAACTAAGGCCCAGAAAGTTAAGTGACTTGCCCAAGATTTCTGAGGGACAAAGGTTGGATCTCAAGTGCTCTGACTCTAATGCTGTATTCACAACACCATGCTGCCTAACGTTACTTCGTTATGCTACTGCTACGGCCCTACATGAACAAAGATTTTTGAAAGGTAGGCTCTAGGGGCATGGCAGAACCAACAATTACAAACTGGAAGATTGTTAAAATTTCAGTGGGAGCATTTATATTGCAAAAATCAGTAAACTCTGCAAATCAGGGCTTGATAATATTATTTTGTTGATTGTAAAGACTTAAGGAAGAGATGGAGAAAATGTTAACAATTCAAATTAAACTTAAAAGCAGCTTTTCAAAGAGCTAGTTGTTCAATATTTACTAGCACACCCCTGTCATAAAGCCATCATGAAGTAGACTGAATGTGTTGGCTTTAGAATCAGAAAGATCTGGGTTCTAATCCTGATACCAACTAGGGGTTGGTATCTCTTCTCAAATCACAAAACTTCAATGTGCCTTTTGAATTCCCTGGAATCTACCTAAAGCATATGCAGATTATAATCTTCATTGGTATTATCTAAATTATAATTGTTAGGGGATGAAATTAGCAAGGAAAGTCTGTCATTTTAAAAATGCCTAACCTCAAAACATGGTGAAATGGCTACTCTTGTCAGTTAGCTTTTCTAAAAGGTTCTCTATTCTTATCAGGACTTACTTTCAGATTATTCTTGGATATGATTTTCAGGTCTCATGGGTTTTTCACATGAAGATAAATGCCAACAAGAAAACCTGACTATATCCAACTTCTTTAAATCCAATCTTTTTTTTCTCTTTTCCTTCAAAGTAAATTCATCAAGTACCAGTCTTCATAATAATCCAACAAAAACATGAAGAGAAAAAAATAAGAATAAACAAAAACAAAGAAATATCTTGAGGACTGTTAGTAGACCAAAATATCTCCCATGACCACAACCAGAAAGCTGTACTTCTAGTTTTTATCGTCATACAAAAAATGATGCTGGACAGCATTATGTCATTCATAAACCAGTCATATGGAACAGAACATAAATGATAGTTCTTAATAAGCTGCTGAACATATCTGTCAAACTCCATTAACTTTTGTTCTAAAGCCAGAACTCAATGACAAGACAGCTGAAGCAATTTTCAAAGTTATCAATAGTAACTTTGTTTGTAACTGCCAAATCACTCACACCTGTGACAAACATTTAATGTACTTCTATGATGTGTAGCAAAATCCACATTAAACTAAAATTAAAATCAATCAGTCACTCAATGATTGCTGGGTTTATGTCAGGAACTATGCTGGGTACTGAGGGTATAAAGACAAAAAAATGAAACAATTCTTCTGTTTTTGTTTTTTTTTTAGGGCAGTTGGGGTTAAGTGACTTGCCCAAGGTCACACGGCTAGTTTTTTTGTGTTAAGTGTCTGAGGTCGGATTTGAACTCAGGTACTCCTGACTCCAGGGCCGGTGCTCTATTCACTGCGCCACCTAGCCACCCCAAAAATGAAACCATTCTTAATCTCAAATTGCCTACATTCTATAGGTATAGTGAGAAAGTGATAAGTATATATGTACATATTATACATGCATATACACACATTTTAATCTATTTATACAGAAGAAATACAAAATAAATATAAGTCAGTCAATAAGCATTCATTAAACACCTACTACATGTTGGATACTGGGCTAAGTGCTGGAGATATAAAGTAAATTAGAAATTAATTATAAGGTAGTTAGGGAAGAAGTTGGTAGTTGCAGGAATCAGGAAAGGCTTCATGTAGACTTAGAGGATGCTGCCTCTTAAAGGAAATGAGGGATTCTCTTAGATGAAGTGTACATTCCAGGCATGAGGAAGAATCCATGCAAAGACATGACAGATGGAGAAGGAGGAGGCAGGGTCAGAATGTGAGAGTAACAGAGAGAAGGCCAGTTTGGCTGGACTACAGAGTTTGGGAAGGTAAACAATGTATAATGAGTCTGGAAAGATCAGTTGTGACAGGCTTAAAATGCCCAAAAAGGAGTTTATGTTTTATCCTAGAGGCAACAGGGAACCACTATAGATTACAAAGAAGAGGAGTGACCTGCTCAGAACTTTGCTTAAGGAAAATCATTTTGGTTACTCTGTGAAGGACTATAGTGGGGAGAGACTAGAAGCTGAGAAGTCATGGTAGTAGTCTGGGCAAGAGGGAGGGCCTGAACTGCAGGTGCCTTTGTGAGCAAAGAGAAGGGGCTGGAAATGAGAGATGCGGTGGAGGAAGTAATGGACAAGATGTTGACAAATGACTGGATGGGTGGGGTGAGGGAGTGTGAAAAGTCTGGAATAATAACAAGACTGCTAATATGGAAGACTGGAAGAAAGATGGTATCCTTGATAACAACAGGGAAATTTGGTAGAAGGGTACATTTGAGGAGGAAAGAAAACCAGTACTGTTTTAGTCATGTAGAATTTGAGATTCCTCAAATATCAAAAGATATATCCAGTGTAAGACATAAGACCAACACAACAGGCCATTGGTCATGCAAGACTGGAACTAGAGAGAGACCGGAGCTGGGTCTAGAGATCTATGTGTCATTGTCATCTGTACAGAGATAATTAAATATAGGAGCTGATGAAGTCACTAATCAAGCCACCACTAAACATTTATTAAGCACTTACCATGCTTATATAACAAGAAATACAGAGACTATAAAGAAAAAAAATAAAACAATTCCTGCCTTCAAGGAACTTAAAAACTTGTCTGCTCTTAAGCTCACAGTCTAATAGAGGAGACAACATGCAAATAACTAGGTACTAACAAGGTATATACAGAGCATAATTTAAAAGGAAGGCTTCAGAATTAAGGGGATTGGGAGAGGCTTCCTACATACAGACTGTAGGATTTTAGCTGGGAGGAATTCAGGGAATCTAGGAGGCAGACATGGGTGAGAACATTCCAGGCATGAGGGGAAGAGAAGAGTTGGAAGATGGAATGTCTTGTTCAAGGAAGAGTAAGGAGACCAATATCACTGGATCACAGGGTATGTGGGGGTTGGTGTAAGGTGTAAGAATGCTGGAAAGGTAAGGGGGTTGAAATAAGATTTGGCAATCAATTGTATATATGAGGTGAAGAAGAGTAAGGAGCCCAAGATAACACATAGGTTGAAAATCTGAGTGACTATAAGAATGATATGTGTGATTGTGTGTCTGAGGTGGGTGGAGGGAGTATAATGAATCCTGTTTAGATTGTATTGAGTTTGAGATATCTTATGTCCAACATTCAGTTCAAAATGTCCAACAGACAGTTAGTGAGAGGGGACTGAAGGTCCAGGTAGAGAGTGGAGGTGGATATGCAGATCTAGGAATCATGGGCATAGAAATAATATTTGAACCTATGGAAGCTGATAAGATCACCAAGAGAATACAAAGTAGAAAAGGATCCAAGATAAAGAATCTTAGGGAATACCCACAGTGGATAAGGGGCATGGTATGGATAATGATCCAGGAAATGAAACAGAACAGTTAACAGTGATCAGATAAGTAACAGGAAAACCAGAAGAAAGTAGTATCATGAAAACCTAGAACAGGGTGATCAACAATTTCACATAGCAATGAGGTAAGAAAAGGATCCAGACTGTGAACGAGCTTTAGATTTGATAACTAAAAAAACGTTGGTAATTTAAGAGGAGTCCAGTGACTTATGAGGTCAGAAACCAGTGAGAGCAGGGCAAGTATAGGTCTTCATACGATTTGCCTGATGAAGATAACAGTTTAGGTGGGTGATAGGGTCTACTGAAGGGTTTTTTTTTTAAAGGATGGGGGAGTCATAGTCCTGTATGAAGGCTGTAGGGAAAAAACACTGGACAGGGAGAGATTAAATATGGGGGAACAAGGAATGGCTGAGGGGGAAATCTGCGTGAGAAGACAGAAGAAAATTCTATCAAGGGTACATGCAGTGGGGTGGGCCTTGGCAAGAATTATCAGAGACTAGAAGAAAGGAAGAGAGAATGGAGGATGAAGTCAGAGGGTTTTTGAGATGAGAGAAAAGGGAGTTCACTTTATGTGGCCTCAATTTTTCTCAGCAAAGTAAGAGGTGATAGATTAGAAACCACTTCATAAATTATATTATTTCCTAGATTTTCAAGTGACTTAAATATAATATTCTATAAAGCAGAAAAGCTATAAAGAGAATAATTTTTTTTTTTAACAAAAGCTGTTTAAGAAGAATGTTACTGTTAAGGTCCAATTCAAACACTTTCTGTCAAAGAGGGGATTGCCTCTCCTAACTTTAACAGACAATTTAAATACTCTTACTCTTTTAAGGAAATACCATAACACAGTATTCAGGTTTCATGACTGGTGGGATTTGATTTCCAAAGGCAAATTATCATATCTTTTGATGTATCTTCTTTCCTCTTTTCATTTCTCTAGTTCACCATTTCTTCTCCCACCTATTTTCATCCCTATCCCCTGCTCCATTTCTCTTCTCCTTGAGAATCAAATCGAGATATTTGTAAAGTTCTTAACAAATCTGGCACATAGCAGGCACTATAAAAAAATGTTATTGTTGTCTTCCTTCCAAATCACGTGAAACACTAAATTGTAACAGGGAATCACTGATCTAGCATCATGAATACTGGCTTCCTTATTTTTTGTGTCTGCTCAGGGAGGTTCATCTGATTAATTTTCCAAAAAGAGGACGGGGAGTATGAACTATTTGATCGACCCTTTGGCCTTGAATCTGTAGTTATGGGCAAGGGTTTTTTGAGGAAAGGCAGATCTGGGATTCTGCCCTACTTAAATCAAGCCTTCCCCAGACCATTTTCAAATGAGCAGCAATCATGGGATTGAAATAAGCAGGGAACTAGGCCTCTCATTCCTTGGATTTGCTTTTTGGTTTATTAATAAAGCACTAACCCTGCTTCCCCAAGCTTTGTCCCTCCCGAAAAGACAAACGTTCAAAATTAACTACCAAGCAGCTGTCCTGACTATATGCACATCACATGCAAGATCCTTAATCTAGTAAGCAACGGGAAGAAAAATATGTCCTCATAGGGCATTAGACAGCTCACTAACATTTAATTTTTTCCAGGTCCAAGGGAGCACTAAAGCACTGGGCAAACACCGGCTGAACACACATGCAGAGATACTCAAGGCGGGAGGGCGCGAGTGCTCGAATCTCTTGAGATCCAACTTCCCTGAGTCTCAGTTTGGCTACTTTCTGCACCCCAGCTCCCCCCCTCCCCCCAACCCAGGGCTGCCTCCTTACCCAAACACGTGCTCGGAGCTCCAGATCTTCATCTTTCTGCAGCAGTTCCAGCGACCAGAGGCGCTCCTCAGCCTCCGCGCAGGGCAGCAGCCTCGGGAGTCCGGAGGGGCACCTCTCAACCCAGGACCAGCCGAACTCTGGGGGGCTGCCCTACTCTCCTGCACGCCACTCTCCCGCAGTGGGCCCTGGAGCACTTGTCACTCACTCGGATCCGAGGGCCCAAGGGGCCGTCGTGGCATCTGCGTCATGCGCACCGTTTCTGAGCGTCCTTGGGTATTTGTGAGATCTGAGGGAGGCATCCTACTCTGGCTCCGGCCCCCGCAGCCGCCAGCCCCGGGGCAGAGGCGAGTTTGGATTCTTAATCACAGTCCCTTCTCCTTTTCCTCTCACGTGACCCGGGCTAATCCTCCTTCCCTCCCACCCCCGGCACCTCTCCCGGCTTCTCCCGCCCCCAGCCTTCCCAGGGATGCTTTCCTTAATTCAAGTGTCAGAGCCAAGGCTAAAAATAGGGATGTCGCTGCAGTGTCCCGTTAAGGAATGCAAAGCGAACCACGGGTTTGTAGGAAGAAGGCAGCGGGGGCGAATTTAGGATATGGGTGCGGAGATTCGTAGGGGCGGGGTGATATTGCACTACTTGGAAATGGAAAGGTGACACTTAGGAAAAATCACCATCGAAAAACCTATTTTACAAAAGTGAACCAGCAAGCTCCTCACTGCCCTCCTTTGTAGTCATTGCCGTGGCTTACCTTCTGTATGTTCCTTGACAGTGTGGTTTTCTAAATCTAATCCAAATAAAGGGAATCCCTAAATCTCATTTGGCCTCACCCTACGTACTGTCATCACTGCGGTATATCTTTGTTCAAGCAGTGAATTAACTGATACAGACCCTCAGTAATCGGAGAAGGCCCTGAATTGTGGCACCTCCTCATTTCTCTATTTTTGAAGTGTGGGAGTTGAACATTCAGTTTTATGCTTTTCCTCTTGTGGGACACCTAGGTTCCAATGTGAACTCCACCTTTTCCTATTCGTGTGATCTTGGGTGAGTCGCTGTAGGATGGGGGGGGGGGGGAGTTTACACATGGTACCCAGAAAACTACCCCAGGTTCGAGGCACTTAGTGAGTAAGTTCTCATTCAAGACCATCTGATCATCATCTGACCCCATCAATTTGTTTAAACTAAACAGAAAAAAATCATATTATTTCAAAAAATAAAAGACTTTTAATCAAACAGCAAAGCAAATAAAGTGATAAGAGCAGACCTTCCTTTTCCACAAGTTACCACATCAACCATGGCAGAGCGCACAAACCTATGCTGTTAGGACATATGTGACCAGAGCATCTCCAACCTCCCATGCTGTAGAACCTCAGACATGCTCTTACAATATCAGGGTGCTTTCTCCCGGAAATTTGCACGTGCACTCTCTGCTGCCTATTATATCTTCTTTGCTGAGGGCTGGTCTCTAGCTGTGGTAATCACCAGGTTGCTCTCTGCGACTCTCAGCCAGGCTGGTTTTCATTGTCCATTTGCTACTCTTTGCTACCATCTTCTGGAGATTTGCTGGTAAGTCTCTCCCTTGAAAAGTAAAGCTAATTTCTTTTTGTACATATCATTGCCCTGGGTTATAACATAAAGCCGACATATGATTAAGTAAGCAACAAAAACAGAAACCCTTAGGCTGGAATCGTCGGTGCTTTTGACAACCCTCTACTATTTCCCTTCTAAGACCCTTCCTGAAAATGCCTTGTAATTCCTTTCTGAGGCCTGTGGTGTGGAGTTAAGAAAAATCATCTTCCTGAGTTCGAATCCAGGCTCAGACACGTTCTAGCTGTGTGACCCTGAGCAAGTCATTTCACCCTGTTTGCCTCAGTTTCCTCATCTGTAAAATGATCTAGAGAAGGAAATAGCAAACCATTCCAGTGTCTTTGCAAAAAAAAAAAAAAAACCCAACCCAAATGGGGTCACAAATAGTAGGACACTACAGCAACCAAATGCATACCTCTAAGTAACAAAATTGCTGGTCTTTGCTTAGCATTCCTACGACATTAACCTCAGCTGTCTGGGCTTCAGTTTTTTAAGACTTGGGCTATCTAACATAAGTTCCATTTACCTTTCTCCACTGCCCAAAACTTATTTGTTTTCACCTGAATAAGTCCTTTTTCTTGTTCCATTAGTCATTGCTGGATATTTCTTGGTTGTAACCTTCATGACCTCCAACCCTTTTTGGGTGTGTCATGGACCCCTTTGAAAATCTGATAAAACCCATGGATTCCTTCTGAAGATGTTTTTAAATGCATAAGATGAAATATATACCATTACAAAAGAATATTGATTATATTAAAATAAAGATGTATTTTTTCTTCTTCAAGTTCACACACACCCTGGGATTTATCTATTGGTTCATGAACCCCAGGTTAAGTACTCCAGTTTAGGCCATGTCTGCTTCTTCATGCCCCACAAAACATAGTAATACAATGTCTCCAACTAGAATATAAGCTTTTTGAAGGCAAGACCTATATTCTACTCCTTAGAGAAGGAAGAAGACGTTCCACATATTTTTGTGCACTGTCTTACTTAGAGTACAAGGTTACCAGGGATTTCAGCTTAGCCATAGGTGGAGTTGGTAAACACTACGACTAAGCGATGCCCTGGTGTTGACTGCAAGACCACAGTCAATAGAAGCACTGTTAGGTCATGAGAGGCCTGCAGGCAGGAGTTACCCTTCTTTGTATGAGCCTCAGTCATACATGTTCTCTTCATATATGCTTCTCTTTCCGCACCTACACTTTTTCTACCCCTTTATGTGTATCGACACTAACTGCTACTGGGTATATTTGTGGGAGAATGTGCCTCAGGTTTATGAGGAAGATGTTTTATTGCTACTTTTCTTACTGTCATTTCAGTAAATAACTTTGCTTTGAGTTCTATCCTCTGACAGACTCCTAAAGGTAAACACCTTGGTGGGGGCTCATGACCTCTAGTTTACAAGTAAAGTCCCACAGAATACTTTGATCTTGAGATAGCCATCCTCCAGGAATCTCTCCTGTGATTTGGAAGCTAGGCAAATGGGACTACATATAAATTATAAATGATATAATGAGCTATGTTCTTAGGTTCTAGTCGAGTAAAATCTATGTTAATTTCACTGATATTCAATCCATGATTCAAAAAATTAAAGAGGGGTGGCTAGGTGGTGCAGTGGATTGAGCACCAGCCCTGGAGTCAGAAGGACCTGAATTCAAATCCGGCCTCAGACACTTGACACACTTACTAGCTGTGTGACTTTGGGCAAGTCACTTAACCCCAGTTGCCCTCCAAAAAAAGCAAAAAAAAAAAAATTAAACAAAAGGATAGAGTTGCATGACTTATTTTTTGTAATATACTATGCCAAATCTGTCTCATATCCACTGGGGATTTTTTACTCATTTGTATATTATTATATATCAATCAAATAACATAATACAACCAGTTTTGCTTCTCTTCAATGATATTTTGTAAATGCATTTGGCCAGTTCATACTGAACACAACCGGGGATTACTTCTTGCTCATATAATCCGCAAGTGTAAACTCCCAGGACTGCCAAAAGTCATATTTTTGCTATGTGACTACTGTCATTTCTTTCTACATATATGCTTATTTTTATTAGAGAGTTACCAAAGAAACAGAAATACAGATCTGTTACATATTATGTGATTACTTCTGAGAAGACAATAGTTAAAACTTTGTCTAGCACTTTAAAATTTATACATTTTATTTTTTACATTACCTTCATTTATAAATAGATCCTTTCCCTGTCCCTCTTCAGAGTCTTCTCTTGAACTAAAGAAAAAATCCTAGGGGAAAAAGCGATTCAGTAAAACTACTTAATACTAAGACTGACAGTATGTCAGTTTGGGATAGTTTCAATAATATTTCATTTCCACAATGCCCCATCTCCCCAGGATGTTTTTGACTGGAGGAAAAAAAAAGAAACAACCTAGGAAAATTTTTCAATAGACTTTAAAAATTTGTAAAATTATCTTGAAGGAGATGAGCAAAGCATACTATTTTATGACTCATAAAATACTGGATAAGATGTGATGTGAGCTGAAATTCAAATGTCCAACATATCACATAAACTCAACCTGGTTATTGATTTGTTTTGCTTGTTGTTAAAAGGATTTGTTTTGGTAGCATGTGAAAGAAGGGTGCAATGGAAATGTTTTATAATAAAGTCAAGGGAAGAAAAATTGGGATTGGAACTTATTGAGACATGCACATCTCTTCACTTTATGCTTGATTTTAGTTCAAAGTCAAATTATACAACCTATTTTGACAAGCTTGCTTACAAACCTAATTACTTTGTATTTTTGTGACTGGCACATAGTTGGCTGAATAACTAGTATGTATATTAGAGGAATCTACTTGTCAAAAGCACCACCTTTCCCTAATTCCAAAGTGACAGAGGCAGCAATTTTTTTTTCCTGATAACTGGCACTCATACAGATTATTCACAATAGCAATGTACTAGATAGAAATCTCTGGATTTGTTTTGAAGATCCAACCTTTTTTAAGAGTTCAGAAGCCTTGAAGAACTTTCATGAGCCATACCTATTCTCAAATAATGTTGACCTCATTTCTTCAGCTCATAAAGTGTACCCCAAATGAGAATTTATTTCTTTAATTTGCTCTTAAGCACAGTAACCAGGATGCATCCTTATTTTAAAAAAAAACTACATTGGAAGGTCTCAGGGCTGAGGAGAGGTGGGGGCTGCGATAGTTGGAGCTGAGAGCATAGCGTGTACGGCTGTAGCGGCGACAAGACTTGGACTCAGCCTGTGGGGCGCCAGAACCATGCAGGCCCGGGGTTACAATTTGGACTACCCCCGCCAGTTCAGCAGTAACCCTGTCGACGACGTCGGCAGTTCAGATTCCATCTGGGAAGCTGGCGGGGCCTTCGGCAAGAGGGAGAAGGCAGAGGAGGACCGGTACTTTCGAGAGAAGAGCCGAGAGCAGCTGGCTTCCCTGAAGAAACACCATCAGGAAGAAATTATGCACCAAGAGAAGGAGATAGAACGCCTGCAGAAAGAAATTGAGCGTCATAAGAACAAAACGAAAAAGCTGAAACAAGATCACGATTAAGCTGGTGTTCTTGTTCAGTGATCAACCTTAATCTATATGTGGAATCACTGTCCACTACTTGTGTGCCTGATGTGACATACTCTCTAGTTTGGTATACTTTATTGCTGTGTATTGCAACCAAATGGTAATAAACTATGATCACTGGAAAAAAAAACTACATTGTTAAAATAAAGCCGATGGGCTTTGAATACTCCATATTGAATATTTCATATTTCTTCTTTTCTAAAGTATGATGGTTTGTTTCATTCATGGAAGAATTATAATCAAAGTTTATTATTCAGATAATCAAGATTTATTATTATTTATTATTCTAATAATTTATTATTATTATCCAAATGTCATCAGCATATAGATCTTTTCTCACCATCATACACACAGCTCTTGGTCTTTACTGAAATCCATGGTCACATTCTCTCACAAAATTCAGGATTCATGCTGAACCTCAGAATGTCCAAGATGAAGTGACTGGAACATTCCTTAAAAATAAAATAAAATAAATTTCAAGAAGACCTTTTTCTCTTCCTTAATGTATGTTCTGGCATAAGAGCAGTTCTACACTGCAGCCCACCCTTATTTTTCTTTTGTTTTTTTTCTTTAAATTTCATTTTATTTAATCCAATTTAGTAGACAATTAACATTTTCCACCAACTCGGGGTGCAGAAACTTTCACAGGCTTCACAATTTTTTGTTTAGGTGCTGCCTTTGTAGGAGCCTTAGCAGCAGATGCAGCTGTCTTCTTAGTTGCTTGTTTAGCCTTTTTTGCTTCCTTGGCAGCCCTGATGGCTTGTTCTCTTTGGGCCTTTCGAACTTCAGGTTTCTGGTTCCTCTTGGCCATT
>CM053594.1:170546820-170580732 GCA_028646575.1 Pseudocheirus occidentalis | reverse complement strand
TTTGTTTAGGTGCTGCCTTTGTAGGAGCCTTAGCAGCAGATGCAGCTGTCTTCTTAGTTGCTTGTTTAGCCTTTTTTGCTTCCTTGGCAGCCCTGATGGCTTGTTCTCTTTGGGCCTTTCGAACTTCAGGTTTCTGGTTCCTCTTGGCCATTATATCAGCAAGAGAAGCCCCAGTGATGGCCCTTTGGAATTTAACAGCAATAAACTGTTGGTAAGTTGACCTGCCTCAACCCTTTCCTCACTCCAAGCCACTCTCCATTCAGCCACCAAAGTGATTTCCTTAAAGTGCAGTTCCAACCATGTTACACAACTCTCCCAATATATGCCTATGATTCCTTATTACGTCTGGGATCAAATACAAAATCCTGTTTGACCTTCAGAGCACTTTATGACCTAGCTTCCTAACCCACTTCCACCTTTCCAGTCTTCTAACATCTTACACTCCCCCTTCCCCAACCCTTACTCTTTGATCAAGCAGTGCTGGCCTTCTTGTTCTTACACAAACAAGACACTCTGTCTCTCAGCTCCAGGCATTTTCTCTGGCTGGCCCTCATGCCTGGAAAGCTCTCCTTTCTCTGCTCCACCTACTGACCTCATGGCTTCCTTTAAGGCCTAACTAGGTACACTAGGTGGTACAGTGAATAGCACGGAGTCAGGAAGATCTGAGTTCAAATTTGGTCTCAGATAATAACTAGCTTGCATCAGTTTCCCCATCTGTAAAATGAACTGGAGAAAGAAATGGCAAACTACTTCAGAATATCTGCCAAGAAAACCCCAAATGGGGTTATGAAGAGTTGAACACAACAGAAATGATTGAACAACAAAAATCCGACCTTCTACTGGGAGCCTTTCCCAACCCCTCTTAATTCCAATAGCTTCCTTCTGTCAATTATCTTCTATTTACACCAAATATAGCTTATTTTGTATGTATTTGTTTGCTTGCCATCTCCCTCATTAGATTATAAGCTCTTTGAGGACAGAGAATATCTTTTCCCCTTTTTTTGTCTCCCTAAAATTTAGCACAGTGCCTGGCATGTAATAGGTATTGAGCACAAAAGGGCAGCCACAATCATAACATCCAACCAAAGCTCAGGGATCAATAGAAGTGCTACTTCTTTTTATGGTCTTGAAGCATACAAGTTTGCTAAATTCTGTCTGACACACTTCATTGTAAGTAGAAAAAAAATTTTGGTGCTAACTGTTACTAGAGAATTCATCTATTACTTTTGTAGTTTCTTATGCTTTGCTTCTAGTTTCCTCAAATATGGTTCTGACTTGTAGGCTGTCTTCTCTAGAGTTGCTTCCTGATTCATAATTAACAAGATCTTATCCAGAAGAGGCTGAAGTGCTACACACTTCTGGCTTAAGTCCTTCAGGTTTCTACTTTTTACTGAAATAGCTGTCAGCTCCAGATGCTTCAGGTTGAATTTAAGTGAGGCAGCATGGGTGAAGTGGTCAACCTGATCCAAATTTTGTTGTCTTCACTAGTAGCTGTCAGCTCACCTCTGAGGTAAGTAGCCATTTTGGAGAACACACCCTGGGCACAACCTGGTGATTTCATTCTCCAGAGGCTCAGTGATCTGTTCAGCTATCTTTACCACATTATTATCTCCACCTAGACCTATATCTCTATAGGCCCAATTACCAAAGTCTCAAAATTCTTATACACAAATGCCATTGCCATTTCCTGAGCAACCTTCCTAACACAACACTGATCACAACACTGCTTTACTCAAAAGCTTTCATTGGTTTCCCATTGTCAACTGAATGAAGTATGAACTCCTGATCCTGGTTTAATACTTCCTTCTACTAAACCTGGACAATGCCCAGAAAGATAATCCTGTGATCATGCTATGTATATGTAAGGAATGTGAATCCTGACTGGTTGAGAGAATACTCAGTTTTGATGCTGTGCACCTGTATAGGTGAATGAAGACTGGATATGGTCAGAAGATGTTGAAAGAAGCATTTGTAAGAGAAAAGTACAAAGTTTGGAATGGCTAATGGAAGCCCCTAGTGTAACAGATGTGAAGATCTGGACTCTAATTTGTGATTTTTAGTCCTTGCCTTCTCCTATCTCTTTGCCTTTCTCATACTATACACCATTTGGGGAATAGGGATGTTCAGGGAATACTAGTATCTCTGTGTGAATACTAACAAGCCCTTCTCAGGGCTGCTTTCCACCTTTGGTGTCCACCTGATTGACTCAGTTCTCACCTAGGGCTCCAAGAAGCTTTGGTATATACAGTGGCCATATCCCAAATAAATCATAAAGTAGGTTGAGGTTAATTGAGGCATCTCAAATCCATTGGCAATTTAGTGGGGGAGTGTGTACCCTAAGCACGTGAAGATTTCCCTGGTAGAATTGGCAGATGAGAACAATTTGATCCAATGGTCATGAAGGTAGCTGAAACAGGTGCTGTGGAGCACTTAGAGCATTGAAGACGCCAAAGTCATCCACTGCATCCTGCCAGTCGTCTTGACTTTGTTTTGCCATTAGACTTCAGTGACTCTGGAAGATAGAGTGAGTCCACCCACTTCACCCAATGCTGTCTCACTTATTAGAAAGCCAAAAAGCATCACCCATACCATATTGTTGTTTCAAAACTAAAGGGGGGAGAGAGTTAGTCCAAAACTTTCTGTTTGCAGATGATTGTGCACTCAATACAGTCTGTGAAACTGAGATGCAATGAAGTATAGATTATTTCTCTGCTGCTTGTGCTCATTTTGGCTTACCAAGAAAAAAGGTTCTCCATCAGCCAGCACCACATCATCCATACATGGAGCCGGTGGTTACAGCATATGAAGAAATTTTGAATGCTGTGGATAAGTTCATTTACCTTGGCAGTATACTTTCCAGAGATGTTCACATAGATGATGAGAGTGACACATGTT
Source organism: Pseudocheirus occidentalis (assembly GCA_028646575.1). Taxonomy (NCBI): domain Eukaryota; kingdom Metazoa; phylum Chordata; class Mammalia; order Diprotodontia; family Pseudocheiridae; genus Pseudocheirus; species Pseudocheirus occidentalis. Next base: position 170,577,837 of record CM053594.1, on the reverse strand, counting down.
TTGCCAGAATTAGCTCATTGTTTGAGAGGCTCTGAAGGAAAAGTGTGGGAGAGAAGAGGCATTAGACTGCTACCTATCTGAAGGTCTTCAGAACTGTTGTGCCGACATTACTGTTGTATGCCTGTAAAATCTACACAGTGTAACGGTGTCATGCCAGGAAACTGAATTGCTTCCATTTGAATTATTTTTGGAAGACTCTGAAATTCACCTAGTAAGACAAGGTACTAGACACTGAGGTCCTTTCTGAAGCTGAACTGCCAAACATTAAAACTCTAATGCAGACAGCACAACTCTGATGAGCTGGCCATGTTGTTTGAATGCCAAACATATATTTGCCTAAAAGACTATTTCACAAAGAACTCACTCAAGGCAAGTGCTCACAGAGAGGTCAGAAGAAGCAATACAAGACACACTCAAAGTCTCTCTGAAGGACTGAGTATGAAACATGGGAGACTGTCACAGGACTCCCAGCATAGTGTACCTGTATCAAAGAAGGCACTGTGCTCTATGAGTAAAACAGAATTGCAGTAGCTCAAAGGAAGTATGTGCAAATTTAGAGACAACTCTACTCTGTCAAGATATTAGGAGACATGCTATTTTCCAGAGCTAAGAACCAGCAAGCAAACTGTGCCCTGAGCAACAACAATCCTTCACACTCACCCTCTGGATGATCTCAGCCACAACAAAATCCCAGAATTGTTTTGTATAATTATTGTATTGCTTTGACCAGCACCAAGTGTTCTCTGAACTTGGATAAACGCTAGACAAGTTCTGGTCATGAAGTCCTGCTATGAATCAAATTTGTCTTATTGTTGCTGTTACCCCTCATTGTCAGGGCTATAGGTAGGAAGCCATAGGTATAAGTGTTGAGATCTCCCCACACTGTCTTGGGTTCACCCTCACTAGGAACAGGGCTCTGGTACATGTGTCCTTGCTTGCAAGTGTTTGGGTTGAAAAATACCCTTCATCCTTAATTTAGTAAAAAAAAAAATTAAACACAGAGATATCTTAGGATAAGAACAGGAGTTTATTCTCTTCCCCAGGAGAAAAGGGCAGTCTGCTCCAGGCCTGAGCATGGAGGAGAGGGCAAGTTTCAAAGGGTAGAATCAGAATTTATAACTTAACTTAGTCAAGCCCCCTTTCCCAACTGTTTCATCTCTCATTGGTAGAGAGGCATACCTCACCAAATTCTTCCCAAGTGGGACAGTAAGAGAAGAGAGGGGGGAGATCCCACCAAGGCTGCAAAACAGACAAAGGAAGGTAAAAGTGATTGACAGCAGCCATGGAAGGGTGTCCGGGGAGGAAGGGAAGAATTTGAGAATTTGAGAATTCTAAATTGAGAAGCTTTCACTCATTCCACACACAAGTCATTTCCCTCACTTCGAAATTAAACTTGTGTTTGATTCCTGACTCTCCTGTCTCTAGCCTGCTCTGTTCAATTCTGGCCACTCATGGGTTAGAGGCCATTTCCATCCAGTTGACAAGTCCAAATATTCATATGACTATTTGTGCCTAACTGTGATTGAACTTTCCAAATTTGCATTGGTCTGAGCAGCCATAGTTGGACACACTGTACTTTGACCCCAACATAGTAATGTCATTTTGGTCCTCTTTGAGAATAAAGGACAACAACCAGCCATCTACCATGCATAAAATGGATTCCTCTACCATACATCACCATCTCTGCCCATTAAAGTTCTTCCTTTGACTAAAGGCCCAACTGAAGTCTTCTTTTATGACTCTCTTTGGTTTGCAAATTCTTCCTTCCTCAAATTTCTCTCATCACATTGCCTGGACCATTGCTTTGCATTTTCTATACTCTCCCTTGAATCATAATAATTTCTGTATGTTTTTCACTTCAGTTAGATTGTAAGTACTTTAATAACAAATTCCATGCTTTATATTTTTTTCTTTTTTTTTTTTTGGAGGGCAGTTGGGGTTAAATGACTTGCCCAAGGTCACACAGCTAGTTTTTTGTGTTAAGTGTCTGAGGCCGGATTTGAACTCAGGTACTCCTGACTTCAGGGCTGGTGCTCTATTCACTGCGCCACCTAGCTGCCCCATTTCTTTCTTTCTTTAATTCAGTTTTGTTTTGAGTTCCAGATTCTCTCCTTCTTCCATACCCTCCGCCATCCATTGAGAAGGTAAGAAAATCAAAACCCATTACAAATAGAGTCAAGCAAAATAAATTCCTTCATTAACCAAGCTTTATGTATCCTTATACTCTCAGTGCCTAGCACTTCATCAATGTTTTTTGAATTGAATTTAACTGATTCCTATAATTGTCATATATACAACCCAAACTAGTGATTATTTTGTTCAATGAATATTAATTGAAGTGTCTTTTAAAAAAAAGTGTATACATATATGTATGTGTATATACATATACATACATGTATACATGCATATATATGTGTATATATATATGTATACATGTATATATACATGCCCTATGAAATTTCAGAAGAATTGCTTCACTAAGGGAGTGGATCAGGCATTCAGTATGGATAGGTCAGATTAAAACTATCATCACGTTTGGGAAAGCAACTCAAAGCACAAAGAGCACAAAATGTGTTGGGTTTCTTCATATAAGAAAGATGGAATATTAATATTATGACTGAATATTATAAGGTTAATTGGGGTCTGGCACTCTGAGAGGCAATCTGCACATATCCTAGCCCCTACGTTATACAAGTAACAAAATTTCAAACACAGTATATGTACAACAGACTCACATAATGTGTATCAGTATTTTGCAGTAACCTTTCTTTGATGGTCTTAATAAAATATAGATAGTTACTGACACCCAATGGACAAAAACAATTAACACCAAAATAACTATACTCAGATCTGTACCAAGGCCCACTGAAGACATTTGTCTAGCAGTCTTTTCATAAGGTATTGAGATATTTAACATTTGTATGCTTAGGTACAATTAAGAAATATCCATGATATCTTGTTGTGGTAGGGATCACACCTTCTCCACTTCTTATCCATCCAGTGGCACCCTGCTCCTTATCCTTCTATGAACCTTCACAGAGGACTGACTCATCTAATACAGTAGAACAATGGTTCCCATGGTGGTGGTGGAGCGTTTTGAAGCTTTTCTAAGAGCTCCCAAGTATAAAATAAGCAAACATACTTCTGTAGACTGAATAATGTCTTGGACATATGTAACTATTTTCCAAATACAGGAGTTACTGTGTTGTATAAAAAGAAAAATTTACTGAATTCTTAGTAGTCCTTTGTCATTACATTTTTAAAACTTACTTTTAAATCTAATTTCCTGGGTTTTCACTCCCCCCCCCCTCAGTTTTGCACAATTTTTAGGCTCCTCTTTATCCTTGGCTCCTCCCACTAAAACCAAAAGGATTGGAGATCTGCACATGGTGCATAAGATGACAGGCAGAGGAAAGGGCCTTAGCAGAGTTAAATCATTAGCATATTTATCCCACATGGGTTCCAAAGGGATCAGGGATTCGGCCAGAGGAAAGAGGCAGGGTAACACACCCCTCACTCTGAATAAGCGCTTTACCCGACCTCCCCCTCTGCCCCCCCTCCCCGCCTGTAACTCAGACCGTGAAGTAAACCTGAGGATGCTTTGCGTGATGCCGCAAGACGCACTTGGGTGGGGCCTAGCAAAAGGAGGTAGGTGTGATCCGGGTTAGTGCTTTGCGTGATGACGTAAGCCGCACCGGGGGCGGAGTTGAGCCAAGGGAGGTAGGTGTGATTCGAGAATACTGAAAGTACCTTAGCTGCGCGCGAGATAAGGGAGTAGGACGGAGGCCGTAAAGTGTTTGTTTGTTCCTCTAGGCTGACTCCGGGAGCTGCTGACCAGCCAACAGGTAGCCAGGCGCGGGGTCCCGGTGACCCACGGCGCCTGCGCCGGCCCGGTCTCCGCCGTGGTCATGGCGCACCGCTACCTGCTGCTCTCAGGCCGGGGCTGCTGCTGGTCCCGTGGTTTCCCTCTGCTCCCGCGGCAGCCATCTCCCCCCTTTCTCCTCCTTTCTGGAGGCGGTGGCGGTGTGAGCCGCAGCAAGGGAACCTGCCTTCGGACGGTGAGTCCCACGGTGCCCTGGTCCCTCCCGCTGCCGTCGGCTCCCAGTCTCTTCCTCCTCGCTCGGCCCCGGACCCCGCGCCCTCCGAGCCCTAGGGCCCTGCCCAAGAACGGAGGCCGAGGCGGCGTCAAGGTCACCCGCAGCTTCCCCCCCGCTTCGAGCTGAGCCCCCAGCCCCGTCCTGCTCTCCTCCTAAGGCCGTCCTCCGTCACGCCCTCCATCCCGGTGCCCGGCTTCTGCCTCCCTGGCCTGGCTCCTGGACTGTCGAGTGGAAGCGACCTTAGAGGTGGTGGAGTCCAGCCCCCGCAGGCTGCGGATGAGAAAACTGAGGACAGGGAGGGCCCTCTTCTTTAACCATTCAGTTTGTAGGGAGGAAAGTGCCCCAAACTTGGCCAATAGGACAGCGGTGCGAGCCTCTAGGACCTCAGAAGTTCAGGAGGGAAAGTTATAGTAAGGAGAGGAAGCCCTTTTTTTTCCTTCGTACCATTCATATACTTGGCCCCATTCATTGCCTAAATGGTAGGAGTCTGTAGTATTACAGATCTTTTAGCTGTAAGTAGAAAGAGTGCTGCACTTGGAGTTACTGGACCTGAGTTTGAATCTCTGCTCTGCCACATGCTGTATGACCTTGAGCAAGTCACTTAACTTCTGTGGGCCTCAGTTTCCTCATCAGTAAAATGAGAAAGATTAAATTAACTAAGCTTCTTTTCCAGGTCTAGATCTTTGAGCTACCTGAGGTGTTGGAATCCTTCTTGTACATACATATTCCAGGACCAAAAAACTTGTGACCAGTGAGTGACTTGTCCAAGGTCACCTAGCTATAATCTTTCCTCTAAGACTTTGAGAGCTTTTTCACTTTTGGATACTTTAATTTGTCCTCTTATTATCCTTTAAAAAGAATGTAACCTCATAGTAAAGACTAGGTCTTCCTATTAAAAACCCCCCAACAACACTCTTAACAAAAATTTCATTTAGTTTTTTCCCCCCATGAAGATAGATGAGATTTTTCATATAAATGTAAATTTTTTTCTGTGATTGATTTTATGCAGTTGTAGGCAAGAAAATGCTTACTAAGCTTAGCTAATATATCTGTTATTTCTGCTTGAAATTAGACAGACCTGCACATTAGATAAGTCAGAAGGGAGTGAGGAATTACTATTACCCTTTCATTTAATTAGCCAAATGAATGTAAAGTTTTTTTCATCCTACTGTCCTCTTCATCCTGTAACCAAATTTTACTTTTATTTCCTTTTCTACTTATATCCACCCTCTTTCAACCCCTTTTTGTATTTCAGCCTCTGTCTTATCCTGCTCTAATTGCTATCCTGTTGAATATTGAAGACAGGTCCCTGTCAGTTTAGAATCTGTAGTATCATTGAAGTCTGCTTAGTTTCTTCACAAAAATTCTCTTCATTCTTAGTGTCATGAATCTGAACCATGAAGCGTTTCCTTCTAGCTTCAGAGCTGTCTGGTAAAGAACTAAACTGCCAAAATGATATTTCTAAAACATGTTATCTAAATGTGTCGCTTGATCGTTCAGTAAACTCTAATACATCTCCCATTGCCATGCCTTCATTCTGGCTTGTCTCCCAGGCACTCTTTCCTTGCTGTCACCTCTTAGAACTAGTAGTTTATTTAACATCTCAAGAACTCGAACACTCTCTCCTAGAAGAGTCCTTTTCTGATGCTCCAAACTGCTAGTGCCTTCCCTCAGTTAGTTATAAAAAATTTCTCTAGAGATAACAACTAAATCTTTAATTTGGGATTTTTTTTCTGAAGTATTCTGAAGTATTAAAAGAAAAAGGTTCGGGGTGGCTAGGTACTGCAGTGAAGATAGCACTGGCCCTGGAGTCAGGACGATCTGAGTTCAAATATGGACTGAAGACACTTAACACTTACTAGCTGTGTGACCTTAAGCAAGTCACTTAACCCCAATTGCCCTCCAAAAAGCAAAAAAAAAAAAATTATATTTGTGAACTTTGTGAGCCATAAACAAACATTTTCATAGACAAAGATCAAAAGAGAGAATTATATGTGAAACTATGAACTTAAGAGTTTTTGAAGAGTTTTTAAAAACGATATAGTAAGTTTAAAAGGTAGTAGCAAATTTGCCCTTTTAAACTTTTTATTCTCTTTTTTAAAAAATTGTACATCTCTTGTTCAGCTGTCTTTGTGACCCCATTTGGGATTTTCTTGGCACAGATATTGAAGTGGTGTGCCAGAATTTTCTTCAGCCCGTTTTACAGATGAGGAAACTGAGGCAAACAGTATTAAGTGATTTGCCCAGGTTCACCTGGCCAGTAAGTATCCAAAGGCGGATTAGAACTCGGGTAAATGAGTCTTCATGACTCCAGGGCTGGCCTTCTATCCACTGCACCACCTAGCTTCCCTTTTGATGACTAAACAGAAACCTTCCCTAGTGAGCAGTATAGTTAAGCAAAGCAAAAGAACATTGGCCATGTCAAAAAGTGTGTTTCATTCTGTCCACATTAGTTCATATAAATTCCCAAGCTCTTCTTAATCATGTTATTTATTTCTTATGGATCAACAATATTCCATTATATTCACATGTCACAATTTATCCAACCATTCCCCAATGTTAGCACCCCCTTTTTTTTTCTACAATGAAAAATGCTTCTTCAGATGTTTTTGTACATATGAGTCCTTTTCCTTCAGTGTTTGACTTCTTCAGGATACATGTCAACTACTGGTATCACTGGGTCAAAGAGTATGCACAGATTAGTTCCTATTTCAATCCGAGTTGATCTTGATCCATAAAATATATCTTATATGTAGAGTCCTTTATTAGGTACTGTGGAGATTATTGAAATAAGTATGACACTGTCTGTATTCTTAAACAGGTCACAAAACAGGTTAGAAAGACAAGACTCAAGCATAAAGAATTTTTAATAATAATGTAAGGAAGTATTTGGCAAATATCAGTGGAGACATTCAAACAGAAGATAATTTAAGCACTTGGAGGAAAGAAAGATCACTGTATGTTAGAGTAGTTGAAAAAGACTTCAGAGAGTCTGGATGGCTGGAATTTGATTAGAGGGAAAGGACAAAAGGAGAGTGTTGTCCTATAGCATGAACATAAAAGCAAGGAGAATGGATTTTCATTGTAGTGTTTGGGAGAAAGTAATGAGACCAACATATTTTGAATAGAAGGTTCCTGTCAGGAAATGGTGGGAGATAAGATTGGAGAGTTAAGTTTGGTCTCGATTATAGAAGCTCTTAAATGCTATGCTAAGACATTTAGATATTATCCTTTACTTAGTGGGAATCCATTGATTTTTGAACCAGGGAGTAACATGATCAACAGAGCATTTGGGGAAAATTAAAGTCAAGGGAGGAATATGTAGATTTGGAAGAGAGAGGAAACTGAAGGTAGGGAGAGAAGGCTATTTCAATAGACCAAATATTCAGTGGCAGAGACCTGAACTGTGGCAGTGGGACTGAAAAGGAAGGTATAGATTTGAGAGACACAAAAATTAACAGCATTTGGTGACTGGCTTGAATATAGAGAATTTAAGGCAAGAGAAGAATCAATAATAACTTCAAGGTTTTGAGGCTGGGTGACTGACTCAGTGAATGTCATTTAAGTAGCTCTGTGATAAACACCTATGACCTATGGGATTCATAGGTTAAAACCAGTATCTAAAATGTAGAGCATAAATGCCACATTTGGTCATACCAAAAGTTCTTCATGTTTGATAGTCTGTCTTTGGCTAGTGCACCAAGGCATATTTTGTGGGAGGTTGTGGTTGCCTTCCACAACACCTTAGAAGATTGGCTATCTTCCTAAATGTTCCTCTCTTTCCAAAGTAATCTGTTATGGACATAATATCCATTAACATAGCTAAACCCTCTTGAATCTTTTTATATTTTCACCTTGTCTAGCATGAGTAAAGGGTAATGAGTTAAATGAATTTACCCACATTATGTAAAAGTAGTTATTTCACTGATTTATTGTAAGCTTCATTGTGTAGCCTCCAGTTCTGATATTTAGAATTTGTTGAACAAGGTCACATCCTGCATACCTATACCTTTCCTGTTCTATAAATATTTATCCCAACTTCTGTCTCATCTTTCTAAACTCAAGTCATAATTTTTTAGTCTACTGATATGGAAATCTCTTTTCCTTTAACCATTTTGGTTGTCCTTATTGAATGTAGCACATAATGTTTTTGTTGATCAGAAAGTCACCAGTGAAACAAAATTGACGTCAATAACATAAACTTACCTAAGTTAACTGTACTTTTATGGTACTAACAAAGCTTCATGCTGAGCCTTGGCAAATTGGCCTACCTTTCAGCAAAACTACAAATGGATAAGACTGCATTTCATTTGATCATTATAGATGGTCCAGTTATACTGTGACCACAGCATAATATAATAATAGCATGAGTTTACCAAGGACGTACTTTGTGAGGTAGTACAACTATTAAAACCTTCATTTTACAGAAGAGGAAACTGAACTTCAAAGATAGTTTGAGTCAGGATTTGAACTCAGGCATGCCTTGACTTCAGTTCCAGTGCCCTTTCTACTACTTTGAATTAATGCTTCTCTTTTACCAATTGAAATAATTCTCTTCTCCCCCACCCCAAGGTAACTACTGAATGACTCTCCTTAATAAATCAAATGGAAGATTGCAGAGGCATACATTTTTGTATTCACTTCATAGTTTGTTTGAATTAGAAAAATGTTTTTTTTTAAATCTTGTTGCTGGTATTGCCTATTAAAAATTCATAAATATTAGCACATAGAGAATCTTTAATTTTGTAAATCTTTGTGGAAGGTAATATCAGGCAGGTAATATTAATCAAGGAGTAGCAGACATTCAGTTCAGGCAAGACAGAAGTTATTGATAATGGGTAATGTCACATCATCAGTACTCTTTATATAATTGGTTGTTAAAAAAATGTTGGAGAAACCATGTTCTGATTCACTATGGGTGTGTGACTCTAAGATTAATTTTCTTGGACTCAGAGGGATAGCCATAAAATTAGAAGTATCAGTGTATTAGTTCCAATGTGGAAAGAATTTTATGCTTTTTGGAAATTAACATTTATTTGTCCATTTATTTGTTGTTTAGGATTTTTTTTTTGTCTGAGACTAACACTAACAGAGGTGTAACTTGCCATGAGAAAAGCCTAACCATATAAAAATTCAGATTTATAAGAAAGGTTAAATTGGGGTAAAATTTTCATTTTACAAAATGATTCACTTTAGGATTCCTACTGAATTAAGATATTTATTTAACACATTTTTGTTGCTATTACCTGCCTTTACATTAATAATCTAGTGAAATGCTTAAGCACTGAGCTCCTCTAATGCATTTAAAATAGAATCCAGTTTTTAAGTTATATACTACTCAATAATTTAGATTTTATATGACAGGAAATACAACTAATGAGATATGCTGTAATTGTTGTTTTTTTTAAATTACCATTACTAGTTTTTGTCATAGTTACAATATATCCGATAGCAAATGTAGCTAGTGTATCGTTGTTACTGCTACTAGATCATCTCTACATTGAGTCTGCTGATGTGTTTGTAGATGGAATTGCTTTTTAGTAGGGTTACTGTATATGTTTACATTTTAGACCTTGAAATGAGTCAGCGCTTGGTGTCACAGAATATGTCTTTTCAGAGCAATTAATCAGGTAGTAGAAAAAGTAATGTATTATGAAAGACACAGATACACTGTGATAATAGAAAAACAAAAAGTAGTAATACTATATTCTGTACATTTTGAACTGTTCTTCTAAAAGATGATTTATATTTATCTTCCAGCCCTATAAAATCATATTCTAGGATACTGAGAAATAAGCTTAGCCCCTCCCTATAAAAATATAATTACATCATAAGATGATTAAATTTATAGTTTCAGAGAAAACTGGAAAGGTTAATTCAGTGAAGTGAGCAGAACTAGAATAATTTATACAATAAAAGCAGTATTATAAAGAATTTAAGATAATAGAACTCTGTTCAGTGCAGTGATAATTGAGTCCAGATGATTAAAGATGAGATATGATACTCACCTCCTGCCAAAAGGCTTATGGTTTTAGAATGCAGAATGAGATGTACATTTTTGGATGTGGTCACTGGGGGAATTTATTTTCCTGTTCCATTCATGTTTGTTATGAGGGCTTTTTTGTCTTTTTGAATTATTCAGTTAGGAGGAACAGTAGAAAGGAAAGATAAAAATGTTTATAAAATAAACAAATTACAAATAACATATGCTTCTCCATTGCTGGTAGAAGTACAGACTTATAGCATCTTTTGGGAGAACAGTTTGACGGTACACAATAAATGGTATAACTTTTGACGGTATGCCATTACATTAATGTACCACATATTAAAAATTCACCTGTTACTGAACATTTTAAGTTATTTCCACTTTTTTTGCAATCTTTTTTTTAAGGCTTTAAAAAAACTGCATTCTTCCTGTTCAGAGATTTTCATTTCAGCATTATATGTAATTGCAAAAAAACAGAAACAAAAATCCAAACTAAGAACAACCCAAAGTTGTTTCTACAACAGTAGAAAATATTTAAATTATATATTAATGTAATGGAAGACTGTAATGCAGTTAAGACTAACAAATATGAAGAATACAAAGAAAGCTAGAAATTTTTATGGAAGAGCTAAAAATAAAAAAGTAGAATCAAAAGAATGGAATATGCACTTATGTCCATATAAGAGGAAAAATGAATGAAGCTTAATGGACAAAGAATCCTGAATAGGACACTTAGCAGTAGTAAATGCAGAATTGTTAGGGTGCTTTTTTTTTTTTTGCTTTTTGGAGGGCAATTGGGGTTAAGTGACTTGCCCAAGGTCACACGGCTAGCTTTTGTGTTAAGTGTCTGAGGCTAGATTTGAACTCAGGTCCTCCTGACTCCAGGGCCGGTGCTCTATTCACTGCGCCACCTAGCCGCCCCTGTTAGGGTGCTTTTTGCATTGAAATGAATTCAACTATAATTAGTTACTAAGCAAGTTTAGTTTGTTATATTAATGTTAAACTTTTAATAAGAAATTTAAAAACAACAATAATTAGCTAACATTTATATAGTTCTTTGCAAAGTACTTTGCACGTGTCATCTCATTTGATCCTCATAGCAGCCCTGGTAGATACTATTATCTTTACCTGTTTTACAGATGAGGAAACTGAGGCTGAAGGAGGTACCTTGCCCATGGTCACAGCTAGTCAGTTTCTGGGGCAGGATTTGAATCCAGATCTTACTGACTCCAAGTCCAACATGTTATCTACTATGCTACTTAGCTGCCTCCAATACCACCTTATGTTTGTAGAACAGTTTACAAAATGTTTTGCATGTGTGTTATGCTCTTTGATGCTCACAGTTTTACATTGAGGGTAGATATTATCTCTATTTTATAAATAAGAAAATAAATATAGAGTGACTTACTAAAATTTTTATATTTGCAGTAAAATGAAAGATCTGGGACTAGCGCCTTAATTATCAAAGCCCTAGTGAATGCCCTTTTCATTCTAAAACATTATATACATTGACTGTTCCATTAATCATTCTCTTTTAATCTTTGCTCACTATAGGAAGAAAGATCATAGATTTAGAGCTGGAAGAGACCTTAGAGTTCATTAAACCTGATCATTTCATGTTAGAGATGAGGACATTGTGGTCCAGAAATGTTCCAGGTGACACAGCTGGGGAGCATCTGAGGCCAAATTGAAACCTGGGTTTCCTTGTCTACAACTTCTGCTCTGTTGCATTTCATTTGATTAGCTTGATACGGCTAGAAGATTGGTGTCCTTATATTTGTTTTCTTTATCTTGATTGGCAGTATTACATGAAGCATGTATGGCACCATCTTCATAAGTTAGTGACTATTATACTTCATGTTTCAGCTCTGTAGATACGCGACCACTCAGGTAACTCCCAGTAGAAGTTCTCTCTTCACAGATGTGATTGCTGTCTATCGAAGATTCTGTGCTCGACCTCCGAAAGGTAAGCCCTTATGTGTCATCATTAAGGTCCTATGCTGTCATCCTTGACTACCTTATTTTTGTTTAATAGAGCCATATCTTTAGGTCTTAATGAACCACCAGAAGGACAAATAGTATCGTTTTAGGTATTCAGGATATTGGTTTCATAAGATTTTGTCTTCTCTGTTTACATGAACGACTAGCATGTTGAAAACTGGTCTACTACAGATAAATAATAAGAATAATGACAACTCAGTTTTACATAGCGCTTTAAAATTTACAAGCTCTTGAGGTAGTTTATGTAAATATTACTGTCATCCCTCTTTTACATAGGAAGACACTCAGTCATGGAGAGGTAAAATCACACAGATTCTTAGATTTAAAGGCCACAGTGCCACTGGTACCTAAACGTGAATGTTCTTAGCCTTTGCTTGATTTCCTGTGTTAAGGAATGCTGCCCATTTCATTTTGGGTTAGCTCTATTTGTTAGGAAGTTTTTTTCCCTTATATCAAGCCTAAGTTTACCTCTTGGCATTGTACCTACTTTTACCCTTCAGCTAAGCAAAACGAGTTTAATTTTTTTTTTTTTTTTTTTTTTTTTTTTGCATGATGATTCTTCACATACTTCAAGACAGTTATCATGCTCCTAGTCTACCCTTCTTCTGGATAAAAATTCCCTCTTTCTTCAGAACTTTTACAACTTGAGACCTTGTTATCTTCCTCTGGTTTCTCTCTAGCTTATTAAAACCTAGAATTGAACACAACATATCAGATGTGCTCTGATTAGGTCATGACACAGCAGAACTATCACTTGAATGCTCTCTCATTGCAGTTTAAAATTAAGTCACCTTTCTTGACAGCCACCTAGCACTTGCTGACTCATGTTGAGTTTGTAGTCCAGCAGTAGCCCCAGGTAGTTTTCAGACAAATTGCTCTCCAGTCATGATTTTACTGTCTTGTACTTTACATTTCACCCTATTAAATTTCATCTTACTAGTTTCAACCCAGTGTTCTGTCCTTTTTTTTTTTATTGCTGTCATCTGTTGTATTAACCATCCCTCCCAGTTTTGTGTTGTGTCATCAAAAGATTGGGTAACCATGCCTTCTATGTTCTTATCTAAATCTTTATTTAAAATATTAAATACTACAGTACCTAGTAGATATCCTTAAAGACCTCCATATAAGTTTACAGCAAACCATTAAATATCACTTTATGTCTCTCCATTCAATCAATTTTAGAGCCATCTGTTTGTACTTAAATATATCTTACATCTCTCTGTTATATAAGAATACATGAAGGACTTTATCAAATGCTTTGCTGAAATCTAGGTAAACTGTATTCAGCATTACTCAGGTCTGCCAGTTTTGTAATCCTATTTAAAAAGGAAGTAAAATTACTTTGGCACGGTCTGTTCTTGATGGTACCTTGCTGGTCTCTTGGGATCACTGCTTTCTTTTCTAGGTGATCATTATTTTCTTTTTCAGATGTTTTCTAAATGCCTTTTATCATTAAAGGGGCTAGAATTTTGCTATTAATCAAAATAAAGTTCACTGGTCTTTGATTTACAGACTAAATTTTTTTTTTTACTAAGTGTACAGTACCCCTCCATCTATCCTCTCATCTGAAGACCTTGCCTCATACTTAACTGAAAAAGCTGAGGCCATTTGCTGAACAAAGGACTCTTGGTTCTTCCTTCCTTCTCATTTTACTTTATTATCTCCTCTTTCACACATAGAGGGGACCCTTTTCCTTACCAAGGCAAACTACTTCTAATTACACCCTTGATCCCATTTCGTATTGTCTTCTCCAACAGATTGCTTTATCTGATGTCTTCACTCTCTTGTTAATCTTTAATCTCCTGGTTGCTTCCCTGTGCCTGTACCAGCTTCCAGTCTCATTGCTTAGTGGAAAATGCTCCCTCCAAAGTTGGTAATGGTCTCTAATTGCCATACCTACCAGCCTTTTCTCACTGTATTCTTTTAAACCACATTTTAGCCTTTAACACTGTCAGTCACTCTTTTCTTTTGAATATTCTTTTTTCTCTAGTTTTTTTGCAGCATTTCTCTGTCCTGCTTCTCATTCATCCTTTGTAATGATTTCTCATTCTTATTTGTTGGGTCTTTTTACAGGTCATGCCCACTAATTGTTTGTGTCCCCCAAGGCTCTGTCTTGGTCCATCTTCTTTTCTCCCCCTACACTTAATGATCTTATTTGTTTCCAAGATTTCAGTTATCAAATCTATGCATATAGTTCTCAGATCAGTTTATTCAGTCCTAATTATTCTGCTAGCCCTCAGTCTCACATCATCTGCTGTCTCTTGGATATATTGAAATGGATGTCCCATAGACATCTTAACCTCAACATGTTTGAAATTTGTTCTGCTCATCCCCACCCCTCTCTCCCACAGCTACTACTTTTTCAAATTTCCCAATTACTGTTGAGGGTATTTTCAGTTCTCTCCTCACTTGAGTAATTCCACAAAATTCAGGAATTCCACAATTCCACAAAATTAAAATGAATTTTCTAAAGCTCAAGTCTACCTATGTTATTTTCTTGCTCAGTAAACTCCAGTAACTCTGTTTTACTTCCATAATCAAATTATCAAATCCTCTGTTTGGCTTCTAAATCCCTTTTATATACTTAGTTGTTAACTTATTAACTCTATTTTGTTTTTTTAGCTATCTTTTTTTTTTAATTTTTGGAGGGCAATTGGGTTTAAGTGACTTGCCCAAGGTCACATGGCCAGTTAGTGTGTCAAGTGTTTGAGGTCGAATTTGCACGCAGGTCCTCCTTATTCCAGGGCTGGTGCTCTATTCACTGTGCCACCTAGCTGCCCCTTTAACTATCTTTCAGTGATCACTGAAGTGGCTTATTAATCACATTTGCCAGTTTTTTAGGTATGTAGTTCCTCTGGAACAAGTAATTTGAATTCACCAAAGGAAGCCATTTTTGTTGCATTATTTTTAATCCAAAGCTCATTCTTCTTGACAGATATAGCAGTTGGACCCTTTT
The DNA here is from genome assembly GCA_028646575.1 of Pseudocheirus occidentalis. Classification (NCBI taxonomy): domain Eukaryota; kingdom Metazoa; phylum Chordata; class Mammalia; order Diprotodontia; family Pseudocheiridae; genus Pseudocheirus; species Pseudocheirus occidentalis. The sequence continues at coordinate 170,562,797 of CM053594.1, read as the reverse complement.
GCCTTGTCTCTGTTGTTCCATCTTCTGGTTCCTAGATTCCTCATATGAGCATATATTCTTCCTCTTTTAAATAAATTTTTAATAGTTTTTGTTTTTTTATCACTTATATTTCCAACTATATCCCTCTCCCAGCGAGCCATTCCTTATGATGAGGAAGAAAAAAATTAATCAGAACCAACCAACATATCAGAAAAGTCTGATATTATATGCTGCCTTCCATACCCATTGTTCCCCACCTCTGCAAAGAAGCAGGAAGAGGTGTCAGCCAGTCTGTTAACAGTTATTTATAAAACACTTTCTGTGTGCCAGGCACAAAGAAAGAGAAAAACAATCCTTGCCTTCAAGGAGTTTACATTTTAATGGGGAAGACGGCATGGGAATAACTAGGTATGTACAAAATAAATACAGAGCAAAGAGAAGGTAATTTGAGAAGGGAAGGCATTATCAGGCATTATCAGGTAAGTGGTCTACCCTCTTGTAGAAGGTAAAATTTGACCTGAATGTTGGAGTAAGGCAGGGAAGCTGAGAGGTGGAAGTGAAGGGACTTGGAAGGGACATTCCAGACTTGGAAAACAAGCAGTACAAAGTCAAGGAGATGGGAAATGGAGGGTCCTGTTTGAGGATCTGCAAGTAGGCCAGCATTGCTTATTATAGACTGTAGAGGGGAGTAAAGTAAGACAGCTAGGAGGATAGGAAGGAGCCAGTATGAAGGGCTATAACTGCCAGAAAGAAGGGTTTATGTTTTATCCTGGGGTTCATAAGGAGCTCGTGGAGCTCATAGAGCAGAGGGCGGGTGACTCAATCAGACCTTCACATTAGAAAAATCACTTTGAAAACTAAGTGAAGGATGAATTTGAATGGGGAGGAATTTGGGGCAGTGACACCAGATAGCAGGCGTTCACATTAGTTCAGGGGAATGGTGATGAGGGATTTAACTAGGATTCTTCTCATATACCTTTTTTTGAACCAAGCTTGGTTATTATAATTTTGTAGCATTGAGGTTTGATTGTTTGATGTTCATTCCATTTTCATTTTTGTAGTCATTGTGGAACATATCTTCTTAATGTATGATTCTTCCTCTCATCCCCTTTTTATTTATCATGTTTCTTTTGGATACTGTATACCCTTCCAGAGATATGGTCCTATTATTAGTCTTATCTCACCAAGTCTCAGTGATATTTCTGAGGTAAAATTTTTCTCTTTCCATAATTATCTGTAGTTTTTTTCTTGTTGTCAGTCATATTTTGTGCATTTGTGTTTAATCATCTTAGGTACAGGTTAGGTACAGGCTTCTTTGTTAGACTTTCTCTGTGAACTTCTGTGTATCTCAACTGTTTTTTCTTTATCCTATGTTGTAGTTATTTTCTTGCCCATATATGCAAGCAGTGGTCTCATCCCCTTTTTGGACCTCAGTTTTTGCTAACGTTGCTAAATAAAACCTTTTTTATTATTTTAAGCTTTCTTCACAAACCTCAGTTTGTCCTGTCTTTAACTCAGATTTTGCCTCTGTCACTTATTAGCTGTGTGACTGACCAAGTCACTTGATCTCTTTAGTGAGATCAAATACATAAAGCACTTGGCAAACAAAGAAGCACTATATAAATGCTAGCAGTTCTTATTATGAATTTGATATATACAGTTTTATAGATTGTAAGGAAGGATTGCTTGTATCTCACTCTGAGTAAATTTCATGAAGTACTAAATCCTTATAGATTAAAAAAAATTCATCTTGAATTTTCTTTTTTCTTTTTATAACAGGATTTGAAAAATACTTTCCTAGTGCAAAGAACAAAAAGAAAGCTAATGAATCTAAAGAGCCTGTGGAAGAAGCAAAAGGTACCTTTTTAATATTAAAATGAATATTTCACTCATTTACTGAAGTCTTGGAGATTATGGCAAACTTTTGGGAGGATATGAATCACATGGCATGAGAATAGCAGACATTGGGGAAAGGAAGAGACCTTGAGGAAAACTTCCAAATTGTTAAGAATACAGATCCATTTGAAAATTTGAGAGTTGTAAAGTTTTTCTCCAGTCCATGTAATGGACCATTGTCCTTAAAGACTAAGATATTAGAGCCCAAACACTGGCAGGTCCTGTCGACTCTAACAAGCTTTGATTCAGGCCCAGCAGTGGAGTTTGTCTGTTACTCAGAGACTAGACTAGTTAGGTTTGGAAAGGCTCGTTAGCTGTGGTTGACTGATTGGTGATGGATTTTTCAGTCATAGTGTCAAAGACCAACTATTCAGTGTTTACATCTCCATTGGTGGAAGGAATATCCAATGCTGATTGAGTTTTTAAAGTAGTAAAAGTATTTTTATTTTACCCATGGCCCATGACTTTAAAATTTAATTTCTTTGTTTTCCCTAAAAATTATTAATAAAGTCACTTTTCAAGCTGTAGGTTAAGGTAACCTAGGGTAAAGCTTAGAGCTACTATTTTACTACTGAATAATTGGGTTAAAATGGCACTAATGACGAATTTATAAAAAAAAGTTATAATGACCAATTTGTAATACTTGCATGTAAAGATATTTGACTTACTTTGTGAAAAGAAAGGAATGTTTTGCCTAACTAGCTCTGGAAAATAAATCAGGTTTTTGAATTTTAGTTTTGTGTCTTTGTACTTTTCTAGATCAGTATTGGACATATCAGGCAAATTAAAAATGACTTGCCCACATTACCTATCCCTTTTTTCTGTTTGGAAGTAGAGGTATTGGTAACAAATCGTAATTGACAAGCTCTCGGATAAATTAATTTTTTGAAACCCCACAAGTTTTTTGCTGGATTTAACACAAAAGGCATGGCCCTGTTATAGGAAGTTGAGTGTGTCTGATCGTTTCTGAGAGAGCATGTTCATTGTGGGAAAAAATTATTGGAAAATAGTGGAAAATAGAGAATTCACTGGGCAGAGAAGGAGTTCCTTGAGCATTTCTAAGAAGGAGAGATAATATTAGATACTGACACTCAGATTTTAGTCTTGAGACCTGATTTTAAAACTTCTTTGATCATTTGACAAAATAATTTTTCCTCAGGATATTTAATAGTTGCTGTTGAGAGCGATCATGAAGTGTTTTACAGATGAAATTTAGTACTATTTAAAAATATGTTGTACATGGAGTCTAAAATGCTTTTGTGCTTTTTTTTAAATTAACAGAAGCAAAGCCAACTAGTACACAGCGCCCTTCAGGAGGAGGAGGGGGTGGAAAACGAGGTGGCAAGAGAGATGACTCTCATTGGTTGTCCAGGTTTCAGAAGGTTTGATTTCATATTCTGTCTTCAATTCTGAATTCCTTTTTTTAAAATAATGTTATAGAAGTAACTACAGAAAAGATTTTAAAGCGTTTGTAGTATTTGGAGGAAACCCTTCCTAGTATATTGTACTTCACTTCTTGTTCATTCTTCTACATCAGTGGTTCTCAAACTGTGGGTTATGTTCAGTTTGTAACAATGAAAATACATCCTTCGTATCAGATATTTACATTATGATTCATAATAGTAGCAAAATTACAGTTATAAAGTAGCAACGAAAATAATTTTATGGTTGGGGGGGGGTGTCACCACAACATGAGGAACTGTATTAAAGGGTCGTGGCATCAGGAAGGTTGAGAACCACTGTTCTACAGGAAGTTTCATTTTGTGGGGCTTTGTTTTCCCTTTGTGTGTTTTACAGGGAGACATTCCATGGGATGACAAGGAATTCAGAATGTACTTTATTTGGAGTCTTCTGTCTTGGGCTGTTATCATGTTTTACTTTTTCTTCAGGAATTCTGGGAGAGAAATCACTTGGAAGGACTTTGTTAATAATTATCTTTCCAAAGGAGTGGTAAGTAAGAGCTAGGATAAAAATGGATATGGTGTTTGAAATGTATGGTAAGAAGATAAAGTAGATGGATTTGATTCATAAAAATGATAGAATAACCAGTAAGGTACCTTTTCTAGTGGAAATTAGACTCTGTGTAGTAATTGCACTACTGCTGATCATGTTATAAAGACATCCTTGTTTTTAGAAAAGCTGAGATGTGATAATCCAGAAAGAGACAAAACACAGTGATTTGTTCTACATACATTTACTTTATAAAAGTACTTAACCATAGTATTTCTTTAAGTCATAAGCCCCCTTAATTCATTTAAAATGATTTAACTTAGAAAAATTCAATTTAAATATAGCTTTTCAGTAACATACATTTTACAAGGATTAAATAAATTGTGTTATTTACAGAAAAATCTCAGCAGGTTTATGAAAAGACTTAATATTAATACCTCACCACCCTCTACTATCTTCCTTTGTGGCTTCATTGTTCATACTGATGATCCTTCAAAACCTCGACCTTTTAATTCCTCAGCCACTTCAAGTTCAGTCACCTCCTTCTCTCTGCTTCTGTGTGGTTGGTTGTACCTTCACCTCCAAGATCTAGGTAAACTCAGGAGTTGGAAAGAAATCAAATGACTAGCAAATCTAACTAAACCTAACCAGGAATATTTCTGCAACTTCTTTGAGTAGCGGTTATATGTCCTCTTCTGTAAGCTTTTCAGTGAGAAGAAACATACCATACTTAAAAGCAACCCATTCTACTTTTGAACAGTGCTAATTGTTTAGTTAAGTGTTTCCTTTCATCATTCAGCTGCTTTAGAGAGGCAATTAGCAGATCCCTGCAAACTGTGGTGCAAACAGGTTCTTTCTACAACTCTTTTCTCTTTGATATTTTAAGCAAAAATACAATTGTCAGGGCTTAGTTGCAAGATTTCTCTCTCAAATATCAGTTGCCTCTTATCTCACTTCCATATCTCTTCTCTCACCTCCATATACTGAAGCTGCTCTTCATTCTCATGATGACCTCTGTGCCCTTTTCCTTTTTTCCCAGTCCATCTCTCCCACCTCATTTTACTTCCATAGCCAACATTGACCCTGTTGGCTTCCATTTAAATAACACTTTAGCATCTACCTTTTAATTCATTGATTTTTTTCATTCTCAACCTCATTAGTTTTCATTCCTTGTGTAATCCACATAAATAAATATGTTATTTAGAGTTACCAGCGCGATGCATTTGTCATCCATCATTCTCACTATATGATGGCCTGTCTTTTGTTGTTATATGTATTCTTCATATCCTTAATGTTGTTTTATAAGCCTGGGAAGTGACTGAATATCTTACATAGACATTTTTAAATTGATAAGTTGGATATAGTTTAGTGTATATTTTGTCTGAGAATGGTATTATAAAGAACAATGATTGTTTTTGAAGCACAAAGAACAAGTTTAGGAAGGAGAAATAGAACTGGATACCCATTTGGATGACCGAAGCAAGATTTAATCTTGTTGAATAAAGTGTGATTATATAACTGTGCTGGCCAACTGTAGTCTAATTTCTCTTCTCCCTTTGGGCAGCCTCAGAATGTTGTATTGAAGCTATTCTTTCTAAAAAAGTAAACTCCCTATCCATTACATATGATTATTTCGGCTTCTTCGGCTGTGATAGTAGATGCTTTTTAAGCAATGTTCTATTATGGTTGCCTTCCTGCCCCAGACATTCCTTTGGAGTCTGTTCATTACTGTAAAAATCTTGAGTGCAGTGTCTACAGCAATTCCTTTTCTTAAATAGACCACTCTGATGAACTGCATCACTTCTGTTGGATCCTGTCAAAGGCAGCTGGGTGGTGTGGTAGAGTTCTGGGCCTAGAGTCAGGAAGACCTGAGTTCAAATTCAGCCCCAGCACTTATAAGCCGTATGTAACCCTGAGCAAGTCACTCAGTTTCCTCAGCTATAAAGTGGTGATAATAACAGCACCTGCCTCCTAGGTTGTATCAAATGACATAGCACACAGTACCTGGCGTATAGTGGGTACTTAATGCTAAGTGCTTGTTCTCCTCTTCCTCCTCTTCTCCACCTCTTAGACCTTCTTCATAATAATCATCATCAGTATAACAGCTGACAGTTATGGAATACATTAAATTTACTTTAGAAAGGTGCTTTAGACACATCCATTTGAGCCTCAGTGGCTCTGTGAGGTATAGATAGGTTCTATACATCTTATTCCCATTTTATAAATGGGAAAACTGAAGGTAATACTAGTCATAGTCTACTTGCCTGTGGTCACATAGCTAGTGTCAAAAGTGGAATTTAAGCCCAGGTGCTCCTTATTTCAAGGTCCAGCATCCTGTCTACCCTGTCTAGAGAGATTCTGTGAGGCCCTATCTCCATCATATTCCCACCTTCTAAAGATAACATCTAGACTTGTTCACAATAACAGTGACTGTTGCTGTTGAAATAAGAATATCCCAAGATACGAAGCTCCTGATTCACTTATTATTGCCAAGGTAATTGTTGATGTTAAAAACGAAGGTAGAAGTTTAGAATAAATTATAGCTTAAAATGAGCTTAAAGGGGCAGCTAGGTGGTGCAGTAAGTAGAACACCAGCCCTGGAGTCAGGAGGACCTGAGTTCAAATTCTGCCTCAGACACTTAACACTTACTAGCTGTGTGACCTTGGACAAGTAACTTAACCCTAGTTGCCCTGCCGTTTTCCTCCAAAAAAAAGCAAAAAAAAAATGAGCTTAAAACAATACTTAGGTTTTTCTAAACTAATATTTAAATATTTTTAACATTCCCATTTTGTTTCTTAATATAGGTGGATAGACTAGAAGTAGTGAACAAACGATTTGTTCGAGTGACTTTTACGCCAGGGAAGACTCCTGTTGATGGGGTAAATTAACTTTTTAATTGATGTGATGAATTAACTGTATAGTAATAGTTGTTCTTACTTTAATAACTAAAGGAGCTATGACTCCACTGATATTACTTCTTCTTACTTGTTTTAAAATGTTTTAATATTTTTATATGTGAAATATAAGTAAACTATTAAACCTTTTTTTAATACTTGACTAAACTTTTTTCTTTTTATCCCCTGACATTGTCATGATTCTTTTGTTTTCCTTTTTTTATAGCAATATGTCTGGTTCAATATTGGCAGTGTGGACACCTTTGAGCGGAATCTGGAAACTTTGCAGCAGGAGTTAGGCATAGAAGGAGAGAATCGCTTACCTGTAGTTTATATTACTGAAAGTGACGGGTAAGAGTCAGTGATGGGACTTTAAACTGTTACTATCTCTTATTTCATTGGATGGCAGCATCTGTAGATTAAAATCTCAGATGTCCCAACCTTTGCTTGTTGGTATGTTAGATATTTATTTAAAATATATTTATGTATCTAATTTTTGCCCACCTTTTAGTATTTTTTATCAGCTATTTAAATAACCTCCTTCTTGATTATTAATTTCTGACTTCCTTTTCCCTAAGGAAATCTTTAAAATACAAATTACCAGTGATTCCAACTCTTTTTTTCCCCTTCATAGTCTCAAAAGTTTTTCATCTTGCTGCTTAAAAACTACTTTTTTGTTTGTGGTCAAGTCCATGAGTTGAGTTAGAGATTACAAATTTTATAAATCCTCCTTTTGTCCTCTAATACTAGCATTCTTCATTTCTCAAATCAAATATCTGCAATTGGAGTCTACCTAAAAATCCGTAAATTAAAGAAAACCTTACCAAGCACTTAAAAAAAATCAATCATGAGAGAAACTAATGTTGTTTGTTTTATTTTCCTTTAGCTCATTTCTGCTGAGCATGTTTCCAACGGTCCTTATAATTGGATTTTTGCTGTATACGCTAAGAAGAGGGCCTGCTGGTATGGGCCGGACAGGCCGAGGAATGGGAGGTCTCTTCAGTGTAGGAGAAACCACTGCCAAGGTCCTAAAGGACGAGATGGATGTAAAGTTCAAAGATGTGGCTGGCTGTGAGGAGGCCAAATTAGAAATAATGGAATTTGTGAATTTCTTGAAAAACCCAAAGCAGTACCAAGATCTAGGAGCAAAAATTCCAAAGGTAAATATAACTTACAGCAGTTGATTTCTGACATGATCACTTTAAAGTTACTGTGAATATTGGTTTTTAGTATGTGGAATAGATTAGTTGCATAGATGGAATCATTTCGATTAATTGTGGATAAAGAATATACTGATAAAATAGCTGTAGCTGTTTTTCTATTCTCATTAAAATGTATTGCTGAATACTCAACAAAATCTCTCTTAAAGCATTATTGGTCACATTTAGAATACACATAGAGCCACATTTTACATAGTACATTATTCCTAAAAAATTGTATAAAGCCAGCTATTTAATGTGTTGTTATTTTCAGTCTTGTCTGACTCTTCATAATGCCATTTGGGGTATTCTTAGGAAAGATACTGGAGGGGTTTGCCATTTCCTTCTCCAGCTCATTTTATAGATGAGGAGGTGAGGCCAACAGGGTTAAGTGACTGACCCAGAGACACATAGCTAGTAAGTGTCTGAGATCAGGTTTGAACTCAGGAAGATAAGTCTTCATGACCTTAGGCCTGGTACTCTGTCCACTGTGCTACCCAGCTGCCCTGCATTTAATGCATTAGGTGAGCTTACTCTTGAAAGAAATTCTAATAGCAATAACTCACATTTTTATAGTTTTGTTTTGGATTTCTAACGTGCTTTCCTTATAACACTCTCATGTTGTAGATGATACTGGTGTTATCCCCATTTTTTTCAGATAAGAAAACAGGTACTGAGAGCTTAAGTAGTTTTCCCATGGTCATATAACTAGTGTCTGAGATAGGATTTTAACCCAAGTCACTTATGGGGGAAGTGAATAAGCATTTGTATAGCACCTGTTATGTACCAGGGACTGCACCAAGTGCTTTTTACAAATATTATCTCATTTGATTCTCACAGCACTCCTGCTATTATTATACTCATTTTACAGTTGAGGAAACTGAGGCAAACAGAGGTTTAGTGACTTACCCAGGGTCATAAAGCTAGTAAGTATCAAAGGCTAGATTTGAACTCAAGACTTCTTTCTCCAAACCCATGCTCTGTTTATTGTGCCACCAACTGTCACCTGGATATAAAGACTGATAAAATTTCCCTAGCTCCCAAGGAGTTTGTGGTCTGTTGGGGGAAAAACATGTAAAAATAAATAAACTCGAAGATATACAAAATAATTTGGAGTTGTGGTGGGGAAAACACTAAGAACTGAGAGGATAAGGAAATGTCATGAAAAAAGATTTGAGGATTTAGGTCAGTTATCCTTTTGAGCCAGAGTCCTTTACCTCAAATATTTAGGCAGTTTTTTTCATTGCCTAAGTTTAACATTTTCTCTGTTAGATTATAAACTTCTTGAGAGCAAGACCTGTCTTAGCTGCCTTTGCATTCCAGGGTCTATACTTACTTAAGCTATCCTTGTTGAATCAAATTGACTTTTTGTAGACTTAGACTTATTTGTATTTTAAATAATTGGTAACCCAAAGACCCCAAAGAAACTTATCTTTGAAACTAAATTCTCACAATGTCAATTAAGTTGAAATGTTTTAAGTTAAACTCCTTGTTTTTGTTTACTTCCCTTTGCTAATAATTGCATTATTATTTTATATAACATATCTAAAATATTTGAGAAAAATATAGTGTTATAATCTGTTTTAATACATAAATTATATTCCGTAATTATGTTATGAAAATTGAATTTACTTTTATGAAAAGCTAATTGTGTGTGATTTTCCCCTCCTGTTTTTGTTTTTGAAGGGTGCCATTCTAACAGGTCCTCCAGGTACTGGAAAAACACTTCTAGCCAAAGCAACAGCTGGAGAAGCCAATGTCCCGTTCATTACAGTAAATGGCTCTGAGTTTTTGGAGATGTTTGTTGGTGTGGGTCCAGCTAGAGTAAGTTTTTATCCCAGTATGAGAACTTTATGAAAATAGAAACATGTATTTTAACTTTGAGGAATATGTCCCCTATTACTAAGAGCTTTGATGATTTCCTTTTTACTAGTAGGTTCAGAATGAACCATGTTGTGGAAAGCCAGTATCCTATTTTTCCTCCTTAGTATTACAGAGTTTTATTTAATCATTATAATATTTAGCTGTCTCTTTTGAGCAGTAATTTTAGTTTATTGATTGGTTGATGATAACCATGAATATGTATCCCTAATAAAATGTTTATTCTTATGTGATTAATGCTTCACATTTTTTTTACTAAGAACTCTTGAAATACAAGGAATTGGTATTCTTTCCATGTTTTACCATTTAGCTTTTATCTGGACAGGACCAATTCTTTAAAAAGATATTACAAATTCAGACTGAAAGGTAAATGACTAGACTTTAAAAAATGTAACTCTTGCTGAAAATATTTTCATTTTAATAATGGAGAGGGAGGGAAAAAGTTTTAAGTTAAATGAGTATTTAATGATTCAAGAAGACTGTTGTACAATGTGATAGAGTTTGCAGATCCTATACATGATTGTATGCCACCATGGCGGGGGTGGGGGTGGGGAGGAAGGGGAGAAAAATCTGAAACTCAAGTGACTCTGGAACTGAATATTGTAAACTAAAAGTTAACAAACAAGTCAATAAAAATTTTTTAAAAAATGAGTATTTAATGGGGATATTTCAAACATAACTAAGCAGATGGAGTAACTTCTTTGGAAGGACAAAACGTTTCCAATGCCTCTGAAAACAGTGCATATAATTCTCCTGTACATAAAATTGATCATGATTAGAAATGTCTGAAGTTCTCATTCCACTATCATCTTAGTTTTATTTTTTTTGTTTGCCAATTTGAGTTTATGAAAAAAATAACCTTCATACATCAAGAATCCATGGTTTGATCAGTGTATATACATTCTCTACTTAATGCAGTTGGAAACCCCTGTATGCCTTTGTAACTGTTCTTAGGTTGCTGTGGCTGACAAGTATCCTAACCTTGTAACCAACCTTCTGGTGATGAACCTTTCTTGATTTAGCTATGCTGATCCTTAGATGACAGACATATGCTCTGTCATCAAGCATATACTAGAAGTGTTCCCAGTTTTGTAGGACCTATCAGAGCCTGTACTCTGCTGGCATAATTGTTGAGAAATAGAATAATTTTCATGTTATGATATGTATTGAAGTACAACTTTAAAGGAGGTTAAGAAGGAAAAGAAAGGAAAAGTTAGGAACTTTTTCTTTAAGTTACTTTTTTCCTTTTGCTAAAATGCTTAATTTGAAATGAGGACTAATACACAATTCTGAAGATCTAAACCCTTACTTAATATGTAAAAGTAATGTAGCATAGAAAAGAAATGCCTTAATACTTGATTATAGAAATTAACTACCAGCAATAATGTTAAGCTGCTTGACTTTTAGTATTTATGAAACAATTTTTTGCAAAGTACATTGTACATCTTTTTTTTGCCCTTAGCTTTTATAGTAGTCCTGTCAAGAAGGTCTACAATTCACCATTTTTGAGAAGGACACTGCTGCTTATTAAATAAAATAATTGCCTAATATGCAAATAAGTAGAAAGTAAAATTTAACTAAATTTTATTTTAATTTTAATAGTTAAATGTGATTACTACAGAATAGTCTGAATTTGTAAAACTAATTGTACTCTTCAAATTGGAACTTGATAACGTTTCACCTTTTGTAGGGTAAAGATATTACTGTTGTTATAAAGTATAATTATTCTATAATAATATGAACATAGTTATGAAGAATTGGAGAACAATTTTGTTCATTCACTGGATTGAAATCTTAAAACAATTTAATTGCCATGTAATGAGATATTTGTTATCTAGAGAATTTAGCTTATTCAAATATATACCACTATAAAGTACTGGAATATTAAAATTGTGTGAAATATAAAGAACATAACTGCAGATGCTCTTTTAAAATACTATGCCATTGACTAAACTAATTTTCACTGTTTTGTTTTCTTGTTAAGGTCCGTGATTTATTTTCTGTTGCTCGTAAAAATGCCCCTTGCATTCTCTTCATTGATGAAATAGATGCAGTGGGTAGGAAGAGAGGACGAGGTAACTTTGGAGGCCAAAGTGAACAGGAAAATACACTTAACCAACTTCTTGTAGAAATGGATGGTAAATATTCAAACTTTACTTATGACTGTTCGTGTTTTCTTATTTATCTAAAATAATGGTGGCCATGAAGATAGAATGATACTGCATCACACTAAAACCCTGAAAAAACACCACATTCTACTGAAACTTAACCTACTAAACCTTCCCGAAGGTGATTTATAGCTTATATTGATACAAAGACAACATAAAAATCAAATCTTCCTTGCTAGTTTACCAAAATTTACTATTCAATTTAACTAACAAATTCAATGAGTGTCCTCTATGCAGAATGTTGTGCTAGTCATCTACTGAGCTGTAATATATAAATAGGACAAAGTTCTTGCCTTCGTGGAGCTTATATTCTAGTACAGTGGTCCTCAACCTTCGTAATGCTGGAACCCTTTAATACTCATACGTGGGTTTGTCTGCATGTGGGTGGACCCGCCTGGAGACAGAAGAATGCTGTGTGGAGTGCGGAATGTTTCCGATGGTCTTAGGTGCCCCTGTGACCCCTGTGAAAGGGTTGTTCACCTCCAAAGGGGTTGCGACCCACAGGTTGAGAACTGCTGTTCTAGTAGACTTTTGACTTCAATTATTTGATAAAGTGTTTTGTTCTTGATGCTGGAAAAAAAATCCAGCTGCTGGCATAGTAAATAAAAACTTCCTTTTGATCACAGAATTCTTTTATCATTCTGAAATCTTCAGAACCCATAGTGAAATCTATGGGTAACTGAAGTTTGAGTTTAATTCAATATATATTCCTTTATTGATTAAATAATGGTCTTTCTCTGTTATCGCCCAACAGCTTATTAGATATTACTTTTTTTTCACTTGAGCGAATCAGTTTATGTGATCATCTATCTTCTGTCATAGTACATTTGAACATTGCTAAATATGCAGTAAATGGGTAATTTGGCCTATGCAATGTTTCATAGTGCATAAGTAATTGCCATATAAAGTTTCAGGCATATTTATAATTGTTAAACAGCTTGGATTGACAGGTTACAGACCTCAACCAGCTGCTATAATATTTTGAGTCTTTATTCTAATTTGTACAGTTAGAGGGGAAAAAAACATTTATCTGCATCTAGTTTTTCAGTTCATCTGTTTTTACTTAAATATCTTTTATATTTTATCCTGCATCTGATGTCTGCCTCAGGAAACTGACTTTGAACATTTTAAATTACATATGTGAAATTTTGCCACAATCACTAACCTATGAGGAAACTGGATAGCATTGTACGTGGAGTACTGGACATAGAGCGAAGAAGACCTAAATTCAAATCCTGCCTTGACAGTTACTAGCTTTATGTGACCCCAGTCACAATATTTTGTGAGATAACATGTAAAATACTTGGCAGACCTCAAAACAGCTATAGGGATAAGATGAAAGGCTGTCTCTTAGTTCCTTACGTGTAAAATGGAAATAATAATAGTAATAAAAATAATACCAAGGACCTCTTTTGTAGGATTATTATAAGGACTAAATAAGATACTTTACTAAAAAGAAATTTGCATAGCTTTTAGACACTAAATGTCAGCTGTTATCATTTTATTCTGTTTGTCTATTTTTGATGAGATATAGATAGAAATGATCCTGGAAGAGGTTGCCATCCTATTGTTAATCTTACACACTTAACATTCTATGAACTTTTGTACAAGTAGATAAAGTAATTGCTTTTTTATAGTACAGTATGAATATTAGGATATAAGCTCATCCTTGGTAGGCTCACCAAAAGAATCTTTTGTACACAGTCTTAGTAGCAGAGAAGACAATAGGGCATGACTTTGGTCTCTGCTATTTGAAAGCTTTCCATTTCAGTAGCTTGGATAGTTTATTCTTTGATGATACCGTTCTAGCACAGTTTATTGGTTTAGGTCGCAAGGATATTTTGAAGCCTTTGTAGTATGAAGATTTGTCATCTCTTAGTTCATAAAAGATGGTGAGCTGATGTATAACTTTAGCTATGAGGTCATAGCTTTCTAGGTATTTGGTATATATTAAATTTTTATAGTCTTCAGTGATGTGTTGCAGGTTTTCTCCTGGAGTTTACATTATCCCCATTCATCATTGTCTGCTCTTAAGAACAATCCTCTGGTGGCAATAATCTGTTCCTGAATTATCATAAGCCTCTTCTAGTCCTCTTAACCAATCCATGTGTCTTAGCCATTTGGTTAGTGATCTTTGAGTATTGTAGACTGAGTTCATGCAGATCTCACTTATGAAGACCTTTTGATTCTTTGTGTCTTCACTATTTGAGAGGCATAGTTTAGAGATGTAATCTACTTTCAGTTATATTCAACAAATCCAGTGGTGAATACCTGTTACCAACCTTTAATATTGCTTGGTGAAGGGATGTGTTCATGTTTCAATAGTATTTTTGTAAGTTTTTTTCCTGTTTCTCACTTTGCTATTTTATTATTATTATCATTGGTGGATATTATTTCTGCTTAGTTGCCAAAAGAGTATTAGATAATAAAGTCTTTTGATAGCCAACATGCTCTTATTTTCTGTGCTATGACATTAATAATTCTTACATGTTTACTCGCCTCTTTCAGGTTTTAACACAACCACAAATGTAGTCATTTTGGCAGGCACCAATAGACCGGACATCCTAGATCCTGCATTATTGAGGCCAGGGCGCTTTGATAGACAAATCTTTATTGGTGAGATTATCTTCAGTGTGGGATATTATTTTTCATAGAGGATAGATGTAAATGTTAAATTATAAAAAACAATCTCTTCTCTTTAAAAAAAAAATATATATATATGTAGGGCCACCAGATATAAAAGGAAGAGCTTCCATTTTCAAAGTTCATCTCAGACCATTGAAACTAGAAGTTGAACTGGATAAAGAGAAATTGGCAAGAAAACTTGCATCCTTAACTCCAGGATTTTCAGGTAAGTAGAAGATTATCTTTTATATTCTTCATATACTTTTCTTATACTATGATAATTACAAGGAATACAATAATTTCTTTTCCTCTCACCTTGAATTCACCCTTGGGCTAGTTAAGAATTTGTGTAAAATTCAGACCCCGAAATAAAAATGAAAAATGTAAATAATAGCTATGTAAGTCAGTGTCACTTTTTCTTAGTCTCATGTTAGCAGTAATCTGACCAGACTCCCTTATCCTTAAACAAACAGAAATTCATAAGTTTGTCTAGTAGCAGTGATAAAGACAAGGGGAACTAATTAGTTATAGGAATGAGAGGAACTGAATAATGAAACCTCCTCTATCACTATCTGGAATAGAATCTGTGGGTTTAGGGATTGAGGGAAATTTAATAATCATCTACACCTTCCTCCTCCATTTTTTGTGTGAGGAATTGACTTGCCTAGAGTTCATATAGATTAGCAAGTGATTGTCAGAATTTGAACGCCTAATGCAGTGAATTTTCCACTGTCATTCTTTTTTTTTTTAATTTTAATTTATTTTCTTGATTACATCATTCATTTCCACAAGGTTTTGAGTTACAAATTTTCTCCCCTTCTTTCCCCTACCCCTAAGCCCAAAACAGTGATCCTACCATAAAGCCCCTCCCATAGTCTGTTCTCTTTTATGTCCTCCTCCAACACCCCTCTAACTTTCTAGTAGGACAGGGAGAGTCTCCCTTCCCCCCATCCCTGTATGTCTTATTTCCCAGTTGCATTTGATTGTATAGCTTTAAATTCTAGATTCTTGCAATTTCTCCCTTGTCACCCACTCCCACTGGAAGGAGCAGCAATTCAATACAGACTGTACATGTGTAATTACGCAGGACATCTCCATGGTGGGCATATTGTGAGAGGCTGATTGTATGTCCCTCCTTCCTATCCTGCACCCCCTACCCCCCTTGTTTTGTTCTCTACCCTGTTCCTTTACTGAGATGTGTGCTTCCTGCAACCCTCCCCCTGACCCCACCCTTCCCTCCATCATCCCCACCTCTCATCCCCATCCCCCCTACTCTCCTGTGTGGCAAGATACTCAGTTTAGAGTTTATGTCATTCCTTCCCTAAGCCAAATTTAATGAGAGTAAATGAAAGTAAAGTTGTAACAGTTATCCCTTGCCTCTTTT
>CM053594.1:170511828-170546320 GCA_028646575.1 Pseudocheirus occidentalis | reverse complement strand
GGAGACTGAAGCAATCTACATGCTATCTCTCTTTTCCATGTTTGGATTTGTTTTTTTTTTCCCATTGTTCACTCCATTGGTTACAACCCTTCTATACAACCAGACTAATGTCCAATGTGAAAGTATTTGCAGATCCTATACTTGATTGCATGCCACCATGGTGGGGCGAGAAAATTTGAAACTCAAGGGATTCTGGAACTGAATCTTGTAAACTAAAAGTAAATAAACAAATCAATTAAAAAATAAATTGGGGGAGGATATAATAGGTATGGCTAAAGAAAGGAATTTTCTAGGACTTTATTTCCTATGATGCCTGGGGACCAGAGATTATCAACTACTGGGAGAATTTCCTGGGATTCTTCCAAATGCCTATATACCTATTTGCATCTAGAAAAACTATATCATGAGTCAAGAACTATCATTGTTGGAGAATTTTCTGAAAGGAAAGAGGATTATAAAAGGGTGTATTTGATAATGGATGGAGTATTGAAGAAAAAGAGAAAAGCTAGAGTGCAGTCAGAGCAAGGAAAGGAGCTATATGGAGTGAGACTATTATTGTGTCCTTAAAACCAGGCCCCCATAGAGTCAAACAACTCAAGAGCCTGAGCAAATCTCCATGCTGGTTACAAAGACCAACTGAAAACAAACAAACAAAAAACCATGACATAATACATGCAAGTTTCAGCCTTTCTTCACCAGGAGAGTGTCTTTAAGATGACTGTTTTCCCCAGTAGGCTCTACTTGGTGTCTAAAGATTATATGATAATTACGGAGGAACCTATGAGAGTCTAGTCATTTGTGTATGGGGGCTGAGAGTTTTACAAAACATTTCCAATCCCTGTGAGACGTGAAACAGCAAATGGCAAAGATTGGAACTGAGCTTGGCCCTGATTGGTTCTGGCAGAAAGCTTCAGCCCAATCTATTTGATGAAAGTGAGTAGAGCCCCTACACTTGAATGATCACATCCCTAAACCTGCAAGTATAAAATGTAATTATTGTCTAGTCAGAAACCAGCAGCCCCAATCAACTCCAGCAGGAAAAGCTCCAATAAGCTTAGTCTTAGTTTACATGGTTAGCAGTGCCTTTTGGAATCTGAAAACCCCTCATGCTCTTTGGTGAAGAGAACTTTTGGTGCTTACACCTACCAAACTTACCAGGTAGGACACAATGCTCCCGTTCAGGACAGAATACTATCACTGAATAATTTCCTTATTCCCACTCCCTATTTTTGTAGTGAAGTATTTTCTTCCAAGTTCACCCACTCATTTTTCAGTTCATACTTATTAACTTTTACCTCATATCTCTTCTGCTCTTTGTGGTTAACTCCTTGAAAAGCTGCTTCCACTTTTTCTCTTCTCTTAATCCCTTATAATCCTACTTCCAACCTTATCGTTCTACCTAAGTGGATCTCTCTGGGTATCATTGATCTTGGTTACCAAATGCAGTGGCCTTTTCTCAATACTCATTCTCAACAACTTCTCTGCAGCTTTTGACACTGATCACCCTGTCCTCCTTGATACTCTTTTCTCTTCAGGTTTTTAGGCTGCCACTCTTCCCTCATTCTTCTCCTTGTTGCTCTTTCTCCATTTCTTTTTGCTGTGTGTGTCCTCATCCAGAACACACCCTCTAACCAAATGTGTCCCACGGGGCTCTATCCTGATCTTCCCTCTATACTACTTCACTTGGTAATCTCATCAGCTTCTATTGACTTCCACCTCTATGCTAATGATTCTCAAGTCTACCTATCCAGCCCCAACCTCTTTGCCGATCTCCAGTCTTGCCTCTTTGCCTTTCAGAAATCCTGAACTGGATGTCCCATCTTAAACTCAACAGATCCAAAACCAAACTCATTATTCTTTCTTCTAAACTTCCCACCCATCCTAACTTCCCTATTATTGAATATATTTATTCACATTCACCATCATTCATTCACTATCCTTCTAGCTCCCCAGGCTCATAGCCTGAGTCAACCTCTATTGCTTACTATAAATCACCCCTCATATCCAATCTATTGCCAAGTTCTGTTGATTTCATTTTTGCAACATCTCTCAAATGCATCTCTTTCTCTTGGGATGCTAACAGTGTCATCATTCTGGTCCAGGCCCTCATCAACTCCCTGGTGGACTATTGAAGTAGCTTGCCTCAAGTGTCTCCTTACTCCAAACTATCTTCCATTCAACCACCAAAGTGATTTTTCTAAAGCACAGGTCTGACCATATCACACCCTCCCCTTGACCTCTTTTCCCCCTACTTAGTAAACTCCAATGGCTCTCTAAGGCCTCCAAGATCAAATACAAAATCCTGTTTGGTATAACCTAACCCCCTCCTACATTTCCAGTAGGAATCTTACTCCCTGCCACATTCTTCAATCCAGTGACTCTGGCCCACTTGTTCTTCCATGAACAAGATACTCCTTCTCTTGGCTCTGGGTATTTCCTCTAGCTGTCTACTATACCTGGAATGTTCCCCCTCCTCATCTCCTCTTATTGTCTTCCCTACCTTCAAGTCCCAACCAAAAAAATTCATCTTCTACAGGAAGCCTTTTCCAATTCCTCTTAGTTGTGGTGCCTTCTCTTAGTTCCTATTTATCCTATACATAGCTTGTTTGTGCATGTTCGTTTGCTTGTCTGCCTCAGACTGTGAGCTACTTGCAAGTAGGGACTGGTTTTTCATTTATGTTTTTTCCTTTTTTGTGTTCCCACAGCTTAGAGAGTGCATGGCACATAACAGGCACAAAATATATATTGACTGACTTGTTTTATGACCTTGAGGCCTCACCAAATTGTGTTATTTTTCTGACGCTAGAATAATCATTCAAACCAATTCAAGACATTTTAAAAAGTGCTTTGAAAATCCTTTAGAAACTGGCTCACAACATTTTCAGCCAGATCCAAATTTAGCAGCTGTTTTCTTTTTATAGCATCATTGAAAAGTTATTAAAGCTCATTTACCTACAATTTTTGTCAGCCTCTTCATGCTTCATAGTATAAACAGGCTGACTGAGCTCTACTGAGCAAAACAAACACACAAACAAAACCCAACCTGCATGGATGTAGCACAAGGCGCTACTAACAGACGCTTTCACCTGAGTGCACCAGAAATTTTTTTAAAATCATTTAAGAAGTTATAACCTAAGTTTTCATTGCCTTCAAAACCAGATTCTAAGTTTAAGTGGGCTAAGCAGATAATACAGCTAACGTGGTATTTCAAGGTTAACAAAGCATTTCACAAAGTGATCTCATTTGCTCCTCGCAACCATCCTGAGGTACTACAGATATTTTTTTCTTATGAGGAAATTGAAGATCAAGTAGATTAAGTGACTTTTCTATTATTATACAGCTAGTATCAGGGATAGGAATTGAAGCCAGCTCTCTCCTGATTCCAGGTCTGTTTTCCCTTCATTGTCCCCAATAATGGATAAAGCATAAAACTCATAGCTTAGTCAAACTTCAAACATCTTTTTAAAACATGCTTAACTGGCATCAATTGGGGAATGGTTAAACAAGCTGTGGCATATGAATGTAATGGAATACTATTGTATCATAAGAAATGAGGAGCAGATGGATTTCATAATAACCTGGAGAGACTTATATAAACTGATACTGAGTGACGAGAGCAGAACCAGAACTTTGTGCACAATTACAGACACATCATATATGTGATGACTGACTTTGATAGACTGGGCTCCTCTCAGCAATGTAAGGTTAGAAGACAACTACAAAAGACTCATGATGGAAAGGGATATCTACATTCGGAGAAAGAACTACAGAGTCTGAGTGCAGATTGAAGCAACTAGTTGCTCTCTAACTCTTTTGTGTTTTCTTTTGTCCCTTCTTTCTCATTGTTCATTCTATTGGTTATAATTCTTCTTTACAACTTGACTAATGTTTAATGTGAAGGTATCTGTAGAACCTATATTGTATTGCATGCTGCCATGGGGGGAGGGGGAAGAGGGAGGAGGAGAGGGAGAAAATTTGGAACTCAAGGGATTGTGGAACTGAATGTTGTAAACTAAAAGTAAATAAATTAAAAAAAACAAAAAATGCTCAATTGAAATATTGTATTATGCCTGTTTTTTGGAGGCCAATGTTAAATTAGACAATATTGATCTACTGTCAGCAAAGAGCTTTATAAACCTTAAAGCACTATATGTTGTTATAAGATTGTAAACTCCATGAGGGCAAAGAATTATCTTTTTATCTTCTACATATGGTACTTAAGACTTAGCTACTTTGATCAATACAATATGATCCAAGAGAATTCCGAAGGATTCAACAAAAAAATAAAAAATTTGGACTTGATGAGCTGAGTGCAAACTGAAGCATAATTTTTTCATCTATTTTTTTTTGGTAGGGGCTGGCCAACATGGATAATATGAAAATGTTTTGCATGACTTCACATGCATAATTAATATCTTGCTTACCTTCTCAATGAGTGGGGGAGTGGTTGGGAGAATTTCGAACCCAAAATTAAAAAAAAAAATGAATGCTAGTAACCCTCCCCACACCCCAAAAGAAAGGCAAATGATCACTTTCCCTTATCAGGAGAGGCTGGGAGATCATTTTCTCCAAAATATTTATGACAATCTATCCTGCATTTTTGCAATTGCTTATTTTAATTAAGCACAGGCTACACTTATCACTATTAAATTTCATCTGGGGAGCACTTTTGATGAGGGGAGCTGGTCTGGGGAAGGACCGTCGCATTGCAGCCATGGGGTACTCAGGTCTTATAGTTTCATTATTGTAATGAGTGTGTTCAGAGGGGTCATCGGCTTCTTTGTCCCCTGCTTTATCCCCAAAGGTCCCAGTCTAGGTGTTATCATCACCATGCTGATAACTGTACTGTTCGCTGCTATCTCTTTTGGCTGATTGCTATTCTAACCCAGCTCAACCCTTTCTTTGGATCATACTTAAGAAATGAAACCATCTGGTATCTCAAGTATCACCAGCCTTGAGGAAGAGGATGATCTGTACCATTCTCTGTCATCTAGGTAAAGAAGATACATCCTCCACGTTTTAAAGCACCTCTTAATCCAAAGACTGCCTTAACTCATGTTTGGAGACCAGCCGCCTTAAATATTTATTCTATACTTGGATTTTCATTTTATTCTAAAGTTCAGTATTTTTTGTTACGTACTTTTAAAAATTTTACTTTGTCCATCTGTGTGCCCTACTTTATCTTAAGTACATGCCAAATACACCAAAGGTATATGGACTCTTCTGATGCAGGTGATTTAGTGATGTTATTATTCTCTTTTCCCTGTTCATGTCTAAGAACTTGAAGATCTCCCCTGACCATTAGTCACATTAAAAATAAATGTTGTATTTAAGACTCCTACAGCAAGATGAATGGCTACAGTTTTGTTAATTACCAGGAAATCATGTTCAGAGGAAAAATGTACCCTAAAGGTGTTGGAGTTCTATTGAGTTGCAGTTTCCACAGAGTTTGAAATTAAATTTCTATCTCCCTTTGGAATAAATTATTTTTTTCTCCTTTCTACAGAAAAAGAAAATTTCTCCTGATGAGATTTAGCTAATCATTCCAGACCATCAGGACTGTCTTAGATCCTGGCTTTGCCATCTAAAGAAATGATGTATTTCCACAGATTTGATAAGCAATCTCTACCCAAGCCATTAATGAAAATGTTCAAGGTTAAAGTCAGAATCCTGTGTCATACCTCTAGAGAACTCACTATAGATTGACATTTAGGTACTATCAATAAACTAGTTACATATGCATTCTTCCCTAGTATATAGTGCATTATCTCGTCCACAATGCTTAGCAAAACCCAACTTGCTGGGATTATCTTCTAAATTTGACTTACCACATAGGAATTTTTTAGAGACTAGGTAACCTGCAAACATGTTACAAAATGTGCAGTGTTTGGGGAGTTTTCAAAATGCAGTCATGGCTCATTTATTTTGAATAAGTCAATCACATTTTTTAAAAAAAGTGAAAGGTATGTTCAAAGTAATACACTTAAAACCTCTTTTGCTCTCACAGGTCTTCCACCTTCAAGCAAGGAAAAGATATTATGAAGATAAATAGAAGCTGGGCCCTTAACACCAAGGTTATGAAAGGGATTTGGAATTTGAAGCTGAATATGGTTAAGATGTTATCTGGAAATAATGGCATGTTGCTGTCAGTTCTTGACTGGAACCCTTGTGGAAATAATCAAGTGACTAACTTACTAGATTGCTCCATTTCTTCATATCAGTACCCATTTTCTAGCTCCCAACATTCCTTTCCAAAACACATTTACATAACCCATACCGGCTTTTTTTTGGCACCCACCTATAATTTCATACTATTTGATAGGCAGAGTCATAGTCAAGTTGGTTAGTTTAAAATAGGTAGGGAGATTGCCCTCAAAAGTAGTTCTAACCAAGTAGTAGCAATAGGAAAAGTGAAACAGCATTTAATTGGGGGACTGTGGAATAAATTACTTCTTCAACAAGACAAAGAATCTAGTGGTCTGCCAATCTGAGAAACCCTGTTTAGGGGAACAGAACTATGGAAATTTGCATGGCTGGCATACTGTTTTTGCAGTTAATGCTCCTTGTAAATGCTAACATCATTGCTGATTAACAGCCCAGATGAAAGTTACATAATATGATAATAATTAGAAAGTTTATGGATGCAAGTACTAGTGCAAGGTTTTCAATTTCTCCCACAGACACTAGGAAATGCCTCCTAGAATATTAGCACTAAATAAGCAATGAGAGTGATATCATAAATCACTACGTTCTGGGGGGAAATAATAGTGTGTATAACCCTTATAAATGCAAAATTTTTTAGAGGAACCCAAGTAATTGCATTTCTTTCACTTATTTAATAATATCATGAGCTACACATTTTAAAAATTAACTAACAAAATTTGTATGTCATAAGTAACTATCTTCTTACTCGACATTATAGATCTTTCAACACTAAGTTTAATAAGTACAAGTCAATTTATAATATCCAAATTTCACAAAATAAAGTTAGAAGGTCCACTCTTCTTGTTTTGTGCAATATTTAATATAACAAAATTCTAGCATAAATAATTTTAACACCCCTCTTGAGGCTAATTATAATAGACACTTCTCTTTCATTTCAAATATAGAATATGCATTCTGAAAAACATGTGGCAACAATAAAAAGAAAAACAATGTTGGGAAAAAATTTACATCAAATGTGATAAATTAAAATTTTAACATCTATCATTCAAAGACAACACAGTTTCTAATAAATAAATGGTTAAAGAGTATATAGAACGCCCAAAAAACTCCCCACAATTTGTGAGCAATCACTTGGAAAAAAAATGCTTAGTCTCACTAACAATTAAAGAATTGCAAATTAAAAAAAAAAAGAATTGCAAATTCAAGCAACATAGAAGTCCTATCTTCACATTCCTCAAATTGGTAAAAATTATTAAATGAAATGTCATCAGATTATGGTGAAACAGGCACCCTCATTCATTGCTGGTAGAATTTCTAAACTAGTTGAACCTTTCTGGAAAGCAATTTTGCAGGAGGCAACAAAAGTTACAAAACAATTAACCCTCTGACTCAATGATTCTGGCAACATTATTGGGAATTCCCTGATTTCTTTTCCCTGAAGATGTCAAGTATTTATCACATGTGTATGTATACAAATATATATATGTGTGCATATATTTATATATACATACTTTTAAAAAAAGATTTAATAATTATCAAAGGGACTATATTACTAGATATTACATTAGAAAAATATTTTGATTAATAGGAATTACTGGGAACACAGCCTGAGAATTTTATCAAAAAGAAAAATAAGTGTTATCTACCCAAAGATATTTATAGCAACATTATTACTAATGTTAAAGAAAACTGCAAGTGACCCATAGTTCAACAATAGGTGAATGGTTAAGTAAACTGCCAAATATCAAGTCATAGAAATGGTGTAATATAATGAAGACAAATAAAAGGACTATAAAGAAATCAGGAAAGGCCTTGCTAGAATTTCTGAACAGAGGACCCATCAACTACACAAAATGAAAATTCAGTAAGAATGGGCAAAGTTAAAGATAAAACTTCCAAAGAGTGACTAACAAGTTGTTACCATTATTTTATGCATGTAAATTCATTTATTTAAATATAAACAGATGTAATTCAAGGTTAATTGGTTTCACTGATGATTAATATTAAGCTTATAATTTTAAAATGTGATGGATCTACAAATTTTTTTTAAGATTTACAATTTATTTAGCCTTTGGTTAATGACCTTAAGATATTTTACAAATATGATTTGGTAGCAAACAATAATGTTGTTATATACAATGATAAAGTTAAATCATTGTTATAAATAGAATCTTCACCATTCATTTTGAGCCTAACAACTCCGTGGCTATTATAAAAGGCACACAGAAAAAATGTCAGCAAAATATAGATTACATGTTAACTTCAGCTACTTTTCTTGCTTAGCAAACCATAGCGTAAACCAAAGAGTGTGAATGAGTCACAGCAAGCAATCACTATAAACTCATATTTAACTCCTACTGATGGTGGGAAGTTTAGCATAGAATAATCCCATCAGCAATGTTCTTTTCAAATGTAAAAGGTCAAATATAAAGTCTACAGTCTTTTACTTGTCTCAAGGATAGCCTTAGCAGTTTGGGAAGAATAGAACACAATGTGCATATTTCTGAAAATTCCTGGGTTATATAGTTTACTATTATTATAACTGGGCACTTACAACATGATAAAAACATGCTGAATGCCTTGAACATAGTAAGAACTTAATGGCTCCTGAATAGAATTATTTGACTTGTTCTCTACTTTAGAACAGCATTCAACAATTTTAAACAAGAGATTTTTTTTTTGGCTTGGTTTAAAGACAGAATTCCCTGATTTCTTTTCCCTTAAGGTGAAAAGTATTTATCACATGTGACATGTATACATACATACATACATACATATATATTTATATACCCAAATACTTTTTTAAATGACTTATTGATCATCAAAGGGAAAATATTACTAGATACTGCATTAGAAAAATATTTTGATTAATAGGAAAAACAATTTTAGTAGTACAGCAAATTAGCATATTTTTTAATTTTAAAAAGAAAAAGAACTAGTTTAAAAGAGCAGCAGTCATTTTTGGAACAAGAAATGCACTGGTACAATGTTTTAAGCAAATGAGCTTTTGTAATGAGAAGTAATCATATAAAAATTCATTTAACTTTCTACTCCAATGCATTAAAAACCAAATTCATTATACCTTAAGCTAGAATTTAAATTGCAGACACACTTTCAATCATCATATAATTATATTACTCATTTTTATCTGTTAATCTGTGATTGCTAAGTTAGCCCATCTGTGTGATAGCATTAGTTTTGAAAGATCGTCTCTGCATGTACTAATTGTAATTAGGTAACATTAAGTTGTTTCAAAATTTATGTGCAAATCTTTTGATTGTTATGAATTCAGTGTGAAACAAATTGGCAATTTTCATGTGACAATTCTATTCCTAGTTTAATTGTCATTTACAGTAGTATAGCAGAAATGTCTTAAATCCCATTTTACTAAAACTGCAATTCACAATTCTCATAAATAACACTCAATTTAATTTTTCAGTAAAAATGGTGCAAAAAAGAGCATAGTGAGGTATTTACACACTTCATTTTTTAAAAAAGCACAAATTAAGTCAGGATCCTTACCAGAATCAAAAAGAAAGCCAAAAGAAATTTTAGAATATAAGATTATTCTAGGTTTTTAATGCTTTTAAAACTTATCATCTCTAGATGCAGGTAGAAGGTAAGAAATGGTACAAATAAGGAAAAATAAAAGGAATTTTCCTTTTGTTTGAAAAGATAATTCCTTTCAATTATTATTTAAAGGACCTTCAGTACTTATGTTCTTATGAACTTTGTAAAAACATCCAGATAATTATACAGTGACTATGGACCTGAAAAGGCTTAGTGGTACTACTTCCCAAGTAATACGCACCTCTAATATTTTAGTTATAGCCTTGCCATATTCCTTCCTCTGTTCAAGTAAATCACATAAGTGTACATGATGATTAATATATGAAATTAAGATATGAATGAGTAGAATTGAGCCCAGGACAATGAACATTGTGCTCAAACAAGAAGAGTCAAAATGTGGAAATATGTTGAACATAACCGTACATGTATAACCTATATCATATTGCATACTGTCTTGAGGAAGGAAGAAAGGAAGGGAGGGAGAAAAATTTACGAAACTAAATGTTGAAAACTATCTTTACATGTAACTGGAAAAAAATAAAATACTATTAAGGAAGAAGCAAGAAGAGTCAAACCTATCATTTGCACCATTCAAATTCTTATTGACTCTATTAAAAAAAAAAAAAGGATACACAACTTCTCAAGTACTTCCCTTGATCATGATTATCTGTGAGTAACAAGGTATTATTACATAGAGCAGTGGTCAGACCAGGATTCTTGTACAATATCTGCAATTTACTAGCTATTTACCTTGGGCTTAGTCTCTTTAATTAAAGAGAGTCCTAACTTTGTCATCTGTTAAGTGGAGGGAAGCAATACTTGTCTTGCAAAACCTAACAGGATTATTTTAACGATCACATCTTTTGAAAACTGTAAAGCATTATAAAATGTAATGTGGTATTATCACTAGTGGTAAAATAGCATTCCCTGGAGATTATAATTAATATATGCATTAAATCTATCACACCCGCTCATATTCACATGTCTCACTATGATTAAGCTAGGTTAGAATACGCCTTCTGAAAAGATATCATATTGTGTCACAGGTTTAGAGATAGAAAAGAAATTAGGTAACATGGCAAGAATCACTGAGCTCTTCCAAGTACAGACGCTGGCTGTGAATTTTGAAGGTAATATATACAGGGCTGACAATATTCCATAGAAACTAGAATTCATCAGTGTTATTGACAAAGGACTCTTCTTCCCCAGTTAATACCCAATCAATTGATTAAACTAAGTAGACTTGACATTTACATAATCCAACTCTTTCATATGATATCTGTTTTGCTTTATTTGTTAAGAATATTGGTTTTACTAGTTATTTTCCTTCACACTTTCTTCAAAGAGTCTTTAGGATGATCAAATAATAAAGACCTATTGGTTGGCTGACCCTGTAGAGATCTATCAAAATCTACTTTTCTCACCTGTTTTCAGCTATATTGCTGTTATAATATTAACTTATATTATTTCTGCCTCTGCAAAATTCAAATAATTTGTAAAACTTGGTAGGCCTATTGATCTTACCACAACTCATACCCTTAAAGACATAACTTTTGGATGAATAATTATGAACTTTAGAAAACTAAGTAATATTATATTTATACTACTGCATACCTGTAAACAATATGGCATTTTCTAAAATACACACTTAATTTATACTACACCCCACGCAAGTTTACACAAGTCTTCTATCCTTAATTTTTAAATACACACACCAATATTTGCAAACATCATTAGTTAAGTTTATACACAAAACTGAAATTGTGATATTTGAGCCAGATAATTTTACAAGAAAGCACCTGTGAATGGCTAATGATGTACAGTGTCAAGTCTCTATCAAAAGAAAACAAGTATGATTCTTCTCACAACACAGATCGATATTTACAAGCAAACATGATCCAAACAGCACAAGCAGATTCGGGGTAGGTAAATACTCGAACACGGACAGCAAGTCTCACTTGGTCACCTCGGCAACAAATTATTTCTTCACAGAAAGGAGACCTGTACAGAGAAAACAAAAATGCTAATACCAGAGTTAAGTACTCAAGGAAAATGCCACTGCATCTTTTTTTAAAGTAAACAAGATTCTTATAAACATCTGTAGACCTCTGATTGTTTTAAATATTATGCCATAGTGTGAGATATGATAGGTTGTCAATGAAGCCCAACAACCCCATTGCCACATGTTTTTAGTCACATGGTTGTCTTAACTGCCAAGTCTGATGATCATTTCTCAGTCTTAAGCATTCTCAATTTATCTGTGCATTTGATACTGCTGAGCACCCTCTCTACCTGGATAATCTCTTCTAGGATTTCATGACACCACTCTCCTCTGGTTTTCTGCCTCCCTCTTAGATTACTTCTCAGTTTCCTTTGCTGGTTCATTCATATCACACTCACTGTAGATGTACTAAAAGGTCCTGTCCCTCTTTGCTCTTCCCTCTACATTTACTTACTTCACAATCTCATCAGCTCAATATCATGTCTATGCAGATCTATATATTCAGTCCCTGTCTCTCCCCTGAGTTTCAATCTTTGACATATTAAACTAAATGTTTCAGAGACGTCTGAAACTCAACATGTCCAAAACATAACCAACTGATTTTCCCCAAAAAACATGCCCCTCTTTCGACCTTAACTACTTTTATCAAAGGTACCACTACCTTTCTAGTCTCCCAGGTTTATGACTTTTCTGTTACCCTCACTTCACATATCCAATCATTTGCCAAATCTTATTTCCATAACATCTGTCACCAAAGATCCCTTCTTTCTACTCATACAGCTACCAACTTAGTTCAGCCCTTTAAAATCTCTCTCTTGCATTTAATTTTAACTTTTTCCTCAATTACATGTAAACAAAAATTTTTAACATTCATTTTTTTTGGAGTCCCTTAACATGACAGAACAGGAAAATTATAAATTCTGAAAATGTGGGAAAATCGGAACACTAATGCATTGTTGGTGGAGTTATGAACTGATCTGACCATTCTGGAGAGCAATTTGGAACTATGCCCAAAGGAGTATAAAAATGTGCATACCCTTTGACCCAGCAATACCACTGCTAGGGCTGTACCCCAAAGAGATCATACAAATGGAAAAAGGACCCACATATACAAAAATATTTATAGCAGTTCTCTTTGTGATGTCAAAGAACTGGAAATTAAGGGGATGCCCATCAACTAGGGAATGGTTAAACAAGTTGTGGTATATGAATAATGGAATACTAGTATGCTATAAGAAATGATGAGCAGGAGGATTTCAGAAAAACCTGGAAAGATTTATAGGAACTGATGCTGAGTGGGCAGAGCAGAATCAGGAGAACATTGCACAGTTACAGTCACATTGTGCAATAACTTTGACAGATTTGGCTCTTCTCAGCAATACAAGGTGCTAAGACAACTCCAAAAGGCTCATGATGGAAAATGCTATCCACATTCAGAGAAAGAATTACAGAATCTATATGCAGATCAAAGCATAGTATTTGCTCTCTATTTTGTTTTGTTTCTTCTTTCTAGTGGTTCATTCTATTGGTTATAATTCCTCTTTGCAACATGACTAATGTGAAAATATGTTTAATGTGAATGTATATGTAGAACCTATATCAGATTGCATGCCATCTTGGGGAAGAGGGAGGAAAGGAGAGAAGGGGGAGAAAATTTAGAACTCAAAAGCTTGTGGAACTGAATGCTAGAAATGAAAAATAAATAAGTTAGGCGGAAAATTTTGAGTTCCAAATTCTGTTTCTCATTCCCTCCCTTTACCCCCCCCTTGAAAAAGCAAGCAATTTCATATATATATATTATACATGTGGAGTCATGTAAAACATTTCCACATTAGCCATGCCGCAAAAGAAAATGCAAACAAAAAACCAAACCAAAACAATAATAATAAGGAAAGTAAAAAAAGTATGCTTCAATCTGCAGTCAGACTGTCAGTTCTTTCTCTGGAGGTAGATAAAAATTTTCATCATAAGTCCTTCAGAACTGTCTTAGATCATTACACTGCTGAGAACAGCTAAGTCATGTATCATCTCTTTTAATCATCATAATTCCTTCAGAACTGTCTTAGATCATTACACTGCTGAGAACAGCTAAGTCATGTATCATCTCTTTTAATCATCATTTCATGTCTAACTTATTGCAATAGCTTCCCTGAGTGTTCTTCCAGCTTCAATTCTCATTCCATTCATCTATCCTACACACTGCTGCTAAAGAAATTTTCCTTAAATGCTGATCTGATCATGTCACTCTCCCAAACCTACAACTCCAGTGGCTCTTTAGGCGCTGCAGATTAAAAAATAAACTCTGTTTTGCTTTTAAAGCCCTTTACAATCTGTTCGCATTTATCTTTTTAGCCTCAATGGATGTTTCTACCCCTTGTGCATTCTACAATTTAACCAAACAGACCTCTCCATTTCTCACACGTGACATTCTATCTCGTTTCCTGTCTTTTCACCTGTGCACCCTAAATCTCTGGAATGTCCTTCCTCTTCAACCTTACTTCACAGAATCCTTCTCTCCCCTTAAGACACAACTCAAGTACCACCTTCTTCACAAAGACTTTGGTTATAATTCTTCTTGAGCATATTCCACTGCTAGTGTCCTCCTTCCAAAATTATCCAGTATTTATCCACTTTGTATTTATTACATGTATTAGTATATATATTATTGTCTCCCCTACTAGAATGTAACTTCCCTGTGAGTGGCAACTGTTTCATTCTTTGTACGCGTATCCTTAGTGCCAAGCCCAGTGACCAGCACGTTGTAGGTGCTTAATAAATGATTACTGACAGACTGATTCTCCAGTAAGGAAAAAACTGTCAATTAGTGATTGATATATTATCAGAGAAAAATACTTCTAATTTACTGGCAGCAAGGAGATGCAGTGGATAGCAGGCTAGGCCTGGAGTAAAAAAAAAAGACCCAAGTTCAAAGCTTGCCTCCGACACATACTAGCTGTGTGACCCTGGGCAAGTCACTTAACCTCTGTTGGTCTCAGTTTCCTCATATGTAAAATGGGGATAATAACAACCCTCTTCAAGGTTGCTGTGAGGATAAAATGAGATATCTATAATAATGCTTTGCAAACCTTAAAGCATTCTACAAGTACTAGCTATTATTGTTGTTTTTTGTTGGTGTTGTTTTAGATTAACTTCAGCTCTAGAGATAATAGTTTTGATATCCCATCACCTACCCTCTGATGTAGCTCGTCCTACTGATAAAAAATATTTAAAACAAGTGAAAAGTGAATTTCCTTATTTCCTGCAAATATCACAGTTTATCGGATAATAAATTCAAACTTGGAAGGTACTTTAGCTATCATCCATTCTAATCACCTTATTTTCCACATGAGGAAACTAATAGCAAGATTAAATAATTTGCCCAGTATTATCCAGGGATGTGAAACAGGATTTGAACTCAGGTTTCCTCACTCCAAAGTTCTCTGCACCATGCTGCCTGAGAAATCCCAGCCTAACTTGTGAGGGACTCTGAATGTGGCACATAATCTTTCCAGAACTCAGTTACTTTATTTTTATCTTTAAAATATATTTGGGCTAAATGTTTTCTATATAATCTACTCTAGCTCTAAGGGTCTGATTCTGTGAATATCCTACCGGAGACAGGTAGCAAATGCTCGTCTTGCATTTCTATAAACAAAATGTATAGGGAACCCCTTAAATGTATGGCCATCGGGTACAGCTCTCCGTATGGCATCCTGAAATTCTTCATTTCCTGCAGATATGCTAGTTGTGCGCTCAAATTCATACGATGCCAAAGCTGGTGACAAAAGATAGGAGAGCTGGTCTTCCCAAACGGTAGTGAGGCCAAGATCCTGTAGCAGAAAGTAAACCACGAAGAACATATTTTTCTATCTATAAAGCATAATGGAAATCATATAATCTGACATATTTCAACAAAAGATTTTGATGAAAGTTACTACAAAAACATATAAGAGAGAAGGAATGACTGGTATGATTGGTATATGTGTGTACCTAAGAAAATGCCATGGAATATTCCCAGTATAAAAGCACAGTACTAGTAATGTAATTTTAGTGGAATAAGAATGAGTTTACTAGTCAGGAGAATAGGATTCCATTCTCAGCTCTGCCATTAATTAGCTTGTTCTACTCAGCTATCTATCTGGACCTCACGTTGCTTACTAGAAAAATTGAGTTGGATAGACTAGATGATTTTCTGAGATCTCTTTTGCCTTTAAATTCTGTAATTCCATCTCAATTTTGTACATCTTCTCAAGGCATAAAATGTTTTACATTATGTGTCAACAATAACCAGAAAAAATAACTTAAGAAAATAGTACTTTTTAAAAAAAATTACATTTTAAAAAACCTTACACAATTTGTGACAACTTAATCTGATTTTATAGTTTTTCAACCACATTACAGAAAACCTATACAAAATAAAGCTTCAAATTCCTAGTATTTGCTTAAAGTAAAAGAAGATTAATCATCCCTACTGTGATGCTGAAGACAAGTATAGTAAATTTTACCTTCATAATTAATGAATGATTGATATCCTTCCCCCAAATATTTTTTTAATTCCCACCCCTGGCTACAAAGTCACTGAAAAAGCCTCAATATTTTGGTTACTGATTGCTAAAAGCTATCTTTTAAAAATCCATATTTGTTTTAAAAATACTTACCTGTCTGTGTTCTGACACCAGCAATCTCAGTTGCATCTCGATTTCGTTACTTGTTACTGAAGAATCAATCACTGAAGCACAAAGAGGGGGAAAGGGAGGAAGTGCAGTTGTGGCCCCAGGAGCACAAACTGATTTGATTGCTTCTTCGCTCATAGGTTTCCATTTGGATTCATCATTCAGATCAAATACACAAAGTTCTACTGAGTCAGAAGGCTGACAGTTTCCCAAAAACATCTGATGATTGAAAACACACCCTATAGTTCGATATGGGTAGAGTGGTTTGGGTTGTTCAACAGCTGGAGGATCATCAGGATTGATGGGTTTATGGATATACCTGAAGATAAAAATGACACACTTTAGCATTAAATATTTTTTAATGATACGGTATTTTAACAATACAAAAACATTCATCTACCACTGAAGGATAGAGCTGCTCCCCAGTGTTGGTCACTTAATTATTTTTCTTTCTTGTACATTTTCATAATTCAGTTACTCACTTCACTTGAATGATAAGACCTCTTGTGAGTTTATGGCCAACATAAAATACTTAATCAAGAAATATCATATTGGTCTATGTTGAGAGTTAAATATGGATTTTTATGAAACCTGAGTAAAATCACCATTATTTTTCTAGACATGGATTCTGTTATGTGTAGATACACATATTTACACACATATATACACGCATATGATACGGTTTTTTTCTTTGCTTTTCAGAACACTCCTCTTAGGAGAGTTACTTATTTTGAACCAATAATGTTGTTAAATTTGCAGGTCAAACTAAGCACAATTAGTGAACAACTAAAATAAAGTAGTCATACCAAGAAGAACTAAGACTACTGCTCTTTTCTAAACAAAAACTTACATGGCATTTTAACTTCTTATAATCACAAATTCTCCAAGGTCAGCATTATCACAATTATTATCACAAATATTATTATTCCTCTTATACATATGAAGAAACTTAGGTCCAGAGAAACTGTAGCTTGACCATGGTCAGAAACAGGACTCACAGTTTCAAAGTATGCATTCTTTCCGCTACACTAGAGCATTATTATATAAATGTGCCCACAAAATCAAAATTGTTGCTGTTGTTTTTTCAGTTGTGTCTGACTCTTTGTGACCCCATTTAGGGTTTTCCTGGCAAAGATACTGGAGTGGTTTGCCACTTCCTTCTCCAGCTCATTTTACAGATAAGGAAACTGGGGCAAATAGGGTTAAGTGACTTGCCCAGGGTCATACTGCAAGTAAGTGAATGAAACTGCATTGGAACTCGTCAAGATGAGTCTTCCTAACTCCAGACCTGGAGCACTATCCACTGTGCCACAGAGCTGCTCAAATTAAAATCGTTCACTTCAAAATTGGCATATAACCATTTCTAAAGATAAACGTGGTTTTGTTTGACTAACACTCTTACAGATTTCTTCATATCATACTTTTTTACTGTAACTTAAAAATCCAACTTCTATGCAACCTTAGGAATAGTTGGTAGTAAACTTGTTTATAGTAACAATTTTATGTCAAATAAGCTGAAATGTTGGTTTAATTTTACTATGATTGTACCCAAATAAGACAGAGATTTGCTTAAAAAAAAAAAACATTTATAGGTCAAAAATTTCTTGTTATTCGTTTACATGGTTGCCTTAATTGAAATATTTACATGACCATATGAAGATTAGAAAATTAAAATTACTCTATTATACACATTTCAAATCACATGTCAACACAAACACTGAAATTATATTAAAAATACTGTAATCTTTGTCTAATGAAATTTTGGGGAGGGGAGGAGGGGAAAGGCAATCAGGGTTAAGTGACTTGACTAGGGTCATAAAAGTCAGTAAGTGTCAAGTGTCTGAGGCTACATTTGAACTCAGGTCCTCCTGACTCCAGACCTGGTGCTCTATCCACTGTGCCACCTAGCCACCTCTGTCTAATCAATTTTTAAAAATTAAGTATACTGACCTATGCCCTGTTAAACTTTCCCAAAAAGTAATGGTGCCATCAGTCCCACATGTCATGACCCAGGCATGAGGGACTCCTTTAGCCTTTGTCCCTACACATACAAAGGCTTCTAATCCATATCCAAGGAGAAGACTGCACAAAAGGTTAGCATGGTCTTCACAGTCACCCTAGGAAATGAAGAAAGTGCATTGAAATATTTATCATTTGTTTTCTAGCATACATAAAAAATACAAAACAGAGATCTATAAATACGTTTCTTTGGCTTCTAATCAGTCCAAAAAGTCAGAGCCAACGTGAAAAAATGTCTATGAAGTTAAAAAAAAAATCAGCAGTTTTGGGGTCAAATACAAATTCTGCTATAAATTTGAGGGTTCACAAAACAAGAATTCTCTTAATGTGCAGTTCTATTTTTACAATTAATATTATGAACTTGGAAACTAAGGAGCTGGAAATTTTGAGATTTTTGTCTGTTACCTTTGATAAGCCACTGAATTTCATTTTCTGTCAAATAAAAAGATTGCTATTTTCCATTCATACAGCTCATTAACTCTTTTGACAACCACTTTATTATCTAGTTTGTTTAGAAGGGCACTTTACATGAACCCTAATTTGATCTTATTATTCATTTCTAGCAAGATTATATTTAGGTCAAAATTAAAATTAATTCTTCAAAGCTATTGTCAATTAATTGAGAGTAAAAGGAAAGTTAGTAATTTGTGATTTCATCACATGGCATCCCATCTACACGGTACTAGTAAGTAATAAAAATATGTCCTTTATGTTATTATCCTAATATTAGGGCAATATTACTATTACCATAAAGTGTTCCATCTATGTTTAATTTACATTTTTAGTTCTTCAATTGAGTTTAATATGACACATTTTAATTACAAACTCATTTCTAAAATTTCTTTTCAAATATAAAACCTCAAAATCTATATATACCTCCCCACTGAGATGACCTAAACAGGTAAATTGCTAAATTTACTAAACAGATAAAGGAGAAAGTGACTCTGTTTGTAAAACGAATCATTATGATTATCTAAAATATCGGACAACCTAAATACACTATAATGCAGGGTGGCCTCAAACCCATCCTGTATAAATAACTTTTCTTAAAGATAAATATTATTTATTTTTGACTTTTCTAGAACATAGCAAGGGCAATAAAATAGACTTTTAAAAAATTTTAGATAACTGATCAGATTTACTTTTCCAAACACTTTTAGACATATCATTCCACTTGAAAAATCAATCTCTTTTAACCAGTGTACTGTCTTTCACTTCTGCTAGAGATTCATTACATATCTCTGAATACATACCACATATATACTCTCTATCTAAAAGAGGTGAAATCAAAATAAGATTGTGTTGAAAATCTCTATTTCTTGTACTGACACTGTTTCAATAATGTGAATCCTAGAAAGTACCTCTAATTGCCAATTACTATCATGAAAGATATTTATGGAACATGGAAGATGAAGAAACAATTCAATAATATCCCTACATTAAATTATTAAAAACTGCTAAAATTTTTAATTTTAAATATTACAAATTCAAGATATTTGCATTTTCCCCATTTATCTTAAAACTATCAAATTGTCTTTTTCATTTATTGCCCAGGCAAATGGAACACAAGTAAGATAAAGAGCCTAGGGTTTTAGTCTGGGTTCTACCACAAATCACTATTTCATTTGCCACTATATATCATTATTTATGTCTTTAAAGATGAGGTAAATGCCAGCTGTCTCTCCCTATTTTACATGGTTCTCATTAAGAGAAACAGAAATATAATGACTTAAAGAAACAGGCTGCTGTATAAATCCAAGATGTTACTGTTTTTACTCTCCTTCCTTAACTAATTATTTTTGTTGACTCATTGGCTTTCATTATTCAGTCTTGTCATTATTTTTCTTCTTTGACTTTTAAGTGTATTCCCTCCCTACCCCACCATGATGAAAGTAATAGATTGGGATTTTGAATAATGATTTAATGTTTAGATTGTTATCTACACATTTTTGGGGGTAAAAATTTAAATAAAAAGTTCAGAGTAACTATAATGGACTGCTGTAATAATCCTATACCTTGTTTCTACAGAGAAAGGCCAGTAGAGTGCACCACTGTTCGTGTTTACCTCCTCCTCCAATAACAGAGGCTCTTTCATAACCAAGGACATTAACAAATCTTGCTGCTTGCCTTGGAGTATCCAGGAGCCGTCCAGCCCGAAGGGGTCTGACATAAGAGCATACGGGTCGATTTATCCCATTTTCATCCTGAAAATAAGATATCATTTATGACTAATTTCCATTCAACTTTATCACCTTCTTTAGAATAAGCTTATATAGGATAAAATGAACAAGAAAACCTAAATTTCTTTAGAAACAAATGCTATTTTAATGCTATTTGTATAGATTCATTCAGCAATTCAGCAATCATTTATTAAGTACTTACTATGTACCAGGTACCATGCAAAGTGTGGGGAATACAAGGATAAACATGAAACAGCCCCTGACCTTAAGGAGTTTATATTCTATTGGGGTGGGTTCCCACCTACCCCTCTTCCCAACTTCTCCATTACTGTTGAGGGTACCAAAGCCCTACCAGTTATCTAGGCTCACTACATAGCCATCACCCTCCACTCCTCACTTTCTCTTACTTCTCATATCCAATTTGTTGCCAAATCTTGTTAATTCTACCCTCCTACTATCTCTCACATATGCCCCTTCCTCTCCTCTGACAGTGCCACCACCCTGGTGCAAGCAGTTATCACCTCATGCCAACTTGCTGGTTGGTCTCCAGGCCACAAGTCTCTCCTGACCCAGTGCTTGTCCAACTATAGTCACCACACTAGAAATGATGACATCTATTTAAGGCTACATATCAAAAAAATACTTAAACAGTCCCTTGAAATGAAAATAAAACAAAAATAATTTGACCTTCCTAAAATTGTGTTTCATCAAAAAGAAAGGTATTATATACTGAGATTGAGTAACTTGTTCCAACAGGATTTAACCTGTATACACAGAGCACCAATTCATTTTGTAAACTATCAAAGCAGCATTGTAAAGTTTATAAGTATCAAGTAAATATAAAAATATATATAAATATAAATCAAGTAAATCAAGTAAATTTCTGTAATTAAATGAACCAGTTTTTATCTATTTTAAAGAAAATATTTACAGGAAGTTTAGAAAAGTCTAGAATCAAACCAGTCTCATAAAATAGTGACCAAAAATTATAAACCAGGTAGGTCAGCCTATTCTTACACCTAGGAGATAAATAGAAAAAGAAAATGAAACTGGCATCCTATCCTATTTTTCTTGGTACAAACTTTGATTTTCTTTGCATGACTATGCTAAATGAAACATATATATATATATATATACACACACCAAGGCAGATAATGGATATATGCAGACAAATTACTTTGATGTAATCCACAAACCTGTGCAAAAATCTTTACCAGCCTCGAATTATGGGAAGGTCGTATTTGCAGATATTCTCTCCACCACTGCTTAGCATACACAAGAAATAAACGCTCTCTCTCTGCTGTTTTCTGTCGTTCCAAAGCAAGCTTTAATAAAGAATAACCTAGTATGTTAGTTTGAAAAAAATTCTCATATGTCCATTCCTCACAGAGTATTAAACTTAAAATAATGTACTTGTTAAAAAAAAGTAACTTGATTTTTAAATGCTAAAAATTACAATACCAAAGAAATTGAAATTAATATTTTAAAATCCTTAAAGAAATGTGTACTAGGTTGATTTCCAACTTTATACATAATAAACATTCATTTTAACAGTTTTTTTAAAAGAGGAAAGCAGTTATGTAAAAATCAACCAACACATTAATATATTATATGTGATATTCCACACACGTAGTCTCCCAAAATCGTTTATCTTTAGGAAGAAAATTACCTTTTGCTCAATCAGAAAATAAAGGCTTTTGCATTTGAAGTTCTCAAAAAATAATTAACTTTCAGAAAAAAGTTATGAAATTTATACTATTATGAGTACAGAAGAAACAGTATCTTACTGATCTGATCCGAAGTACAGATCAATTTTGGACTTTTCAGTTTTAAACTTGTGTTATAAAAATGCAAATTAGAATTGGAAGGGACCTCTGAAACTATCTAGTCCAACTCCCTTATTCTATAGATAAGGCACCTTAGGCCTATAGAAGTTCAGTGATTTGCCTAAGGTCACAAAGGCAGTAGCAAATTACTAGCTAAATTAAAATTCAGGTGCTCTAACTCTAAATAAAGCACCATTTCCAGGCCCTGGAAAACAACATGCTGCAGAATAAGAGAATAATAACTTCCCAGCATCATGGCTAATGCCTGCTTTGCACAAATCCACACAAGAAAAAGAAGAGAAAATTGTAGCATATGGCCATGATATACAATACTGCTGAATCACTATGCAAACAAAGGAATCGGGTTTCTCTTCCAAACCCAAACTTCATTTTTTTCTCCACCATAGTACTAGAACCAAAACCATACAGCACCTTCCACTTAATTTTCTCCCAAGATTTAAAAAATAGAATGCTTTTCTACAAAATAGGATTCATACTAATTTTAACCAATTAACTTTGTTTTGCACTATTGATATATCTTAGGAAGTAAGACTACTGAAGGACAATTTTTGATTTTTCTCTGATTTAATTCCACCTTACTCTAATCATATCTTTATTCCATATTCCCTCAGAATTTATACATTCAATCTCATCTACTACTTGTTTCACATACACAGATACACACCACACATACAGACACATAGTTAGTCTCCCCAGTAGAGTACAGGTTCTAGAGCAAAGTTCACATCCTTTGTATCTCCCAGAAAATCTCTATGTACTTAACACAAGAGAGGTAGTCCATAAAAGTTTAATTTAAACTTAAACGTGAAATAGGCCAAGATGAAAAAATTTAAGAATTACTTACCTGAGTATTTACTATTTCTTGGGATAATGTTTGATTAAGTTGTGGATATACCTCAAGTTTTACATTTAAAATTCCAACAGAAACTTTTGATTCTGTACCTACAAATATAAATATTAGAACTTTAGAGGTTTTAACATCACATAAATTCTAGATAACAAATGTTTCCCTTCAGTAGAATTTAGACCACTTAACATTTATGTGAAAAAAAAGAAACTTTATCATTTATATTCAATAATGAATCAAAGTAACAAACTTAGTATCACTATATTTTTAAATTTTATTTAAGGTTTTAATTCATTAACTTTAGGGACTGAGCCAGGTAATGATAAGGTATTCAAAATATGTGCAAAATTACATATAGTACTATGCTGGTCTTGGAAATAAGTACAAAATAAATTGTACCAGTATACAAATTTAGTTTTTAAAAAATGAAATTATATTAAAAAAAGAACTGCCCTCACCTCAGCTTGAACTAATGGTAAAGAAATCTTTTACTATTACTTTTGCATGTACAGCACGTGCCCATTTGCCTAGGACAGTTAAATAATATTCTTTTTATATTTAACAGGATCAAAGATTTAGAGTTGGAAGAGATCTAAGAGGTCATCTAATCCAACCCCCTCATTTTATAGATGCAGAAATTGAAGCTCATGAGGGGAAATATCTTGCCCAAAGCCACACATAGGGCCTCTGACTCCAAAGCCAAGACTTGCTCCTCTGTATGTTGGCTGCCATTTGGACTGTGTTTATAGTTTACTAAGTACTTTCACATGCTTTAGTTTACTTGACCCTTTTAACTCTACAGGGTGCTCAGGGAAGATGTTACCCTCATTTTCGAAATGATGAAACAAATGTTCAAGTGATCTGCTAAAAGCCGAACAAGTAACAAAGTTTGGCATCAAACCTAGATTTTCTGACTATAAATTTGGTATGCAGGATTTTGCTTAATTGAACAAACTGATTAGATTGCTATTTTTTCTTAGATTTAGAAGACTAAATACTTCACACTCCAAATAAGCATATTATATTTTACGCCTCAGAAGGCATCAAATCTAAATCTCATGGTGTTCTATGGTTGCCATTATAAATATCAACCATCAGTAAATGATATTATCTTTTCACCAGACATAGGAGTTTGGGCTCAAAGTATAGGAAATCCCTTGGAGGTGATTTTTTAAAAAAATTCAGACTGTGTTTGTAATTTAGCTCTTATTTAAAAATAGAATGCCAAAAATCAAAGTTTTTTAAAATTTCCAGTTGCCTAAAATTTGGATATTCACTAACTTACTGTATTATTGATAAAGAAAGGGGGATGATTTACAAGTTCTCAGATGATTTCAGTAATAAAGGCTTCAGTATAAATGTGAGGAATAGTCTGAATTAGCAAAAAGTTTAAATTTTTAAAAAAGATGTATATGAAATTTTGTTAGAGCACATACAAACATAAAGTAATACAAATGATAGTAATATCTAAAATGACTTACATTTAAAAAATTAATTTACCATAAACCTATATCATACAAGATAACGATAAATGTAAAAGTTCTTTAACACATAATTTATGAAACCCTAAAGTTGAATTCTTAATTTCATCAGTAGTTACCTTGAAAAGGTTACTAATTTTAACTTTGAGAGTTCTCTATCAGACAACAGAAATATTTAAAGCAATTATCACTAACTTACAATTTGATGTAAAAATTCCCAAATTTACATTACTTCCACTCAGTGATACCTAAATTACTGAGTATAGTCTTTTGGAATAAGTTTTGTTACCAAATACCATGCCAAATTTGGCTATTGTTCAATAAGTTCAATACTGAAATAATAACATTATAATTCACACATAAAGTATTGGAGAGTTTTTTTTTATTAGAAGGCAGACAAAAGTAATTTTTTAGTCATTTATTTTTGGAGCTCTGGAAAAAATTATCCAAAATTTCTATGTTCATTTTAGAAGAAAATTTATGACAAAATCAATTGAGTATGAAAGGGTAAACTCATATTTCCTCTGGATATTTTCTAGTAATAGGATATGAGAATCTAATTGAGGGGAATATAGCTCCAAAGATGAAATATGGGAAGACACTTGCCCTAGCACCTCTGAAGAAATAGAGAGCCATGGGTAAAGAACA
Organism: Pseudocheirus occidentalis; assembly: GCA_028646575.1. Taxonomy (NCBI): domain Eukaryota; kingdom Metazoa; phylum Chordata; class Mammalia; order Diprotodontia; family Pseudocheiridae; genus Pseudocheirus; species Pseudocheirus occidentalis. Next base: position 170,520,888 of record CM053594.1, on the reverse strand, counting down.
ATGCATAGCACCTCAAACTTATTTGATGTATTGATTGTTTTTGCTAAGTTTTTTTTTATTTTCACCTTCTTTTTTTGGTTCTTTGTTATAACAGATAACTCTGAGAGAAGGTAAAGGAAAGGAATAAAGGGCAAATTTAGATGGTGACAAAAGATATTAATAACAATTGATTTTTAAAAAGAAAAAAAAACCTCCTCATAACATTGATTTCTAATCATCATACCTACACCTAGAAGTTCCACAGCAATATTGGTCATTCCATTATCTGAGCCAAGGACGGATCGCCATTCCAAAAAGTAGGATGCTACTAAAGAGGTCTCACCAAATATATCAGTTTTTATTAGAACCATATGTACTGGATCACATATTGATAACATTGTTGTTGCATCAGCCATTCTAGTTCCATCACCTAGCAATATCAAACCAAGAGAAAGTGATATAAATGTTATATATCACCATAGTAGCCTTAATACTTTCATCAAAATCATGTTCACCAAGACAAAATCAAATAAGATTGTATACTGTTTTCAAGGGAAAATGCGTTCAATGATAAAAACACAGAAATCTCTAACCTTCAGTTCTCTTCAATTACATTTTTATAAAAATTTAAAATTTTATTTATAATAGCAAAGCATAATTATAGTTATATCTTCTAAGAGGTTTGGGTCAAATTGGGACAAGTGATCCAGGCACTTGATATTAAACAAGTTGAATATCTCTATTTTAAAAATGAGAAAACATTATCTCATGGAGTTCTTAGTGATTGGTATTGTTAGAAAAGTACTGAAGAGACTGTATTATGCTATGTAAATAATACTGACTGCTACATTTTCTGCAAATACTGATAAAAATTTCAACAGAGGCAAAAACCTTTCAAATATACCAAAAAATAATACATAAAGAGGCAAAAGTAATTCATCTAAGCCAAAATGAAAAAGTTTATCACTTTGGATATAGCAAAAAAAAAAAGTTTGATTAAATGACAACGAAATATATTTCTTATGGAAAAAATAAGTTGTGATTTTAAATTAATATAAAATATTCTTAGCTTTTTTGTGTCATGGAAGCCTTTGGGAGTCTAGTGAACCCTATGGATCTCTTTTCAAAATGTTTTTAATGCATAAAATAACACACAAAAGAAACAAAAAAGTTAACAGACCATAGGTTAAGAACCTCAGGCATAAAGTAAAATCAAAGATTCCATTACCATAACTTTAAGACTATAAAGTACACTTAAAATACACATTTATCTTCATGATTCTAGAAATCTAGTCACCCATCATCAATTACATAGTAAACACAATCACTACAAACTGCCAAGAAAAATCTGAAACAAAAGATGAAGGAAAGGATTAAACAAAGTGGGTGACAGATGGCACAAAAGAGAAACAGAAGTGGAGCACAGCTATAAACCAACTGGCAACACTGGAAAGGCAAGGGAGAAAATGGGGGAGGAAAAATGAAGAAAATGGAGGGAAAGGTGTGAGCACTGTAAATTTTCCCTTGTAGCAAAAATCCAATACATATTAAAAAATATACTGACATGCAAAATAAATTAAGATTAACTGAGCTAATTCACTGAATTTCTTACCTAAGCTTTCTCTGTGTACTTCAAGCAAAAAGCCATCATGAAAATCTGGTTCACAGGCACATGGGACAGGTTTAGAACGGAAACGTTGGTTTCGAAAATGTAAACATAAAGTGAAGGTAGAGCAAATTTGTCCAGGTAAAGGATCAGGTTCTTGTAGATGTTCCAAGAAAGCTTTTCCACCCAAAACCTGAAGGTAAAGATACCTCCGTGTTGGATCAATATTAGCTGTAAAGTGTAGCAATATATATGAGGAAACTGCCAGAATATTTTAAGGAATGTGATTAAAACAATAGGAAACATTAAATTGATAGAAATAAAAATAAAAGACACATAAAATAATTTTTAAGACTCATTTGTTCATCAGAAGTAAAGATCACATGGAAGTAGAATGACTTTTTTATACTGCTTTGGTTCAAAGAAGAAGCCCAGATTTTGGGCTACCTGTTTTGGTTTTTTTTTTGCTTTTGTGAGGGCAGTTGGGGTTAAGTGACTTGCCCAAGGTCACACGGTTAGTTTTTTTGTGTTAAGTGTCTGAGGCCAGATTTGAACTCAGGTACTCCTGACTCCAGGGCCAGTGCTCTATTCACTGCGCCACCTAGCCGCCCCTACCTGTTGTTTTTTAAGGTGCTTGTTTGACATTTTTAAGTTTCATCAAACCAACTATCCTCTTAGAGCCCAACAATTATCTGGGACAGACAAATGTATTTAAAATCATGTATAGATATTACTTTTAAAAGCAGGCTGCACACCTGATATAAAATGTAGCATTATAACACATGAAAAAGAATTAATTTACTTTGTTTCATAAAATTGGATACTGCCCCCCTACAAAGTAAAGTTTATTTATTTTTGTTGATAATGAAATTTTAACATGTTTTCAAATATGCACTATCAAAGAATATCTAACAGCAACTAAATTAACATTAAGATAAAAATACACACTTTTTTTCAATAGGGTTGACTGCTTATCATTAAAATTAGATGGTTTTGGAGAAGAAGTCAGTTCTCCATCAGCTAGGTCCTAGAAAGGGAGAAAAACACAGAAATAAAGTCATTATTAAAAAAGAAAACTCCAACAATTGAGGGTTAAGGGATCAGTTTCCATTCCTTACACAAAAGGAAAGAATGGAACTTTAGACACTATAAAAATCACTTTATTATGCCACTTTTATTATCTCTATAATAAAAAAATAAAGGATCTTGTACTTCAATAATACAAAAATGTACTATAGTAATAACAAGAGTTTGAAAACCTAGCTCATTCATGAACTAGCATATGGTCTTAAAAGTTCTGGAATAAAATTTAAATTTTATCCACGCTACAAACAGAATTTTGATACCTTTCCCACTATGAACTAATTTTAATGAGGTAGTGACAATTATTCAGTGGGAACTGTTATTAGGTTAATTACAACAAATGGGTTCATGAGTCTCAGTCACCAAAAAAGCAAGCTGTATTAAAGTACTTAGTCTCTGGTGTATTATCAAGATCATCTCAATTCTTACAATACATTACCAGGTAATTTAGGTCACAGTTTCTCATTTTATGTCTTATTTTTACAAAAGAGGTCTGGTCACCATCACTATTGCATTGGGACTTCGTTATATTATTAAATGACCTATTTCTGCCAATTGATTTTATACCATTAAAGCAGTTCCTGAATTATTTTTTCTTAAAGAAATGAACAGCTTTATTTTTAGTTACTAAGACTGTTTCACAAAAGGGAATTTTGTCAATAGTCAAACTTATTTGAAAAGTGGACTATAAGTTGACCTTTGGTCTACAAAGTTTGTAAAGTCATTTAGAATCAAAATGAAAAATTTGTGCTGTTCAGGCTAAGTTAGTAATAGGTTCAAATTTAATGATAAAAGAATTCAGGGAAGGTTTGTCTCTGATGAGAGATTAAGTTATAATTTTACTAAAATAGCAAGTCAGGTGAGTGTGTGAGCCAAAGAAACAATAGAAAAAAGTATAAGAATTGTTTTAGTATGCAATGCTAAACTAATTTGCCTAAAACACAACCATTTTCATAAACATCTCTGAAGGATAAAAAGAAAAAATTGTAGCGCTTTGGGAGATGAGAATTTTTTTATACAATAGCAATACTGTGGAACCACATTAACATACTATTTGCCATATTTCAGAATTCATTATAGGTAAGTATTAACCAAAGAAAGGACGTATAGTTAATAAATGCCAAGACCTATTTTAAGGTGGTTTTACCTATGAAGCATGTCCTCAACATAAACTTTAGTCCAGTGTTACAGCGAGATTTCAATGTATTTACAGAGTTGTTTCTAAGAGATTACTTACAGTAACAAAAGTGAGCTCCTTCATGACATCATCTACTATTCCTCGGCGTCTAAGAGCTTTTATTAAATCTTCTGTTGAAAGTTGTTGCTCAGGTGCCAATTCTTCTCTTATAGTTTCAGCAAGGACTTCTCTTATCCTGCCATGGACATCCATCTACATAGAGAACTTAACATTACCTTTTTCCCCTTCTATATAGCAACCAACAAATTTTCAATAGGCATAATAATAGTTAAACATTATTAATAAACAAGCTTGGTTTTACAATAGGATATACAGCAGCAAAGCAAAATTAACTGGAAAAATATAATCTTGGCCTTTCCAAATTAATAATAAACAGACTATATAACAATTTGGTAAAAAAAAAAAATATGAAGGAATGGTAAAAACTGATTATATCACTTACTTTTTAAGAATTTAAAGTTCAGTACCAATTAATGGAAATATTTACTATCTTTTATTACTTGTAACCTTCATCACAATTTCCCCACTAGTATTTAGCTAATCAAAACATATTTTTTTTGTCTCTCGGCATCTTAAATACCAAATTTTTCCTCTAGTGCCAAGGCAGCATCCTCAAGCAATCTTTTTAGCTCTTTTCTAATGTCTCTTTGTCTCTTTGTCCCCAGCCCTCCTAAACTGCTGCATCTCTCCCTTAATCTCTCCAACCAGATGGCAGATGCTTTCAAGTTCTGGCTTGTATGGCTTATCTCCAGACTGCACTGCTCCTTCCAGCTTTCAACAAGTGCCAGTAAATGCAGCATGACCATATAAATCTGATGTTGTTTAAGTACACGTTGGTCTCTACAAAAGAGACACAAAAGTATAAGGGAAAACGTCAATCATACAGACCCACATAATATAAGTATGTGTGTGTGTGTGTGTATATATATATATATATATATATATATATATACATACACACATACTTACATTATATACATACACACCTGCATATGAATATATATATACATATATATATACGTTACATGCGTATGCTTATGTGTATTAACTACCTTGGCCTTTTCACATTAATAATAGGACTCCATACAACTATTTGAAGAAAATTAAGGACCAGTAAAAACTGATTTACACACAAAAAATGAGAGTTCCAAATAATTGCCTTTTGGGCTACTCTATACATACACATGAACACAAATGTATAATTTATATTTATGTATTGAATGCTGGTCGAGAAATCTGCCATCTATGAGACATGCAATTACACCTGTTCCTGTAGCTTCTCACAGTTTCCGAAACAAAGAAGTGGGCACTTCTGCATAATAAATATCTGAGTGACTGAATCCGATTCGGATCCTGGGAGCTAACCCACGCCCAGGCTTGCCACGTCCCTTCCAGCGCTCGCTCTAAGCCTGGCACCCCTCCGCAGCCCCTCAAAGTCCAGCCCTGGACAGTTCCCGCGGTCTCGAGGACTCAGGTGCCTCCCGAGGTGTAATCGCCAACCGTCCCAACGTCCTCGCCCGGCGCAGACCTTTCCTTAAGCGGCCAGGGAGGCCGGGTCGGGGACAAGCCCCGCTAGGAAACGGCAGAAGGTGGCTGCTTTCTCCGCCTGCCCCGGGGTCCCGGACCCTGCCACAGGCCGAGCGCGCAGGACCCGCGCCCCGGGCCGCTGCCCTCACCTTGTTAAGTTGCTGGTGGATGAGTTGCTTGAGCTCAGACGCTTTCTCCGGAGGCAGGGACATGGTGAAGCCGACGGGCCACTTCCCTTCCCCTCCCTCCGGGAGCTCTAAACGACCCGCCGGCCGCGCCCCGAGGTATTACGCTCAGCCGGGTCCCCGGGCAGGCCGCGCGCCCCCTTCCCACGCAGACTGCCCGGCCCGCGTAAGCGCCCTACTCTGGGCGGGAACCGGGACCGCAACAGAAGAGACAGCAGCAGGTAGCAACTGCTTTCAAACTGTGGCGGAAAGCAAGGATGCGAGGGTGCCCGCCGTGCTGCCTGAGTCGTGCCTTCCTGCCTTTCGCGCGCGCCGTCTTCTTCCAATCCCTCCTCCCCACATGGCTTTCCTCAGTTTCCCCACCTCCGCCATCCACCTCCCCTGACACGATCCTCTCCCCACCAGTACAAGATCTGGCCACCAGCGAGACAGGCGTGTGGCTTGGAAGGTCCGGCTCCGGGCCGGCGCCGACGGGAAAAGAAGGACCCCGCCCCGCCCCTTTCCGCTAGAACCCGGAGCTGCGTCCTGGGGCCGCAGAGTGGGCGTGCTGCGAACCGCTTACCTCTTGTTGCGTCTCCTAACCCTCCCGCCTGTCCCGCCTTCTTTCTCTGGGGTGACGATGTTCGTTCCCTGCGGGACGTCAGAACCCGATTTTACCGGCTTCACCCTGCTGATGGTGAGTCCTTCCCCACCCGTTCTCTCCGCCTTACTTCTTCGGGGCTCTGCGGGTGTGACGTGCTGCAGTGGGATCAGGAGCCTGGTATGGGGCCTACACGCGTCTGTGAGCCGTGGGCTAGTCAGTCAGCTAGCATTTATTAAGCACCTATTATGTTCCAGGCCCTGTGCTAAGCGCTGGGGATACGAAGAAAGAAGAAAGGCAAAAGACAATCTCAGCCCTCAAGAAGCTTATGGTTTAATAGGGGAGAGAACATTCATACAGCCTTGTACAATGAAGATTTAGACAGGAATAATGAGAGATAATCGAGAGGGAAGGCACTAGAATTGAGAAGGACTGGAAATGCTTCTTCAAGAAGGTGGGACTTCAGCAGAGACTTGAAAGTAATCCAGGAAAGCCATGGAGGGAGGGTGGGGGAGAGCGAAAATGCACTGTTGGGAGATGGAGTGTTGTGAATAATGAACGGCCAAAAAGCAAATGCACTGGATTTCAGAGTAAATGGAGGGGAATTTAATGATAGAGGATTGTAAAGGTAGAAAGGAACCAAGTTAAGGGCTTTGATTGCTAAAGCAACTTGAACAACTTCCAGGCTCACCTTCGGGTCATAGGATTACAGATTTAGAGCTGGAAGGGCATTTAGAGACTAACAGGTTCAAACCCCTCCTTTTACAGATCAGGAAAAGAGCTGGATGAGAGAGGTCCCACAGCTTTAGTCACTTGCTGAAGTTTCCATTTATTTATGCACTCTCCTCACCTCCTCTTGAAATTCCTATATTCCATCAAGGCTCAGTACAAGTATTGTCCCTACAAAAAGTCATTACTGAACTCCACCCCTAATTGCTCTCTCCCTGCAATTTCTTTGGTATCTTTTTTGTATTTACATTTTGAGGTACTTGCTCCTTGCTCTCCCTTTCCCAGTAGAAAGTAAGTTCCTGCTTAGACAAAAAAAGTTATGTTTCTGTTTCTGTAACTGTCAGTAGCTGTATCATAAAACAGAAATTAGCATATAGGCTCATAAGATTTCAAACTGGAAGGAATAATAAAAGTCATCCAGTCCATTCTTCTCATTTTACATATTAGGAAGCTAAGATGCAGCTAAATTTAGTGACTTACCTTAGGTCTTTGAGGTATTAAGTAAAAGGGCCAGAATTCAAACCTAAGTCTTTAGACTCTGGTCTTTCCACCACAGACACTTGGTTTACATTTGTCAAATCAGGTTTTGAGGATAATCATCTCACCTGGGTAGAGACAAAAAGATCCTCCTAAATAGCAGTTTAGCTGATCCTGGACATGCTCCCTGACTCCTTGATGAAGGAGGATAGAGTGGAAAGAGCCCTAATTCTTTGGACCTCAGTCTCCTCATCTGTAAAGTGGAAATAGGAGAGCATCAATATTAGATGATTCCCTAAGCTTCTTTCTGGCTCTAATATCTTTGTCTGTCTCCCTCACTTCATCATTGCTTGATTTTTATTTTTATTTATTTATTTTTTTTGCTACTCCAGCCTTTTGCCTGTACTAAAGTTTCCTCGTTGGTCTCTCTATATCCAGGCTTTTACCTTCTCCAGTTTTGTCCTTTGTAGCTGCCAAAATAATTAGTCTGTTGGTTAATAAGCATCTGTTAAAGCACCTACTATGTGCCAGGCAATGTGCTGCTAGGGAGACAAGGAAAGGAAAAAGACCATCTCTGCCCTTGAGGGGTTCAGAGTCGAATAGTGGGAGTCAGCAAACAAACAAATATGTCCAAACTAGCTCACGCCTGGATAAAAAGAAAATAATTTAAAGAGAAATGGCATTTGAATGAAGAGAGATTGGGAAAGGCTTCTGTAGAAGGTAGAATTTTAGCTAGGATTGATGGAAGCCAGAAGGTGGGGATAGAGAGAGAGAGAGAGTATTCCTGGCATAGAGGACAACCAGAGAAAATGCCCAGATCTGAGAGATAGAGTTTCTGGTTTGTCAAACAGTAAGGAGGCCAGTGTCACTGGATGGAAGAGTATTTGGTGGGGCAGGAGAGATATAAGGTGTGAGAAGACTGGAAAGGTATGCATGTGGCGGGTAGGGTAGGAATTAGGTTAAGAAGGGCTTTGAACACCAGAGGACATTTTATTTGATCCTTAAGGTTATAGGGAAGTATTTGAATGGGGGGAAGGAGGTTGACATAGACTGGTGCTTTAGGAAAATCACTGTGGTGGTTAGATGTAAGATGGAATAGAATACAGAGAGATTTGTGCCCCAAAGACCCACTAGTGGGCTATTACAATAGTCTAGGTATGGATGATAAGGTCCTGGATGGGGTGGTGGCAGTATCAGAGGACAAAATGAGACAGATTCAAGAGATGTTGCAAAGATAACATCAACGGACCTTGGCAACAGATTGGATATGGGACTGAGGATGACTCTTAGATTGTGAGTCTGAGGGAAGACAGTGTTACTCTGGACAGTAATAGGGAAGTGTGGGAGGGTTTAGGGGAAAAGATAATGAAAAATAATCTTTTTTTTTTCCCTAAACTACTTTATTTTTCTTTTCTTTTTATTTTTTTAGCTACAGATTTTCTCCCTTTTTTGCCCCTACCCCCCAGCCCAGAACATTGATCCCACTGTAAGGCCCCTCCCACAATCTGTTCCCTTTCATGCCCTCCTCCAACACCCCTCCAGCTTTCTAGCAGGGCAGGGAGGGGCTCCCTGCCCCCGTCCCTGAATGCATTATTTCCCAGTTGCATTTGATTGTATAGCTTTAAATACTAGATTCTTTCAATTCCTCCCGTCACCCACTCCCACTGGGAGGAGCAGCAATTCAATACAGGCTGTA
>CM053594.1:170473621-170511328 GCA_028646575.1 Pseudocheirus occidentalis | reverse complement strand
CCCCCCATGAAAAATAATCTTACTGAAGCATAGGTGGTCATGTTACTCCCCAACTCAAAAACCTAACGTTTCTTAGATGAAATATATATTCTTTATCTGCATTCTGCATTTTTTCTGCATTCTGGCTCTGCCTGCAGTTCTAGCCTTGTTTCATAATATCTTCCTTCATGTACTCTCTTCCAGTCAAAATGGGCTTCTAGCTGTTTCCCCACCTCTGACTCCATCCTTTACCTCTGTGTCTGCACAAGGTTCTGTCAACTCTTCTCCTGCCCCCATCATACCTGGAATTCACTTTTTCCTTATCTTTGTGTTTCAGAATAGTCTCACTTATCTTTAATCACTGAATGGGACAAACTGAGACCTGGGAAAGACCTTAGGTTAAGAAGACCAAGGTCTCCCACTGCATCTAGGGCCATCTCCAGTAGTCTTGTTCTATATCTGGCCACTGGCCCCAGATGGCTCTAGAGGAGAGAGGGAGGCTGGTGACCTTGCACAGCCCTGCCTCCCTTAAATCCAATTCACTTGCAAATCAAGTCATCACCTTTCTGACTTCTTTGGTCCTGAGTTTTCAGGAACAAAAGCTGAACAATAATTAAAAAATAATGGTATATATGAACAATGAAAACAGACAGGACTACTTAATTCCTATTTTCTGTTTTCTCTTCTGAGGAGAATGAACTTTGCCCTGGAAATGAAAGGATAAAAATCACCAACAGTGCTAATGGCCCAGATAACTAATTAGTTGTAGGAGAACACTTAGTTGCCCTTGATGTGTTAGGGTCATCTGTACTGTGACATGAGCTGTGTCTTCCATACTGAAAAACTGGCAGATGTAATTGCTAAGTCACTGTCAGTATTATTTGAAATATTGTGGGAAATGATTGAGGTACCATAGGTCTAGAAAGGGAAAAATATTATTCTAATTTGAAAGGGGGGAGGGGCAGGGTGGCAAGGGAAGAGAACTGAGTCTACTGACTGTATACACTAGCTTTGTTTTTGTTAAGTATCTGAGGCTGGATTTGAACTCAGGTTCTGCTGACTCCAGGGCCATTGCTCTGTTCACTGTGCCACTTAGCTGCCCCTTCACTCTTTCTTTCATAAAATCTGGGTGGAAGCATGATTAGGCCATAGTTTGTCCCAATAAGTCCTGGGGCTTTTAGTGAACCACAAGCTTTGTGGGTTAGCAGTGTGATGTGGCAGCCAAAACAGCTAATGCCATCTGGTTTAGATTTTAAAGGGCAAAAGAGACAATAGTTCCTTTATCCTGGTCATACCACATCTGGATTGTTGGTTTCATGAAAAGTTCTCGGTGTCTGAATTTAAGAAGAACATTGATAATCTAGAGAAAATTCAGGGGAGAATAAGCAGGATAAAGAGATGGTTAGTGAACATGTAAAGAAGCAGTGATTGCTAGAAGATTACATAACTTCATCAAGAATGAGTCATGCTAGGTGGACACTTTATTCTGTACTAGTAGATCAGGGGAATGCTAGGTTATCTATATCAATAGATGAGGAAAGGCCTTGAATCCATCTATATCATATGAGAATAGACTGAAGGACCTGAGGGTATTTATCTTAGAGAAGACTCAGAGAAGTTTTCAAGTATTTGATGACCTGTCCTTTGAACGAGAGGCTAGACTTATTCTGTTGTTGGCAGAGGCCAGAACCAAGAGTAGTGATGGAAATTGGAAAGGGACAAATCTAGGCTTGTTGTCAGGAAAAGCTTCCTAATAATTAGAACTGTTTCCAAGTAAAATGAGCTGCCACAGGAGGTACTAGGTTCTACTTCATTGGAAGTTTGCAGGTAGAGACTGGGTGACTACTTCTAGTGAGCTATTCAGTTTTGGGTATTAGTTGGACTGGATGGCCACTGAGGTGCCAACTGTGAAATTCTTTTGGCTTTTCCTCAAAACTCAGCTTAGGTGCTAACATTCCTTGATGCCCCCAGTTGCTGATATTTTCTTCCTTATCAAACTACCTTGTATAATATTTACTTTGTAAATACTATAGTCTTCCAAATACAAGTTCCTTAAATATTGTTTAGTTTTTGTTTTTATATATCCTGTGCTTGTCACAAAGTAGGAATATTGCTAGCTGTGTTACCATGGGAAAGGTAACAGGAAGGGAAAGGCCTGTTAATCTCTTACTTACCTAGAGTTTCCTCATTTGTAAAGTGAGGGTATAGTATCTACCTTACAGAGATGCTGCAAAGATCAAAAAATATATATTTGAAGTGTTTAGTAAACCATAAGGCACTATATAGATTTCTGCTTTACTATTAGAGTTTAATAAATGGTTGTTGGATTTAATTCAAAGACATTAAAGTCAACCTTATCCTCTGGAACCATACAACTCTAGAAGGACCAAGTCTATAATGTGGAGATCTGTCCCCCACCGTCTTCCCATTTCCACTACCTTAGTACAAGTCTTCATTACCACCTGCATGGACATGGCAGTAATCCCCTAACATATCTTCCACCCCTTGAAAAAATACAACAAAATTCATCTGGAAGAACCAAATATCCAGAATATCAAGGGAATTAATTAAAAGAAATGCTAGGAAGGTGGCCTAGCCATATCAGATTTTAAACTGTATTATAGAGCAATAGTCGTCAAAACTGCTTGGTACGGATGGAGGAATAGAGTGGTAGATCAGTGGAATAGAATAGGTTGTCAAAATACAGTTGTCAGTGACTGTAGTAATCTACTCTTTGATACACCCAAAGACGCCAGCTTCTGGGTTAAGAACTCTCTATTTGACAAAAACTGCTAGGAAAACCGGAAAATAATATGGCAGAAACTGGGCACAGACCGATATCTTATATCATATACCAAAACAAAGTCTAAAAGGTTCATAATTTAGATATAAAAGCTGCTGGAGAACAAGGAAGAGTTTACATATCAGTTTTATGGAGAAGGGAAGAATTTATTACCAAATAAGAGATAGAGAGTCTTACGAAATGCAAGATTTTGATTACATTAAATTAAAAAGGTTCCAATTGATAAATGGTCAAAGGATATGAACAGGCAGTTTCCTGAGGAAGAAGTTAAAGATATCTATAATCATATGGAAAATTGCTCTAAATCACAATTGATTAGAGGAATGCAAATCAAAACAACTCTTAGGTACCGCATCTCACCAGTCAGATTGGCTAACATGACAAAACAGGAAAATGATAAATTTGGGGGGAGATGTGAGGAAATTGGAACACAAATGCATTGTTGGTGCAGTCGTGAACTGATCCCTCCACTCTGGAGAGCAATTTGGAACTGTGCCCAAAGGGCTATAAAAATATACATGCCCTTTGCCCCAGCAGTACCACTTCCAGGGTTGTCTTCCAAAGAGATCAGACAAGTGGAAGGAGGACCCGTACGTGCAAAAATATTTATAGCAGCTTTTTGTGGTGGCAAAGAATTGGAAGTCAAGGGGATGCCTATCAACTGGGGAATGGCTGAACAGGTTGTGGTATATGAATGTAATAGAATATTATTGTGCTGTAAGAAACGAGGAGCAGATGAACTTCATAATAACCTGGAGAGACCTATATAAAGTGATGCCGAGTGAGGGGAGCAGAACCAGGATAACACTGTACACAATTTACAGACACATTGTATCTATGATGACTGACTTTGATAGACTGGGCTCCCCTCTGCAATGCAAGGTTATAAGACAACTCCAAAGGACTCATGGTGGGAAAGGCTATCAACATTATGGAGTCTAAATGTAGATTGAAGCTTGCTATTTGCTCTGTCTCTTTTTCATTTTGTTTTGTGTCTTCTTCCTTGTTATTTATTCCATTCGTTATACTTCTTTTATTTATTTATTTACTTTTAGTTTGCAACATTCAGTTCCACAATCCCCTTGAGTTCCAAATTGTCTCCCCTTCCTCCTTCCCCCTACAGCTCTCCATGGTGGCATGCAGTCTGTTCCTATATCTGCCATGGGGAGGTGTAGGAAGGGGAGAAAATTTGAAACTCAAGGGATTGTGGAACTGAATGTTGTAAACTAATAGTAAATAATTTTTTAAAAAAAGAAAAAACAATAGTAACTAACATTTGTATTGCTAAGAATTGTGCTAAATGCTATAGAGTTATCTCATTTTATCCTCATAACAGATCTGGAGGGCAGGAACTATTTGATTCAAATTAAATAATGTCTGTAAAGTTCTCTGTAAATCTTGAATTGCCAAATACCTGTTATTCTTTGTTGTATCTCCCCCAGTGTCTAGCATGGTGCTCTATGAACAGTAGTTACTTAATAACTATTTGTTGAATGAATGAATGGACACTACCTAGTGAGGGGAAGCAATGTATAATAGAAAGCAACATGTAATACTAGACATGAAATGTTGTCAAAGTCACGTAAGCCCTATGAGCCTCAGTATAATGAGGGATCTAAAGTTTCATTCAACTCTGTTTAATGATGCCTTGCAGTCTCTTTAAGATCTGCAGATGCTGGGGTCTTGGTTTTCAGTAGGGTTCCTTTACTCCTGTTGTAGGACATCTCAAACATTTGGTGACTCAGAAACACAGCTACTGAAGGGCGCTTATCAGAAGGAACTTCGTTTCATCCACAAATAGCAACAACTACTAGCAAATAAAATAAGATCATAATTATTTTATTGTCCTATGTAAAAAATAATATGCCAGAATTTTGTTGTTAATTATATGCAAATTATACCTTGCCAAATTTAGGCCCTAAATCTTTAAGTATCTTGCTCATTTTAATAGCTGATGTAATATTATTCTTTGTGATTACAGCCAGCAGTATCTGTGGGGAATGTTGGCCAGCTTGCTGTAGATCTGATTATTTCTACATTGAATATGTGTAAGGTTGGTTACTTTTACACTGATTGCCTTGTTCCAATGGTTGGAAACAATCCCTATGCAACTGCAGAAGAAAACTCAACAGAACTCAGTATAAATGCTGAAGGTATGTGCTAGTGATCGGAGCTTGTATTACTGTAGCTATCAATCATTAAACATCTGTTAAGCACCTGCTATGTATCAAGCACTGTGCAAGTGCTAGAGATATAAAAAGAAGAGAGTCTCTGCCACCAAGGAGCTTTCAGTGTAATGGAGGAAACAGCATGCAAACAAATATAGGCAAAGTGAGCTAAATACAGGATAAAGAGACCATAATTAATTGAGGGAAAGCACTAGAATTAAGAGGGGTTGGGGAAAGCTTCTAGTAGAAGATGGAGTTTAGTTGGTATTAAAAGAAGCCAGGGAGATCTGTAGGTAGAGCAGAGGAAGGAGTGTTGCAAACATGGGGGTCCACCCGAGAAAATTTCCTATTACGTGATAGGCTTGTTCTCAAGGCATTTGTGCCAACCCTATACCAGATAATTAATACTGAGCAGAGTATTAGATATAGGCACTTTACTTCTGCATTAAGTTCTTACTTTGTGTCTAACATACATCTTAAAAATATTAACCCTTTTAAAAACAATGTTATTCTTCTAAACCTTTTGAAACTGGTAGCTATTTAAAAAAACTTGGTCATACTTTTATTTGTGTCTTTAATGTGAAATTGTATATATTTTTAAACTACCTTACATTGTCATTTTTTTCCTTTTCATACTCTCTGTTTTGTTTTCTATTTTTATAATTATTAATTAGACCTGGAAGAGTCCTTAGAGACCATCTAGTCTAAACCCTCCTTTTATAAATAAAGGAAAAGATCCAGAGGAGGTGAAATGACCTACCCAAAGCCATATAACTGCAAGTTGCAGATCCAGGTCTTCTGAATCTTCTGACTCTTTTAAGTCCAGTGCCTTCTCCATTAGAGCATTCTGCCTTAATACATGCATAAAGGAATGGAGGCTTACAGAGATTAAGTGACTTGCCCACAGTCATCCAGTTTGTCAGTGTCAGAGGCAGGATTTCAAACCAGGGTCCCTTTGACCTTATATTTAACCTTGTGCCTCTGCCTAATAAATCATTGCTTACCTGGCATTTTTCAAGTCTAAAAAAACAAAGCATTCACAGAAGTCCTGAGGAATGTAGTGTAGGCCATTAAACATAGTAATGTGATGTACTGCTAGAAAATTGATTTTGCTGTTTTATTAGCTATTTAGCAACTATTAGAAACTTTTTCTTTTCAGTATGGGATAATTAAAAGATCTATGGAATTCACCTGTCCCTTTTAGTGTACTTTTGCTAAGAACTAATGTATAGATAAAAAGATTAAGCTTTTGTGTGTATCCAGTATTTTAATAATTGAGGAAAATAATTACATAAAGAGGTTTAATGAAATTTGATTTTAATGTTTCATCACTTTAAAGAATGCCAATTTAATTTCTTATTGTCATCAATTTTTTTCTTTATTGGAGGGGAAAGGCAAGGCAATTGGGGTTAAGTGACTTGCCCTAGGTCACACGGCTGGTAAATGTGTCAAATATCTATTGACTGCATCACCTAACTGCCCTTACTGTCATTAATTTTCTTAACCTCCAATTTCTTTCTTTTCTCTTTCTCTTGTGTTGTAGTGTATTCATCACCTTCAATGAATCTTATCACTCTACAACTAAGATCAGTTTTCATTAAGGTTAGTATTTTTATTATTTGCCTATATTAAAGTTCTTAAAAAAAAGAAAAAAGAAAGCTTAACTAGAAAGTCTTCTGTGATTTCTTCTTTAAGCAGTGGAAGATTCTGGTCTTACTGCTACAATTACATTATTATCTCACTACAAGTAGAGGAAAGGCAATGTGTTATCTAGAACAAAAAGATCTAGATTTAGTAAGAGAAGCCGGGGATATGAATCCTACCTTTGTTACTTACCACCTGAGTAATCTTGGGCAAGTCTCTGCAAATTCCATTTCCTGATATGTGAAATAGCAGACAGGAATATATTACATCTTAAATCTCTTAAGATCCTTTCTAATTCTTAAGTCCTGCAGTCCTCTGAATCTTGTAGCAGTTACACAGAATTAATGGCTACACTTAAAAAACAGTGGCTTTTTCAGATAATTGGTAATATAAAAATTACTCCACAACTTTCCACAGTTAGAAAGTCTACCAAGCCATGCTTTTGACTTGTGCTTCTGTCAGGGATCAGGTTCAGTGAAAGGTGTGAGAGGAGATGGAAGTATTGAAAAATTATTTTTATGAATGGAAAAAAATATTAAAAATAATATATTTCTGACCTTTCTGTCAAGTTTTTACTAGCATGAAAAACAGAAATTAAATATTGCAGAGCTTTTGGCCACTGTTTTTTGGTTAATGATAGGGGTGTATAAATTGACAACTGAGAAGAAACTGGACTTAATACTGGCTTTCATAGTGTACTAAGGAACTGTTATATATTATTTTATAATATGTATGTTATCAAAAACATTGTATATTCTCTTTGTTTTGCTTTATAATTAACACTTTTCATATACCATGCTGCTTAACATTTTCTCTCATTTTTTAATCTTTAAGGAAAATCAATGGTCATTCAAATAATATTACTTTAATGTATATAATCACATACATAAACATCACATTAAAAAGGCCTCCCCCAAATGGACCAGTAAGCTGTTGCCATGCATAAACACCAAGATCTGATTTTGATGACTTTTTTTTCTTCCTTTCAATGGTGATTAAAGTATAAATCAAAGCCATTCTGTGAAAAGCTCCTTTCCTGGGTGAAAAGCAGTAAATGTGCCAGAGTAATTGTTCTTTCAAGCAGTCATTCATATCACTGCGATGACCAGCAGCTTCGTAGGTATGTTGAATCATCTTCTTTCTCATAACATATATGATATATAACATTGTAATTCTGTCACCACTGCAGTCTTAGTGTAGAAGTTATTCCTAGTATTACTAGTATAGTAATTTAAAAGTTGTTTTAGTGTATCCAGCCTACATGGCAGTGGGTAGAAGGGAGCATTTACTCCCTTTACATTTTGATCTCTTCTCACCGGAAGCCCAGAAGAGGAGGCCTGGTTGGAAATATGGCATGAAGTTTTGTGTGTTGAGATCTAGAGCAAATAAGGTTTTGTTTTTTGCTTTTTGTTTTTTTATTTTTTTGCAAATGAGTTTTGACAGGAGGGTCTAGGTATCTAGAACTCTTCACTCCTTGCTTTGTACTTCTGTATCATAGAGCTTAGTAATGAAGGAAAAAGAAGTCAACTCATAAAGAAGGGGGCTTCACCAAAGGTGATAGGTAAATACCTTTCTGAAAGGCTGGATTGGTATTTTCTTTTCACTCCTACTCATCTTCTCAGAAGGAAGTTCAATTGACTTTAATTACAATCCTCTGGAGTGTCAGAATGAGTCCTTTAATGTAGGGCAAAGGAAGTACTTTGGAGAACATGACCTATAACATACTGTCTTTTGTTACCAATTATGTATTTAAATTTATATTTTCATTATACCTTATACTAGAGGCTTGAGTAGTGTCAGAGGGGATTAAATGATATTTTCATCTTGAAACAGAAACATGCTCAAATGATACCTTTGTGTCATAGTACTTTGTACCAGAGGAATATGGGATGACTTCTACATGCTGATTCTGAAATTTCATGCTTTATCTATTTTCATTTTACCTGTGGAAAGAATATGATTAGCAGGTGAAACTTAGGAGCAACAGTGCTGAATATATATAACTCTGTTAATCAGAAATAATATTTGTTTCTACCAAGAAAAGAGGTTTAAGCATCAGAATTTTGTGCTAAGGATTCTTTTTTTTTTTAATGGCTATTTTTAGAACAGTTGTATTCAGGGGAGTTATCTTATTTTTTATTGTTGAGTCATTTCAGTTGGGTCCAACTCTCTGTGACCCAATTTGGGGTTTTCTTGGTAAAAATACTGAAGTGTTTTGCCATTTCTTTTTTTAGCTCCTTTTACAGATGAGGAACTGAGGCAGACAGGGTGAAGTGACTTACCCAGGGTCATATCTAAGTAAGCATTTGAGGCTGGATTTGAACTCAAGTTCTCCTGACTCTAGGCCTGGTACCCTATGCCACCTAGCTGCCCTTATAACTGACTTATAACTAGAGCTAATTTCTGTGACTGTCATATAAAGAATTCATAGTACTTATAAGAAATGGGAACAGAAGAAGGTAGAACAGTAAAGAACAGATAAAGTTTTAGGATAGTCGACTTTTTTTTTGTTTTTCTCCCCCAGTTATGTATTATTCATAAAGCAGATGACTGGTGGCCACAGAACTATTGTGCTTTTAAAAATAATCTTCCTTGATTGAAGATATTTTTCTTAATTTTTCAGTTAATGGAAGCCTAAATAATTGTAGTTCAGATGTATTACCTTTGTATGTGTTATAGGTTTTATTATAATGAGTGTATCAAATTATTATCTCCAGTATTCCATTCCGATACTTACTTACACCTGAAATGGAAAAAAGTGTTGGCGAAACTTTACAGAAGCTTCATTGGAAGGAAATGGAAAAAAGCAGGTCATTTCCTGAAATACGAGATTCTGAGTTGTGTGTCCGTATCCCTGGAGGGGGTATCACAAAAGCTTTGTACACTGAGAGGTGAGTATATCTGTTGACTTAATAGAAATCTGGAAGATAATTTTAACATGAGCATTTGTATTAGAAATCATATGCATTTAATTCAAGAAAACAGCATTTAGGGGTATTTAACAGTATTATATTCTAGTAACTGGTGTAATTAATCAAAAAGTATTCCCATTTTACCTCAGGTACTTAAGAGTCAGCTTGTGGTGACAGTAACGAGGGGGAGATGGAAATCAGAGGAAGACAAAACTTTTCTTTTTTCTTTTCTCTTACTTTTTCAGTCACACACATGTAGTGCTTGAATCATCTGAGGATTTTGAGAACATTTGAAACTTAGTCCCATTTATCTTACTTCCATTTTCTGCCTAATCATTTCACAGAAACTCAGGCCAAGTTGGGCACCAACTTAAAGCTGGGCTATTGAAATGTAAACTAGAAAAAGTTTACTTAGATACTGAGTTTGGTCTCCCACAGTGTTCATTGATACTGTAGGTATATTTTCTTTTCCATGTTCTTTTGTGGTCTGTTCAAATATTTATGTAATGCTTAGTATCTGTACTATATAAACTCTGTAAGAATACAGGCATCAATCAATGAATCATGTGCAAGGTACTATGCTAAGCATGAGAAAGACAGTCAAAAATAAAATACTTTCTGGTCCTAAGGGGTTTACATTCTCTTGCGAGAGGTCATATGTATATATGAAGTGAGAGAGATACAAAATAAATACAAGGAAATTTGGAGGGTATGTTAGCAGCCGGGAGGGCTAAGGAAAGGCTTTATATAATAGGGATTCTAAAAGTGGGAAGAGGAGTGCATTCCAAATATGCAAGATAGCCAATTATAAAGACATGGACGTGGGAGATGGAATAGCACATGCAGGGAACAGGAAGAGAGCCAGTTTGGCTAGACAGAAGAGTGAAAGACAGAGAATCATGTATAGTGAGGCTGGAAGGTTAGATTGTAAAGGACTTTAAGTGGTAAATACAGTTTATGTTTGATCTGAGAGATAACAGGGAGTCATCTGTATGAGGTGGTATGGTCAGACACACACATATGGTCATCATTCCCATTTTAAATTAGCTGATATAAGATATTTAAAATAGAACCACTGCCAGGGAAAGAACTCTCTTAGAGATAGTACTCTATTGCCATGGTAGCTAAACCTTTTGAACTGTGGTGATTATGGAGCTCATCTAGGGGCAACTTAACTGTCAATAGTTTTGTTTTAAATTACAAAGCACCATGAATGTTTAAAGAGCATGTCATTTACTAAGGGATGGTACAGAAGTCTGCCCGCTGCTACTTTACATTTTTTTTTTTAGTTTATTGTTTTCATTTTTTTAAGTAACAAGAATTTTCATATTAAGCTGTCATTTTCCCTTCTCCCTCTCCATTGAACAAGTTTAAAACACAAACCCAGAAAACAAATGCCTCAGTATATATCCTGCAAAACAAATTCCTACATTAGCCCTATCTGAAAATGTGTCTCTCTTTCTGCATTTTAATGTCATCACTTCTTTATTAGGAGGTGAGTACTGTGTTTCATCTTCATATTTTGGACTTACTTATTGTCACATTTATTAGAATTCTAAAATCTTTTAGTTCTCATTGTGTAGATTGTTCTTCTGGTTCTGCTTACTTTGTTCTGCATGAGTTCATAAAGTTCTGAAAATATCTGTTTCATCATTTCTTATGACAATAATATTCCATTACATTCATATGCCACAATTTGGCAGTTCCTCATTAGGAGAACACTCCTTTAGTTTCCAGTTTGGAGCTACAGTGGAAAAAAAAACCCTATAAATATTCCTGGCTTATCTTTTTTTTTTTTTTTCAGACTGTCTAGTTCCTCTCTGTGGTCCTGTGATTGGGCATCACATGAGACATGCACACACTCATCTTTGTAGTGGCTTTACTTCTGCAAGCCCAACACTTACATCTTGCTTTTTGTAGCTGTTATGATGTTTATCAGTTATAGTCTCTGAGTTTTGAGTTAGCATTTTCTTATAGTTCCTGCTTTAGGAAAATTCTGTTTATTGTAGACAAGAAGGATTTTTTTTTTGTATGAGTTTTTTTTTTTTTACCCCATTACAAGTTGTTTTCTTGCATTTAACTATCCAATTCCCTTCAGTAGCTTCCCTTGCTACTTTATATTATTAATAAAAATGTTATTCTACTTCATATTCCAATCAATTGACTATAGTGTTTCAAATAATCACCACCTCCCCAAAATCTGCACTGGATGATGGTCAGTCATGTGGTCCAAATGTTGTATACCAAAGTCCATATTAATTTGTGATATTTATTTTACTTCTTCTGTCACAACCATTAAGCTTGTGAGTTCCAGAAGACAGGAACTGTCTTTTGTCTTTCTAAGTATCCCCAGAATTTAGTATGGTGCCTGTTACATAGGGGGCACTTAAATGCTTTTTGATGTTCTCATGTTGGAGAAGCAAGTAGTGATAGTGACGAGGTTTTTAACTACCTAGTCCTGGATAATTAAAACTCTTCACCAGAAAATAGAGGAACATATTAAATTATCTACCTAACAATTCTTCACCGGTTAAGCTGTGGAAGGGGACGTGCTGAATTCCGCTTCCCAAATTAGTGGAAAGTAACCGATTCATTCTCTTTGTTGTAGTTGTTCCAAAGGAATACAGATGGCAGTTGTCCTGAAATTTGTTTCAGAAGGAGATAATATCCCAGATGCCTTTGACCTCGTTAGATATCTTAATGATTGGCTTCAGATAATTAAACCTCAGGTAAGTGTTCTTTTCTTTAATTTGTCCTCTAATGAGGTCTTCTTACATCATTTATTTCATTTACCATTTATAAGCTATTATAAATTGTTTTTGATTCTAGATGAGAGTATAAACAGTAGTTCTTTGCATTCTTTGGGAGGTGTGGGGGAGGGCTAGGGGTGGGCTTCAGTTAGGGAGGATAATGGAGAGCCTTTAGCAGTAGAACCATTTACTTTGGTTGCCTACAATTTGATTTTTATAAGTTAATCAAATGTTGACTTATACATGTTTCCTAATACAAATCCAAATATTCCAGGCAGCTCTTACCCTTTTGAAGAATTATACTCTCCAGACTTTGTTTCCCCATACAGTATTATTAACTATACGGTTTCTCTTCTATATGATGGTCTAGCCACTTTAAAACTGAACACTTCGAAGTTACAAATATTACTGCTAGAGTAAAACTTGCTACGTTATTTCTTTACCTTTAAGTTTTTTTTTTTACTTCAAGTTGTTTCAAGAAGCATATGAGGTGTTGTTTATGAGAAATTATTACTAAATAGCTGGAAAGCAATACTTTTGCTCTTGGTAGAGGTCTTTGTCACTATATGACATTCCCATCACTGTGAAACCTTGAAGTATTGGGGCATGATGGAAAGAACACCGGACTTCTCTGAGATCCTGCCTCTGCCAAGTTTATGTGACTCTATAAAAATGTTAGAATTTATATGGTGCTTTAAAGTTTGCAAAGTGTTTCACGCTGTTTTGATCTTCAGAATTTATATGGTGCTTTAAAGTTTGCAAAGTATTTCATGCTGTTTTGATCTTCCTAATAATGTAGGTGCTGTTATTACCCAAATTTTATCTCTGAGGCAGAGAGAAGTTGAGTGACTTGCCCAGGGTCACACAGCTAGTGTCTTAGGACCTCAGGTCTTAACTGGCTCCAAGTTCAACACTATTCTCTGTATTCCCATGACCGCTGGCATGGCATACCAGGCAGACAAACAGTCTCAAAGTCATAGAGATCTGGGTCCAAGTTTTGCCTCTGGCACAGACTGAGTGGTACCCCGCAGCAGATCAGTTAACCTCCAGTGACTCAGACTCTTCTGAGCCTTTGGAAGTTTTAGGACAGATGTTTAGTTTCCTTGGCAAAGAGTGTATCCTCATGGGATGCTCCTTATTCAGTGAAGTTACAACTCTGACCCATGACATTCAAACTCACGTCCTTAGACTGTAAGAAGGAAAATAATATTTACATTCTTTCTGGCTCCCCGGATTGTTGTGAAGAAAGCATTTTGGAAGAAATGCCAGACCTGGAATAAGGAAGATCTGAGTTCAAATCTCACTTCAGATACTTAGTAGCTATGTGACCCTGGGCTAACCCTCATCTGTTAAATGAGCTGGAGAAGGAAATGGCAAACCACTCCAGTATCTTTGCCAAGAAAACCCCAGACAGGGTCATAAAGAGTTGAAACATGACTGAAATAAAACAAAAAGCTATAAAGTTTTATTGTAATTAGGAAACTTATGATACAAAAACATAACAAGAAAAAATGCTAGTATTTTAATTGCTGTTTTATTACTGTTTCATTTTTTTCCACCATCTGCCAGTAACTCAACTCCCCCTTGACCCTTTCGAACCCTGCCTTTATACCATAGAAAACTGGTTGAGGAGAATATACCATCATAGGACTGAATCTGGATCTCTGTAATAATCTGCACCTCTTTGGAGAGGAAGGAAACAGGTTTCATCATGGAAAATCCTTTTTATAAATGCCTTTCTGGGCAACCCAAAGCCCCATTATAAATACTTGAAAACTTATTTGTGTGTCAAGTTGCCTCTTGATTAGAACAGAGCCTGCTTCAGGCAGCACAGCAGCTTGGGTCAGCATTCAGCAAGTTTGGCTGCATTTTTAACAGGTGGTTTTTAAGCCTTTCTCTTATTTAGGATCTTTCTTAACAAGACCCATCAGCAGTCATCATGGCACTGCTTTGTGCTTTGGCCTCATTGTAAGGAATGGGCAAAATCCCCTGAGAAGAGGCTTGGTTCATGTGAAGAAAGAAAATATTTTTCCCATGATGGTATCAGAGCAAACAGAAATTAGAGCCTGAGGAAAGAGGGACTATGTAGTGCCTGCATGTTGGAATGGAATTTAATATTTATACTTGAAAGTCTAATGTATTTTTGTTTTTAAATCTAGGAGTGCAGTGACCCCACAACATCTGTTTCCCAGTGGAAAATGCCAAGTTCTTGGAGATTGCTCTTTGGCAGTGGCCTCCCTCCTGCGCTTTTTTGATTACTTGTCTCAATCAATCTGACAATACTGTTGTGTGTGTCCCCAAGGTTTTGGGGCCATACCTATGAGGAGCTCCTGGTGCATATTGGCCGTTTCTCTGGGACTTGTGGTCTTAGAAAGTCACATGGAACACTGAGAAGTCAAGTTACTTCTACAGCCAGTAAGAGGAAAATGTTGAACCTAGGTCTTCTTGACTCCAGGGCCAGCCCTCTATTGAGGATAGCTCTTGTGTCCTCAAGTACTAATTACCAAATACAACCATCCAATAATTTATAAAAGGGTTTGTATTACATGAATATGACAGAAGATATCAAAGAAATAGAATGATAGTCATCCTGACTTTCATCATATATAACAAATATAAATTTTGTAGAATAAATTTTTTCTTAAGAAATTATTGACTGAATTGTGGTTTTTGGTTTTTAACTAAAAATATTTCCGACCAAAACAGAATGTATTAGAAATGGGTGACCTTTTTAACTCTTATGTTAAATATGCTATATTAGGTTCTCTTTTACATTCAGTAAAGATTTGCATACTAATATTACCAACAGAATCCTTTTCTTGATCTGAATTCTGGATATTTAAGACTTTCTGTCTTAGGACTGAAGCTTTAGCTTTACATTCCTCTTCCTTCCATGTTTTGGTCCACCTGGCCTTGCTCATATTAAAATCTGTCCTTCATTTCCTTCCAGCTCAGTACATATTCATGGAATCAATTGAGGCCATTTCAGGGCAGAGGAATGGGATAAACAGGCTTGGGCAAGAATAAGCAATTTCTCTTGGCCCCCTGTGGCCTTCAGAAAAGACTTCCCCACCCTACATGAAGTTACCATTGGGACTTAAGGACATACAGACCGATTTTTTAGGCAATATGTGTTGAGCAGTGACTTGGAAAAGAGTAGGGAGAGAAGTTCCAAGATTTCCAGAAGCTGAATTAAGTTGGCTGTGTTCTGTTTCAAAAGTCCTCATCCTTGAGAAACTGATTGCATGAGACATCTGCACATACAGCTTTGCCTGATGGGTGCCTTCCAAAGGCAGCTCTGTGCAGTTGCCATAGTTTTTGACTCTAAGGTAAGTCTCTAAATTATTCCAAAGCAACTCTTTTATATTTTCCTTGCAGCTTTGCAGAATGGTCTCCTTGTGTTCCTTTAATTTCCTTACTCTTATGTATGGCTTAAAAACAGCTATTATCTTAAAATCTCTCTCCTTATTCCTGTTTGTGAGCTAAAGCCCTAATCATAACTGGAGAGCATACGTAAGTTTCTCTTTGATGCATGTATATTATAAAGAAAAAGAAAGTTGTGTAATGAAATAAGACATAACAATGAAAGATGTCAACTTATAAAGACAATGAAAGTATGTCCATAATAATCACTATCATCATATTCTAGCTCCTCATCTTTTTTTCATTTTTGATTTTTTTTTTTTAGTTAGAAAGGCAGAGAGGTACAATGGAAAGCATCCTGACTTTGGAGTCAGAGATTTTGGTTCAAAATCTGATTCTTACTACCTTCATGACCTTAAGCAAACCATGGAGCCCCTCTGGGCCTGTTTCCTCATCTGTAAAGTGAGAGGATTGGACCAGATGATTTCTTAAGGTTCCTTCCAGCTCTAAATCTATGATGACTATTTGTTACGTTGATGTTTTTCTATTTTTCTTTGCAAATATTAATTTAGCCACTCTGATACTTCAGTGGCTCTGTAATCTCATTGGCACAGATAGCATAAAATATGTTCTCAGTTTCAAATTTACATGTTTTTTCAGCATTGTTTTCATAGGGAATATACCTCATAGGATGAAATTTTATTTGGTTGTCCAGTTATATCCTGTCAAAACAAAAATGGCAAGTTTTTATTTTAATTGGCAACTGAAACTTTTCAGCTATAAAAATTGTATTCAGTCATAATTGAAATGTGTCTAAAATTATATTACAGCTTCCAGTAGATGGAACTGTTGGGCCATATTTACTTATATAATTTTTTTTCTCCTTATAAAAATCAGCATTATTTTGGATACCACCTCACACTATGCAGAATGGTATCTCTTTAAAATTTTCTCAGATTGCTAATCTTTTATTTAATTGCAGATAATCTCCTTCAGATATTCTTTGTTCTCTTTGATCCTAAATTTTTCTGTTTTTTAAAGAAACTACTACCATGTACATTTATGGAGGAAAGACCTTATGAAAGGAAGGAATATAAGTATACTTGTCTCTTGAGAGGAGGGCAAATCAGATGCAATGAAGTATGATAGGCTTTTTATTTTGCCTCAGGGTGAGGCTTATTTCTGTTCATCTGGCAGTATTTCAATTTTAAATTACACAGAAAAAAACTACTTTTCACATCTGTAAAATGAAGGGGGCAGGAAAGAGATTAAAGCTGTAGTCTTCTGGCTCTTAAAATTCTGATTCTATAAAATAAATAATTTTTTAGAATAGGAATTTGTGCCTATGTCTTGTGCCTAGGTCTTGCTTATCCTAGTCTATTGCATTGATCTACTTTTTTCTTTTATCCAGTAACAGATAATTTTGGCAATTATTGCTGTTAGACTAGTTTGAGATATGGTAGAGCCTCTTTCCTACTTTGTTTCCTCCAAATGAACGTCATTGCTTTGTCTCGTTAAATGGTCTTTTAATAATTTGGTATAGCATTTTATAGTTATTTGGGTAGTATCAGAAATAAAGAAATAAGCAGAAGTAGGAAGTCCAGTTCAGGAAAGTGTTTGAGCATCCACCCTCAGACCCTACTCATATATTTCTGTTACAGTCACTGGGCATAGGCTTAGATTTTGAGAGTATAGTTAAGTCTGAGTGGTTTACCCTAGCTGGCTTTTGGGTGTACTGTAGCTTGACCAGCTCAGCCAATATTGTACCGCATTCTATATTACATTGGGTATTGTCATCTGAAACTAAGTGGATGAAGAACGCATATTGTCCATGTTATGATAGGCAGTTAGATGAACACCTGTCAAAATTAATTTGCTTCTATCTACGTCACAGATACTGCAAACAGATAATAGGTTGGACCCAGAACTGAACAGGAGGAGGAAAATGGACTGGATTGCTTTTGTGAAATTGCAAATTTTATTTTAATGACTCCCAAGTTTCTCTTTGAATAAAGGTCTTTTTTTTTCTGGTGGTTTTATATGACTGAGAATAATGGAACACTACAACCTTTGAAGAACTGAAATTGAGTATCATTTGAAGGGCATGTAGTTCATAATATCTCAATTCAGTAAACATTTATTAAATGCAAAATAAATACCAGGCGCTGCACTAAGTATGGGAAATACAAATAAGAAAAAGATAGTCCCTGCCCTCAAGGAGCTTATAGTCTAATGGAGGAAGATAATTCACAAAAGGAAGCTGATAAACTTCTAGGGAGGGAGTAATGTGCCATCAAGGGATTTGATGTTCCCTGGAGTCAAAACCAAGCAGCACCTGGAAAATGGAGAATTACTTGGGAAATTCTAAAACAAAAGAAGGCATTGGGAGGAGTTTAATGTACCACTTTGTCCCTCCAATCTGAGGGAGAGGCGACCGAGGGATTGAGAAAAGCTTAGTTAAGTCTTCATGGTACTGAAATTTTAGGTGATCTTATCCTGGGGGGAGACATCCTGTTCTGTGGAGTCAAAACCAAGGAGAGCAACTGATGGAAAACAATTACCTGGAAAGTTCATATAAAGGAAGACTTTCTGATACTAAAAAAGGCTACAGCACATTACAAACAAGACGTGAAACAAAGCTGAAGATATCATAAAGAAAGGTGGTTTTAAAAAAATGATGACATGCCCTCTCCTCCTGTACTGTCTCTCTGATGGTAACTGCTTTGGAAATCATGGCAAGGCATGTGCAGATTCTGATCCTGGACCTACCCATAGGCCTCATGTTTAAAGGCCCTTTTACAGATGTAGTCACTGAATCTTAAGCTTTGAATTCCATCAGGCAGAAAAGTATATTTCAAACTAAAGGCTACAGCTGAATAGTGGAATTATTGATCCAGCATTGACTAACAAATTCTGTAATGCCTTTTGACTGTGATCCAAATGAGAGGAGTAAACACAAGGTGATAGTGAGGACCATTTTTGCTTCATGAAACACATCAATTATGGAGATTGAGTGGAAAGAAGTAAAACCCAATGAGCTAATGGATGCCAGATTAAGGTGTGTATTTGGAATGCCAGTGAAAATGATGAATTGATCTATGTAAATCCCAGAAAAGCTGTTTGAATGCATCTAAACAAGAAGGACCTGTGCCAAAGCTGCATAGTGTTTCACTTATTGATACTGGAACAAGGGGACTGATGATAGGTTGTAAAAGACATCAGAGTGAAATGATGAAATTATCGGAAGAAGCATGTTTTAGTGCTCAGAAATACAGTACATGCAGATCAATTTGAATCAAGCTCAGCTATGTTTTCAGTCAGAATGTAACTACTCTTCTTGCTTAACTTCATATAATTGCAGCCATTTTCACTGGACTTTCTAGGAAAACTCATCTTGTTGAGTACAGTACAGTGTGTGGAGAGCTGTTTCCCTTTTTCTTTTTTTGCAAGACCAGAGAAAGATTTATTTACCTAACATTTCATTGGTAGCATAGTGTATGGTGATCATTTTTAGAAATGTACAATATCGTATAGACTTTGCCTTTAATGGTCTTTCTAGGTTAAAAACAATAAAAGCAAACTCTCAGATTACTTACTGGACAAATTGTGTATTATCAGAGCAACAGTAACGGATGCCTGTTGTACATTCTTGGGGTTCTTTAATAAAACTTCAAGAGTTCAGAATCTCCTAAATGTTATTGTAATACTCTGGTCTCTGGCTCAATTGTCTGGCTAGCAGCCATATCCCCTGAGACGGTAATTAACAAAAGAAAAGTTCCATACTGGTAAATACTTATGTTAGCATTTTAGCATTAGCAAAGAATAGGAAACAAGATAGATACTCATTGCCTGGGGAATGGCTAAACAAGTCATGGTACATGAATGTAATCAAATGTTACTGTGCAGAAAGAAGTGATGAGCATAATAAACAATTGTCTACAATACTGTAAATGTTAAGAGCAGCATACATAAAACATTCACAGACCACAGCTTATTTAGCTATTTCTCAATTTTTGACCACTCCCTTAGTTTACAATTCTTTGCTATTACAAAAGAACACTAAGTATTTTTGCACATATGAATCTGTTTACTCTTTTTTTTTTTAATCTTTATCTCTGTAGTGGTATGAACCTAGCAGTTGTGTCACTGGTCAACAATTATAACCATTGCAGTGACTCCTTGGATTAACCAAACTCATTAAGAATTGTATCAGGGGCAGCTAGGTGGTGCAGTGAATAGAGCACCAGCCCTGGGGTCAGGAGGACCTGAGTTCAAATCCAGCCTCAGACACTGAACACACAAACTAGCCATGTGACCTTGGGCAAGTCACTTAATTTGCCTACATTGCCCTACGTTCCCCCCTCCAAAAAGAAAAAAAAAAGAATTTTGTCAACTACATAAAGATAATTGTATGTCAGTTTTGTAAAGATATTTGTACATTCGTAAAGATCATAGAATTTATATTGCTCTGAGCATAAGCTGTATCACCCCTCTGCTGCAACCCAACGTCTAGCTTGTATAAAATCTGAGTATCATTTATTTGTATGTCTATATTTTTTCCTTTGAATGAAGTCTAGCTTTAGCGATATAGCCTACATTCAGTAAATAGAATTTCATGTTTGATCCTTTTTCTGTATAAATTTATTATATTCAGGCTAGAAAAAAAAAAGGAATTAAGAACTAAATGAATCGTCTAGGCTCAAATTGACACCCTAAGGGATAAAGTGCAAAACTTTGGTACAGAGATTTGGTTACAGCTATTGCAGGCACCAAGGACTCTTTGAACTTATTAGAGTTTTGGGCTATTCTGGACATTTGAGGCTACTAGAAAATTAACCTCTGGATAAGTGGAGTGGTATTATGTTAAGAATTTCTGCTGGGGCGGCTAGGTGACTCAGTGAATAGAGCACTGACCTTGGAGTTGAGGACCTGAGTTCAAATCCAACCTCAGACACTTAACACTTGGTAGCTGTGCGACCTTGGGCAAGTCACTTAACCCCAATTGCCCAGCATTCCCCCTCCAAAAAAAAAAATTTAAAGAATTTCTGCTATATATAACAGTAATTAGACTACTTTTCCCAAACGATTTTCTCCTCCCAAATCTTTCTCCCAAGAAGTAATCAAAACTTATGAGGTGGCTTTCCTTCTTTGTACTATCCAGTTGGCTGCTTGTACTCTCATCAGTATCAGGATAAACACAAGACTTTTATCACAGGTATAGATTACTGTGATATACTATTCCAGTTCAGAACAAGGAAATGATGCTGAATGAGTCAAAGGGAACTGGCATTGCTAGAGGACAATATGCAGTCCAGACAATGGGCTGGCAATCAAACCAAGAGCAATCAAAGCAGTTGAGGGAAAAATAGAGGACATCAAAGCCAAAGGAACAAGTTGTTGCTGGAAATCCATCCTACTTGACAGGATGGCAACAAAAGAGTAACCAAAATGTAGAGGACATGAAATGCCTAAAGTATGTATTTGCATTTTTAAATAAACATTTTTAAATATTTGATAACATGGGTAATGTTTTGAAAGATTAATAGATATTTCTCAAAATATTTGTAATACATTTCATGATCATTTATCCTGCCATTCATGGCCTTCCATAGTCTAACTCTCACCTGACTATCTGGTTATCTTGCACTACTTCCTTTGTATGCTCTGTGCTCCAGATTGCTAGCACTATCATCTGTTCTCCAAATTTTTGTCTTCTTCTTTGTGCCTCTTGGCTCAAATCATTGCTTAAAATTAAAATGAACTGTTTGCTCTTCCTCTCCACATATTGATAGCCTGTGAATCCTTTAAGGTACGGTTTAGGTACTTAAATCTTCCTCTGATCCCTCCACACTGGAAGCCATTTCATTCTTCTCGGGTATCTCATAGCACTTGATAACCGTGCTGCTAGGAATTCTGATTTTGTTCCTCTGTTATCTCTCCCACCAGACTAAACTGCTGACAAGGACAGTGTCTTCTTCATTGCTTGCATGCCTCATGCATATCACAGTAGCTAGTATATAAATATGTGAATGGGTGAATCCAATACTGTGTGTTTTCTTTTTAAAACTCTCTCTACTATAAATGCTGCTGATTTGACCCATAGTGATTTGTCTATTCAAGACAATTGTCTCGTCTAAAGGTCTTTTGCATATCTACCTAGAAAATAAAAATTTTGTGACATGTTCCCAGCATTTGAGTTGACATAAGAAATTTTTCCAGTGTTTGTCTGTTTAGAGCAGACTTTCCAGTTTTTTTTTTTACATTCCATCGAACACTTGTTACCTTTTAAGTTGCATGGTACCCCTAGAAAAGTGTCAGTGGAAGAAATGAAGAGAATGTGCTTGACTACATATAAAAATGGGGAGAAAAAAGGTCTTGTACTTAGAATTCAGAAATAGTGGTAGGTGCTAATTAAGGGGTAGACACCATTTATGCAAGAAAAGAACCATGTATTAGGTTCCAAATGGAGAACTAAGAAAATGGGACAGGAATGGAAAAGATTGGGAGAGAGCTGGTGGAATGGGGATGCTCTCAGTGAACAAAAAGGTCAGTAACGATAACAAAAAGGCTCCGGAAGCTATCTCCATGGGGAATGCCAGAGCCGCTGCTCAATCCTGACCCTGGTTAGGAAACTTAGATGAGGTTTGATCATAGACTTGACCAGTTAATTTCTTAAAAGTTGAGTTCAGAGGTTATAAATGGCACTCAATTCCAGTCACTCATACTATCTCAGATGCAGGATACTGATCACAAGGGGAACCAGCCCAGGGAGGGTGGCTAACAGCATAAATCCAAACCCATACCCGATAAACAATTTCTCTTTGACCCAATTGACATGGGTAGCATAATAGCTGTAGGTGAACATTATAATATATTCATTTTGCTTGATTGCAGAATGTTAAACTTCAAAAGTAAAGATAGGTGCAAATACTTTTTTTTACATTGATTAGGCATGTTTACTTGGGCTATTTTGCATATTTATTGCATGTTTAACCACTATATGCCCAGTGGTTAAAATTTTAAAATCAGCAATCTGAGGAGTTATTCTTCATTGAACTTTGAGGGTGGGAAGAAAGTAGTGGTTCACAAATAGAAGCCAACAATGTGGTTTCTTCCCTTGATTCTTACTGTCCACATCCCCCACTATGGTTTTCCACATCCCCTTTGGAGTCATATCATTTCCCTGCATTCTGTCCTCTTAATAGTCTACATCATTGCTATGGTCAGCATTTTTCCAACCAAAAAGTCCTTGTCGGGGCCTATCAATGCCTTTCCAAAGAAAAAATCGGACACCAGTTTCAGTTAAAGGAAATTAAATGTTCTCTGTGTCCAATTTTTTAGTGTTAGACCTTTTAAGGATTTTTAATCTTGGGATCTAATAATTGAAAGTTGGTCTTTAGAGTCAGTGGTCATCAATGATTGAGTTTCTTCTTCCAGATTAATTTTCCTAAAATTCTAGTTTTATCATTTCCCTCACCTAAAAAATTCCACTAAATATCCCCTGACCTCATAATCAAGGACTTCCTGAGTCCCCCATTGCCTCACATATATGATCAGATACAAAAAAACACTCTTTAGGTCTCCATGCCATCCAGAGGCAAAGACCCCAGCAGGCTTTCCTAACTGTGGCTTAGTAAAGCCTAGCTGCTTCCTCTTCTATAGACCATGAAGGACTTAGGATCATTAAATCAGAGCTCTAAGGGACCTTAGATCAGCTAGTTAGTACAGTGGATAAAGTGCTGGGTTTGGAGTGAGGAAAATTCATCTTGAGTTCAAATCCAGCCTCAGACACTTATTAGCTGAGTGACCTTGGACAAGTCACTTAATCCTGTTTGCCCTAGTTTCATCTATAAAATGAACTGTAGAAGGAAATGGCAAACCACTCCAGTATCTTTGCCAAAAAAACTGAAATTGGGGTCACAACTGAAATGACTCAATAGCAAAAAAGGAACTTTAGAGGCCATGGTCATGCAAGTAATAAGTGTCAGAGCAGGAATTCAAATCCATGTGCTTCGATTCCAAATCCTTTCATTATCAGGCTCAAGTTAAAACTACAGTGAGGGCAATGGAGAATTCAAAGAAATATGAGAAGCTATATGAAGGGATGCAAAGTGAAGAAAGCAGATACCCTTGCCAAGGTTAAACAGCCAATATGTATCTTATGAGGTTCAAAGGCCCCCCCAAATTATTGGGGTGCAAGGTCGTCTCAAAAGAATTCACTCAGGCTGTTTCCAAATCAAATAAAGGTGTTTATTGTGAGTAACACAACACACCAAACAGGCTCCTCTGCCAGCTCCTCCTGCCACTCAAGGGAGACTCCAGCTAAAGGAGGGTGGGAGTGGTGGCAGCCTTCCCCCCAGGGAGACAGCAGCTTCAAGGAGATGCCTCCCAATAAAGGAAAACCACCAAGGGAGACACCCCAGCTTAAGGGAGATGGGCCCTTAAGGGAGCCTCCCCATAAGGGGAACACCCTCCAATTAAGGAAGATGTCCACTAGCTAGGAGATGTGGTAACCAGGGACTGTAGTTCAGCGTTTCAGGCATTATTATTATTATTATTATTACTTTGTTCAGCTTAGGGCAGAGGAAGGAGGGGGAGCATGGGCTGGGAGGGCAGTTAGTTGGAGTGTTCCACTGAGGAGCCTACTTGGATCTCATTGTCTCTTAAAGTGGTTTTAAGTGGTGCTTGAGATAATGGGCTTATCCAGGAAGATTTTGTTAGAATCTCCTCATATTCAAGGTGGAACTTGAAGCCAGTTCCTACTGATTTCAAGGACAGCTCTCCATCCACTATGTCACACTGACTCTCATAAATAATAGGATAAGGACAAGGACTAGACCTTTGATTTCATTGGTATTGGGTACTACTGGGCAAGTACCTTCTACCCATGCAAGTTGGCAGCTTCTATTCAATATATATTCTTAGAAATTTGCCTAGAACACTAAAATGAATGTCTCTAACCTCCTAGAGACCTCTGGGAAGTCAAGTATAAGGAAGGTTTCCATGGCCTGTAATAGTAATGGA
Organism: Pseudocheirus occidentalis; assembly: GCA_028646575.1. Lineage (NCBI taxonomy): Eukaryota > Metazoa > Chordata > Mammalia > Diprotodontia > Pseudocheiridae > Pseudocheirus > Pseudocheirus occidentalis. The sequence continues at coordinate 170,486,685 of CM053594.1, read as the reverse complement.
ATTTGAAGATCTTCCATGCCCCTTGTATTGGTAAGCAAACAGGTACTTAGCACCTTGTTTCAAGTTCATGATTGTGTCAGGTATTAAGATCCAAAACTTGTGAATCCCACAGTAGGATGAACTTGTTAACATAACAGGAAGGGGCAGAACAGGAGGAGCTAATACCATATATAAGGAAAAGACCAAGCTGAAAGAGGCCAGAACTGCGGGGAGCAAGCATCTGGAGGCTAAGCAACTTCTGCTGGAGACAGAGAAGAGAACTGAGAACTAAGAACTTCTGATAGCTGCTGAGAACTTCTGAGAGCCAGGCAGAGCAGCCAAGAACTTCTGAGAACTGAGGAATAAGAAGAGAGGAGAAATGGGAGAAAGCATGACTGTGGTGCTGGTACTTTGTCTGTTTTGATGTTACTTTGTCAGATTTGTCTGCTGATAGAGGATTGGTGTTGTTGTTGCAGTAGCCCTGGGACCTCACTGCTGGTTGAGAATCCCTGAAAGAGGATTTTCTTGTTGTATGTTTACAGAAATCCTGGAGGAGGGTCTTGCTGACAGTTTCAGAGGTCCTGGGACCATACTGATGAGTTGTGTTGATTCCTCAGACCTTGTTGTTGGGTCTATGTGGATTTCACAGGCAGAAAGTGAATTGATGAGGATGTTGGCAATGTATATGTATGTCATTGTGGCTTTGTTAAGCTTTGTCTTCCCAGGAACAGAAACAGACTTGAGGTGGACTAGACACTGTGAGCTTCAATATGGAATCATGGAAGCTGAGAGCCTGCCTCAAGTCAAGATGAAAAGACCTCTCCTTGGGTATTTAATGCAAACTGAGAAGATCATGATTTACTGTGACCTAGGGGTGGAGAACTTTGACCTTTATATTTGGATGATTGAGTTAAGGACTTCTCCAATTAAGAAGAAAGAAGACTTTTGATTGAAGAGATTAAAACAATGTAACCTAGGGGTGGAGAACTTTGACCTTTGTACTTTGTGACTGAATTAGGGGCTTACTAAATGATTGAGTTACTAAATGAATGTACTTTGTTTAAAGCTGTGTGACCACTTTGGTGAAAACTATGTGGCCATTTTAGTAATAAGTTGCTATGCTATACCATTGTGAATGCTGTAGTTTGATTTCTGTGAATGTTTTGCCTTAATTTGCTGCTAACTAAATAGAGAGTTCACTATACTACGTAATCAGAATCTTGAAGCTGTTCATAGCAGCAGACCTCTGGAAAGCTGCTTGTGCTTGGATTTACGTGGCCTTTGTCATCTTTTCTTCCTTTTCTTCTGATTGAGTAACTAACACAAATAATGACAGTAACAAAATCCAGAAAAATGCATAGAAGAAAAAAGTTCAATAGGAGACAGACACACACACAGAGTAAATACGTTACTATCTTGTTAAAGGTGGTATGCATTTTAAAATAGTTTTATACTTTTTACATATTTTATACTTAATGTAAAGAATAAGTTCATGGTTTGATGTACAATATTTAAAATGTGTTCTTTTTGTGTTTGAAGGTTGGTGTTGGTTCCTCAATCAGAAAGGAAGGAAGAAGAAAAGATGACAAAGGCCATGGAAACTTTCCTAATACCTGACTTCTCAGAGGTCTCTAGGAGATTAGAGACATTCATTCATTGTCCTAAAGTAAGTCTGTTATTACTATCCCACTCCCATCAAATTCAGGTCAGAGCAGAGAGAAAGAGAAATTTTAGGTTATAACCTGAATATACTTTTATTCAATAAGTATTTATATGGGGTCTACTACAGTTAAGGCACTTCACATTTTACTAGTTTAAGAAATGAGTTATGAATATCTTAGACAAGATTTTGCCTAGGATATAGATAATGGCTAGTGCTCTCCTGCTTTTCTAGTCACCCGTAGAGTGAAGCAGAGCTGTGTGCTTGTTCCTGTGCTTTTTAGCATGATGTTTTCATCAAATGTTTTCGGATGCCTTCAACAAGTCTGAAAAAATGCATCAAGGTCAGCTACTGCCATGATGGCAAAGTATTTAAAGGCTACAAGTCAAGACTAAAGTAGAGGAAAACTTGGTGCATGACTCTGTTTACAGATGATTGTGCACTCAGTGCAGCTTCTGAAGCTGAGATACAATGAAGTATGGATTGATTCTCTGTTCCTTGTGCTAATTTTGGCCTAACACCACCAAGAAAACACAGATTCTACACCAGGCAGCACCAAACCATCCATATGTGGAACCATAAGTTATATCAAATGGAGAAATTTTTAATGCCATGGATAAGTTCACTTACATTGTCAGTATACTTTCCAGGGATGTCCACGTAGATATGAGGTTGATACACATGCTGTCATAGCTAGCTCAGTTATTTGGGAGGCTTCAAAGGAAAGTGTGGGAGAGAAGAGGAATTAGATTGCCTACCAGACTGAAGGTCTACAGAATTGTTGTGCTGACCTTATGGTTGTAAGCTTGTGCAACCTGAACAGTATACCAGGGTCATGCCAGGAAACTGAATCGCTTCCATTTGAATTATCTTAGGAAGATTTCTTTTATTGTATGTTACCATATTGTTATCTAAAACGATAGCATCAGTTCAAGGCTTTTCTTCAGATGGTTACGTTGAGGGGAGAAATCCCCAGTGACACAGGGATCATGAGACCAGAGTTCCCAGGGCAAGGTTGTCTGAATGAATTTGAGGACTCAAATATTCTTTAAGTCAAGGTGACAAAGATTTATTGTTAGGCTATACAGTGAGCAAAAGTTCTTAGGGAACCTGCAACCTTAGAGGGATATTGTTAAAATTTATATAGGATAAACTATAGTAAAACATGTGCCAAATATTGCTAACTAGGTGAGTCAGGGCAGGATTAGGGAGGAGTTAAGGATTAGTAAATTCTTAAAGGAACATGTACTTTTAATATTTATTGCACAGGTATTTTACCTAGAGTTCACTGGGAAATAGCTCAAGGGGGGATTAGAGGGAGGTATAGTTTTAGGCCTGAAACATCACTAAGTCAACTAATGGTCAGAGCTGACTGAGAAATACCCAGACTGCCCCCATCAGTGTCTGGTTAGACAAGATAAACTTAAGGGAATACATACATATGACTAAGTCTACGACACATATGATATATTGGTGAGTAGTAAATATCTTTATGACCCAGTACACAGCGGGTTCAAACTACTAAATTCTACTACACTGTAGCTGGTTACTGTATCAGAAAGAGAGATAAGTACTTTGCTAGGGCATGCTGCCCTTGAGCTGGAGAGGAACTGCCTGAGACAGTGTTTTGAGGTCAGGGAAAAATGTGATTTTGGACCTGGGGTTCAAGCACAGGCATCCAAGCACCCCATCAGTTATTGATAATTTGTATTTCTTTTTCCCCAGAACTAGCTGTTCTTAACCTTTGTCCATTTACCTGTTAGAAAATGGAAATGGATATATTTGTAATTATCTGAATATCTGTTAATGTGTGTCTCTGATAAAATTAGAAAGCAGCTCATAAGTTTTTGACACTGATCATTTCATTTTTTAAAAAGATAGAAGAAGTAATGAGAACAGTTGTTCTTCAGGACCTAATTTTCACCAATGAAGAGGAACTGGTTACAAACCAAGAAATTATGGGAAACTTAGAAGATGGTAATCAGGCTATTGAGCCCTGAAGGAAGATGGGGATTCTTTTCTTTCTTGTTTTGTCTTTTTGGAAGAGGGAAGGCAGGGCAATTGGGATAAAGTGACTTACCCAAGATCACACAGCTAGTAAGTGTTAAGTGTCTGAGATCAGATTTGAACTCAGGTCCTCCTGACTCCAAGGCCTGCTCTATTCACTGCACCATCTAGCTGCCCGGAAGATGGGGATTCATAAAAAGTGGAGGTGGGGAGGGAGCATATTTCAGTCAAACTATGTAAATGCACAGAAACAGGAGATGGCATGCTGAGAAGCACAGAGTAGTACAGTTTAATAATAATAGCTAGCCTTTGCACAACACTTGAGGTTTGGAGTTTGGTTCTGTTATTATCCCAATTTTACAGATAGGGAAATTAAGTCTAAAATGTCAAGTGATTTGCCCAGAGTCACAGACCTAGTAAGCTAGACCTGAAGCTAGTTTTAAACTCAGGTCTTCCTGCCTCCAAGTCCAGCACTCAATCCTTGGTTCTTAAAGAGAAACAACATATGAATCTGAAACTAGACAGTGAACCAAATAGTCACTGCCCACAAGGAGCCTACTTTCTAATGAGAGATGTAGCATGTGTATAGATAAATAAATGTAACGTAATATAAGGAGGGAGAGAACGTCTAGTTTGGGATTAGAATGTCTTGTTTCTTTTACACATGTCAAAAGGCGGCAGAGTGTGAGGCTGCCGTCAGACCTGCCCCAGTCAGACTGTACCTGTGCTAATATGAACAGTTCATTGTCTCTTTACCTAGTTCTCTTTAAATACCGTAACTCCCTCTGTGATCCTCAAGCATGGTCAAAATAGAAACCCCTGAAACTAGAAATACCCCTCACCAGAATCTCTAACTAGAGGGTGGCCCATATACTTAGCCTTTGAAAGAGTCAGAATAGTGCAAGAGTGAGTCTCTACCTTAATAGCCTCCCAGAACAATACATGTTTTGAAAAAGCACTTCTGGGGCGGCTAGGTGGCGCAGTGAATAGAGCACCGGCCCTGGAGTCAGGAGTACCTGAGTTCAAATCCGGCCTCAGACACTTAACACAAAAACTAGCTGTGTGACCTTGGGCAAGTCACTTAACCCCAACTGCCCTCCCCCCCCCCCAAAAAAAAGCAAAGAAAAAGCACTTCTGACAAATTTAGAGAAACCTGGGAAGATCCTGCGAATGGATGTAGAATGAACTAAGCAAAACCAGGAAAACAAGTCACATGATTTTCACAATACTATAAATGAAAAGCATTCTTGATAAACTTCAGCACTCTGATCAGTGCAGCAACCATTCATGACTTCAGAAGGCTGATGATAAGAGGTGATGGATGAAAGAAAGAGATACGTTAAGAGACTTCATAATGTATTGTTTGCTTTCGCTTGACTATGTCAGTTACAAGAAGGATATATATGGGGGGGGGGGGGTGAGGTGGCACAGTGAATAGAGCACAACCCTAGAGTCAGGAGGACCTGAGATCAAATCCGACCTCAGACACTTAACACTTACTAGTCATGTGACCTTGGGCAAGTCACCTAGCCCCAATTGCCCTGCCTTTCTCCCTCCAAAAAGAAAAAAAAAAGGGTATATATGGAGGCAGGGCAATTGGTGGATAGTGATAATGATATAAAGAAAAAGAGGAAAGAGAATCTCTCAACTCTGTCCTCCATCCCATCATCTGACAACCCAGTTGTCAGAGTGATTTTTCTAAATCATTCTTCTGACCATGTCACCTTCTCTCGCTGCTACCCTGACTCTTAGCTTGTTCAGTCAGCTCCAATGGCTCTCTGTCACTTGTAGGATCAAAGAGAAACTTCTGTGGCATTTAAAGTACTTTCTAGTATCTTTCTATCTTTCCACATGTCTTTTATTTTACTGTCCTCCAAGCACTCGTCTGATTCAGCTACATTGGCTGACTTGTAGTTCCTTGGATATAACCTTCTTTCTCCCACCTCCCTGTCCTTGTAGTGGCTGTCCTTTCTACCCCTCCACTCCACCTTTTAGCTTCTTCCTGGCTTTCTTTAAGACTCTGTTCATTCCTAGTCCCTCTAGCTATTAGTGCTTCCATTTCTAAGATTGTCTTCCATCTTTATGTATGGTTATATAAATATGTATATACACATACACTTTATATATGCATACACATATACACACACACATATATACTGCATATCCTTTTAGTTATATATATATTGTTCCCTTCCATTCTAATGTAAGCTGTGTGAGGGCACAGCTTACATTATTTTTGCCTTTGTGTCCCCAGAGTTGAATACAACACCTGGCATAAGTGCTTAACAAATACCTGGTGACTAACAATGAAACATTTTTAAAAATACCCCCAAGAGAACAGAAGGAAGTTCAGGAGACAATTGTTGCTTCATATTAAATTTAATGTGTACTTTAAAAAACTATGTAACAAAAATTTCATTTCATATGCTATCCTTTTTTCTGTTTTTCCTTATATATTGGAATATTCATATTTGCTGGTGTTTGTTAAGTTCATAATTAAAAAAAAAAAGAAAATCATCTAACTTGTTCCAATTTGCAAAGACCTATAGTGTTAGAAACTGTTCACTCACTTTGCTAATTTTTGACAAGGCTGAAATATCACTAAAATAGAAAGTTAATTCCTTAAAGAAAATCTGGCCTCTTTGGCTAGTGCTCATTTGGAAGCAAAACAGCTTTTTAAGCAAGATACATGCTAACAGAAAGAAAGTGTTCAGAAGGTCTTGTTTTGTAACAGATAGCAGCTTTTGACATTTTCTGGAGGTCTTTCTTGATAGCAAAGACATGCTTTGGAGCTACGTTTCTAATTCTAACTCACATTGATGAGTTGGGCCCCCAGAGTAAAACTAATTAACCCTCTTCTTGCTATTCTTGGAAATCTCTAAGGGGTTGGGAGTGTGATAACTAGGTGGTACAGTAGATAAAGTGCCAGAATTGGCATCAGGAAGACCTGAGTTCAAATCCAATCTCATACATTTCTTAGCTGTGTGATTCTGGGCAAGTCACTTAATCTGTCTCAGTTTCCTCATCTGTAAAATGGGAATCTTAACACCTTAATCGTAAGTTAGCATCTTAATTCCCAGGGTTGTTGTGAGAATCAAATGATATAATATGGTAAAGTACTAGCACTGCTAATGTGACCATCACCTGGTTCACAGCTGCTTTTAGGACAATGTTAGGAAGATAGAGAGACCTCTGGGCATCTGAAGTTCGTGATATCCTCCAGTCAAGGGGTGCAAATTTAACTCGAATGCTTTCTAAGTGCTTGCTAAGATCTCTCCAGTTATAAACTAGTTTTCCATAGCTCCCTGGTTTTACACAGGCCCCTCAGAGCATGACCAAATTTCCTCAGCCAACCTAAACATTCTTCTCTTGTAGCTGCATTCCAGTACATTAAGGACTTTGAGAACATACTTAGTTTAAAGCCCACAATTGATTGGTTGATTGAGATGTATTCTTATCTGGTTAATGTATTAAGGAGTAGCATTTTATCACCTAGTTTAGTTGGGGTGAGGCAGTTTGATTTACCTAATAAACCACCCTTCACTCCCACCCCATCCACTTCCTACTCCCTCCACTCCATACAATAGGACCATAGGAATTGGATCTGGAAGGTCTCTTAGAGATCAGTTTTCTCAACCCTCTTCATTTTATGGAGAAGGAAACAGCTGAAACTGATTTCAAAAAGGTCAGTAAGTGGTCAAGCTGGAATTCTAGCTCAGATTGTCAGACTCCACTTCTAGGGCCCCTTTTCACTGTTGCATTGTTACTCATAATGAAACAGAAGCTTCTCTGAGATCCCAAGATTTCTCTGTGATGACAAGGCTGATCATCTCAAAAGTAGTCAGAGTCCTGTTTAATCAGGTCCCTGTCACAAGCAGACTATTGTTGGTTGCCAAAATGTCCTTCTTAATTCAAACTATTTCACATATCTGGCTCAAGAGGCTATAACAAGGGAAGCTGGAGGCTATGAAGACAGTCTTAATTCCTGAGAAATTCTTCTTGTGCAATAGACTGCCCACGTCATCAAAAGTCCTTGAGACAGCCTTTCCAGGAAGTGCTGGATGTCGATGACAGTGCTCTCTGGAGGAAAACATCCGAGAGATTAGAAATCCCTTTGCAGAGTCAGCACAGTGCTGGAAGCTGAGGAAAATTGGGGCTATTTACCAGCTATATCAAGGAAACCCAAAATACATGTTCATATCATTCCATGGCTGAAAACTATTGCTGAATTTTGCCCCCAAGCAGAGTGTAGCAGAAAAATAACTGTTCACATTTATGTAATGCTTTACAGCACTAGTTCTCAAAGGGTGGTGTCCCTAAGATCCTTTTAGGGGATCTGTGAGGTCAAAATTATTTTCATAGTAATACTTAAATATTTTGATTTCTAGCATGGTAAATATTAGTAGATATAACCCATATAAGCGAAAGCTGTTTGGGAGGTCCTCGGTAATTGTTTAGAATGTAAAGGGGTCCTGAGACCAAAACATTTGAAGACTGCCACCTTACCAATGACAAAGTGCCTTCATTACAACAGCCCTATGAAGTAGGGACAGCTATTATCACCATTTTATAGATGAAGAAGCTGAGGTTGAAAGGTGAACTGATTTGTTGAGACCAGGTGTTCTGAATCCAAATCCAGTGCCAGTGCACTATCAGTTCCTCAAACTAGCACATTCAATCCTTTTTTGTGGGGGTGGGGGTGGGGGTCTTCATCTCCTTTGGCCACTTTGTGGCATTTGACTCTATGGCTGTCTCTCTTTTGAGGCCTTTCTTTCCTTGGCTTCTATAACACTTCACTGTCATGGTTCTCCTCCTACCACTATAATAATTTCTCTTCTTATCCATCTGCCTATTAGACCTCTTAAAGTCAACATGTCCAAAACAGAAGTCATTATCTTTCCCCCAAACCCCTCCTTCCTATCACTTCTGAGGACACCAGCACCTTCCCAGTCATTTGCAAACTGGGCCATCTGAATGTCATCCACATCTTCCCACCCCCATATCCCGTCACTTCTAAGGTTATTCTACTTTCACACACTTTTCCCTCCTATGACACAGCTACCACCCTACTTCAAACCCTTATCAACTCATACCTGGACTATTGAAATAGCTTGCTGGTTGTTCTTCTTACCTCAAGTCTTTCCTCACTCTAGTCTATCCTCCACTCAGCTATCAGACATATTCCTAAAGCTCAGCTGTGACCATCTCTCTCTCTCTCTCTCTCTCTCTCTCTCTCTCTCTCTCACTCTCAAACACACACACACACACACACACACACACACACACACCATTCAATAAACTCCAGTGGCTCCCCAATACCTTGAGGTTCAAATATTAGATCCTTCATCTGACTTTTAAAGCCCTTCATGATGTGGTCCCTTCTTAACTTTCTGGTCTTCTTACATTTGACTCCCCTCTACATACTTTATTCTCCAGTGACAGTGGTCTGCTTGCTCCTATTCATACTCAACACTTTATCTTCAGACTCTGGGCATCTTTACTGGTTATTCCCTCAGGCCTGGAATTCTCTGTCTTCTGGCTTACTTCAAGTCTTAGCTAAAATCCCTCCTTCCATAAGAAGATTTTTCCAACACAAACCTCCTCCCCACTCCCTGACACCCACCACACTTATTGCTAGAGTCTTCCCTCTGTGATTGTCCCCAATTTGTCTGCCATACATCTCATTTATAGTTTGCATGTTGTCTCCACTCTTAAATTGTGAGCTTTTTTTTTTAATCCCCAGTGCTTAGAAGAGTGCCTGATACATGGTAAGCATTTGAGTCCATCAAGAGTGAAAACAGCCTTCCCTGGAGTCCTGTATTATATGGAATTGTAAAGTCTGTATTTTATGGCATTGTCCGGATGGAGCTCTAATTAGTAAACTAGCATTTATTAAGTATCCACTCTATGCCAAATACTGTGTTAAGCCCTGGGGATATAAAGGCAAAAGACAGTCCTGCTCTCAGGGAGTTAACAATCTAATGGGAAAACAACATGTATACCACTATGTACAGACAATATACAGGATAAATTACAGTTAATCAACAGAGGGAAGGAAGGTACTAGCCTTAAGGGACTTAGAAAAAGCTTCTTGCAGAAGATTGGATTTTAGCTGAGACTTGAAGGAAGTCAGACTAGGAAGCAGAGATGGGGGGACGGGGAGAGGTCAGGGTTCCATTGCTCCTTTCCCAGCAGCTCCCTCCAGGCATCATAAATCCCTGACCCCTGTCAGTCTCTGCCTCCTGTAGCTTCCAACCAATGATAGTAAGTCTTAGTAGGTCTCATTCGCTGTCCTGTATAACTTTCTCTCATTGCAGATGGGATGAAAATTTTGAACAACGGAAACAACGTGGAGCTGCTTACCTCTTATTTTGCTTCTGTTTGTGCTACTAAAGAGAATGAGCTTTGACCTGGAAAGGATGGAACAGAAATGACTAAAGTCCCACAGCTCTGACACTAATCTCTATGAATCATGTTAAGTAAGGAAACAGTAAGAGAACTGTTAGATGCCCTTGATGCGTTCATGTAGATAGTCCAACATAAACTACATCTTTAGGTGCTAAAGAAGCTTTAGATGAGGTCCTCACCAGCTCCACCATTATCATCCCAATAGCAATCTGTCATATAGAGCTTTAAAGTTTGCAAAATGCTTTATATATGAGATGGAAGTGCTAATGTCAGTGTACTGAAAGATGGAAGAGGATGGGAATGGTGCTGTATGACTGGAAAAGAATATTTCTGCTTTTCATAAAGGGAAGGACTCCAGTCTTCAAAGTGTCATCCAGTGAATTTGATTTCTCTTCTTGGCAACATTCTCCAATTCTTAAACTGTTAGTTAATGAGCATCTAAGAAAGAAAACATCGATTGCAATGAGCTAGCACGGCTTCATCAAAATCAAGTCATGCCAGCTTAATCTCATTTCTTTTTTCTTTTCTTTCTTTCTTTTTTTTGACCAGGTCTCTAGACTAGTAGATCATAAGATACTATGGATATAATTTACCTTGATTCTAGCAAGGCATTTGAAGTCTCTCTTGATGTTTTTAGTGGAAAAGAAAGAGATGTGGGTCATATAATAGCATAATCAGTCAGATTTAGAACTGGCTAATTGGCTGGATCAAAAGATTCGTCATTAATGCTCTGAAAGAGGCCTCAATTGTGGTATTCCAGACATCTGTCTTTGACTGTCTGCTGTTTAAATTCTTTATCAATGTTTTAAATAAATGATACCAAATTTGCAAATGATACAAAACTAGGAGAGATAGCTTGAGGTTGGATGACAGAATCAAAATCCAAAAAGATCTTGAGAAGCTAAAACACAAGTTGTTGTTCAGTCATGTCTGATTCTTTTGACTCTATTTGGGTTTTCTTGGCAAAGATACTGGAGTGGTTTACCATTTCCTTCTCCAGCTCATCTTACAGAGGAGGCAATCAGGATTAAGTGATTTGTCCAGGGTCACACAACATTATGCTCCTGAGGCCAGATTTGAACTCAGGAAGATAAGTCTTCCTGATTCCAGACCCATTATTCTATTCACTGTGCCACTTAAATGCCCCAGATTTAGTCCAGAACACTGGACTAAATGTAATAGGTTGAACTTTAATAGGGATTTTGTGTGTGTATGTGTGTGTGTGTGTGTGTGTGTGTGTACTCAAGTACATACTTCCCTCTAAGTACTTGAGTATGCACACACATACACACACACACACACATGCACACGCACATCGCACTTGAATTCCCAACATCACCTTAACAAATATGAGACAAGCAAAATATCTGAAAGTTTTGGTGGCCCTATAAGCTCAATCTATTAAACTAAAAAAAAAACCTAATGAAATCTACAGCTGCATTAAAAGAGACATAGTAGTGCTCTGCCTTGGCCAGATTACCTATAGAGTACTGTGATCACTTCTCGGTGCCACATTTAAGGATAAACAGTGATGCAAAGCATCCACAGGAGGGTGACCAAGATTTGGAATAACTTCAAGCTCATGAATATGAGAATTGAAAGGAGGGTACTGGTTGGGGAGTGCTGATATATGCCTATAAGTCCTGTTACTGGTAGGAGCAGAGGCTAGTGGATTGCTTAAATTCAGGATTTTTGAGCTTCAGTAGGATCAAAGCTAACTGAGTCAGCACCAGTATGGTGAGCTTCCAAGAGCAGAGTGCCACTAAGCTGCCTAAGGAGAGACCTTTTCTAGGTTGCAAACAGAACAGGTCAAAGCTTCCATGCTGATCAACAATAGAACTAGGTCCTTGAATAGTTGCTGCCTTTGCAGCCAGCGACAGAGACAGAGAGAGACACAGAGAGAGTTGTTGATCACATGGAAGAGAAGTTGCTCTTGGCTTTAGTGGGTGGAACTAGAAGCAATAAATGGAATTTGTTGAGGGTCATTCTTGGGCTGGATGTAGGGGGAAAATTCCTCACAATTAGAACTCTCCAAAAGCAGAATCATCAGCACACAGAGAAATTGGTTTTCCCTTCACTGGAAGTCTTTAAGTGCATGTTGAATGACTGTTGGGGATATTGAAAAAAGAGATTTGTATTCAGAAATGGGCTAGACTAGTTGGCCCCTGAGATCTCTTCCAATTCTGAGATTCTATGATTCTTATAGATTAGTTTCTAGCACTAATGTAGCTCCATATGGAGTTCAGCTCTTAACTCTTCTGTTCTTCATGGTTTCATCTTCTTTTGCTCAGCTACTTGCATTGATTTTTTTTCCCCACTTAATAGGTTTATTTACAATGACATAGACTATGGTAAATAGTTTGCTTACTCTATTCTTGAAAACTGCTTTTGTAAGTGGTTGTTGTTCTTCAAGTCTGATTCCTGTATAGGTGAATCTTGTTTCTTAAGCAGCTGATGTCTTACTATGAGGAAAGGCGCAGCAAATCCAGATCCAAAGAGCACAGTCATCCTTGCCAACAATCACCATTTGTTTTCCACTGAAAAGGGGCAGGTTCTTCCCCGGGGCCCTCCTCATAATGGTTCCTAAGAACCAACGAGGTGGAGAACCTGCAAAAGCTTCATCCCAACGTGGCACTGCCGAGGGCTCCACAAAGACCACAGAAGAGGCCTCAACGGAAGAGGAAGAAATGGCTCTGGGTCCCCTTCTCCCTACTCTATTTGCACTGATTTTTTTACCTCCATTCTGCAACTCAGCTCCATTGCTTGCTTCCGCAGTTCTGTTGCTCTCTAGTAGATGGTGCTTGTAACCTTCTTTAGAAGACCAGCTCTCTAACAACTAATGTGTGGTGAGCTTACTCACTAAATGTGTCAATAACTTATAAACATACCTCCAGGTTAGAGGTTGGACTCTGTTCTTTTGAACAGCCCCTCTCTGCTAAGAGTCTTTCAGGGACTTAAAGGAATATATATATATATATATATATATATATATATATATATATATATATAT
>CM053594.1:170443683-170473121 GCA_028646575.1 Pseudocheirus occidentalis | reverse complement strand
GAATAGAGTACTGGTCCTGGAGTCAGGAGGACCTGAGTTCAAATACTTAACACAAAAACTAGCCGTGTAACCTTGGGCAAGTCACTTAACCCCAAATGACCTCCAAAAAGCAAAAAATAAATTAAAAAAAAACACAAACTCCTGACTTACAAAATTACTTTCCTTTTCAAAGCAAACCTGAAAAACCATAAGTTGTAAGAGTAACTAGTATCTTCCTCAGTTTAAACTAAAACATAATCTTGTTAAAACCCAACCAGTGAGCACATCTGCAGTGTGCCCTGCACTATTTTAGCCTTTGAGGATATGTACTTTAAAAAAAAGTCCATTCAAGGAACTTATGTTGTATTGAGGGGGAAATCATGGCATAAATAAGTATATATGGAATATGTACAAAATAAACATGTTAAATAGGGGATGGGATTAGCAGCTAGACAGATTAGGAAAGGCTTTGTATGGAAAGAACTATTTGAGGTGAATTTTGAAGAAGTGGAAATCTAAGATACAGGAGTGAAGTGAAAATGCATTCTAGACATTGAGGGACACATCCCCATTTCTTAGGTACAGAGGGTGGAATGTAGCCTGTAAGAAGCAACCAGAATGCCAGTTTGACTGGAATGTAGGGTGTGGAAAGGGAAGTAATGTATACTGAAATTGTCAGGTTGGGTTGGAACTATGTTAAAAAGAGCTTATTTGATCTTTAGGTAATAATGAGCCATTGGAGTTTCTTGAGTAGGGGGAGTGACATGGTTAGATATGCACCTTAGGAAAATCACTTGGAGATGGGAGAGGCTGACAGAGATGACAAATTATAAGGCTACTACAGTAGTTCAGGTGAGAAGCTGAGAAGTGATGAAAGCCTGAGCTTGAATTGTTATGTACAGAGAGATTGTGAAGATTGTGATGACTGCCTTAGTACTACTGTGCTTTTAATGTTGATAGTCTACAACTGGACATTATTAATTGTTGTATTTCATAGATTTCTGGAGAAGTGCAGATGGTTCAGATATTCTTTTTAGTTGTTAAATCAGAATGGGTAAACGCTATTGGATGTTAGGGATACCCATATTTGGGCCAGGCCTTTAACTTTTATTTTGCAAATTGATTACATCCTTACTTATCCACATAGTTTTGGAAGTGCAGTGCATGATAAACTTTGTTCACATTAGAAGATGTTGGGATGTTATCCTTTGTATTCATCAGTAATTATATTAGGGTAGCTACATGGCACAATGGATGGAATCCCAGGCCTGGAGTCAAGAAGACTTATCTTCCAGAGTTCAAATCTGGCTTCAGATATTTACTAGTTGGATGACCCTGGGCAAGTCAGTTAACTTAATTTCCTCATTTGTAAAATGAGCTAGAGAAGGAAATGACAACAACCCAAGTATCTTTGCCAAGAAAACTCCAAATGGGGTCACAAAGAATCTGAAACAACTGAACAACAAAAAACCAAGCTTCAGCCTTGTGATGATATCTTATTTTTACAGTTTTAAGGTTTACAGAGAGAGAGCTTTAGGTACAGGCTCCAGAAGTTTGAGATTCAGAGTAGTGTAATGGTAATGGAATTTGGAGATGCCCCTGTATTGGCTTGGTTTTTGGGTTGAGTGTTAAAACCCAGAGCTTGTGAATCCCACTTTTGGGATGGACTTGTTGAAGTGAAGAGAGAAGTCTGAACTGGGAGGAGCCGTGAATTGGGAGAGAGGCCTGAGCTGAGAGAAAGCCTGAAGGACTTTTCAGAGAGCAGTATCCAGTATTGTGGAGCCTGCGTTGCTGAGAGAAAGACTGCTGAAGGACCTTTGGAGCTTCCCAGGACTTTTGAGAACTACCACCTGGAGCTGCTGAGAACTGAGGAGGCATGGCTGTGATGTTGGTATTTTGTTTGTTTTGATATTGTTTTGCCAGATTCACCTGCTGGTGAAGGACAGTGCTGCTGTTGTGGAGGTCCTGGAAACTTGCTGTTGTTTCAGAAGCTCTGAATGGAGGATTTCCTTGTGGTATGTTTACAGAAATCCTGGAAGGGGGCCTTGCTGATGTTTTCAGGGGTTCTGGGACTGTTCTACAGGCAGAGAGTGACTTGATGAGGACGCTGGCTATGGCTTTGTTGAGCCTTGTCTCCCCAGGAAGTGAGATTGCTGAGGGCTTACCTTGAGTGAAGATCAAAGAAGGGCCTTCCCTTGGGTTTTCAGTGCTGTGATGATATCTTAACCTTGTTGTAATTTAAGGGTGGATAGCCTTTTGTGCTCTTCTGCCCCTTTTGAGAAAGTGCTTGGTGTTAATGGAAGGTATTGTAATTCAGTAGTGTCTTAGGGTGGGAAACCTGTGGCCTTTTTGTGCTCTGTGATTGACTAAATGAATGTACTTTGTTTATCATTGGAAATTAATCTCCATTTGAGTAGAGAGACTTTGATTGACTAAATGAATGCACTGCCCAGGAATGGGCTCCTTTGACTAATGTACTGGCTAGGGGTGGGGTACTTGGACCTTGGTACTTTGCAATTGAATTGAGAGCTTACTTTCTAAATGAATAAGTTACATTGTATTTTGACTTTCTCTGTTCTGTTAATGTTTTGCTGAATAAATGGGGTTTGCTATGCTGGTAATCCGAACCTTGGAAGTTGCCTTTGCTTAGAGTTACAAGTAGTGAAATGGCTTACGCTAGTTTCTGAGGCAGAATTTGAGCCTATAACTTCCTGACTCAATTTCAGTTGTCTGTCCACTGTACCAGGCTGCCTGTCACAAGCAAGTACTTTACATATGTTATTTCATTTAAGTGTCACAACAACCCTGAGTGGCATACTGTCCAGGTATTAGGAACCCCATTTTACAGATGAGGAAACAAACTTAACAGTTAAATGAACAAACTGTAGAATATTAGGTAACCATCCTCCTTTTATAGCTAGGAGAACTTCTGTCTTTCAAAAGGACTCCTGCATATCAGAATCTTACCCAGGTGTAGTTCTCTGTTTCACAGGTTTGTTGAGTGACAACTTTGGCTGGTACACATCACTCTGTTTTTACTCCTTCATGTTGATAGTCATAGGATTATTGAATAAAGTTATCTTTTTTGTCATTGCTATAGAGGAATCTTGTATGAAGTTTTTTGATGAGAGACTAATTTCCAAGTCAGATTCTTTTTTATATGAACAAAAAAGTTACTTCAGTGGATTTGTGGTAGAACTTACAACATATTTAGGCTTTCTTCTCCTGTGTGACTCATTTTCTTCCATAAATCCACCACAAAGAAATCTTCTTAATCTTTCTGAATTTGGGGGATTTATCACTGGAACACCTGGACCTTCAATATGTCTCATTTCTGTTATCTCCTGACTTAGTATACCATCTCTTCTAATCACATGTTTAATTCATGGTTTATCTTTTAAAATTTTATGACTGAGTCTATAATCTAAATAGAAGTGTCGCCCTTGGCTGCCATATTGCCCCACTTAACAAATAAGTCTGTTGACTAAACCAGTTTTATAGCTCTTTTAGTTTCCTTATTATTGATTTACATTAAATTTATACATAAAATTATTGTAATTGGTGCCATTATCCTTTTCTCCATTCCTTTTCCATTTGTCAGAATTAATCACTTGTTTAAGGAGGTCAAGTTTGATTTTTGCCATGTGCACCAACTGTTTTTCTCATTTTTCTTTTAGGTTGGTGTTATTTTGGGTCCTTGTTTAACTAAGTGTCAGTTTCAGCTGTACACAGGCAACTGATTTGAGAATGGGTAGACATCATTAATGTGTTGTTTCCTCTCTGTTAAAATGGGGGACGTCATTCAGTGCTCACCATACCCAGTACATGACAGACTTTGTTCACATTAGAAGACATTGCCTTCTGCTTTTTTTCTCAAAGGTATTCGTGCTATATATAAGCAGAAGCTGTATAGCTTACAAATATTTGGTCTTTCTCATGTCTTATTCCAAAACCCTATTTTCAACAGATTCTTTACTATCTTTATATAGTCCTACCTTTTTTCCACTAAAGTCAGTAAGTATCAGTGTACTTGTTCATTTAATTTTCAGGTTTTAACAGGTTCTTTACAGAATTTCTCTTTCTTTTCACAATGTGCTACAGATGTTAACATAGTTAAAGTAATTTTCATAGTACTGTCTGGAGATATTTGACATTGGCAATACTAGATGACCAAATATTCCATGAAATACTGTTTCATTTTGCCTTTGGGTGCACAATAAAACCAACTCCACTGGTTCTTTTTGTTGCCTCTCTTTGAGGAAAACCTGTAAGACGGTTCTTTCAGATAGCTGCAACTTCCAAGACTGATAACACTTCAGATCCTCCAGTAATATTGCTATTTATTGGTGATTGAATTAAGGCTTTCATAACAGCCTAAGACTTGTATGCTTATTAGGAGCTATCTGTAGAAGCAGAAGAAGGTCACACATGGCTAAAGGATATTTTGCATTTCTTTTTTTGTTTCATGTGTGACCATGACCAAAAAATTTATTACTAAATAGCCAGCCTGCTAGTGATGATCCTTTCCACACTTAGCTAGCCTCCTTGGAAAGCAAACTTAAATCTGTTGCTAAGGCTATATTCAAAGCCTTTCCAGTATAGTAGAAATTGTCAGAACTAGCATTCTTGTATCATGTCCTTCAAGAATTTTCCATTTCTACACGATAAGATGAGACAAAAAAACTTCGTTATTAATGAATAATTTGTGGTATTTTTAGACATACACTAAGCTGAAATTTCTTTAAGGAAAGAATGGGTTGTTAAGCAAATAATAAATGAAATTTTAAGAGAACAATTTCAAACTACAAAAACTTTTTCTTTAATCTAGATCTGTAATCTTGTGGTTGTGGGAAATATTTGCCATGGAAACCTTCCCTCTTACTGATAGATGTCAACTGATCATATCTCATAGTTTCTTGGGCCACTGAGATATGTGGTTACTTGCTTAGAATCACAGAGTTTTTGTCAGAGGTAGGACTTGATTTCAGGTGTTCTTGATTCAAAAGACATATACCATAGTTTTTTTCAGTCATTTCCCATTTGCTGAGCAAGCCCTTAGTTTCCGTTTCTTTGTCACCATAAAAAAGGTTATTTTAAACATTTATACACATGGGACATTTTCTTTCTTTGTACTCTCAGGGATATTGCAGGGTCAGAGAGTAGGTATCAGGTACCCTTTAGTGACTTTGGGGTCACATTTCCCACTTGTTTTCCAGATTAGTTAGACCAGTTCATAAGTTGCCAACTGTCTAGGTTCCATTTTGAAGTATTACAATGACCTTCTGGCTGCAGGGTATATTTGTATATGCATATCTTTAAGCCATTCCTAGAAACACTGATTTTCTGTTTCTCTGTGTGCCTATACCTGTTCTCATATTCTTTTGTTCTTGCTTATCGCCATGGTAATGGTGATACTGAATAGTTGGCAGCAATGGCATGCTGCTCCCTATTGACAGCTCTAGGGATCCAGGAATATTAAGGGAGTTTTTCCCAAATAGGCCAGTTTTTAGGCCTTTGAGTTCTAGGCAGAAACACACCTAGATTAAGAAGCTGGCAGATGACCTATCACCAGGCTGTTCTCTATAGCATGATCAGAAACAAGGTCATGTCAGATATTCCTTTTTTTTTTTTTTTTTTTAAGGGGAGGAGGAAAGGCAATTGGATTTGCCCATGGTCACACAGCTAGTAAGTGTGTCCAGTGTCTGAGGCCGAATTTGAACTCAGGTTCTCCTGACTCCATGGCCTGTGCTCTGTTCACTGTGCTACATAGCTGTCCCCAAATATTCCATTTTTGTCAATGCTGGAAAGAGGGAGATTGCTTTAGTACTTCAGTAACAAAATTCTCTCGAATAAGAACATGGGGGGGTGCTTTAAATTCTTCTCTAAGCACTATCATGAAGTTCTAGTATAATTTTTTTGGATAAATGGCTTTAGAAAAGAGGAAGTGGGCGGAGCCAAGATGGCAGCTCAGAAACAGGAATTCTGTGCAGCTCTGACTTCCACCTCCTCCAGTACATGTAAAAAATTACTCTAAACAAACTTTAGAGCTACAGTACCCACAAAGTGACTGAGAGAAACAAATCTCCCACTGAAGGAAGGCTTCCAGGAAAGGTCCATCACAGGGCTGGAGGTTTTAGCCCCAGCCAGCCCTGACCAGCAGCAGCTGGAGCAGATTTCATGAGAGTAAATCACCAGCATCTTTAGTGGTTTCCAGGCTTCTCAATACACAAATGTCAAAGACAAAGTTAAAAATCAGTGTGGAACTTTGTTCAAACAGGGGAAGCACTTTCCAGCTGCTACCCCCCTGGAGCAAGAAGTAGAGGAGGCACAATGGCTACCGCTGCTGCCATGTGGGTGCTTCCAGAGCTCCTGGTCTGCAGATTGTAGGGGGACCAAGCCACCATTCAGTGGTTACTCTTGCTTTGACCTGCTTGGATCCCAGTAGCAGTCTTTGGTGGTGGTCCTGGGGTGTGTGACTAGTGAGCCAGTGGGGGGGGGGGTGCTGTAGAGAGGGCATCCATTTAATAGTTCCAGCAGCTACAAAAACCTCAGCAATTTGGGACATAGCTCTATCCATTTTGGAAACAAGAGTTCTACCATGGCAGAGAGCTCAAAAGTCAAGTAATTGGCTGCCAATATGAGCAAGCACAGGAAGAACAGACAATAGAATCCTTTTGGGGGGTCAAAAAGGACCAACGCATGGAGGAGGAGGAAGACAGCAAAGGCAGAACTTCTGCATCAAAAGCCTCCAAGAAAAATATGAACTGGTTATAGGCCATGGAGGAGCTCAAGATGTATTTTGAAAATCAGGTAAAAGAAGTGGAGGAAAAATTGGGAAAAGAAATGAGAATAATGCAAGAAAATCATGAAAAGCAAGTCAGCCTGCTAAAGGAGACTCAAAAAATTACTGAAGAAAATAACCCTTTAAAAAATAGACTAACTCAAATGGCAAAAGAGGCCCAAAAACCAATGAGGAGAAGAATGCTTTAAAAAGCTGAATTTGCCATATGGAAAAGGAATTTCAAAAACTCACTAAAGAGAATAACTCCTTTAAAATTAGATTGGAGCCGTTGGAAGCAAATGACTTTATGAGAAGTCAAGATATTATAAAACAGATCCAAACATGAAAAAATAGAAGGCAGTGTGAAATATCTCGTTGGAAAAACCACTGACCTGGAAAATAGACCCGAGAGATGATTTTAAAATTATTGGTCTACCTGAAAGCCATGATCAGAAAAAGTCCAGACACCATCTTTTAAGAAATTCTCAAGGAAAATTGCCCTAATATTCTAGAACCAAAGGGCAAAATAGAAATTGAAAGAATTCACCCATTACCTCTTGAAAAAAGATCCCAAAAAAGAAAATTCCTAGGAATATTATAGACAAATTCCAGAGTTCCCAAGTCAAGAAGAAAATACTGCAAGCAATCAGGAAGAAACAATTTGAGTACTGTGGAAACACAATCAAGATAACATAAGACCTATCAGTCTCTACATTAAGGGATTGAAGGGCTTGGGATATCATATTCTGGAGGTCAAAAGAGCTAGGACTGAAACCCAGAATCACCTACCCAGCAAAACTGAGTATAATGCTACAGGGGAAAATATGGTCATTCAATGAAATAGAGGACTTTCAAGCATTCTTAATGAAAAAACCAGAGCTGAGCAGAATATTTGACTTTCAAATGCAAGAAGCAAGAGAAGCATGAGATGGTAAACAGGAACAAGAAACCATAAGGAACTTATTTAAAGTTGAACTGTTTACCTCCCTACATGGAAAAACCATAATTGTAACTCAAGACTTTTCTCAGTATGAGGATAGCTGAAGGGAATATATATATAGGTATGTATAGGAGGATGTGTGTATATATAAATATGTATGTGATTGTGGGCATTGGTATATTCATGTATACATAGAGGGCACAGGATGAATTGAATATAAAGGTATGATATCTAAAACATAAAATTAAGAGGCGAGAGAGGAATTTATTGGAAGAAGAAAGGGAGTGATAGATTAGGGTAAATCATCTCATATAAAAAAGGCCAGAGAAAACTGTTACAATGGAGGGGAAGAGCAGGAAGGTGAAAGGGAATGTGACAACCTGATTCTCATTGAATATGGCCTAGGGAGGGAATAACATACATACTCAATTGGGTATCTTACCCTACAGGAAAATAGGGGGGTAGAGGATAAGATGGGGAGGATAGAAGGGAGGGAAGATTGGGGGAAAGTGTAGTTAGAAGCAAATATTTTTGAAAAAGGACAGGGTCAAAGGAGAAAATAGAATAAATGGAGGAGGGGCAGGTAAGATGGAGGGAAATATAGTTTGTCTTCTATAATATAACTACAGTGGAAATGATTTGGGTAACTACACATGTACAGTCTATATTGAATTTGCTTATCTTTCCAGTTGGGGTGGGTAAGGAGGGAAGAAGGGGAAAAAATCTGGAACTCACAGTTTTAAAAAAATGTTGAAAAATTGGTTCTTGTACATGTAACTAGGAAATAAGATATATATAGGTACTGGGGTATAGAAATCCATCTTGCGTTACTAGAAAGTTAGCGGGATAAAGGGGGAGGTTATAATAAGAGAACGGATTGGAGGAAGGGGTGTTCAGTAGGCTTGCTATTTTGGGGTGGGGGTATGAGAAAGATGGGGAGAGAAAAAATTATAAGTCAAAATCTTGTGGAAATGCATGTTGAAAACTAAAAATAAATAAATTTAAAAGCTGAAAATAAAATAATAATAAAAAAGAGAAGAGGAAGTGCTCCTAACCCTTGGTTATTGTAATTGATGAGGTATTTTAAATTAATAAAGTGGCTAATATTGTATTTTTTTTTTTTTAAGTTTCCATGTCACACTTTTCTTCCTTTTTAGAAATGGTGGGAAGAACTTTGTGATGAAGACAAGGTATTTTATTAACTATCATGTACTTTTCTCCCAATTTAGAAGCGGTGGAAAGAACTTTCCAATGAAGATGAAGCACCTAACTATGAGCATTCACCACCTCATCCAACTACAGTAATTTCTGGAAAATACAATGGGAATAGAGTGGGGTTTGAAGAAGATGAAAAAGGTGACAAAATAAACCTTACAGAGCTCTCCACCAAGATGCAAGATACAGTAGAAGAAAGCACTGAAAGGTAAGTTTCATGGAGTTAATATGCTAGAAAAAAAGCAAGTTTTATTTAGCATGTTTAGACATATTTATTGGACAGTGACTTTTTTGAATAATCTTGCTTTGTAGGATCATAGGAGTCAGAGC
Organism: Pseudocheirus occidentalis; assembly: GCA_028646575.1. Lineage (NCBI taxonomy): Eukaryota > Metazoa > Chordata > Mammalia > Diprotodontia > Pseudocheiridae > Pseudocheirus > Pseudocheirus occidentalis. The sequence continues at coordinate 170,463,876 of CM053594.1, read as the reverse complement.
TTAAAGTCATCTCCAGATTATTCTGCTCACTTCCAGACTGATTTATTGAGCATCTCCTGTATGCCTAGTATTATAGAGGATGTAAAAGAATTATAAGACATATCTTTATGTCTTTATCTTCTTTATACCATGTGGATAATTTTATTTGCACATTTTAGAGGGTTTTTTGAACAGTCTTTTATAAGCCTTAAAGTTCTATGTGTATATACACATGTGAGGAAGTGTTACTCCTCATTCTTTTTAGCATCTTAATTCTTCAGTTTCTTCTGTAACTTGTTCATTTCCACAAGCTTTTATTTGTGCTTGTAATTTTCCTTTACTAGTGTTAAATTTTGCTTCAGTTATTCATATATATCATTTGTCCATTTGAAAATATCTTGCATTGTCATATTTTTTTTCACCTACACTATTTCTGGTACATACACATTTTTATTTTTATTATTGTCATTAATCATATTCTCATGTTTTTCAGTAAGGTTCAACTAGAAGTAGCCCTGGTCCCGGTCATCATGGTTGTATTAGTGCTCTGCTCTGTTTCTTTTTCTCTTCTGGCTAGTTTATCATCCTGCTTTTCTGTGGATTTATTTTTAGCTGTCCAGTCTGTCAGGACCATCCTTAATCTCGAGAGCCATAAGTGTCGTAGTTTTTCTTTTTATGCACAGTTTTGTCCTTAGCAGGCACTTATTTTTGAAGTGAATTGAGTTCAGTGGAACTGCATTATTATGGTTTTTCTCCAACTTCTTGGGCTTTTTCTTCCCATCCCAGATTTCCAAACGCCTCCTAAACATCTCCATTTGAATATCCTTTTAGCATCCTAAATTTGCCATATCTATACTGATCTTCTTTGTCCTCCTTCCCCCTATAAACTTAACTATTTCTCCATTTTTTCCTGCCATTCTTAGATTCACCCAGCCTTAAAACCAACGTCCATGACTCTTGTTTTGCTTCCTCCTGTATCATATCCAGTTAAGCACAAGTCCCGTTATTTCTCTGCAATGTTTCTTGCCTATATCCTATCCTTTTCATTTGCACTGCTACCATCCTAGATCTTACCACCTAATTCCTGAATCCATAGTCTCTCAACTTGTTTCATGTATTCATTCTTCTCAAATCCATTCTATTTAGATGCTGATTTCTGCTTCCTATAATAGTACTTAGTATTTGTAACCAGGTGGAATGAGATAAGGTTTGAAAGATGCAGCCTTTAAAAGACTATAAATGTTAGTTATTATCATTATGTCAAAATACCTTGATTGATTACCCATTACCCACAGGGTAAAAGGCCAGTTAATGAGAAGAGGCAGCATGATTACTGAAAGGAGGACCGAATTTAGGAGCAGAAAATTTGTGTTCAAGTGCCAGGTTCTGGTACTTATTAAATATGTATCCACGGACAAGTCACTTCACTTCTGAGCCTGTTTTCTCATTTGCAAAGTGGGATATTAATATTTATATTACCTATCTCACAGGACCATTTCAAGGAAAATGCTTTATAAACCTTAAGATGCTATATAAATGTGAATTATGCCCCCCCCACTATACCCAAGTGCATTTCATATGTTAGATGATTATTAAGTATTGTGTTGGAACCTCTTGCCAAGATGGTTGCTTGAAGAAGACAAAGTAACCATTGTCCATCCCCTCCATCCTTGAGCAAAATTCTCAAGTTTGCATGAGACAGAATAATGATCAAGAAACCCAAAATTGTATTAAGTGACATCTTCCACCCTAGGACTGCAAAAAGTCAGAGGACCAGGCAAAAGGAAAGGGAAGTAGATCTCAGGCAAAACCTGTGTTAATAAATGGGACATGAGTAGCCTGAAAGACTCTGTATCCAGAAGCAGCAAGAATGTAGAGGTCCTCTGAAAAACTCCTTGGTTGGGAATCTTGAATGCCTCAGGTAACTGCAGTAGACATTGACAAGTGCAGTGCTCTAATGCTCGGATCCTGAGGTTTCTGAGGTCCCTAACGCTCTTTCCTGAGGTGTCATAGAGGGCCCCAAAAGCCGGCCTAAGCCCTAGGAGGTAGCAGTGAGCACAAAAACCTAGGGAAGCGAGAATGAGACAAACAGAAACACCTCACACAGAAATGCAGCTGGGTTGGAGCTGAGCCATTGGCCCAACAAGTAAATCCAAGAAAAGACCAACTGCTGTAAAAATAATAATAATAATAATTGCAAATCATTAGTCAACTGTAGGCTGAGATGCCAAGAAAAAAAGGAGTTTTCCACTATGTAAATAACTAGAAATAATGAAACATAAGATGAGAAGTGGAGGGACGGGTGTGGGGGGGGAGAGTTCTCAGGGAAAGAATTTGAAGGAGAATAAATAGCTTGGAAGAAAAAATGGTGAATCTTACCCAAGAAATGGTATCTCTGAAAACTAGAATGGACTCAAGAGAAATCAGTGCCTCCATGAAATCAACAAGAAATATTAGAACAAAATCAGGATTGACAAAATATTTTTTCAAATGTAAACTGTCTAGTTACAAACACTTGACCTAGAATCATTAAACTCCCTGGAAATCAGAATTTTTTTTAAAGCTTAGACACTGTATTTCAAAAAATCATAAATAAAAAATGTCCAGATCTGTTAAAACTAAAGGACCAAGTAAAGACAGGAAAGAATCCACCAATCAGCTCATGAAAAGAATCCTAAGAGGAGAAATCCCAGAGTCAAAATACAGATCTCCCACATCAGACTGGAAAAAAAACAAACAGCTAAATACATACAGAAAAAAGGCATTCAGGTTCTAAGGAACTGTAGTTAGGGTCACATAAGACTTTGGTAGGTTCCATTACAAACTTAAGCATTTGGGAAAAGAGTTATTCCAAAAAGCAAGACAACCAACAATAACAGCCTGCTGAGTTGAATATAATTGTATGGGAGGAAATGGATTTGAATTGAAATAGAAGACTTTGAAGCATGCCCAAAGAAAACCAAAATTCAGTAGTAACTTTGAAATACAAACACAAGATTCCAGAGAAACTTACGAAGGTAAATGTATTTGAGCAATTGGAAGGAGCTGTAGCATGATGTATGGTGATGCAAACATTTGAATGGAGAAGAAACACTGCTTTCAGAATGTTTTGAGAGGGAGTTAAATAAGAAAAACAGGTCTTGAGAGTGGATTGATTGCATTCTGAGGGATTTAAGAGGAGAAAGAGAAGGGAGAGTGAAAGGGGGAATACACCAGATTCTAAATAAGGAAAAAGGGAGTGAATAAAACTTTCTACTTCCTTGTAATTTGAGGGTTTGAGGAGAGTATACATACATAGAGGAAGGTATGAGAGGAGTAGCCCTCAGATGAACTTCATTTTTTTCTGAGAAAGAAGAAGAAGGTTGGGCGGCTAGGTGGCGCAGTGAATAGAGCACCGGCCCTGGAGTCAGGAGGACCTGAGTTCAAATCCGGCCTCAGACACTTAACACAAAAAAACTAGCCGTGTGACCTTGGGCAAGTCACTTAACCCCAACTGCCCTCCAAAAAGCAAAAAAAAAAAAAGAAGAAGAAGGTTAGACACTCACACCTTGGTGTGGAAATACATCACACTTAACAAGGAATCAGACAGGAGTGAGTGGGGAATTAAGAGGAAGGATAATAAATACCAGGGAGAAAATAAGCACAAATAGCTTTATATAGAGATATTCAGAACTGAGCACAATTTTAAATGTACAAAAATCCATATAATCCAGTGAGGTTTCTCCATGTATTTAATAATAATAATAATAAAAGTAATAACTGTGCACAGGTGTATAGTTATGAGTTTACAAAATGCTTGCTTCACAACATCCCTGTCACCCAGGCAGTATTATCACCTTTTTTTTGCAGTTGAGGAAACAGTCTCAGGAGAGGTAAGTGACTTTTTCATGGTCATACAGCAAGCAAGCATATAAGGTAGCATTCAGAGCCACATCTCCCAAACTCCCAAAACTCAGCTTTTTTTTCAATCTGCCAGAGTCTCATCACATATGTGTAAGTTTATATACAATATCTTGTCACATGAGTTAGATATCTACAGTGTTACCATGCTGAAATATTGTTATATTCAGTATGTACATGTTAGACTTTGTATTCCTCTTTAGAGAAAAGCTGAGAAAGTTCTAGTTTAGAAATTTGGTTATGCAATCAGATTAAGATTTCCAAACTATTTGCTTTACAACTGTTCTTTGGCGTAAATTAAGTATTATTATCTCTATGAGAAAATAAGCTTAGAGAAATTAAGTTGAAATTCATTGATTTTTGTATGTATCAGAGCCAGTGTTTGAATCCAGACTTCTTAACTCCCATTTCAATAGTCTTTCCATTAACTCTTCTCCGTTGTAAATTAAACGACCAAGACTTACCTGTGGTTGGTATCTCAGACTAGGAATCATCGTTGTCTACCCAGAATCTTTAAGCTATTTTACTCAGATTTGTAATGATTTTGAGGAAAGAAAAAACTTTTCTTGCATCTTCTCTCACAGAATGTCTTAGAATTTAATGGTTTTCATTAAAACAAAGTTAGGACAGAATAGAGAAATGTCAATTAGTTGTAAACTTCAGAAAGCCAAAGCTTCCAGAAAATCCTAAAATCCTAAAAAGGTAAAACAGCACTTTAGGTTCTTTTCAAGATTAAAAAAAAAAAAAAAAGAACCAAACAAAAAACAAAGCAAAACATACACACTCTACAAAAGTCTCCTGCTTAGTAAAGCTTTGCCTTCAGTTTTGAGATCACAGTGAGATATAAAACTTAGAGAAATTTATTGCATTATTCACATTAAGTATAAAGGTAATTTGGAGCCTCGGGGGGGTTTGGTTTTTGTTCTGTTCAAGTGCTTTGTATCTCTGGAATTAGTGTATTGCAGAATGTATTTTTCTTTGCTCTGTTTCTTTTGTCTTGAGGAGACAGTGAAATTCAGCTAATTAAGTTTGCTTACTTATTTGGTATTGTGTTTTGTTTGTTTGTTTGTTTTTATAGTGCTGTTCGGAAACGATACCGAGAGGACAGAAAAGCTAATACAGCTCAAAAGGTGCAGCAGATGAAACAGAGGCTAAGTGAAACTGAACGAAAAAGAAAAAGGTGGTTATATTGGAAACCTATTCTCACTAAGATAGGGTTTGGTTCACTCATTTTGGTTGGCGCTTTTGCTTGCTGGACATTGTATTCTCAGCAGCATTCCTTAGAAGTAAAGCCTTAATTTGCACAGCGAGCTTCTGCACTCGTAGTTGATTGAGTTGCTGCTGCAGTTAATCGCTAGGGCTTTGTCTCTTAGCAGCAAGCTCCCTACTCGAACCTGAAAATGGCGTAGTAGAATAGACACCAACCAGATAAGTGATGGAAATCAGTCACAAGTCAACATCTCAGGACTTTGACCTGCAGGTACTTCTGAAAACCAAACTGTAAACTGCTATATAAAATAAAGATGTTAATGTTTGTTTTCAAGAAAAGTTTATAAATTTTTTTTTTTTTGCAAATGTGTTGATACAGTTAAAAAGTTACGTTTCACCAAATGAAGCTGAAAAAACCCTTGGTCAGAGGGATATATATCTATGTAGGTTGTCTAGGTTTTAATTCACATGCCTGATACAAGCAATAAACATTGTGGTTTTATCTACATTAAAACAAATGATCCATAAAGATGTGCATAATGTGTAATGTATTCTCAACATGGGCATCAACATTTTATATTCTTAGGATAAATATATTTTATAACTGCCTATTTAATCCTTTTGTAGTTAACTGTACTTTTGAAGAAAAAAAAAGCCCAGTTTGAAAAGATCTGTTACCCAAAAATAATTTTATTTTGGAACTGAATGTTCTGATTTGTGCATTGAATTAAATGTACCATATAAATTTTCATTATTACTAGAGATTTGGTATTAGTGACTAAAAGTCTGACAATGCAATTCTTACTGTATATTTTGCATTCCATTGTGTTTTGCTATTTCCCACACTGAAGAATAAACCAAAAGCAATTCCCCCCAAAAAAAATTTAAAGAAAAATGCTGCTTACAGGGACACTGTCAGGTAACTCTTAATCCAAAATGTAAGCCTCTATAAAATTTATTTTTCTATAGTTCATTATAAAAATATTTTCATAGGAATTTCAGTGATAATACACTAAAACTATAATTGAAGGTAATACATGAGATTGAAGAAGTAAAATATTAGCCACAACTTACTACCAGTCTGTAGTCTGTTTCCTAAACTGAATGAAATGTGAATATTTGGCTTAAAGTTCCCTAAAATATTTGGTTAAAAGATTAATTATGCAGCCTGACCGTGTCCCTTTTAATTCTTGAGATTATTGGGAGGAGGGAAAAACTCTTTGACTTTTAAAAGCACATTGTTTTAATAGAAACTATGTTCAGAGTTTAGAATGCTCTTCAGAGTGCTAGCTTTATTAAAGTTCCAACATTCCATTCAACTTTTAGCTTGTCTGTATTTTGTTGACTTTTCATTTACATCGCAAATATTTGGAATTTTCTGAGACATAGATAGTATAGAAAAGCATCTTAAAATATTTTGGTTGGAATTGTGGAAAGTGTTAATTTACATTGAAAGTACTTAATATAGATTGTAGGTGATATGGCTACTTATTAAATAAGTATTTTTTAACTTGTGCCTGTGTCCTAATTCAGTATTTTTTTCTTTAAATTTTTTAGTCAAGAGGAAGTAGCCAGGAGGCATTTCATATGCATTTTTACATTACATCTCTTCTGGTGCCAAGACCATACATTTTGGGGCATTATCCAAAACTAAGTTTATTCCCAGCAGTATCCTTGCTTTCCAGTTTGGTTTGTTTTTCTCCTTTTGATTTCATTGTTGCAGAGTATATGTGGATCTCAGGTTACATGTTATATTAGATTTAGTTAATCAGCCAGCTGGAGTTGGATCTATTGAAGGAAAATTTTTATGATACTTCCATGATGGTAGGGGGAAAAGCACTGCATTTGTAGTCAAAGCTCTGGATCTTGGGCAAGTCATATCCCTCTAAGCATCTCAGTTTCTTCATCTATAAAATGAAGAGTTCAAACTTGATGGTCTCAAAGCTCTCTTGCAACTCTCAGTCTATATGAACCTGTATATACATGTAGGTAGTCATTGCTAAAAAGGTCATATTCCTTGGTGGTTCATAACCCACTCATGTCTTCACTATTTACATTGCTCTCCATTTTGGAACAATTCACAGTTCTAGGGCATTATATACCTCTGTTTCAACTCTGCTTTTTCTTCTTTTTGTTTACTTTGTTTTACATGTCCTTTGTGAGAACTAGTACAGTAGAAACTCACTATAGTAGGCTCTTACAAGGAGTGAAGTCCTGAGGGAAGTTCACTTTTTCTTTTGGAAGTCCTGGAAAATGGTATTGAGTAAGCAATAGCCCAGAATTTTAAACATTATTGAAAGAACTTACATGAACAACATTTACCAATTTGGTAGGGCTGCTAAGTGGTGCAGTAGATAGAGTGCTGGGCACTTAACTCTGTCTCAGTTTCCTCATCTGTAAAATGAGCTGGAGAAGGAAATGGCAGACACTCCAGGATCTTTGCCAAGAAAACTCCAAATAGGGTCACAAAGTGTCAGCCATAACTGGAAATGACTGAACAAAGTACGGATTCATAAAATTATGTGGTAATGTTTTGATATTCTTGAAAACTTATCCATCATCAATACAGAAGCATTTATTAGATGAAGAATTGTATAGATATAACATGCATATTGTAGTTGTAAAAATATTAGATTTAGAATTCAGGGGCGTAGGTTTGAATTGTAGCTCAGATATTTTCTACCTCTTTGACCTTCAGACCTTTAGTTTTCCTCCCTGGGAAAATGAGGTTATTGGATTTCATGAGATCCAGAGTTCCTTGTAGTTCTAAATCTAGGAACCATTATCATCTGGAAATTTATATTCTAAGCTAGGAGTTTACAATTCAAGATAGACATTTCATTTTTTAAAATTAATATACCTGGGACTCATTATTAATTTCATTGGATATTACACAGAGGTATCGTAAGTTAACTCTATAGTTTAATTTTGATTAACTAGAATTCATTCCTTAGGTTCAAGAAGTAAGGAGAATAAACAATGGTTTGATTTGTTTCTCAGAACAGCTGTTTACTCTGTTTTCTAGTTTGTATCTGGGTGCTTTTCTATCAACTCTTGGTCATAGTGTTTGGCCTAATGCAAGAAGTGGTCAAATGGATCCATGATTTCATCAATGTGGCTACTTCCTTCTTTGGTGCAGATCTCTCCCCAGTCATGCCTTATGTTGGGCAGTTATTGTCAATGCATTTCTACAAATCTGTCATAAAGGATCAATCCAATATAATTAAAACTTTCCTCGTGCTTTCTTAATGTTTTTATGAATTCAGGTGCAATGCTCAGGTTGTGTGTTATCCCTATATTCTTACTATATAATCAGCCCACCTCCTTTTCTGGTCCCTTCTATACCACCTCTCTAATGCAAGTCAGTAGTTTTCTTTTGCCTAAGAAAACAAATGAAGTGATAATAAATTTTATCAAAGGCCACTTTATGCCAAATGACTATTAATTCTTTTCTACATTTCTTTGTGGAATTTGCAATTGGTATAGAATACAATTCTCTACTTAGGTTAATAGCCATGTTCCAGTTCTAGTGAGTTATTAAGAGTGTAAAGAAAGTGATTTGTCAAAGTATTCTGATAACACAAATTTTTTTTTTTTTTTTTTTTTTTTGGGAGGGCAGTTGGGGTTAAGTGACTTGCCTGAGGTCGACACGGCTAGGTTTTTTTGTGTGTGTATGTTAAGTGTCTGAGGCCGGATTTGAACTCAGGTACTCCTGACTCCAGGGCCGGTGCTCTGTCCACTGCGCCACCTAGCCGCCCTTGATAACACAAATTAATTACTATTCATTACATGTTCAGAAGATTTGGGGAATAATCCAAATGCTTTGCCTCTTGCTTTTCTTTGTGTGCCCTAGTTCATCCCATGCTCTTTTAGCATCTCTACCAAAGGATAGTCAGGAGAAAGGAAAGAAAGTGACAATGATTAGTGAAATCCAGTCAATAAGTTTTTATTCAGTGTTTAACATGCTATGTGCCAGGCCCTATGCTAATCAAGTTATCCATTTAATAACAGCTCTGATAAAAGTTCTGTCATGCAGAGGTTATAACTTGCTTTACATACTACATGGGGTCTTTTTGGCCATTTCTCTTATGTATCTGTGCTATTCTTGTCCTTTTTTGTCCTGAATAACATTCATATAAATCTGCATAAACTTTTTGTTTTAACTAGGTTATAAAAGTAGTTTGTACTACTAATAGAGTAACTTCACTTTTTGCAATAATTACTTAATTGCTTTCAGCATCAATTGACCAGGTCAGATGAGGCCTAGCAGTTAGAAATATCCTCTGACTCTTCTGCAGGTAGAGAAGTTCCTGCTGTTAAATGACATTCAAGAATTAGAATCAAAACCATTCTTAGAAAACTGAGAGAAGCATTTTTATCTGTATAAATGCATGCTTTATAATTATCACAGATCTAAACCCAAAGTTTTGTTGGGATTTAAAATGATCTTATTTACTGTCTGCTATATATTTTAAATTCACATTGGTGAATGCATTTCCAAAATACTCATCACTTTATAGGAGACTATAAAGGGACACATGAACAGCTGTGCTATGCTATGTTATTGTACACAGAACATCTGAAATTGATATTTTTCCTTGAAATTTATTTTTTGCCTTAAGAGAAATTTATGAAAATCTTTTCTTTTTTAAGCCATATAAATCAAGTATCATGCTATTCTAGGACTAATACCTCAGATAGGAGTTGGAGTTCTCTAAACCCTAAACCCAAGTTCACCCCTTCTACACTTCTATAAAGTCTGGGTAGAGACATTTGAGTGGAGAGTAAGATTGGGGTAGTTAAGCGGAAGATAATAGCCATTGGGTTGTCCATCCAGGACTATAAACGATTAGCCACATCCTTCAATTCAATCTAGGGCAGAATGAGCAGTCAATAAAACCTCATAGATTGTATCTAACTGGTTGGTGGATTCTGCTTTTTGTTCCTGATGCCAGGTGTTGCAAGTACTGCCAGTTTGGACTTAACAGAGGTGTGTATTCACAAAAACCAGATCTATATTCTTAAACATATAGCTATCATGGTGGTATTTCATGCCTTTAGAAGCCTGTATTTTAGGGTGGGTTTGTTTCTTTTGTTGTTGTTTTGTTTTGGGTTGTTTTGTTTTTGTTTTGCCTTTAAATGATAACCAAATAAAATAGCTATTTTACTTTTAGACAAAATTTTCGATTAATGTGCATGCAAGAGAACATTTTTTTTTTTTATTTCTAGCCTGTGGAATTAGACAGTAGAAAACCAAGTCTTAATGACTTTAAATTCAAATATCTGAATATCTTTTGAATCATCTGTTACTGTGGGGCTAAAGAAACCTTTCATTCATATTTTTCTACAGTTTTGTTACCTGAGTTTGCTATTTGTTATGTGTATCTTTCTTGGGTAAAATATATAGGGATGACTTCACAAGTTGCTGCCTTGCTAAGGACAAAGCAGAAAATTGACAGGGCTATTTCATTTAAGTGCAAGAATATTTCAGTGTTTATTTTGTATACTATTTCATCAACTTGGGTTTTAACAGAGCAACTGGACTAATCAAGTATTTATTGAATGCCTACTATGTGTTTAGCACCGGCTCAGCAAATTAGTGGATAATCCAGGGAATTTAAGTTCTTTTACTTCATTGTTCTTTCCTAGAATGATTTACTTGAAAATTGTGTGCTTTGAGCCCTGACATTTCCTTCTTATCAACAAGGCTTTTCTGTCTTTAACAATTAGTTACATTGCTCTGAGAACTCCTCAGAGTGATTCTCCACAGAATTTTTCTTCCCCTAGTCTCTAGATAAATTGTGTTCTCTTTACTCCTTGGGTTCTTGAAAGATCTTTATTCCCCTTTGAGGAACATTCTGGTTTTTATGGTAATTTCTGATCCTTTTTCCTGCAGTGTATTTTATTTTCCCCTAATCATTAGCGTTTTTTCAGCATAGTCACTGATTCACATAATAAACTTTGTCCAAGGGGCTTTGGTATTATCACTAACAACTCAGGAAAAATTTTGAAATGTCCCAGCCCATCATCAGACTTGGAACACACAGTACCATTAAGGACAAATAGTTGAAAAATGCTGTCTTTTTAAATTCAATTATCCTAATCAGGAAATTGGTTTTACATTTGGTATGGAATAGAAGATTTGAAGAACTTAGTCATTACAGCTGCTGACATTACATAGTCACCTCTGGTTGGTCCTACTTATTTAATAAGTATGTTATTTGAGGTTTTAAATTTAGGACAACATTGACCTTTTTTTTTAACTTCATATTCTGTTTCAAGAAAATGGTGAATATATTTTTTCTTCATTGAGTCTCAAATGTCTAACTTTACAGTAATATTTATACAAAATATGCAGTCATAATTCTGTTCATTTCTTGACACCACTATTAAAAAAAACAACTTAAGATACTTGTCTTTGACTTTGGAAAGAGAGTTTGGGGTAGTTTTTTCCTGTACAAAACAATGCTTAGGGATTTTTATGCTTTGCCATCAATCTAGTGTGAGATTTGCATAAATACCCAGGGACAAAAATTTGATTAATTTGCTGTGATATTCCAGATTAAGGAAAATGAATGGTTTAATTAAATAAGTGTCTTGCATAAATTTATCCAAATACAAGAATTACTAACCACATTTAGTTTAGTTTGATGTAATTCAACTTGCTATTTCATTTTCTCTTGTGAGAAATAATCAAAGTAGAAACAAATAAAATAAAAATTAATGAGTAATATGCTTTGTCTTTCTTGCAAATAAAATATTTTAAAAACTTGACTAACCTACCTAACTTTTCTTTAATCTTACAGACCTCTCCCTACAAGATACCAATAGGGAAAAATTAATGGGGTTATAATTTTTTTAGTGACCTCTATCTTTGTCACAGTGTGTCTCCCAGACTCTTAAAGGTAGTAAGATGCATGAAATATTTAAACTTGGGAGATCTGAACTGGATCAAGAGTGAAGCAAAACCCATTACAAATAGCACCCACCATCTGTTGAAACTCAGATTGGCCCAAATAGCAATTTTTTATAGAACCACAGTTCTACTCACTCAAAAGAGAAACAGTTCCACCAGAATGAAATTTGCCCACCCTTACAGTGGTCTCTGAATCAAAGAGTTTGTCTGATGTTATTCCTTTATTTAAACTTTTTGTATCAAAGTTTTTAGTGGCTACCTGGGAAATGAATACAAATCACTCTTTACAACTAATTGGCCGTGTTTTATTATACCTGCCACGTTAGACACTGAGGATTCTTGGGAGATCTATCTGTTAATCATCCAAAATGTTACTTAGAATCAACAGTTTAAAGATAAGAGAATTGCCATTAAAGACTTGACTGATCACATTCGAACAGCAGAGCAAAGGAAGCTTTATAAACATTAACGCTATAGATCCCTAATTTAGAAAAAGAGAGGGGGTAGGGTAGCAGAATGAAGTAAGTCTTAAAATTTAGGGTGTCTGGTCAAATTGTGAGGGTAGTGTGCTTCATTTATTTAGAGATACTGTAGTGGGGAATATTTGCATTTTTGCAGGGGTAGACAATAGCATTAATCTGAATAAAATGGGGTGGTTTGCAAATCTTCAAAAAAGTAGTAGTTTGTCTTAAAATGAGCAGCAGCATGGCATACTGGATAGAGAGCCAACCTTGAAATCAAGAAGACTTGGTTTCATCCTGCCCTCTGACAGATACTGTCTGTGTGACACAAGGCAATTCACATCTTCTCCATACTCAAGACAGCTTTTTGTATCCTCAGGGCTCAGCACAGCACCTGGCACATACTAGGCACTTAATAAATGTTGACTCACTGACGCTCACTGACTCTATATAAGTTGCAGAGAAAATGTCATCCCGCACTGCGGAGGAAATTTCCTCACAGTTACCTTTGCCATTGAAATCACAGTCCAGTCTCTATACCTATCTTGAAAGTCATTTAATCTATCAATGCTATAACCTGCTGGTTTGGGCTCCCATGCTTATTTAGTTTAGCTTTGACATTAAGTATAATAAATATCTTGATTATTTTTATCTCTTTTTAACCCTATTTTTACACTAATAATTTGTAACATAAGTACAATCTGTGACATTAGAAACCTCAGTTCTGAGTGTCAGTATCATTTGCCAAAAATAATCAAGACTGTTAGTAAAAAAAATCCCACTACATTTTAAAGAATATAAGCATCTTACACTCACATTGATAACATTGCTGTTGGATTAACATTATATGTTAAACCCTCAAATATTAGAAAATTGGATAAGCACTAATCTTGATAAACTATTCCAGGGGCCTAGTTTTACACAGCCCACCTGCAGTGTGTCACATAAGGACCATTATGTGATTTTGAGAGGAACTGGAAAAGGTAGCCTTCTCTAAGATTTTTAGTGGTAATTTGCAAAGAGGAATCCAAATTACAGTGCTTTGATATAAGCTTACCTCATAGCACCACCATTTTCTAGCCAAGAGAGAATGATGAACAATTTTGCCACAGACAACTGGAACAATTAGTCTAATGATGGAATGTGGAATGTTGGAACACTTTTTAGTTGCCTTTTTTTTTTTTAAGTTCTTGTAAGTCGTGTTTGTATGTATCCATGTTGGGGGGAGGGGGTTAAATTTGTACTGGATTGGTGACTTTGTTTTGTATTATATGTTGTAGGCCGAGATTGACTGACACCTAAATCTCCATGATCTGTGAATGTTCTGAAGCTATAAATTTTGAACCATTGACATGCAAAGCAAGATCTGAAGCCCTCTCCGGGAATCAAAGTGAGGTTTGATAAATCTCTAGAGTGCCTCACGGTTATCTGTTTACAACGTAAACTATACATCTAGGGGACGAAGAGCACCCACCAGCAAGAAGACTTTGCAAAACTTACAAATTTGATGTATTAAGTGTTTTTTAAATGCTTGGAAGAACTGTAGAAAGATGTAAAAGGAACAAATTAGGAGAGACTACTTTGTAATGTACTGCCATTCTTACTGTATTTTTATACGTTTTGGGCAGCATTAAATATTTTTTTTAAACTGATGTGTTGCTTTCTGTGCATTATGTTAAAAGATTACCCCTTTTCATTATTTTTTTAACAGTTTGTCTTTGAACTTTTATGAAGAGTGACTGACATTAAAATGCATTTTAACAGAAATGATGGGAGGCAGCTTTTGTTAGTTTATTCTAGCTGCTGTTTGCATTTTGATGAATAGAGGAACCTGTCAGGGACCAGTAGTTCTAATCCTGTTTGTGAGGAGAGAAGAAATGGAGCAACATAGATTACAGTGATGCTGACACTATTTTTAAGTTAGTGATTTGTGACAAGATAAATAGCATGTTTTAATAAGCATGCTGAATTTTCGGATGACACAAAGCTCAGAGGGATTACCATCCAAACAAAGATCTGGACAATAAGCAAATACAGTGAACTTAAGTAAAGATGAATGAAATGTCTCAAGAAGGCATGGCTAGAAAACAGTTCTGTGTGAAAAAGACCAAGGTTTTTGTGGGTCATACACTCAATAGGAGTCAGCAATGTAATGTAGTAGCCAAAAGAAGTAATTTGATCTTAGGCCTGATTAAGAGAAGTGTCCAGAGTTATGTTGCTGTACTCTGAAAAAAATCTCAAGTACTATGTTGAGTTCTGGGTACCTCATTTTATAGGGGTCTTGAGAGACTAGCAGTTGACCGGCATGGTAAGAGGACTGGGGACTGGCATTCAAGGACTGACAGAAGAAACGTGGGTTGTTTAACCTTGAGGAATAGACAGGAGATATGTAAAGTATTTACAAGGCTGACATGGAAGAGTAAGGATTGGATTTGTTCTGCTTGGCTCCAGAAAGCAGAATGTTGAACCATAGTTGGAAACTGCATGGAGACAAATTTGGTCTAAATTTAAGGGTAAACTTAAACTGCCTGACAATGGTATGCACTGACTGGGAATAATAAGTTCCTAATCATTTCACAGTTGCACAAGAACTGAAACCTCAGATGCCATCTGACCCAACTCAAATCTAAGGAAAAATCACCTCTGCTTCATAGATAACAAATAGTCATCCAGCCTTGAACATCTTCAGTAAGGAAGAATCTATTTCTAGAGGACACTCACTTTGGAATAGCTTCAGTTGTTAGAAAGTCGTTCTTTGCATGAAACTTAAAAGTTCATCTTTGTTCCTCATTCATTCCTATTGAAGTCATTCAGAATAAATCTTAATAAAGGCCCTCTTCTATGTAATAACCCTTTAAATACATGAAGATATTTTTCTACCTGCTCTCCTGAATCTTTCTGCTAAACATGTTTCACCTGATTCTCATACTACCTCAAATCAAGAGATACATGTAGCCTTTTCTTATATTCCCAGCATTTAGTATCTGCCTGGCACTTAGTAAGTGCTTGGTAAATGTCTATTGACTGACTAACCATCCTTATTACTCTTTGGGTACCCTCTGGCTAATCAATGTCCTTCCTAAAAATGTGGTACCCCGAACTGAATACACTATTCTAGATGTAGTGTTACTAGGAAAGAATGTAGCAGGACTAAATTTCTTGGTCATGAGCAATGACTCTATACCAGTGGTTCTCAACCTTCCTAATGCCACAACACTTTAATACAGTTCCTCATGTTGTGGTGACCCCCAACCATAAAATTATTTTCATTACTACTTCATAACTAATTTTGCTACTGTTAGGAATCATAATGTAAATATCTGATATGCAGGATGTATTTTCGTTGTTACAAATTGGACACAACCCACAGGTTGAGAACCACTGCTCTATACAATCAAAGATTGCATTAGCTTGCTTTGCTGACATTATACAGTTGACTTATTGAGCTTGCAAAATGCACTAAAGCCTACAAATCTTTTCCAGATGAACTGGTCTTGCCGTGCCTCCCTCATCTAGTATTTGTGAAGATGATTTTTATAACTAAGTAAAAGATTTTACATTTACCCTATTTAATTTTATCTTATTAGACTGAGTTCACTGTTCCAATATCTTTTTAGATCCTCTCATCTAGTGTATTGGCTAACCCCCTCAGCTTTGTTATCCTATGCAAATGTCATAAGCATGCCTTTATTTAGAGGCAGGTAGGCATAGTGGATAGAATACTAAATTTACAGTAAGGAAACCTCAGTTCAAATCCTAGACACTAGTTATATGACCCTGAACAAGAGATTAAATGCTTCTTAGTTGCAGTTTCATCTGTAAATGGGAATAATAGCACTTCACAGGGTCAAATGAAATTTTACATATGCATATATGTAATTGCAAAGCAATCACCTTGTAAAATTCAAAACACTAAATATCAACTTATTGTTTAAGTTATTGATAAAATATATTAAATAGCACAAGTCTAAGTATAGATCCTTAGGGCACTCCACTGGAGACCTAGGATAATATACAGCTATTAATGAATGGCTATTCTTTGGGTTTGGCCATCTGACCAGGCCTAAATCTACCTATTTTCTAGTCTGTCTTACCATCTTTTTCTTAATAATAGCATGAGATTCTTTATCAAACCCTTTGCTAAAATCTAGAGAAGTTCAAGTATCACCTGATCTACTAGATTGGTAACTAGAAATTAGTTTAGTCTGCCATAACCTTGCTGAAACCATGCTTGCTTTTTATAATCACTTCCTTTTCTAGTTATCCTTCTGACGATAATTCTAGAATGTTTACAGAAACTGAAGTCAAGGTCACTGACCTCTAGTTCGCAAATTTCTATTTTCTTCCTTTTTTTTTTTTTTTTTGAAGATTAGCACATTAGCTTCTCCCCAGTCAGCACCTCTTCCAATTCTCCACAACCTCAAGGATCACAGACTGGTTCCATTAACAAACCTGCAAAATGCTTTCCCTAAAATGTAGTTCATCTGGGCTTTGTGCCTTGAACTCATTCAAAGTAATTAGGGGCTTTTGCATCTTCTTACTAGATTATCAACTTATTTTTATTCTATTTTTTCTAGTCCCCAAAACATTGTCAACCAGAAGGAGGCAGTTCTGCCTCTTCTCCATCTGTTAACATTGTCCCATTCAACTGAATATTGATTCTATCCTTTCTTTAATCCTCTTTTTCCCCCAGTTGAGCTTTAAGGAGGAAAAAAAAAAAAAGGAAATTTTGTTATCCTTAATTTTCCTCAGAAATCTCAGTTTATTCTATGCATTGCATTAGCACTGCTGAGTTTACAAGATTGTGTCACCATGCTTTTGTGTCTATCCTGTTGCCTGTCCTTGTTTCCATGTATAGTGTGTATTTCAAAAATCTTAGTTGATTGGTAAATTCCTTGTGCATCAACATCCATTTCTTCAGATAACTTCACTTTTGTTCTCATCAGAATCATTTTTCTTTATGTCTTCAGAATTTCGTTTGTAAAAGATTTCTATTCTTCCTTTTCTCACTTCCCCCTGTAGAATTCTAATCCATGGGAAACTTATTTATCTTTTTTGCTGAACCTAAGTCAAGAAATTACTATTCCACTTTAGGCTGAGAGAATTCCAGTGGATGTCTAGATAGTTGTAGTCCTTAATCACTTATAGCGCACTTCCACCCAGGTTTCGATATTTCCCTAACTGTTGTAGTTCTTCTGTAATCCACTCTTAAGGCAATAAAGATCTTTCTAAATCAATTTTGACCCAAATACTCCACTATACTTGATTCCAAAGATGCCACTTGGGTTGTTTTCCACTATACTTCTCTGCTGTGTTTCCTGGATTACCCTACAAATTGTGTGTGTGTGTGTGTATGTGTTTTAATACACAATGGTATCCTACCTTTTTACCTATATTTTGAAAAAGATAACTTTTTTTTTTGCCTTTTTTTTTGTAGGGCAGTTGGGGTTAAGTGACTTGCCCAAGGTCACACGGCCAGGTTTTGTGTGTGTGTGTGTGTTAAGTGTCTGAGGCCAGATTTGAACTCGGGTACTCCTGACTCCAGGGCCAGTGCTCTATTCACTGCGCCACCTAGCCACCCAATAAGATAACTTTCTAGGAATGGATCTCATCCTACCAAATCTCAATGTTATCTGTGAGATCAAATCTGAATACTAGGATTTCCACTTACTCCAGTGCTTGTTGGTATATTTGCATTTGTGTATAGACATCTGAGGCCATGAGTTTTATTACTAGCCCCGTGTCTTGGCTTTTGTTTGTTAACTTCTGAGTACTTCTACTGCTATTCATCATGGCTTTTCTGTGTGATATTCAGGTTGATACATATACATACACACACACACATATATGTATATATACACAATTGTTTCTCCCCCTCTCATTCCATTTTAAAGCCTTCTTGATTAAATTTGTGAGACTCAAGAAAAATATCTTCTCTTGCCAGCTCTTGTTAGTTGCCTTCTATTTCTGGTCTGTTATTCCTATATATTACAGAAATCCAACTTTTATTCTTAGTTAGACATGATCTTTTAAAAGAAATTTATTTATTTTAGTTTACAACACTCAGTTCCACAAGTTTTTGAGTTACAATTTTTCTCCCTCTCCCTCTCCTCCCCTCCTCCCCCTATGGCAACATGAAATCCTATATAGGTTCTACAACTACCTTCACATTAAACATTAGTCAGGTTGTAAAGGATTATAACCAATGGAATGAACAGCAAGAAAGGAACAAAACAAAACAAAAAAGAGAGCAAGTAGTTTGCTTCAATCTGCATTCAGACTCCATAAATCTTTCTCTGCCATGGATAGCCCTTTCCATCATGAGTCTTTTGGAGTTTAGACATGATCTTTTTTTTTTTTTTGCTTTTTTGGAGGGGAGGGCAGAGCAATTGGGATTAAGTGACTTGCACAAGGTCACATGACTATTAGGTGTTAAGTGTCTGAGGCCGAATTTGAACTCAGGTCCTCCTGACTCCAGGGCCGGTGTTCTATTCACTGTGCCACCTAGCTGCCCCAGACATGATTTTCTTAATCAACTATTGACTTCCAAGTCTATTTTTCTTTTCTGAATACCTTGCCTTCAGTAGACATCAATGGGAAAAGACCACGTGTTACCCTAAGTCAAGGGTTCTTAACCATTTTGGCAGGCTGGTAAAGCCTATGAACTCTGTCTCAGAGTAATGTTTAAGAACAAAAGACATAGGATTACAAGGGAAAACAATTATATTTAAATATTTATCCTTTTTTTTTTTTTAAGTTCTGGGTCCCCAAGTTAGGAACTCCTGCTCTAAGGTCATAGACTCATAGTCTGGAATCAGAAATGAACTTTGGAGGGCATCTAATCTAACTCCCTTACTTTACAGATGAGAAAACTGAGAACCAGAGAAATTTTCAAATGTCTTGCCACAAACTTTGATATCTTTGGCAATGTGAAAGAGCAGAGTTTAAATAAACAGTCAAGGGTGTACTATACGGGATTCATTCTTCGTACAAAGGTTTGAACTACATGACTTGTGGAGACCCTTCCAACTCTAGGAAGGTGATGGTCCTGCTGTACTCTGCCCTTGTCATATATAACATATTTGGAGTTTTCTGTTCATTTCTGGAAACCACATTTTAGAAGACACATCGATCAGTTGAAGAATGTCCAAAGGAAGCAAGTGGGATGTGAAGATTCTTGAGTTCATGACATAAGAAATTTGTTGAATTCTTTCAAGTTCTATTTAGCCCTCTGACTCTAAAACATCAGGGCAATTTTCTTTGAGGATTTCTTGAAGGATGCTTTCCAAGTTCTTTTTCTGGTCATAGGTTTCAGGTAGACCAATAATTTTCAAATTGTCTCTCCTGGATCTATTTTCCAGGTCAGTGGTTTTTTGAAAGGAGATATTTCACATTGCTTTCTATTTTTTCATTTCTTTGTAACTGTTTAATAGTATCTTGGTTTCTCATAAAGTCATTAGCTTCCATTTGCTCTACTCTAATTTTGAAGGAATCATTCTCTTCAGAATGCTTTTGAGATTCTTTTTCCATCTGGGAAATTCGACTTTTTAAGGAATTCTTCTCCTCATTGGCTTTCTGGGCCTCTTGTGCCATTTGAGTTAATCTATTCTTTAAAGTGTTGTTTTCTTCATTCAGGTTGTTGACTCTCTTTTCATGATTTTCTCGCAGCATTCTCATTACTCTTCCCAATTTTTCTTCCACTTCTTTTATTTGTTTTTCAAAGTCCTT